>CM062603.1:17696821-18902975 GCA_031470985.1 Agastache rugosa
AATATGTTTAAATATACTCCATAAACCAAAAAGTCATGAGGCAAGACGCGTTATAATGGAGGGCTGCTTCACCACGCGACAACGATATAAAATTAAGCTTCAGAAATCAAGACAGACTTGCATATAAAATTAAGAAAGGAAATTCATTCTATCCAGTATCGAGATAGTGTGTACCTCTTACGACCACTTTTGATAGCAGGTGTAAGCAGTACCCACTGACCCACCAATAAGATTATTATATCCATTTTTGTGTATAAAATATTATATAAAATAAGGGGAAATATTGATATAAACTAGTCAACCTTATAGTCATACAATATGCTTAAAAACTTTTACCCTTCTACTAAATTTCTTCATTACATACTTTGATTTATCAATTCACTTTTCAATTTGGAGATAAATCATGTAATACTATCAGGCCATCACACTTCCGTATAACTAAAATCAAAGTATACCAACTTCATACCTTTTTGATCGGAATGCTGCCGGGTATTTCCGCCGGAAGTTTTAGGGACCTCGTCCAACCACGATCGCAACCGATGGTTTCCAGACGCAGACTCCTTCAGTAGTACACAGCACAACCCTCGTTCGTTTCCTACTCGAGGCGTAGGGTTTTCGGTCGGTACACAAAGAAAATAATATACTGGAAGGGATGAACAAAAGCCCAAACTTTTATTTAGGAATTATATAATATTTATTACAACATAAGTATATCTCATTTAGGGAGGAGACAGACTTGTTTAGCTACCTATGGTAGCGGAAATTAAATACATAAACTATACTATCATAAACTAGGAACTATAACAATTTTATTTTGGAGAGAGCAGAGGAGATGGTGTAGAGGATTTCTGATGGATTTTCGATCCCCTTTTGCTCTCCAGCCTCTTGGTTTATATAGAGGTCTCAATTCTCAACCTCCTTCTTTCATAATTGCCTCGGATACCTTTGTTCCGTGGCCAGCCTGTATCTGACTCAGCGTAGGATCACTACTGTCGTCCATTATTGAATAAGGACGCCAAACTTTCGGTGCTACTTTATGAATCATACCGCATTATCTTTGGTTGATAATGCTCCTCATGTACCTTTACCCATTTGGACTCTTATGGGTAATTTCTGTTCATCCACCCACTTCTGTCGTTTTCTTTTTAGTGGGTGCTCCAGCTCAGAGTCACATGACTCCACTAACCTGTGTCGGGAATCTACTTTTTTCCCGGGGCCCTGGGCGTCCTTGCTTTTGGCAGCGCATTGTGCTCGAGATGCTCGTTAAACCGAGCCTTCTCTTTTCCCTTTCTGGGCATGAACCCCTTTCCGAACTCTGGTTCTTTCTGGTTCTGACAATCCGAACAAACTCGCTCAGACCAGTTTCCAAAATGAGCCATGTTGCAATATTTGCGATGAGTGTCTTTACTCGTCGCAATCTTGTTTTCCCAGAGCAAGGTTCTCTTTCTTTCGAAAGCTTCCTCTGCGAATCTTGTAGATTTTTCTTGTAGATCCGTTCACTGAATTCTGAAAGAATTTGAACGGGAACTTGACTTTGTCCATCTCAGTGAGACAGACCCATAATCCCCATGCTCTTCTGGTAGAGATGAGGTCTTCCGGTAATGTAGAGACTAAAGCAGTCATTGGCCTAAGACTAATCTCTCCCTCTTTTTCCCCAGAGGTGCTGGGTTGATATGATGGTTCAGAGTGTGACCCCTGAATATCATCTTTTTCTTGGGGCAATGGTTCCGAAGATACCACCACCTTAGAACTTGGGCAAGAGGTATTTGAATCCTCTGCTACAGGATTAGAGCCCTGTACTCGAAACTCTTCTTTTACCAAAAGATCTTTGGCCACCCGAAGGATTGGTGTTTGGCATGCAGCCCAGAGTTGCCCCTGAGACCATATGCAAGCTCGTATTCTCTCGGTGACTTTCGTCTTATCGAGAGTCTGCAATCTTCCTGCTTGTTCAGCATTCAGAATGCACTCGTCCCACTCTCCCGTTAACATCTCCAGATTCTCTCTGAGATGCCTATGGGCCAGTAGAATGGAGTTCACATCAGTTTGCTCCATCTCTTGTTAGGAAATCTGCAAGAACATATTCGTGAGATTTCAAAACGACAATATCATAAATATAATATTGGCATTCAGCTTGCCATCTAATTAATCTAGCCTTTTCAGGCTTAGATTCAATCTTGTTTCTTAAGAAAGCCTTAACCTGTGTGTTATTGACTTTCAAAGTAAATTTCTTTGCTAATAAAAATAAAGGCCATTTTTTAAAAGCCTTTCGGACTACAAAGAATTCTTTTTCGTTCATGTGCCATCGCACGGCCTCATCATCTGAGAATAAACCACTACAGTATCTGCAAGGTTCTTCTCCATTAGGAGTGATCTTGGTTAAGACTGCTGCCCACCAATAATCACTTGCGTCTGTGTACAGGACCAAGTCATCTTCGTCCTGTGGTATCGAGAGTTTTGGGAGATTTCTACAAACCTCATTTAACTCCTTCATACCCTGTCGATGTTCTTCTGTCCAGATGAACAGAACATCCTTTTTCAGTAATGTACTGAAAACTTTTCTATGTTTTGCGAGATCTTTGATAAATGGTCCCGCGAAATTAACAACTCCCAAGAAACTCTGAAGTTGTTTCTTTTCCTTTAGATCTTCAGGAAAATTCTGGACCTTCTGAACAATATGGTCCTGAGGAATAATTCATGCTTCATCAATCTCGATACCCAGAAATTCTATTTTCCGAGTTGCCACAACTGCCTTTTTTTCAGACAGTACTAAACCTTCTTTATAACAAACATCTGCAAAGATCTCAAGATGTTTGATATGTTCTTCCATATTTTTTGATGCTATTAAAATATCATCAATATAGACGAACATAAAAGAAAAATAATCTTTAAACAGATTATCCATCTTTCTCTGAAATATTTGAGGCGCATTAGCTAACCCCATTGGCATTACTTTCCAAACATAATGCCCTTGTGGAGTAGAGAAGGCTGTAAACTTCTTACTCCCTTCTTCCATGCGAATCTGGTAGAAACCTGACTTGCAATCAAACTTAGAGAATACCTTAACATTTCTAATGCAGTTAATAAGGTGTTCCCTACTAGGGATAAAATATCCATCAAACTCCAGAATATCATTAATTCCTTTGTAATTAATAACTAGTCTGGGTTTACCTCATTTGATCTCCCCATGATTCCTTACCAGAAATCCGGAACTGCTGTAAGGCGAGTTCCCTGGTTCGATCAATTTTAAATCAAGGTGTTCCTTGATTATCTCCTTCATATCCTGTTGATCTTTGAGGTTCATCAGGATTGGTCTGTATCTAACAAACTCGTACTCCTTTTCTGGCTTCACCTTCAAGGTAGCTTTGAGTTTATTTCTGTCCCACCATGCGACAATGATTTTGTGATCGCAAATGGTTGTAAACACCAATTGCCTCTTTTCATTATCCTGCATGTATCTTTTGAACATCTGTAGGAAATTGTTTCCTAACAGAATATCTGCACCTGTATCATGGAAATAAATTGGTGGAGTTTTAACCTTGTACCAAGGTGTACCTCTGGCTCCGCCAATCAGAATTTCCGTCTCTTTTACTCCTTTAGCAAGGAGCAAAATCTTCTTTGAGAAATCTCTTCCTGCAATTCGGGGTAGATCATCTTCTACTTCTGCTGGGAAGACTTATCGTTTTGCAGTACAAATTCCTGCACCTGAATCAATATAAGCAGCAAAATATTCTGCTTTATATTTTTCATATAACATTCCTATAGAGATGTATATGGAGAATGGACTTGTCATTCGATCAATAGTTTTCTCCCACTAATCGTGATTTCCATTCCTTCTTCTTTATTTCCCCAAGGTTTGTAATCCTCGAGAAAATTCAAATCCAAAAGCAAAACTGCTTCTCTCCCGGCTCTGCCTTTGATTTCCATCACTTGTCCCCTAATCTCCAGGGTACCTTTGTAATGATTGATCTCCGGCTGTTGCAGATAGTAAAGAACATTACAAGGGAAGTTGGTTTCCCACCTTGTAGTGTCAAATTTTACTATGACTTCTCTCTATCCCTCGGGACATTTCAGATTTACTGGAACTTTGTTACTCTGAGATGTTTGAGGGTGTGCTTCTCGAATGAGACTCCGACTCCTCCCATATGGCAAATACATAATTCTGTCTCCTTGGAAGGATAATCTTCCTGAAGTTATCCTGAGACTTTGGTCGTGTCTCATGACTTCTCTATCTCGGATTTGAATATCCACATTCCTTAACCGAGCAATTTCCACTCTATCGGGACAAATCGCCGTTGTCACCTGATAAGTAATGGAGTAAGGCCTATTTCCTTCCTCCAATAAATCCTTGCGTTTAAAGTCCTGATAAAGCGTCAGGGCTTTGCTGAAATGGGTATCATTAAGATTGTAAGCAATCTTTTGATAGATGATTCCCACTACTTGTCCTGCACAAAGATCTCCCGCAATTGTTCCCAATACGGAATCTTTTAGATTTCTAACTCTTTTATTGCATATAGCGATATCGATCGGCGTGTGAACTCCGGTAAAGAGAGCCGATTTTAACATCAACTGGATTGCTCCAATATGGATCCAGTTTATCTTTTTAGCGACTTCAGGCTTCATCTTTGATAGATCTTTCCTGATGTCACTAGCTGGAATCAACTTCATCTCCACTTGATTCCCTGTAAGATCTATAGGGATTGACATTTCTCGTCTAGAAATTCCATACACAATTTGTTGTTTTCTGCTCCTTAGATTAAAGTTCCTTAGAACTTGATCTATGTTGTTTGCTGAAAAGCCTTGATACTTTTGTATATTCAGACTCTTCTTCATGATTTTGTCGATCAGACTTTGAGAGAGAGTTGTGTGACTGGAGAATCCCGTCCTATCCTCTTTCTCCTGATGAACAATCTCTGGATCAGTCTGACTCCGATCTAGTTCCATCAGACCATTCTGAATCTTCTTCGCTTAAGACTTCTTCTTATTCATATATACTCTCATCCGAGGGTATATCTTCGAACTGATATACTTGTATCAGTTCTTGGTAGTAGATGGCATCTTCGATATCCGGAGTGGATTCGAATTTATTGATACCTCTTCTCTCGTTGTCCGGGCAATTTATGGAAATATGCCCCTTTGCACCGCACGTCCAGCAGTTGCAATCCTTGAAACTTTCATTAACTCTAGTATGAGTTCTCCTGAAAGTTTTCTTGGCGGGTGTCCTTCCGTGGGATTTATTATCTCCTCGGAAAGGATACCTATTCCTTGATGGTCCACTTCTTTGGCCTGATTTGTAAGATCTGGCCTTCTGTCTTGACCATCTGGTTCTTGGCTTCCAAGAATTTCTTTTTGGATCTCCACCTTTATAATAGGGCTGAAACCTATTTTTCTTGCTTTTCTGCAGCCTCGGTGGTTCTCCTCCAATGATCGTTGGCAGATCATTGTCATCACAGTTTAGAGGAGCGAATTTGTTGATTCTCCTCAGTTTCTTCATGTTCCTCAGAGCTGTTGCTTGTTGACACCACTCTGAGAGCTTCCGATGTACATATGACATCCTTCTTGCGACATTCTCAGGATCTCCTGGTTCATAATCCTGAATCAGCATCTCTTTCCATGGGCTTGGAAATTTCAGAAAGAAAATTTCCAGTGCAACTCTATCATCAACTTTAGATTGATGTTGATAAAGAGTAAAGAGTTGTAAAAACTTGTTAAGCGATTGTTGATCTAGGACTGCAAGTCTTAGATTATACAATGCCATCAAGTATTTCTTCCTCTTTTCTTGATCAAATCCTTCGAAATATCCTTCTCCCAGAAAATGGTTTTTAAAAAGCATTGCCATATTCTGGACATGTTCTGTGTAGTTGTCACTCTCAAAACATGAATTCTTGATGTCCACAGGAAAGAATTCCCATGCTATCTTGACAATTCCTGCAAGTCTCATTTCGAGAATTCTTACGAATCCTTCCTTGTTTAAATCGAAAGTTGCTGCTACAATTCTCAGGGCTGACATCCACTCATCAATAATGGATTCTCGATCTCTGAAATTTACTTCATCAAGGTCGAGCATTACTCCGTATGGATGGATAGGGTCCAGGGTTGTCTTTCCATAAGGTGTATCTTGCACCTTTGGATGCGGCCTTCTTGCCCTTGTCCTTCTTGCCGCCATGTATGCATCATTTGGGGTATGTTGATCATACCTTGCTCCAGTCTGAAAATCCTGGGCTACATTAATGGCTCCGGGTGCATTTTGAAAATCTTGTTAATTTCCAATAATGGCTCCTGGTGGAAGTTGATTCACCGGCTGTGGATTTTGGACCACATTCTGGTTCATTTTTAAATCCACCATCGTCATGTTAGCAAAAGATTCTGCTAACTCCTGGAGGTCGTCAAGCCTGATTCTTTCAAGATTATTCATCTTTTTCTTTCTCGAATCATTCTTTTCAAGGCCTCCATGTTTGGATCCTTTTTGGTTTCTCCCACTGGAAATGGATAAGTGGGTTCATTACCAAAAGAATTTCTCCCTTGGCTGGAACGAGGTTGTTGCTCCAGTTTTTCGATCCGTGATTGGATCTCCTTCATGATGTTGTAAATTTCATCCTATTTCATAGCAATCTTGTAAAGATCGCGAGGTACACCATACAGGCTATCGCCATAATGTTGTACTGTCTTTTGTATTTATCTCAGATCTTCCGATATCTTGGATGAATCTGGAGTAATCTCTTGATATAAAAGAGTAGATGATACTCCTTTATCTTTCTTTGGTTCCATCAGAGCTAATTCCAATTAATTCCCAGATGGATCCAATGATCTCTTCTCATAGCATGTTCTATCTCTCATTCAAGGAGGATACAACTATGGAGAAGATCTTCTTTTCTTTTGATTCCTTGGAGGCAGGAATCAATTAATTCTTTCTCCTGGTTTTGTTGGATTAGGATATCCAGCTGTCTTCTCCAGTGTGTTAGCACACTCTGGTATCTTGTCCTTCTTTTCTCCAAGATTTGGAGACGTTCCTGGAAATGTCCACACCTTGGACATCCTTCTAGGTCCATCAGTCAGTATGGTTCTGATGGTTTTCTTTCATCACGTACTCCGTCCTTAGATGGAGATATTTCAACTCCTCAAGGAAGTTTTCTCTTCTTCTCATCTCTTGGTGGCAAGAGATAATAGATTCACAATCCACTCTTAATGCTGCAGAGTGGAATTCTCTTTTCCAGATTGCTAGTGCAGTCTGGGTTCTTGTTTTCTGTACCTCCAAATCATGGAGATAATTCCTGTAACCTTCGCATCTCGGACAATTGTCCGTATCCATATTTTTCTTGGTGTCTCCTCCGTTAGGATAATACTTAAAGCAATAAATCACTACAAAAATTGCGCAATTTACCGACGGAAAATTCCGTCGGTAAAGTCATCAAAATCCGTCGGTAAAGGACTTACCGACGGAAATGTTCCCTTGTGATTCGATTCGTAGGTAAAGGATTTACCGACGGAATTAAATCCGTCAGTAACTTTACCGACGGATATATGACGGATAATCCGTCAGCAAATTCTCGTTTGACGAACTGGGCCGAACGGATTTCTGACGGAAAATCCGTTGGTAAATACCAACAGAATTAAATCCGTCGATAATGTTTGACGAATTGGTTTTCGTCAAATTTCGATTTTACTGACGGAATATTGACGGAATTTCCGTCAGTAATTACTAATGGATTTTGAATCCGTTGGTAATTACTGAGGGATTTAAAATCCGTTGGTAAATTTTGACGTCCCTAATTTCGTCACGTTGGAAATATTGTGACGGTTTTGTGACGGAATTTCCGTCAGTATTTAGCTACGGATTAAAATCCGTCGGTAATATTTTTTTGTTTTAATTTTATCCGTCGGTAATTTTATGATATTTTTGGAATATTTAATTATTTAATATTTTAGTCCGGTTTTTACTAATTAATTTATTAATATTTTAGCCCCAATTTTTAACATACCAAACAAGTAATTTATAATATAAAACATAATATAAAAATCGCTCGGTAATATAGTAATAAGAATCTGATATTTTTGGCAACATAGTACGTACAAATATGAATGAAACATTAAAGTAAAAGAGTGTTTGTTCTACAATAACTAAAAGTCACGGACTAGGAGGGCGGTTGCAACGAGCCATAAAGTCCTGCATCATCTTCTGTGTAGCCTCAAACTGGGCTTGTTGAGCCAGAAATTGTGCTTGATTAAGCTCTCTGCCGTCTCTCTCCCGGCGCAGCTCCTCCTCAACCGCCAACCTCCTCTGGCGCTCCTCTTTCTCGTGTACAGCTCTCCTCTGGCGCTCCTCCTCCAGTTGCTGCTCTAAAGACCCAATGCGGGTCTGAACAAACTCCTGTGTTATGAGCTGATGAGAACTACCCCCACTACCACTCGAGCCGTCGCTGAAAAGGCTCGACCCGTGTGTTCCAAAGGAGTACACCCTCTGCTTATGAGCTAGTTCGTACTCCTGCACCACAGTCTTGTAGATCTCGTTCATATTTGCCCCCTCTCCTTGTTCAGCAGCAAGCTGTTTAATCCGTCTCTGCAAGTTACATTTGAAAAATTATAAGTATTATGAATATATAACTTAATTAATAAGATGTAATAATTAGAAAATATTTAAGAATACTTACATCAATGTTTTTATCCATTTTAGTCAATGGAGTTCCATCAGCTTTCATGTGCTGATGTAGGAAAACGTCATGCAATAACTGGGTTGGTGGGACCCCTCGAGTCTGGGACTATTCATGTAAGATAAACAAAATAGATGTTTAGTTAGCAAATATATATAAGTAATAAATTAATAATTAAATAATAATTTACTAACCAACTGGTCAAGAAGTCGACGAACAGGCCTGGAACCTCCCTTGTGTTTGCTAATATCGGTTCCTGGCCCATCTGGCTCCGACAACCGGTTTCTACTAGCTTTTTGACTCTTCTCAACGACCTCAGGACGATCCCAATACTCACACAAACCATCCCACATCTCTTCATTGATATATGCCGGCTTATCTGGACGCTCTCCCTTCAAATAATTAATCCAGCCGTTATATCTTTGACGTGCCTTGGACTCCCATCGCTTGTACACCTGAGTTTCCCACTCAGGTTCCCACGTGTAATATTTCTGTTTAACATCATTTACAAAATTCAATAGTTAGATAAAAAAAAGTTAATTAATCAATAAATATGAAATATTAATTGTTATTTACCTTAAATTCATCAAAGTACTTATCTTTCACCTCTTTTGGTGTCAACTTCCAATTGAAGCCTGTAGGATTCTCAACCCTCTTAAAAATTGCAGTGCACGTCTGGGCAATATTGCCATCATCCAGTAATTCCATGTGGAGAGAAGCAATTAACATTTAGCAAATTATAATAAATCAACAAAGTAATTATAAATAATTAATACTAACCCATTAGGCCCAAGCCAAAAAGCAGCCCTCGTTGGAACGCCTCGTGACGGTGCACTAGACCCAGTCTCGTCCATTGGTGTCTCAGGTACCGACTGTGAGGAGAATGAACTACGGCGGTGGCTCGAAGACATATCTGCATTATTAAGTAACATACAATACAAGAAATCCAGCGGCAATTAATATATATATATATATATATATATATATATATTCATCATCTAAGAAAAATAAGTTAACAAATATTTCAACTCATCATCATCATCACTACTACTAAAAAAAATGTTTCAAAAAAACAAAAAATTATAAATTAGTGTATGCTCCTACTCATCATCATCATCACTACTTTCATCATCAGACGAAAATATTTCTTCGTCATTAGATTCACCCTCGTTCTCATCGATTTCTACCATCCCACCTCTTGGATGATGAACTGTTGTAGTGTCAACATCCTCATTCGGTCTGTCACTATCCATCTGTGTCAAAACCACATCATCTTCTTGGAAAGGTTCATCTAATGTTGAAGCAGATGTCATGACTTGTTCAGGTAATTCTACATTAGATCTTGCTTTGATTTTACACACTTCCCACCAAGACTTCTTAGCTTGATTCATGCTAGGATAAGGACAATAGCATACTTGAGTGGCTTGGTGTGCTAGAACAAATGGATCGTACTTTTTGTATCTACGGGTGTGGTTAATTGAAACAAACTTGAATTCTAGATGCACTGAAGTCCCCAAAGTTCACATGTCAAACCATTCACATCTAAACAAACTAATTGTTTTCTTAGGATGACCAGGATACTCCAGCACACAGACCTCCAACAAGCGGCCATAATAGTCTTGTACATCACTGCCATAAACTGAGCCTTTTATGCATACTCCACTGTTCATAGTCTTCTTATCTAAAGCATGATCTATCGTATGAAACCTATATCCATTAACATAATACCCAGAATATGTATCAACCCCTAATAATGGCCCTTCTGCAAGATCCTTGATATTTCGGTTCACCGACGTAGAAAGACGTCTAACATGTGATAGTTAGATTATTAGCATTGTTTAAATATATACAAGTTACGTACACTAAAATTTATTTAAACTTACATATTCTTTGAACCAACGGGCGAACTCCTCATCAAACCTTTTATCTAAATCGGATCCTGAGATTAAAGGCAATTTTTCTCGCACTTCATCTTGAAACAATCTTCAAAAATTAAGCAGGTTTTAGTTAATAATATGTAAGCAATTCATAATATGTATTGAACATGCATGTTCATACTCACTTCACATATGTGTCTGCAACCTCGATGCAATTGGATAGAGTATACAGATGTGCTGCATTGTTCTCATTACTATCCAAGTATCTTTTTATGTTTGTTCCAAGAGGACGTCCTACACCTTTAAAAATGGACAGCAAATCAGGATCGTCATTATCAGCTCCCCCATCATCATTACGAGGCATGACCCTCAACTTTGTGGTCACATTATCCTCAAAATAATAGGAACCAAACGTTGATGCTTCTTCCATTATGTAAGCATTGCTGATGGAGCCTTCAACTCTTGCTTTATTTTTGACATTATTTTTCAATGTTCTCAAGTACCTTTCAAATGGATACATCCACCGATATTGAACCGGACCAGTAATGCGAGCTTCTTCAGCTAAATGGATTGGTAAGTGCTCCATTGAATCAAAGAAACTGGGCGGAAAGATACGCTAAAGCTTACACAAAATTTCTGGTATTTTTTTGTGCAAAATTTGCATGTCCTCTTCTTTAATTGCTCGGGCCGTTAAGTCCTTGAAGAAGAGACTTAGCTCTGTGATCGACTTCCAAACAGGTTGAGGAAGAAGTTCACAAAATGCAATAGGTAACAAGAGTTGCATGAACACGTGACAGTCATGACTTTTCATATTAGTCATCTTTAGCTGGAGCATATCTGGACATCTAGTAATATTAGATGCATATCCATCAGGAAATCTAAGATTTGTTACCCATTACAGTAAGACCTTCTTCTCATTTTTATCAAGCATGTAACAAGCTTTTGGATACATTCTAGTCGTCTCATTACGCATCAATTCTGGTCTCGAGCAAATTGTGTTTAGTTCTTCTCGAGATTTTGTTGTATCTTTCGTTTTCCCTTGGACATTGAGAACAGTGTTGAACACGTTGTCAAACACATTTTTCTCAATGTGCATGACATCCAGATTATGTCGAATCAAAAGTTTTTTCCAATAGGGGAGATCCCAAAATATGCTTTTCTTCTTCCACCCAACATTGGGATCCTTAGATATTTTCGTGTTTATATCATCATAGTCTTCTGTTACCTTGCGAAAACCCAATCCTTTTATTTCTCTCAATTGCTCTTCCCCTAATTTTGGTTCGGGTGGATAGGTCTTGCACAATTTATTCTTTGTGAATGCAGTTTTATTTTTGCGAAATGCATGATTAAGAGGTAAAAACTTCCGATGGTTGTCAAACCATGACTGTTTGCCACTCTTCTTTAGACTGAATGCTTCTGTATCTTCCATGCAATGTGGACAAGCCAATCTTCCAGTTGTGCTCCACCCAGACAACATAGCGTATGCTGGAAAATCAGAAATTGTCCACATCAATATTGCTCGCATCTGGAAGTTCTGCTTTAGGAACACATCATACGTTTGCTCACCCACCTCCCACAAATTTTTCAACTCTTCTATGAGCGGCCGCAAAAACACATCCAATTTCATCTTGGGATTGCGTGGACCAGGCACTAGGACTGTGAGGAACATAAATTGTGCCTTCATGCACAACCAATGAGGCAAGTTATAAGGTGTGACAATAACTGGCCAAGATGAATATTTCCGTCCTGCTTGGTCAAATGGAGCAAATCCATATGTTAAAAGACCCAATTTGACATTTCGAGTCCCTAAAGCAAAATCCGGATATTCACTGTTTACGTGCTTCCATGCAGGAGAGTCCGTAGGATGGCGCATAACCCCATCGTTTGAAGAAGAAGTAGCATGCCAACGCATGTGTTCTGCTGTTGCTTTAGATGCATAGAGCTTCTGAAGTCGAGAAGTTAGTGGAAAGTAGTGCATCTGCATGGCTGCTACACGCTTCTTTTTACGGCTTCCAGATGCCCGATGGCTCTCCTTATAGCGTGATGTACCACAAAACTTACAGTGTTCCAAGTCCTTGTCATCTCTCCAATAAATCATGCAGTTATTGGGAAAAACATCGATTTTTTCTACTGGCAGACCCATGCCACGTAGCAATTTCTTTGTGCTGTAGAAGTTATCGGTAACCAAGCTGTCATTAGGAAGAAGTTGTTTCATCAACTCTGTGATCTGGTTAAAGCACCTCTCCGAAATGTGGTTCTCCGCCTTCATGCTCATAAGACGAACCACGAGGGACAACTGTGAATGCTCACAATCGCTATTGGAAGAAACTGACCTGTCTGCAGCCTTCAACATGTCATATATTTGTTGAGCTTTAGCATTCGGCTGCTCTTCAGTACTCGGCGTCTCCCCAGTATTATAATTGGGACCAGCATGATCTATAACCATCTCATGGTACGTACTACTGTACTGCTGCTGTTCAATGTCCATGTTCTCATTCGGTCTATCTATTACTCTCTCTCCGTGAAACCTCCAATTTTCATAGTGCCAGATGAACCCATTCTTCACAAGGTGAGACCTTACTTCATCTGTTTCTCTGTACCACAAATTCTTACATTTCCTACACGGACATCTAATCTTATCTCCATCCCTACACTCTGTCTGTATAGTTGCTTTTTCAATGAAGATATCAAGTCCACTCAAAAAATTCGGATTAATAGCATAGCCATCAATCTTACGTCGATACATCCACTCACGATCATCACCCATTCTTATAAATTATAACAATAAAATGAAGTAAGGCGATGAAGACAAGAATATTATAAAAATGCAGTAATTTTAAAATTCAAACAAAAATTGGGCAGCATAACCCCTCTATCTTAACTACCAAGTGCTTGACTCTACCAGCTATGTTAACCATAATGGTTCTAAACGTCTATATCTACCCCCAATGTGAATGTCTTTAATTTAGATGTAATTAATTTCTATCCCAAAGGGAGTAGATCCTTAGGAAATTAATTACATCTTTCACCAATAAAGTTCTAAGTTCATCCCCAACATATAATGATAAATAATTACATCAATATATTGAAATAAACTTTAACATCACATTGTTGGTTCTTAAGATGTAATTAATTTCTATCCCAAATGGAGTAGATCCTTAAGAAATTAATTACATCTTTCCACAATAATATATATCCAAAGACATACAAAACTTCACAATAACTTATAAACTCATAAATTTCATGCTCTCATGCTTCGATCACAAAAATATAAAACATATAATCAACTCATTCATGTATTGAATGATATGCATACTACAAATTATAACATGGACAAAAAACATACTACAAATATATACATACTTCAACATGGACAAATATATATACATACTACAACATACAACATATAACACAAGCACTTAACAAAGCAAAAAAATATTTAATTTGTTCCAAATAAACTCATAATCCTAAATCCTAATTAATTTGCAGCACCTAATTAAATTGAGAAACTGACTTGGAAGAGGGGGAGGGCAGCAGTGGTGCGATGGCAGGGGAGGGGTGAGATTGGCCGGCGGCGAAATCCGGTGACAGCAATAGGGTCGGTGGCAGCAACTGGCCGGCGGCGACGGGAAGGAGGAGCGACGGCGGAGCGGCGGTGGAGCGACGGTGACGTTGTTCAATAAGGAAACGGTCAGCGAGAGAGAGAGAGAGAGAGAGAGAGAGAGAGAGAGAGCGCGCGAGAGGATTTACCCGAAGACGGCAACGGGACGGCGGAGTGGAGGCAAAACGGCGGCGGAACGGCGACGGCACTATGGATAGAGAAAACGAGAAAGAGTCAGAGTCAGAGAGAGAGAGCGCGCGCGCAAGAGAGAGAGATAGTGAGAGGACTTACCAGGGAGCACGACGACGGCGGCGGCAGGACGACGACAGCAAGACGACGAAGGCGGGAGTAGGAGAGGGAGGAAATTAGGGCAAAGAGAGAAGTGGGGGGAAGAGACGCGTACGCCGTACTAATTCAATTTTACCAACGGATTGTATCCGTCGGTAATATTTGACCCGGCTAAATTTACCGACGGATACAACATCCGTTGGTATTTACCGACGGAAACATCCGTCGGTAAATTTTTTTCCCGTTATGTGTAAATTTACTGACGGAAATTTCCGCCACTAAATATAAATTTAAAAAATTAAATTTATAAGTGATAAAATTATGTCTGAAACGACCCTGTAGTCGAGTCACCAACTAACTTGATCTCTACGACACCCTCAATTCTCACGGACTTTGTGAACTAATCACCGCTCGAGAGTCGAGCGTACACAAGTCAAGATTAGTCAACATCGATATTGTATCTCGCGATCTTCTCGTTTCTCTCGATTCTCACATACATTGTTTACTAATCACAGCCATTATTAGAGAAACGAGTCAAAATCATAATTCTAGAGACAAGGCTCGCAACCTATATATTGATCGGGTGAAGATTAATTACTCAGATTTGTCTAACTCGATCGATCTTTGTTTCCCTCGACTTTCACGTACGTTATTAACTAATCACCGCCATTAATCGAGAAGCAATTAGCGCACATCGAGTACAAGAAAGTCAACTACATGGTAATCTTTTCGATTCCATCGATCAACACGGAACATTGTTAGAGTCGTTAACTATAGAATTTTGATTTACGGTTTAGGGTTTACCAACTGATATGAAAACCGTCACTATTAACCTATTTACCAACGGATTACCGACGGATAATCCGTTGGTAATGTTTTATTTTAAATAAATTTTAAATTTTACCGACGGATTTTCGTCCGTCACAAATATTCCCTCACAAATCCGTTGGTAAATCCGTCACTATCTCAAGAAGAAAAATTAAATCGAAAATATTTAAATGAATTTTACCGACGGATTCATAATCCGTTGGTAAAAGTAATTATTTTTTATTTTGAATTTTTTTTAACAAATTTACTGACGGAAACCAATCCGTCACTAAGTTTCCGTCACTAATCCGTTGGTAAATCCGTCACTATATAAAGCAGAAAATTTAAATCGAAAATATTTAAATGAATATTACCGCCGGATGCAAAAATCCGTTGGTAAATAAAATTATTTTTTATTTTGAAATTTTTTAACAAATTTACTGACGGAAACTAATCCGTCACTAAATTTCTGTCACTAATCCGTTGGTAAATCCGTCACTAAATACATAAATAAAAAAAATTAAATCGAAAAAAAAATTAAAACATTTACTGACGGATAGAAATCCGTCGGTAAATTTATTTTTTATTTTTTATTTTTTAAATAAATAATGAACTTTACCAACGGATATTTCCGTTGGTAAGTTTAACAAGGGAATATCCGTCGGTAAATCCGTCAGTATTTACGGCGCGAATCACCCCGCCAAATGTCCGTCAGAAATCCGTCGGTAAATATTTTTTAGCCGACCCGCTTTTTTTCCGTCACAAATCCGTCGGTATTTACTGAGGGATTTTGAATCCGTCAGTAATTCCGTTGGTAAATCTTGATTTTTTTTGTAGTGAATAAAATATAATTCCCAGATAAACCTAAGGCTCTGATACCAATTTGGAAAGCGTAGGATCGATTAGCAAAATATGTAATAAAGAAATACGTAACTATCTTTTTGATAGCTAAAATAGGAGGGTAAATACATGATTTTGTATGATTTTGATTAACTAGTCAATTTTTTCCCCATTTCTACACAAATAAGACACATTTTTAGAAAGTGTCACAATAGATATAATTAGGAAAGTCAAAAGTCAAAGTGGTTATATGTTATACATGCCTTCAAAACTGGTTATGGGGGGTATACACTATCACCATACTGGATATACATAAATAATACTCTAAAATTAAATAAATTACTATCATAAATTTCTCGAATGCCCAAAGACAGAGATATTTTGTTTCTTGATTTTTGCTTCAGATGGAGTATTGAATAATTTTCTGAAAGAATAAATCTATGCAGTGACATTATGATTAGTCATAATTTGATTCAATAAAATAATGATTTATTTAAATTTTTTGATTTTAAATGACTTTTAATATTTAAAACATTTAATTTATACAAATTTATCTTGATATATTTGGATTTGGATGTAACATAATATATAATAAAGGTAATACAAAGATTTTTATCGAAAAAATAAGAAAAAAAAAATATATTTACACTAATCATGATAGAATTTAAGTCAAAAATATAAACACTAACATAAAATATATAATTATACATTTTATATGAATCAAATATTTAACAACATTGATCTATTTTTAATTAATCGATCAAATTATGGCTAGCCACATTATGAACGAATAGCATCACTCTTTTCTGAATACTATAGAAAAGATGAGTACGTGTGTTAATGAATGTTAATTAATGCACTTTTCTTTCGATAATTATGCATGCATGGTTAAAACAAATTTCAAAATCATGGCTTACAGTGTCGATTGGACATAAAATATAGTAATATTTTTTTTTTGTTTTTGAGATTAAAAGAGAATGTTATTTATGAATAGGAACATGGGATATGGAAAAGACTCTCCATAAAAGATGGGGTTCATTCCAATTATGAAGTGTATCAATATCAATAGCCGCCTTTGTTATCCTATGAGCAATGCGGTTCAATCTGCGGCTAACATACTTAATTTTCCAATCCCGATATATCATCATCTCATCATCTCTGTACGGCAGAACATGGCATAGACTCCAAGTTGAGTATTGTTTTCATTGTCAGAGATGATAGCATCACAAGCTACCGGATTCTACCCACACTTGCATAAGTCCCAACTCTTTCACCCAAGAAAGAGCTTCTCTAATGCCCATAATCTCTCCCTCCTCAACTCTTAATTTCTCGGGCAGCTTTAACGCCATAGAGCATCTCCAATCCAACACAAAAAACCTACATATCTCCAAATTTGAAGTAATTTCTTCTCCAACCCAACACAAAAATCTTGCTCTATTATACATATTTGAATAGTGTTGCTCCAAACTTGGAGCAACACTATTCATTGCTCTACTCCTTTTATAATTGTTTTCTTGTTATAATTATTATTCCTTGTTATATTTATTATTTTTTGTGTTCTTTAATTATTTTGTTCTTTAATTATTTTGTTCCAAAATATTATATTATAGTTATATTTCTAAATATACTATACCAATATTAAAATTACATAAAATTATTTAAAAAACACAATTGCATAAAATACAAGATAAATTAAAAAGAAATTTAAAAAATATAATTACATATTAAAAGCATAAAAATAAAGTCGATACATTTAAATTTCTAATAAAGGCTATCTCCGGAACGTTCCATTCCATTTGAAAATAAAATCGGAAACATATCAAAAGTATTAGTGTTGGCTTCTTTGGCTTGTTTCTGCTTTCAAATTATTTTGTTGCTCTGATCGGAAGTAATCGCATGTTTCCGGATCATCAACCGTGACTAAAAGTAGAATATTCTAGAAAATTTTATTTTTGTGTAAAAATATAGAGCAGACTGCTGGAGATGACTTGCTGATTTTGCTGTATTTTTGTGTTGAAATTGCTGTATTTTGGTGTGAACTGCTGGAGATAGCCTTAGTAGCCACAAAATGACCCTGGTAATTGCGCAGAATATTGCCTATGCCTGTAGCATTCTCAGCTTCAAAAAATGCTGCATCTTATCCATCCCACCTGAAGGTCATGCCATTGCCAGCCTCTGCACAGAGCTTGATCTTCCCTCCTACCAGTGAGATTACCTACACTTTTTTGAGTTACACTCCTGTACAGCCGGCCCAATCCGACCCGACCCGTCTCGGTCAACGTTTGACCATTGACTTTTACGAATTTCAGTTTTTTTTTTTTGCCTTCGGCTCCGATTTTAATTTATAGATAATGATTGTGACAACATTAATGTATTTTAGCTCGCTCCGAGGTCTTCGGCTTCCCTCGCTCGACTCTTAAAAAAAATTAAAAAAAATTAAAAAAAATTAAAAAAATTAAAAATAAAAAGTCAACGGTCAACATTGACAATTGACCGTCAACGTTGATCGCGGCAGGTCTGGTCGGGCCGGCTGTACAGGAGTTTTTATCCACTTTTTTGGGCCTCTAACCATTCTCTCCGACAACAGGATGCAAGAACAGACGATCTAGCCCGTACCGGATACATATCTTTCCAAACGGATGCATTTCTATCTTTCCAAATCTGCCATATGAGCATTCCCACCCTGACCTTAACCTCTTCTCTCTCTATACATCAGTAACGTAGAAAGCCAATAAAAAAAAGACTCACTATTATTATTACTTATTATTAGTAATAGTTTTAAATATCGTTTGTATTTTTACTCTTATTCTTTTAGATGGTTTTTAAGTACATACATTTGCACATGTACATGTTCGGCAGTTTTTTGTATACTAAACCATGCAAGATTGTATGTATTTCTTGAAAATTTGATAGTGGCTGGCTAGTTTTGACTGAGGTGCAGATTCCGACGAGATCATATATCTTAATTATGTAATGTTCTACCCACTTTCCGAGAGCACATTTTGTGAACATCACTTTCGATTTGTCCACATTAATATTATTCTATTTAATTTTTGATATTGTGTTTTATTGTAATATCTTAGAAAATACTATTGAGATCGTTAAATTTACAAATTAATAAAACCAAAGCGGTTTGTTTCTCTATTTATTCATTTCTTTGACGTTAAAGGGGAAAATATCAAATTGAGCTTTGATTTTTATTAATTTGTTAATTTAATGATCTTAATAACAATTTTGAAGGTATTAAAATAAAATATAATATCAAAAGTAAAATTTAATTTGAACAAATCTAGAGTGATGCTCACAAAAGGTGCTCACGAAAGGTGTGTAACACACCACCTCTCTCTTAATTCAATTAAAATAAGTGACCGAGATAAAAAAGTGTATTAATATTTTCTTTTCCATGTTCTTCAGAAATTAATAATTATTCATCGATCGGGAAATCAAATGTAATTCAATTAATTTCATATAATAAGTTGAAATAATTGACCGGAAGTGTACCATTTGAGTGCCCCGACGACATTCCACCGTCCAATTGATTTCATACAACAGGTATATACTTGTAATTTAAAAGCATCACGCACGTCATTTGTGAGTACGTTGATATTTACTATTTAGTCCTTATCAGAAATTTTCTTTTCTTTTCTCTATGCATAGTTTTTTCCAACACCGGTACCTCAGGATACATGAGAAATTGGAGTATATATTATATTAAAAGTTTAATTCATTTTTTTATTCATCTCTTTGGTTTTTATGTAATATATGAATTGACGCTACAAGTCATAATTTTTAAGGTATTAAAATAAAAGAATATTGACATAGACTAAACATGAATAATGTTGGCTGACAAATAGTATACGTCATATATATGGGTTCTCATTTAAAATATTATCTGTTCGAAATTTCTAATAGAGAGGAAATTCATTGTATCCAGTATCGAGATAGTGTGTACCTCCTACGACCACTTTTGATAGCGGGTATAAGCAGTACCCACTGACCCACCAATAAGATTATTATATCCATTTTTGTGTATAAAATATTGTATAAAATAAGGGAAAATATTGATATAAACTAGTCAACCTTATAGTCATACAGTATGCGTAAAACTTTTACCCTTCTACTAAATTTCTTCATTACATACTCTGATTTATCAATTCACTTTTCAATTTGAAGATAAATCATGCAATACTATCAGGCCCATCACACTTCCGTATAACTAAAATCAAAGTATAACAACTTCATACCTTTTTGACCGGAATGTTGCCGGGTATTTCCGCCGGAAGTTTTAGGGACCTCGTCCAACCACACGATCGCAACCGATGGTTTCCAGACGTAGACTCCTTCAGCAGCACACAGCACAGCCCTCGTTCGTTTCCTACTAGGGGCGTAGGGTTTTCGGTCGGTACACAAAGAAAATAATATACTGGAAGGGATGAACAAAAGCCCAAACTTTTATTTAGGAATTATATAATATTTATTGCAACATAAGTATATCTCTTTTAGGGAGGAGACAGACTTGTTTAGCTACCTATGGTAGCGGTATTGAAATACATAAACTAAACTATACTAGAATATGAACTATACTATAACAATTTTATTTTGGAGAGAGCAGAGAAGATGGTGTAGAGGATTTCTGATGGATTTTCGATGCCTTCTGCTCTCCTCAATCCTGGTTTATATAGAGGTCTGAAAGGCCTCTCTCCTGCATTATTGTCTTTGATGCTCTTATCCTTGGCCACCTTGCATCCACGTGAATGAGTCCTCCATTGTCTTCCATTATTGAATGAAGACAACCAACTTTCGGTGTGAGGTCCCTTTCTTTTGACTAATGGACCACATTTCTTTTGGTAGTGGTTCTCCTGTTGCTTTACCCATTTGTTGTTTAGTGGGTAATTACTTTTCTTCCACCCACTATTTTCGTTTTCTTTTTAGTGGGTGATCCAGCTCAGAGTCACATGACTCCACAAACCTGTGTCGGGAATCTACTTTTTTCCCGGGGCCCTGGGCGTCCTTGCTTTTGGCAGCGCCTTCTGTTCAAGATGCTCGTTGGACCGAGCCTTCTCTTTTCCCTTTCTTGGCATGAACCCCTTCCCGAACTTTGGTTCCTTCTGGTTCTGACAATCCGAACAAACGCGCTCAGACCAGTTTCCAAAATGAGCCATGTTGCAATATTTGCGATGAGTGTCTTTACTCGTCGCAATCTTGTTCTCCCAGAGCAAAGTTCTCTTTCTTTCGAAAGCTTCCTCTGCGAATCTTGTCGATTTTCCTGTCATAGTGTTTAACAGGAATGATCCGTTCACTGAATTTTGAAAGAATTTGAACGGGAACTTGACTTTGTCCATCTCAGTGAGACAGACCCAAAATCTCCATGCTCTTCTGGTAGAGATGAGGTCTTCCGGTAATGTAGAGACTAGAGTAGTCTCTTTCTCTGCAGGCGCTTTAATCTTTTCAAGGGCGCGTGCATCTGGTCTTCGAAGCCTAATATAGTGGAAGGCTTCATGGTTTCCTTTTCCTGCTGATTCTAGGGCTGCACTAATAAAATACAGCTCCAAAATGTCACCTCGGCTGAGTTGTGGATTGTTAGCCCAGGTATCATACACCGCTTCTTGAATCCACTTGGGTAGATTCTTGATTTCGGCGAATGATGGAGATGTGGTATAAACTGAAGCAAGTGCTCCGAATTCATACCATCTTTTGACTTCGTGTGGATCTGAATTTGGCATCATCCACACCCGAGGATATTTCCCCGAGACATCAACCCTTATTTTTTCTGGGTTGATTTCAGTCGTCATATTGAGCTTCTCCCAGCTAGCTTGATATATCTGCCACGAAGAAAAAACTTCAATTTTATCAGTATTAATCTTAGAAATGCCATTCATCGGCCTAAGATTAATCTCTCCCTCTTTTTCCCCAGAGGTGCTGGGTTGACATGATAGTTCAGAGTGTGACCCCTGAGTATCATCTTTTTCTTGGGGCAATGGTTCCAAAGATACCACCACCTTAGAACTCGGGCAAGAGGTATTTGAATCCTCTGCTACAGGTTTAGAGCCATGTACTCGAAACTCTTCTTTTACCAAATGATCTTTGGCCACCCGAAGGGTTGGTGTTTGGCATGCAGCCCAGAGTTGCCCCTGAGACCATATGCAAGCTCGTATTTTCTCGGTGACTTTCGTCTTGTCGAGAGTCTGCAATCTTCCTGCTTGTTCAGCATTCAGAATGCACTCGTCCCACTCTCCTGTTAACATCTCCAGATTTTCTCTGAGATGTCTATGGGCCAGTAGAATGGAGTTCACATCAGTTTGCTCCATCTCTTGTTAGGAAATCTGCAAGAACATTTTCGTGAGATTTCAAAACGACAATATCATAAATATAATATTGGCATTCAGCTTGCCATCTAATTAATCTAGCATTTTCAGGCTTAGATTCAATCTTGTTCCTTAAGAAAGTCTTAACCTGTGTCTTATCGACTTTCAAAGTAAATTTCTTTGCTAATAAAAATAAAGGCCATTTTTTAAAAGCCTTTCGGACTGCAAAGAATTCTTTTTCGTTGATGTGCCATCGCACGGCCTCATCATCTGAGAATAAACCACTACAGTATCTGCAGGGTTCTTTTCCATTAGGAGTGATCTTGGTTAAGACTGCTGCCCACCAATAATCACTTGCGTCTGTGTACAGGACCAAGTCATCTTCGTCCTGTGGTATCGAGAGTTTTGGGAGATTTCTGCAAACCTCTTTTAACTCCTTCATACCCTGTCGATGTTCTTCTGTCCAGATGAACGGAACATCCTTTTTCAGTAATGTACTGAAAACTTTTCTATGTTTTGCGAGATCTTTGATAAATGGTCCCGCGAAATTAACAACTCCCAAGAAACTCTGAAGTTGTTTCTTTTCCTTTAGATCTTCAGGAAAATTCTGGACCTTCTGAACAATATGGTCCTGCAGAATAATTCCTGCTTCATCAATCTCGATACCCAGAAATTCCATTTTCCGAGTTGCCACGACTGCCTTCTTTTCAGACAGTACTAAACCTTCTTTATAACAAACATCTGCAAAGATCTCAAGATGTTTGATATGTTCTTCCATATTTTTTGATGCTATTAAAATATCATCAATATAGACGAACATAAAAGAAAAATAATCTTTAAACAGATTATCCATCTTTCTCTGAAATATTTGAGGCGCATTAGCTAACCCCATTGGCATTACTTTCCAAACATAATGCCCTTGTGGAGTAGAGAAAGTTGTAAACTTCTTACTCTCTTCCTCCATGCGAATCTGGTAGAAACCTGACTTGCAATCAAACTTAGAGAATACCTTAGCATTTCTAATGCAGTTAATAAGGTGTTCCCTACTAGGGATAAAATATCCATCAAACTCCAGAATATCATTAATCCCTTTGTAATTAATAACTAATCTGGGTTTACCTCGTTTGATCTCACCATGATTCCTTACCAGAAATCCAGGACTGCTGTAAGGCGAGTTCCCTGGTTCGATCAACTTTAAATCAAGGTGTTCCTTGATTATCTCCTTCATATCCTGTTGATCTTTGAGGTTCATCAGGATTGGTCTGTATCTAACAAACTCATACTCCTTTTCTAGCTTCACCTTCAAGGTAGCTTTGAGCTTGTTTCTGTCCCACCATGCCAAAGGATTCTCATTATAATTCCTTTTAATCTTTCTTTTGACATCTTCTAGGGACACCTGCATCTCTTCTTTAATATCTTGATGAGATATTAAAGATGCTTTGAGGATCTGGACCTCTTCATCACTGAGATCCTCATCCCTAATACAGCTTAGCACTGCTTCGCTGAATCTCCTTTGATCCTTCATTTTTGGGTGTCGAAGTTTTCCTTCATCACCACGCTTGCTGCGAAAACTCAATGGTATCTGACGATTAAAAGCCCCTTTGAGCCTCTCGACAATTATTTTGTGATCGCAAATGGTTGTAAACACCAATTGCCTCTTTTCATTATCCTGCATGTATCTTTTGAACATCTGTAGGAAATTGTTTCCCAACAGAATATCTGCACCTGTATCATGGAAATAAATTGGTGGAGTTTTAACCTTATACCAAGGTGTACCTCTGGCTCCGCCAATCAGAATTTTCATTTCTTTTACTCATTTAGCCAAGAGCAAAATTTTCTTTGAGAAATCTCTTCCTGCAATTCGGGGTAGATCATCTTCACCTCTGCTGGGAAGACTCCTCGTTTTGCAGTACAAATTCATGCACCTGAATCAATATAAGCAGCAAAATATTCTGCTTTATATTTTTCATATAACATCCCTATAGAGATGTATATGAAGAATGGACTTGGCATATCTTCGAACTGATATACTTGTATCAGTTCTTGGTAGTAAATGACATCTTCGATATCCGGAGTGGATTCGAATTTTTTGATACCACTTCTCTCGTTGTCCGGGCAATTTGTGGAAATATGCCCCTTCGCACCGCACGTCCAGCAGTTGCAATCCTTGAAACTTTCATTAACTCTAGTGTGAGTTCTCTTGAAAGTTTTCTTGGCGGGTGTCCTTCCTTGGGATTTATTATCTCCTCGGAAAGGATACCTATTTCTTGATGGTCCACTTCTTTGGCCTGATTTGTAAGATCTGGCCTTCTCATGTTCGACCATCTGGTTCTTGGCTTCCAAGAATTTCTTTTTGGATCTCCACCTTTATAATAGGGCCGAAACCTATTTTTCTTGCTTTTCTTCAGCCTCGGTGGTTCTCCTCCAATGATCGTTGGCAGATCATTATCATCACAGTTTAGAGGAGCGAATTTGTTAATTCTCCTCAGTTTCTTCATGTTCCTCAGAGCTGTTGCTTGTTGACACCACTCTGAGAGCTTCCGATGTACATATGACATCCTTCTTGCGACGTTCTCAGGATCTCCTGGTTCATAATCCTGAATCAGCATCTCTTTCCATGGGTTTGGAAATTTCAGAAAGAAAATTTCCAGTGCAACTCTATCATCAACTTTAGATTGATGTTGATAAAGAGTAAAGAGTTGTAGAAACTTGTTAAGCGATTGTTGATCTAGGACTGCAAGTCTTAGATTATACAATGCCATCAAGTATTTCTTCCTCTTTTCTTGATCAAATCCTTCGAAATATCCTTCTCCCAGAAAAATGGTTTTTAAAAAGCATTGCCATATTCTGGACATGTTCTGTGTAGTTGTCACTCTCAAAACATGAATTCTTGATGTCCACAAGAAAGAATTCCCATGCTATCTTGACAATTCCTGCGAGACTCATTTCGAGAATTCTTACGAATCCTTCCTTGTTTAAATCGAGAGTTGCTGCTGCAATTCTCAGGGCTGACATCCACTCATCAATAACGGATACTCGATCTCTGAAATTTACTTCATCAAGGTCGAGCATTACTCCGTAGGGATGGATAGGGTCCAGGGTTGCCTTTCCATAAGGTGTATCTTGCACCTTTGGATGCGGCCTTCTTGCCCTTGTCATTCTTGCTGCCATGTATGCATCATTTGGGGTATGTTGATCATACCTTGCTCCAGTCTGAAAATCCTGGGCTACATTAATGGCTCCGGGTGCATTTTGAAAATCTTGTTGATTTCCAATAATAGCTCCTGGTGGAAGTTGATTCACCGGCTGTGGATTTTGGACCACATTCTGGTTTATTTTTAAATCAACCATCGTCATGTTAGCAAAAGATTCTGCTAACTCCTGGAGGTCGTCAAGCTTGATTCTTTCAAGATTATTCATCTTTTTCTTTCTCGAATCATTCTTTTCAAGGTCTCCATGTTGGGATCCTTTTTGATTTCTCCCACTGGAAATGGATAAGTGGGTTCATTACCAAAATGATTTCTTCCTTGACTGGAACGAGGTTGTTGCTCCAGTTTTTCGATCCGTGATTGGATCTCCTTCAGGATGTTATAAATTTCATCCTGTTTCATAGCAATCTTGTAAAGATCGCGTGATACACCATACAGGCTATCGTCATAATGTTGTACTGTCTTCTGTATTTCTCTCAGATCCTCCGATATCTTGGATGAGTCTGGAGAAATCTCCTGGTATAAAAGAGTAGATGATACTCCTTTATCTTGAATCCATCAGAGCGATTCAGCCTAGAGCTGATTCCAATTTACTCCCAAATGGATCCAATGGTCTCTTCTCATGGCATGTTCTATCTCCCATTCAAGGAGGATACAACTATGGAGAAGATCTTCTTTTCTTTTGATTCCTTGGAGGCAGGAATCAATTAATTCTTTCTCCTGGTTTTGTTGGATTAGGATATCCAACTGCCTTCTCCAGTGTGTTAGCACACTCTGGTATCTTGTCCTTCTTTTAGAAGCGTAGGATCGATTAGCAAAATATGTAATAAAGAAATACGTAACTATCTTTTGGATAGCTAAAATAGGAGGGTAAATACATGATTTTATATGATTTTGATTAACTAGTCAATTTTTTCCCATTTCTACATAAATAAGACACATTTTTAGAAAGTGTCACAATAGATATAATTAGGAAAGTCAAAAGTCAAAACGGATATGTATTATACATGCACTCAAAACTGGTTATGGGGTACACACTATCACCATACTGAATATACATAAATAATACTCTTTTTAATATATACTATAATAGATAAGATAGTAGAGTTTATGGTACAGTGGATGCACCATTAGCTTAGCAACCTAAAGATCCTGTATTCAAAAAAAGTCTTCCTGCCGCTGCTATTTCGAAGTTTGCTCCATATAATTTGTGGCCGCCGCCATCCTCTCTATATATCCGCTGCCCCTTGTCAATACTAATACATGACTACACGACTCTTGTACTGGTGTACGTGTCAGTGTCAAGTACTCTTGTATTGAGTACACGATCATGTATTGTGGTTTTAGATTTTTTATTTTAATGACTAGTATTTTAGTTGTCCCTTGTATATATATATATTCAAATACAGACGTCCATCTTCTGGAATGACTGTGGACTACCTAGCTTAATACTATATTTTGAGTTCAGAGTCAGTATATTTTGAGTTCACAGTCAGATCCTCAATCATTCCAAGACAATTTCATTAAATTTCATAAGATTCCACGCCTAAAAATAGCTAAAATCAATTAGACTCACATGCATGTTAGAATAAAAAATACTACTTTTCATGAATTTAGAGCACTTCTAAACCTACCCTTCCAATTCCTCTTTCTATTCATCTATATATATATATATTATATATACATCGACTCCACCACCAACCAAATCCATCCCTTCTTTCCACCTCTTCCTCCGCATAATGGCGACAGTCAAGGCCACTCACATTGTCCGGCCGGCGGAGCCGACGCCAGAAGAAATCATGTACTTAAACGCCTGCGATCAAATCAAAGACATCACTCACACTCCAACTATCTACTTCTACAAACACTCCGCTGCATTAGACGCCAGAGATGAAATTTCAAGGCTCAAAGATTCTCTCAGCAAGGCTTTCGTGCTCTTCTACCCGCTGGCCGGGCGCCTGAACTGGGCGCCGGAAGGCGGCGGCAGGGTTGAGCTCCACTGCAATGGCCAAGGAGTACCGATATTCGAAGCCGAGTCTGAGGCGGCGGTCGAGGATTTCGGTGATTTCAGTCCAACTCCGGCCATGCAGGCATTCATTCCCTCGGTAGATTACACCACTCCGATTGACGAAATCCCTATGGTCATCGTGCAGCTGACGAAATTCCGGTGCGGCGGCGTCACCATCGGCCTCGGCATTTCCCACGTCATGGCCGACGGCCCGAGCCATGACGTGGGAAATGCTTATGGAGGCCAAATTAGGGTTTCCGTAGAAGAAATGGAGGCCGAAGGGAGATTTCTATGGAAACCCTAATTTGGCGATCATAAGCTGGACGGGGCTGCCGCTGTACGGAACGGATTTCGGGTGGGGGAAGGAGATGAACATGGGGCCGGGATCGATGGGATTCGACGGAAAGACGTTCATCATTCCCAGTCACGGCGGCGACGCTTCATTCAATATTGCGATATGGTTGCAGGAAGAATATATGGGCGATTTCAAGAAATGCTTCTACGACGACATTTGAGCACTTTTTTTTTTTTTTTAAGCGAATTTTTATCTTCTTTAATTTTGTGTAAAAGCACGACTTTATGCGTATCTCGTTGACGTTAATCATAAATTCCCACTTTATTATACACAGATTATATGTGTGAATGTGTTTGGAATTTATGATTTCTACAATATCGGAATTGAATGGAATGGGATTTTTTTTTTTCTGTGTCTCGTATTATTTAAGTTCAACAAAGATTCTCGAAAAAAAAGTTTAACAAAAATGTACTGTTATCGTAAGTTTTCGCTACACATGCACACTCAGGTATATGTGTGTGATTATGTGGAGTTATGATCACCTAATTCGAATAGTCAAAGTTATAGTGGGGAAATAGATCTAGATAATAAAACCTAATTAAACACGACAGCCAAATTACAGTATATTCTTGAATAGTATGAAATAAATTCTTAGTTTTAATGAATTATAGTTTAACGGAAATACTATTGTTTTTGATAGTCTTCTGGGTTGATGAGGATTTGCAGACTCTAGCTTCATTTCATTGAAAATTTTCTGTTTTCATATTCATTACCGTATTTGTACATTGTTTATTGCATTTTGATATATATCGTTTTGTGTGTACTTGCATAAATCAAATAAAACTTTATAATATATTAGAGTGTACTATCACATAAAATAAAAGCGCATGCATATCTATATGTTATATATAGTAGCCAGAGTACACAATATCATGCAACGCACTTTGCTAAATTCGCGATATATATTATACCTTGAGTTTTGAATTGATTTAGTGCATTTCAGTCTCAGCAAATTGTGATATACTACTAGGGCTCGTTTGCTAGGCAGTATGATTTTAATATCTTGTTTGCTTGGGTGTATTAAAATATGCATAATCTATAAATACATTGTTTGGTTGGTGTATTAAAATTGTATACAAAATTTTAATATCTAAAATATCCTTATAATTTTTCAAGTATCGATTTTTTAATTCAATTAAACTGGGAACTTTTCGAACAACAATGAACTACTAATTTCTGGAAAGCTAAAACACAAAAGTTAAAACATGCTGCAATATAATGTTCGATCAAATTAATCATTCTTTCATTTTTCTCTAATTTTCTTTTGGTACATAGAATTGTTCATACGAAAATGATCGTATTTATTAGTTCATTAGAAGATTTTTATTCATAATATTCAATAATAAACCAAAACATATAAGAAGAAGAAGAAAGAATAACTATTCAACTTGAAAGTGCTTCCAGAAACTTTAGAAAAACAAATCATTGTAAGTACTATTTTTTTTGGGGTAATGGCCTGTAAATTCCTCAACTTTCAGCAATTTCTGATTTTGCTCTCCACCTAAAGATTCTGCCTGTAAATTCCTCAACTTTCAGCAATTTCTGATTTTGCTCTCCAACTAAAGATTTTGCCTGTAAATTTCTCAACTTTCAATTGTTTCTGAGTTTGCTTCCAGCGATGGGATCCGGCAAGAATAGTTTTGGAAATTTATAGACGTGACTTAAATTAATCTATGTGGCACTCTCGTGACATATATGTAAATTAAAAAAAATAAAAATATTTCATGTCATCATCCCCACCTCTTTCTCAGTCTCGTTCTCCCATGCTTTCTTTCATTCTCGCAGAGATAATTCAACCAACAAAATACAGATCATGCGCTAGAAGGCACCCATAAAATCACAATAATTTTAAATCCTATTCACACCCATACAATCTTGCGCATGATCTGTATTTTAAACTCCTGCTGTCTTTTTTTAATGTCGTTTTGAGTTTTCAAATTAATTGCATTTTACTTGTCGTTTTAAATTTTTTTTTGACAAAATTTACCCTTATTTAATCTTCTTTCATTGATTACTCAATATATAATTATTATTGTTTCCTCTTTTTTTCACCAAATAAGGCTTATGTTATTAAAAGTAGTTTGTCATTAAATAAGGCTATATATGTTGGATAAAATATTTTTTTATTAATAAACATGTTTGATCTTAAGATGACGACATATAAATAAATAGGAGAAAGTAGTCTCATATAAGTAACTTTTTCATTTAAATATTACATTCAAAGCCGTCACATTTCATTTAAATATAAGTACTCCCTCCGTTCTTTTTTAAATGTCCTATTTAGCTTAATTTTTTGTTTCCATATAAGTGTCCTATTTCAAAATTTGAGAGTAAATTAATGACATTTTCCCAATTTTATCCTTATTTAATGCTTCTAGTAATTTGTTAATTAGTTATATGTATACATTAATGATGGTAATTAATAAGGTTATATAGGTAAATTTCTTTATTTTCTTGGTATGTGTAATTTGACGGTGGGGGACACTTATAAAAGAACGGAGGGAGTAACGTTTTCATTTAAGTTTGTGACTAATTTATTACTCACTAAATTAAGTGATTACTTTCTACTATTGCCTTGTAGATAAATATAGTGTATCATGTTACACTATTCTCAACGTGTTTAGTGTGTGTGTGTGTGTAGATAATAGCCTCGTTTTCCAGATCTACCGTGAATGGGTGAATGGCCTTGGAAATTTCAAGTCATCAATTCAGACATTTCCCAATGCTTTATGGAGTATTATATTTATTTAATTATATAGATATATAAAAGTTTTTAATGCTCTGATCATATTATTTAAGATAATCTTCAATAACAATTACGAGATGTAGGAGCCCAAAATTATAATAAGGTTAAAGTTTGTTATAAAATAATGTGGACGGCACATGAACAGTCTATATATTCGAGTATTTGAAAGTTTTAATTAGGCGCAAATTGTTTGGATGAGATCCGGATTAAAGAATTCGAAAGATCGAAAGATTGAGCACATGAATATTAATGAATTAATTAACCACATCTCTAACTCTAAGGCCAACTCCAAACAATCATACAAAGTCTATCATATATCTCGAAAATTTGTTAGAACAACATGTCTTAGCTTAGAACAATTGGTCATTACAAGCAACCACTGTCGAATCTGTGTGTCCTCCCCCTAAAAATCACTATTAAAAATGACATAAAATCCAAATTTGTCCCAACAATGAATATCCCAAGTAGGACATATATACAGATCGAAAGACATACATAAAACAGACACTAATCTCCTTTAAAAAATTATTATAGTTAACGTATTGACCCAAACAAATAGGGAAAAATAAAACATAGTACTAGTTTGAAAGGAATCCAATCATTATTGAACGGCAAGGGGTAGTTCTCGTCGTTGTTGGATTTTAACTTTTTTTATTCCCTTTTTCGTTCAAGAATCGAAGACTGAAATTAGTTTATATATTTGTTCATTAATATGAGAGTAGAGAGTTCTTTTAGGACACTAACTTTTGCCGTTTTGCAAAAATATGACACATTTTTTCGGGCTTCTAATTATAGGACAACATTTAAAATATTAATCAATCAAAGGACACATTTCAGTCCGATTTTTGAGTTTCGGGCTATTTTGCACGTATTTATCACGTAAGCATACACATGGAGCCCGATGCTGACCGGATGCCATATAATTAATGAGTCGTAAAAAATAAATTAAAAATAAAAAATTTAGAAAAGCTTTTCTCTCTCCTCTCTTTCTCTTTCTCTCTCGCCTCTCCCAATCTATCTCTCTCTCGCGCCCAACAGCCCACCACCGCCACCTCCACCGCCGACAACCACCATCTCCTCATCTCTCCCTCATTTTGGGATTTTTTTTCCTTACTGGGGACCAACCCCTATCTTTCCGATCAATTGATGCAGATCAAGAAAATGTGAGCGGCGACTGCAGATGAATGGGTTTAGCCTCCACCACCGCCTGAATCCGCCACCATCTCTTTCTGATCTAATCTCTCCCTCTATCTCTTCGTCCCCATCTCACTCAAAGCAACAACCACAACCAATTTCCGCCAATTTTGTAGGTCAAATCGGGGGCTCTGCAATTTGGGAGGGTGCTGTAATGATAATGACAGTAGTCGGAGATTATGCTTGTAGGGGATCTTGTCGCTAGTTGCCCCATTTATTGGTGGATGAGGGTTGAAAATAGATTTAATTTTTCAGAGAGAGGCAAAAATTGAAACTCAGATTCATTGACAATGGATTTTTTGTGATCCATTCGACGATGGAATTTTTGTTCTTCTAACAATTGGATTCTCTCCTCCATTTCTATTTTCTGAGAGGATACAGAGAGAGAGGACCTGAACAATTGACGACAATGGCGGTTGGTGCTTGGGGATGATGTTGATTGGAAATTCTCCCGCTGGATTTCTTATCATAACAAAAATATTTGGCTACTATGCATTATCTTGGTTTATTTGAAAATATTTCATTGATTTTATTTTAAGAATAATTATGAAGAATTATATTTTGGTTATATGTCGCCTATATTAATTGGATTTGCTGCCTATAGTTTAGCACCGGCGTTATCACGTTGTTAATTAGTCTTTTAATTTCTTTTGGATTTTTTCCATTTCCTATTGATGTTGCGCATTCTCCTCCGTTGGATTGATTTTTATGAAGTTTTCTTCTTCCATCTATAAAAAAAATTTAATGCAAATTGGTCTATACGGGTTCTGTCGGTAAGAAGTGAGGTATAGGTTCACAAGTCACTGCTCCCTTTTCCATGTAAAAAAAAACTGATAACAAAAGACAAACATTTAGATTTCGAACAGAGTCATAAATATAGCATAGACAAATAAAATGATACAGTATTTACACGCCAGAATCCTAAATATAAAATTAAGTAGTTTTAGATCAAAATAATATTTAAAAACGTAACAACGATCTCCTAGGAGACAGCATGCACGAACTTCATGGTTGCATTATTTTGCCACCAACTTCTACATATTTTATGTATTCATCATTTCAAAATAAATAAACAATGAAAAAGATCCAACAGAATCCTTAACAAGGAATTACACAGATCAACCCTTAAATCGTACACCAACACAAAATCTACGTAACGTATACAGACAAACACACGATGATCACCAACAAAAATATATGTAGAAGTTTCCAAATATATCCCCTAGCTGCAGATTTCCAGAAAAACTTCGTTCGTCTTTGACAAAAATTACTGCAAACTGATGATGATTAATTAAATATTATCATAGAAACATTTCTTGAAAGCTCCCATATGTTCCTCCTGCAACCATATCGCCACGTTGAAAGCACCTTCTCCTTCGCGATCTGGAATTATGAACGTTTTCCCATCAAATCCCATCGGGCCGGGCCCTAAATGGATCTCATTTCCCCACCCGAAATCCGTTCCGTACAGCGGCAGCCCGGCCCAGCTTATGATCGCCAAATTCGGGTTGCCGTAGAAATCCCCCTTCGGCCGCCCGTTGTTGTCCAGCGACCTGAACCGCCCGACGTCCGGCAACTTTTTCAGATAATCCAAATAGCCTCTCACCGAATCGTCGGAGACTTTCTCCACCGCTTCGCGGATTTTTTTGGAGGCGGCGCCGATGGAGTTCGAGAGGAGGCCGCCGGATTTATCCGTCGCCTCCACGCGAATTAGGGCGTTGCCGAAGTAGTTTTTGGGGAGCGGAGGGTTTAATTTGTTGCGGAAGTCGGCGACGAAGTGGAGGCTGGTCTGCTGCTCGGCGGTGTGACCGCGCGCCTTGCTGGTGCACCGCCAGATGTGGGCGGCGACCGCCTCGAACCTGCTGTAGCCGCGGCCGCCGCCGCTGAAATCGAGGTTGGCCTTGACGCGGAGCTTCTCGATCTGGAGCTTGGTGATGGTGAGGAACGCCACGGCGATCGGCTTCTTCCGCTGCTCCAGGCTGTCCTCCTCGCCGATCAGCGTCGGCGGACGGCGGAGCACCGACGGATCGAATTCGAAGGTGAGCGGCTCCTCGGTCTCCATAATCTTCCGGTCGAGAAACGGCGGCACGACGGGGCCGATTCCGCGCGCGAATTTCGTCCATTCTGTTATGAAGTGGAGGGCGCTGGGGCCGTCGGCCATGACGTGGGAGATTCCGAGGCCAATGCTGACGCCGCCGCAGCGGAAGCGCGTGAGCTGCACGACCACCAGAGGTATCTGATCGATCGGGGTGGTGTAATCGACGGAGGGGATGAGAGCTTGGATTGCTTTGGTCGGCGTGAAGTCGCCGAAATCCTCGATGGCCGCCTCGGTCTCCGCCTCGAAAATGGGGACACCCTTGCCATTGCAGTGGAGCTCCACCCTGCTGCCGCCCTCCTCCGCCCAGCGGAGGCGGCCGGCGAGCGGGTAGAACAGCGATAGGGCTTTTCTGAGAGAATCTTTCAGTATGGAGACGGCGTTTACGGCTTCCAAAGCGGCGGAATGATCGTAGAAGTAGATTGTCGGAGTGTGGGTTATGTCTTTGATCTGATCGCACGCATTTATGTACATGATTTCTTCCGGCCCCGCCTCCGCCGGCCGGACAATGTGGGTTGCTTTCACAGTCACCATTTCTATGAGTTTTTTTTTCTTTTTTTTCTCTCTCTCCCTCTCTCTCTCTCTCTCTCAGACACACTGAGAAGGGTTAATTTGGATAGATAAAATGAGGGAGATTAATGCAGAGTTTATATAGAGCAGATTCCAAAGTATTTAGTCTGTCTGGATTGGTTGGTAACATTTGATCAATCTTTACAGAATACTAGTATTAATATTCTTTATGCTATGGACTTTCTCAAAGGGATCTGCCAACTTCCATAAGTTGACTAAGCTGCTAACGCGGAAGCCAAGAGATATAGAATAGATGCGCGCATAAAATAATACGCATTGGTTGAGCGGCAATCATGATTTTAGAGACTAATTTTTTTTTAAAAATTTACTATCTTTATCAGTTCTTGGTAATGATGACGTATGATTCAAAATCTCAAGCAAGTTGAATTATAAAATTATTAATGGTAAGCAAAGTTGTAATTGTATTGGGAGTTAGTTTTGCATAAAAGTCACAAATTCCTAGACGATAATTTTCACAAGAAGTTAATATCGCATTTTCCTTTATTAGTTGCATGCATTATCTTTATTGAACGATAGACATGACACACATGACATGCACTAACAAATTTAAAAAACGTAATAATTAAAGAGTAGTATAATTTTTCTTTAATATCCTCGTCTTCCTTTTGTATCTACACGAATTTGTGGATACATTTTTTTTATTAACATGGAAAGAGAAAAGATTAGGAGAGAAAACCAATCATCCGTCGTCCCACAATCATGTCTTATCATTTGTCCAACTATTAATTTGACCATTTTAATGATTTTTATAAAAAAATTAGTATTATTTAATGAACTCTTATTAACTTTAATTTCAAAAAATTGAAGCTTGCAAAAAATATATCCAATAATTAATTATTAACTAAGAAAATTTAAAGTAGATGCTAAAAATAATTATATCCCCTAATTGGATTAATTAACTTTAATTAATAATGTAAATTCAGACTAAAACGCAGGAGATTGAAATTGAAAAAAAAAATTTGATAGTACGGGTACAATATGAGACACCAGAATATGAAAAAAAAAAGTTGATTAGAAGATCTCAGTGATTTTTTTTTTGAACAAACAATATTACAAGAAATTTAAAAGGCCGCGTGACGGTGGACTTGAACCCGTGACCTTTGGCCCGAACATTAACCACACTACTATTGAGCTAACACACGCACACGAATTTTTACTGTGTTCTTGACTTCTGAATTAAGAATTTCCACGCAACGATATGATACAGACATCTTAAAATTAAGTGCGAAGTTGGTGAGGATCACTTGATAATTAAAAAGGTCAAAGATATAAAGTTTACTGCGTTCTTACCTAATAAAAATTCAACAAAATTATCCCCACCCAACCAGAATATGATCCACTAACAATATTATTTTTAATAGTAGTAATATTCTAAGACCACGCTAATAACATTTAGTTTATAAAGCTGAAACTTACTTTTTACTGAAAGAAATAAATACGTCACCAAATAATTCAATAATTGCATAAGTTAGTCGTGGTAGCTGAGTTAACTGAAGATACGACTCTTACGTTTTTATTGATTTAAGACTATTTAAGTACGTCAACTTTTTCTTTTGTTGAAAATTAGCACGTCAGTTATATTTGAGTCAGTCTGGAGCCATTATTGTTGATATTTATTCATTTCGTAATTCAAAAATATTTGACCGATCGAGTTTATCTATAAAAAGTCTTACAAACTCTCTCGTACATGATTTAATTAGTAAGTAGCTCGTCGGAATTCGACGGAAAATAACTTTATGTTTTAAATTTTATGTATACATTTTAAAAATAATTTTATATCTTATTTAAAAGTTGTGATATTGCTCGCGTTAATTATTAATCAAACTTAGAAAATTAATTTTATTTCACGTATCTAAATTTAGTAATTAGGAATGTTAATGGATCGGGTATACTCATTCATTATGTATTTTTTTTAAATCTAAATTTGTTTAGAATTTTTCTATACGTTCGTTCTAATCTCGGTTAAAATAATAACTTTACTGTACATACTCGTCTCAAATTCGTTGAGTAATACTCGATAAAAATATGAACACTCCAAGTAAAATTAATTAAAATTAGTAAAAATCATTCTTTCTATGTTATTTGAACCGTCTCGTTGGTTTATGCTAAATTACTCAATAAAAATCTAAACAAAATTAATATTAATTAAAATTAGTAAAAATCCTTCTTTTGAAGTATATCCGTCTCGTTAGTTCATGTTAAATCGATACCTCTAATCTTTGCCAAAATACGGAAAAAAATATTTACATCTTCAAAGTAATATTAATTAAAATTAGTAAAAATTATTATTATAGAGGGAAAGATAAACATGAGATGTGATTAATAGATAAATATGTGATATTTCAAGAATATGAAATTAATAAAATTTTAATTAATAAAAATAAAAATAAAAATAAAAATATATATAAATTAAAATTAGACAAATTACCAGAATAAAGGAAAATCTGAACGGAACGCCGTGAATAGGACAACTTTATTTTCCTATTAGTAATAGATTAGGTGTTTTCAAATCATAAGAATGTAGTAGAAATAAATAAGAATTTATACCAGCAATGTATACAAATATATATTGACCCAAAAAAACAATTTAATTATGAAATAATGAAAAATATTAATATTACAAATTTATATGATTATGTCACTCACAGGATATATAATGTGCATCCATATCATGGACTCAAATCTATATCCAATAATATATTTGTAATTTTTTTTTTGTGGTTGGTCGTGTTTAAATCAAAATATGAATATAATGTTTGGCAGACGTGACCGATAAGACGGGCTCACACAAAAGTGTGTAAACTCATTGATTGTCACAAATTAAATTAATAAATAAATGTACATAATAACTCGCGTGTGAGACAGTATATTACGTTGAGATGGATAAAATATCTAAATCCAAACTCATATTTATAATTCACTGTGTATATAAATTTGGATCCAGATCTATAATCCGTCTCATGCTCTCGGGCAAGAGTACTTCCCATAAAATAAATTTTGCTTTTCGACCAAGTTCGGAGAAATAGAGGTTAAAAGTCTATGGTTGAACAAAAGAGACACTCCAATGTGAAATCTATATAGGGTTTTCTTTTCTCAATTCTCATCAACCTCCGACTGCAAAGTTGCCTTGCTATAAAAATTGTGGGTTGTCGGCTCTCAACAACTTTCGCACTTTTATGCAATAGATTCTCCTCTCTCTCAATACATTCAATATTGGAGGATATATATGCCCACATACACACACACACATATATATATATATATGTATAATTGGTTTCGAATTCTTTTTCCTTTTTTAAGAAGAACATACTACAATTGTCAAATATAAAAGATTAAATAAGCAGCGATCTTAATTTATTTATTTTTTTTGATGGATAATTGAAATCGATTATAAGCCAAGCCTCACGCACTACTGATTCAATATGGGACTTTTGCCCAATTAACTTTTTTCTTTTGAATGGAACACACATGAAAAAAATTAGTTCGCAAGACTTAAAGGCAAAAACTTGGGTGCGACGGTCACACATAAGTGGTGCACGCGCATGACAAATTTTTTTTTATTCGGCGCGTGTGTTACATGCGCCGAACTTTTATTTATTTTTTTTCGATTTTTTTTTCAATTTTTTTAATTTCTTTTTTTTCACTTTTTTTTTAATTTTTTTTAAAGAGTCGAGCGAGGGGAGCCGAAGGCCTCGTAGCGAGCTAAAACTCATTAATGTTGCCACAATCATTATCTATAAATTAAAATCAGAGCTGAATACGGAGAAGAAAAATAAATTAAAAAATCGAATTAAAAAAAACTGGCGGGTTGACCGACCCGTTTTGACCAGGTCGGGTCAAAAGATCCGGTCACACATAAGTGACGGTCTCACAGGAGACTTGCTCAGACTTAAATGAAGAACGCTAAAAATAAATCTATCATCGATTTAAAGAAGAAATCATGTCTAAATAGAATCACACTGTCAAATTAATATGACTTACTAACTTTAATTTTTCAAATGTTAGTCGTACACTTACTATGTATATTAACTGTAACATTTAAGTACTAATTTGCAATTACACTCTTGAAATACGTGTTGGTTTTTTTATTAAGTAGGCGCTTCATCTTTTTATTTGAGTGCCCCTAATATAAATTAAGTGGCTATTTTCCATCATTAACACTATGCAGGTTCCCAAAATTTCGAGCTTAATCAAACTTACTTAATGTTATGAAATTGTTATCAGTTGGATTTGCAGCCAATAAATTTATCTGCCAAAAGTGAGAACCATATAATTTGGTTAGAATTAGGATTTAGATTATTTTCCTTGCTAAATGTGCCTTTCCAACCTAGCATCCCCCCACCCAAAACCAAAAAAAACTCCTATCCTAATCACGTCACGCCATACTTTAGCACTGAGCGCTCAATTAACTAAGTACTAGTATTTTACTTAATTTATTTTAAAAAATAATAATGATGTAATTCCAACAACCCACTTTGCAAAGCCAAAAATAACATATAAAAATGGTTGGAATCAGCAAGTGGGAGCGAGTTTAAATATGAAAAAACCAAAGATATTGACTAATTTGAAGATGAAGTTTGAATATTTTATGGCGTGAAGAAACTTAAATATTCAATATAAACATCAATATTATTATAAACTGTTTTATATACTTGCAATAATTTGTTTTGAAACCTGCTCAATATATAGGTGAAGTAACTATTTTCATATTATAATTGCATCATGATGATGTTCGGGAAGTTAAAAATGTTACCAACGGCGGTAGTATTGTGCATGTTTTTTTCAGTATATGGAGGGAGAATTGTTTGAGTTGAAAGAAAATCTTTGATATATGACGACTTTTTTTTAATCCCAGTAAAAAAGTTTCTGTCAGAATTTTAACAACTCGCAAAGATATAAATAAATATAATATGTGACGTTGACTATAAGCGGCAATGACAAACTTAATTTGGAATTGAGTTGTATTATACCTAAAACATTAAACGAATTAGTTTCGCAAAAAAAAAAAAGAAAATACATTAAGCGAATTAGGATACTAAATTCTAAAGCTGCATATGCTCTCATAAGGAGTTGTATTTAATAAACGGATTTGTTATAGATTTTAAGGAAAACTATATTTTAAGTCATCGATTTTGCCTCATTTTGTAATTTTAATTTATATTTTGAAATTTTACATGTTAAACTACGAACTTCCAATTTTTTGTAATTTGAACTCATAATTTGTTTCACTTGTCAGAAAAACTGATGTGGGCCCGGATTTACTTGACAGTGTGACATATGAAATTTGTCATAAACGACGTCGTCCTATTCTAGTTGTTTAGGAAGATGAAACGACGTCATTTTACATAATTCCCCTAAATTTTCTCGCGAGAGAAACAAAGCATGAGTTCAAATTGTAAAAAATTAAAAGTTCGTAAATTAATATGTAAAATTTAAAGTTTGAGTTAAAATTGCAAAATGAGTCAAAGTTTATGATTTAAAATACAGTTTTCCCTATATTCTATCCTGAAAATGTTTGAATTTGTTTTTTTGTTTTTTGTGATTGATTTTTCTTTTACAATGTAATTAAAGTGCTAGGACTAAAACGTCCTTGTCTAATTAACTACATTTGAAATCATTTGATGCAAAACAACGACACTTAATTCGTAATTCAAAGTTTAAACTAATTATCCCTTTATGGACGATCTTATTGGTAGAGTGAATTTTTTCTGTGATTGAATGTTTTAACTTTAAAGTTTGATTATCATCGGTCTCTTCTAGATTGAGTATGTCACATCAAAGTTTTATAAAATGATATATTACCCCGTGATTTACACACTATTGCACAAGAGTTCACCTAATATATTGTTTTCATAATAGTACAATTTACCAAAATTGTGTATATTTTTGTGTGAGAATAAGTTTATTGTTATCTTTGTTAGTCATACTCGTCGCGAAGCGGCGCATGAATTAGCTAATTTAACTAAAAATTTAGATTCGTGTGTCTTATGGCATGATTGTCGACTATTATGGCTTCAGGAATTGTTGCTTTTGATTCTTATTGCCTTTCCTTAAAAAAAAAAAAATAATAAGTTTGCCGTTTATCATAAAAAATAAAAAATAAAAATAAATTAAACTAACCTCTCCAGCGAGGTAAACTTTATTTGGTACACTTGATTTGAACCGAAGCTCTCCTAATTCCATCCATGGCCAAAAATTTGAACTCTCTTGTTCCACCATTTCCTCAACTGTTCCTATAATCATTTTCTCCCAGAAAAAAACAGTTCCTACATTCCAACGTCCAAAAAGAAGTAAAAGCAAACGGAACCACAACTCATCCATGCTTACTCAGTGCGGCATAGAAGAGGTTGAAGAGAACTGCAAATGTACGCAACCATCCATCCTTTGCGCTCTTTTTACATATTTCTACTTCTTCTTAATTGTATCTCTGTGTTTATGAGTGTGATTAATTGTGTGTGTCTGTTCTTGTTAAATGTTACGCCCATTTCATTATTGACTGTGGTTGTGGTTGTATGACGGTCATGATCCTGATTCTGAATGATAAAATTCAAATCAATTGAAAACATTAATCATAACTGCTTGAATTTCTGGGTTCAATTAAGTTGATTGTGCTGAATTTTGTGTTTTTGGGGTAGACTTTTAGTTCCGCAGCAGGAATCGTTTCGTTGTACCAGAGATTCTGTCAATTGGATCGTAATGGGTGAAGATTCATTTTGATATTATGTATGTAAAGCATTCAACATTAGTATATTGTCTGGAGTTATTTTGGGAATTAAATATTATGTCTACAGTCTTGTTGACTTGTTAAAACCAATTGCTTGTACATTCTGGAGCCAGCTAGCATGTTGATTTCTGTGTGAATGATAAGCATGGCCTAAGCAATGCGAATGATGTTTTGACTTTCAAATTATATGGTGTTTGTGTGGTTCTTTGTTAAAGGGAGCCGATAGTGTCCATCAGTTTTTCTATTTTCTAAAGTTTGCGTCGCCTAAATCAAGACTTGGAACAAGAGATTTTTGTGTAGGCAAATTTTATAGTTCATCTGTGCTGCCGATAGTTGCTAGAACTTCTAAATTAGTGATAGCAAAAAATCGATGTTGGAATATTGACCATGACCATCGGACTGTAAAATATATTTCAGATAGGAGACTGGATATTAGTTACAAAAGGAAGTATGTAGGACATTGCAGGCACTACTAAACTTACCTTCTTTCCACATCCATACAAACATAAGCTTCTTGTTCTGTTGGATTCTCAAGTTTGATAAAAAGTAGACTTTACTTGGAACTAAAGACTTGTTATTGACTGATCCCCTGCTCGTATTGTTGAAGTCAATGTGCTAACATCCTTAAGGTCCTGCACGATACCTATTGCTATCTTGTCGGTGTTTTCATTTCTAGAGATTATTTACAGTGCTTAACAGACTAGACTTCAAGGAATTTCTAGCATTCCTCTCTGCTTTTAGTTCTGGAGAAGCATGAGTAGAAAGTTTTTTTTTTAGAGAAGCTTGAGTAGAAAGTTGACTCTAAAGCTTATAAGAGATGAAGTTTTCTATTGCTGGTGCCATCCCCCATCTGCTAATGTTGTATGAAATTTCCATTATGCAGTTATTGTTAAGGTTTATGGATTTGATGATTGTGGGAAGGTCACTATCAATGAAATGCTGGACCTACTGCAGGACTTGGTGGGTTGGTATATTCCTGGCTAGCAGAGTGAGGTAGTTTTTTCCCTGTCAGTTTCCATTTTATGTAGATTAATATACTTAAATTGATGTCCTCATTCTAATCATGGATTTTAGAACCTCAAGTTGCTTTTCTTTTGGTACAAATTGTGCTAATATGGGAAATTCTTGTGTCCTCAGACTATAAAGATCTTCATAAGCTTTGTGGAAGAATTGTCCTAATATTTTTCTTTCTTAATTGGTACCTAGTGGATTATTGAAATGATTAGCAAAAAGACGACATGTCTAATTTTTTTGCACATGTTTAAAATATATTGAATTGTTAAAGGGTGTGTTTAAAATGATCTTATTAAAACAATATATAATTATTTTCTAAAATATCTGTGTGAGTAGGTCTTCAAATATATCATTTTTAATAATAATTTCTAAATAAGATAAACCAATAAAAGTTCACAAATAACAATGATTAGTATTTAACTAATATATAAAAATATATTTTTTCAAAAAAATATAAACATGATAATGTATTAGTCATAATCTCTAATTTTCAATTTACAAAATTAGTGATAGGCAAGATTTCCACGTGTGAGTATAATTTACATTTCCGTCTTTATGGAAAATTGATGTACCAAAAATAGTTACTGTATTATCTTGAATATTGGTAAAATGTCTCCAGAGATAATCAGTGATTTAAAATTCTTAAAATTTAGAATGACAATCTATGTTAATAGAAAAAAATGTAGATAAACTAATTAAATTAATGTGCAGTGCACAATGCTAAAATAATGGGTTTGTCAAATACATACAAATTACCACCGTTTTAATCCTATAATTGATCCTCCGTAGTAATCCCAAATACTCATCTCATCATAAGGCAGAGAAAAGTAACACTTCTTTTTCTTTCTTTTTTTTGGACAAACATTACAAGAAATTTTAAAGGCCGCGTGACGGTGGATTTGAACCCGTGACCTTTGGCCCGGGCATTAACCACTCTACCACTAAGCTAACACACGCACACGAAAAGTAACACTTCTTATTCTAGCTTCATTGCCCAAAGCTACATACAGAAGCGACAAATTTAGTCTCTTTATATTCAACAAAAGGCAAAGTAAAAATGAAATAAGATAAAATAAGTGAAAATATGAGAATCTTTCTTCAAGTTGATTGAATTAGGTGGACCAAGAAAAGATGGCATTGTCTTGAAATAACTAAATATACAATATGATTAATTGTTCTTATGTTTGCATGATGATTCATAAACCAGTAAATATTTTTTGTAATATTTATTTTTACTGCATGGGTTACTTAGTTTACTTCTTTTCAGTAATATTTAAATGTGCCCTTATAATTTGTGTTGGATCAAGTTTTGAAAATGGACAGTCACAATCTGGATACTCTACTGTAAATTCCATCTAATATTTTATTAGTCTATCAATATATGTGTAAATTACATTTTACAATAATAAAGATCAGCATCATATAGAAACAAATTGCGCAAAATTATGCAAGAAATTACAAAGTTGTCTTTTTAATTCTTTTTTTTTTCCTATCCATTGTGTTATCTGATTTTCCATAAAGGTCTCAACCATCGCATATCTATATAGAGTTATTACCTCAAAAAGAAACTAGTGGTTGTAATCACTGCAATATCAACAAATCTCTTCTCAAAGAGAGGAAAAGTGTTGTTGAAAACTAGTGAAGGAAAAAGAACCTAGTTTAGAATACGTCAATGCTGATTTTGGCAGAATGGAGTTAGGCTTATGAAATTCATTTCTTATGACACTTTCTATTTTCAAGAGCATAATTCCCCCTGCCAAAATCTGCTGCATGCCTTTGACATTTGAAATAAAAAGAATTCCTCTTAACAACAAAGAAAAAGGCATGTTTGGTGGCTGGTTTTGGTTATGATCTGATGAAATCTAAGCCCGATTTCTATTTGTGAAAGGCAAAACAAGAATTGCATTACAAGAGAGTGCTCATCACTTGATCTTTGCATTTCATTTTCAGTTTTGGGAATTCTGTTTTTAGGCCTTTTTCTCAAGATTTTCGACTGACATACCTGAAAACCTGGTTGCCATTTCCATATTTGTGCATTTCCTTTTCTGACAGGGTTCCTTTTCTTGATTTTTTTTTTTTTTTACCTTTGAATTTGGAAGTTTTGTCTTTTAGGTTTAATTTTTTTGGTTCAAGAAACTTTTTGTTCTTGAACCGAGAGCCTTTAGATTGCTTTGATTCTTCTTCCAGGTGATCTCTCTATTTATCTAATCACTTTGCGCTTAATAGGCTACCCATTATTGGAATGATTCTGATCTTTTCCCAAGAAAATTAGGTAAGAATAGTTTCTTGATTATTGTACGTGCATGCATGTATAATTCAAACCCTTGATGTATGGGGGAATTGGGGATATGAAAGGATTTGAAACATGACAAATTTTTCAAGTCTTTTGTTCAGATACAAAAGATGAGTATCCTCATTAATTGATGAAATTAGATAAGAGATTTGTGTTAATGTGCGTTTCTGTTTCTATCTCCAGATACAAATCTAGTTGTTTATACACCTGGATGCAATTTGATGGCCAACTGTTGCACGCTGGTGCCCCAAGCAGAGATTTCTGCTCTGAAGGAGGCACTTTGTACTCAGCAGAAGCTTCTGTTGAAACTTTACAATGAATTGGAAGCAGAAAGAGAAGCTTCTGCCACGGCAGCTAGTGAAGCCTTATCCGTGATATTGCGTCTACAAGGAGAGAAGGCTGCCGTCAAAATGGAGGCAGAGCAGTATAAGAGACTGGCGGAGGAGAGGATGTGTCACGCGGAGGAATCTTTCGCCTTAATCGAAGATATGATCACTGAGAAAGAAATGGAGGTGGCTGAGTTAGATTATCAAGTCCAAACCTACAGGTACCAGTTGATGAGCATGGGTTTTGATGTTCCTGCTGGTGACGATATCAACTTTCCTGAAAACCTCTTCCATAGAAACGAATCTCTGGCTGGGGAAACAAGCCTTCATCTGAAATGTAAGAAGGCTATTCTTGAACTAGAGAGTTCCACTAGTGCAGATCTGGATTTCATTTCTAAGTCTGCAGAGGAGCAATTGGGCCAAGAAACTTATGGATTTGCCGCAGAATCAGAGAGGAGGATTGATGGTTCGACTGATGATGGCATGTCTTCTTATGCCGAGCAGATTAAGGATTTAGAGATACGGGTAAAAGAGATGACAGGAGTTAACATAACAGGCCTTATGAGTGAAGCCCCATCTCCATCCCTTTCTTCACGCCCAAGTGCAGCAAATTTATGTTCTCTCTCTAACGAGACAAGGCCGCCATCACAGCTAAGCATTGGCAGTTCAAATAAATTAGATGTTGTCGATGAAATTGGCCCGATTAAGCATCCAGAAAATTCACCCAAAAACAGTAAAGCTGTTCAGTCTCCTCGTCCTCCAACAGTTCATGATGTTTTTGAGGTTCCTCAGGTTGATCAGGAATCCTCGTGTTACGAATCATCAAGCAAAGACAGACAAGATCAAGCTCACCCGGAATCTGTTAAACAGATAACTAAAGAGGTACCTGACTGGGTAAAGAAACTATTGCAGTCGACTCACCATGAGGTTCCACAGGGCGATCAGGAGTCCACGTCTTATGAATCATCAAGCAAAGACGGACAAAAGGATGTCTGTCAAGCTAGTGAGATCCTTGAAAGCCCAGAGATCCTTGAAAGCCCAGATCTAGCTCACCCTGAATCCGTTAAACAGATAGCCAAAGACGAACCTGACTGGCTGAAGAAACTATTAGAGTCGACCCACCATGAGAAAAATTTATGTAAACCAAGTGATATTGCTGCTATTGATCGTGGAATTGTCCAACCAAGAACAAGTGTCGATGTATCCGAATCCAATTTGTATAGACTTAACAGGAGTCCAGAGATCGGTGAAGTTGAGAGGCCGTCACAATCTTCAGAAAGAGAGGAAGAGCTCAAACTTTTGAAAGAGATCAGAGAGAAACTAAATATGCTACAGGATGAGATTGCTCTTCAGAAAGTGAAGAAATCTATCACGAGAGACGAGCCATCCTTACAACCTCTAGCAGAGGTGCTCATCATTATTACCCTTTCTATGAGTTGAATAAATGAACTCTCTTTGACTAAATTTTGCATTATAACTTACTAATATGCTCATCATTACCATTCTTAATATGATATTTTTTATTTTTTGGTCCTGATACTTAATACAGGTGATGGTTTCCTTTTGGCTTTGATGAAGCAGTAAATCACAGAAATTTGACATTAACATTCAGACATCTCCATGTCATCATGTAAGGATGTCGTCTCTCTCTCTCTCTCTCTGTTTTGTACACAATGTGTATATTCTACCTCACCAACACCTGATTCGTGTGAAAGAATCTCTCTGCACTTACAGTATTAGTCACTGTGGGGTTGATTCATTTTGCCCGGCTGACAGTATTTTATCAGCTGCATGCTGTTTACTTGTACAGATTCAGTAGGATGAAAGGAGTCTCTCCACCCTTCATGTGGTCTCAATTTTTCTACTTACAGAAGAGAGTTTTTTTTTTCTTCTTTTTTTCACACTTTCTGATGTATACGCAGTATTTCGAACGATGAAAAAAAAAATACAGAAAAGAAATACTGATATTGAGATTTTCTTGCAACATAGAAAGTCTATCATCATTGTCAGACATGATATTCAGGTTGCTGTCGTACAATGTAACAGTGTTATAGCCCTTTCAAAAGATGGTTGTTTTCTGCTAATAGTTTTCCAGTTTCTAACTGTTTTTCTAGTCACTGTGAGTCTGTGACAGAAATGGGATTTACAGTTAATTATGTCAGCGGTATCTTCGTCCTTTTCATTCAATGTCTATGTTTTGATCATTCAATGTCTATGTTTTGACATTGTGTTGCATCTCGTATTTCGGAAAATTCTATTAAGGGTGCTCATGCACTATACCCATCTCTCACATAAAATTATTTTAATAATATAAATTTATATTATTAAAATAATTCCATGTGAGAGGTGGGCGTAGTGTATGTACATGTATAATAGAATTTCTCCTCGTATTACATATATATTGTTTTCTTTTAGACTTAATAAAATGGCATTTATTAATTAGAATATGAACTGGCCTGACGTTGAAGATCTTTATTTTCTACTCTGCCCGTATCTTTAAAAAGTCATGCAAGTGGCAGAATAGGAAGACATGGTTTATTTTGCAGTCACGAAAGAAAATAGTTTAGGTAAGAATAATGTAGTGACCATCTCAAAAAAAAAAAAAAAGAATAATGCAGTGATGATGGATTGACCAATGAAAATGAAAGAATGGATTATGTGATAAAAGGTGGGGGGATAGAAAAAGCAGTTTACATTGTTGTGTGGAGATTTGTCAATGTTTATTTGGAATCTTACCGGACAAAAAAGTTGCCTAGCTAGATCACCTACTTCCCAGCGCTCTCGATTTCCAAGAATTTCCGGGTCCCGACCGTCGTCCGCCGGCAGTTTTAAAAAAATATCAATAATTTAAATACACGTTCAAGTTTCGTTCGACTAATTCAGAGAGAATATACATTTATTCACTTTCTAGGAGAATAAAGTGTAAAACCATAAAAATTTAAGATAATTTTGTAATTTTGAAACCCTTTTCATATGTTTTAATAATGATTTCATCTTTTGATTTGTATCAATTTCGACACTCAATATTTTTTTTAAGTGAAATGACGCCGTTTAGATACTTAAAAATATCTCATTATTGAAACGTTAGAAGTAGTGTCTAAATAGCGAAATGGATAATTATGGAGATCTGTGTGACAATTCAACAAAAAGATGAATCTTGTTTGAGACAGTCTCAGTAATATGGGATCCAAATCTTTGACCTGTATCACCGTGTATTCTCTCACACAAATATTTGTAAAAGAAAAATAATAAATCATATATGATTGGGGAACTGGTTGTATCTAATGATTTATCTCTTTTCTTTTTTTATGTCATGGAAACTCACAACCGCCGCTATCTTCAGTACTCACTAAGTAAATCTCGTTATTGTGCAATAGTCTGCAACCTCAAACATCCATCCATTTTCATTGGTGGATATATGGTTATGAGTTGATGGATCGGACTTATCTCTTTTAGAATAGTTAATTAACAACTTAACAAACACCAAGTAATGATTATAAAGGATTCTCCTATCATCCATAACCTCTTTCTCCAATTATATGAGATTGAATCAAGTACTATGCCTTACCTTTTTCCTCTCTCCATCCTCCAAAGCTTAGTGATCGAAGAATTCCTTAATATTTTTTTATACTCCCTCCGTCCCACTCATTTTGTCTTGTTACTGTTCGACACAGTTATTAAAAAGAAAGGTAAAAAGAGAGGAAATTGGTAGATCTCATTACTTTTTAAGGGTTAATTATTTCCTTTTTGAGAAATATGACAATTTAAATGGGACAACACAAAAAGAAAATGAAGACAAATTCAATGGGACGGATGGAGTATTTCTAATAATTAGTATACTTTTAATTGTAGCATGCAGGAGTTAGATATATATAATACAGTATGAAATAAAAACAGCAGCATGATTCATCTCCAAGCTTGAGCATCCAATTATCCAAATACTTAATTAAATAATTAATTAACTAGCTAGCTAGCTATATTTGTTCTTTTTCTAAGTGCTGGTTGTTCATGGGGATTTAAGGGGGGATGAATTTGAACACGATCAGAAGTTAGGCAATTGAGGAAGAAAAAAGGCTTCAATTCACTGCTTGATTTTAGTAATTTAGTAATTTTAATCAACAAATGCGACCATGATTAGATTATCAACTATTGCAATTCTCAATAGTTGATGCAAACATAAGTGGAATGTGGTGGTCCTGCAGGCAAAAAGTACATCACATTTTAACGATTAGGAGGTCGCATAAGATGATCATGTTTGTCATTATCTCTTCACTTGTGTGCGTCACCTGCACGGATATTGGTGTATGAATGCGAGACTTAAAGATTATCGTATCATATCAAAAATAAATTTATTAAATTTTTATCAATAACTTAATAGTATCGTAAATATCTTTCCACCGTGACCTAGAAATATCCATACATAATCATACCAAACTCTACTAGACAATGTTCAGGATTTCATAAAATTTTGGATGTGTCTATTTTGCTGCGAATCAAAAAATGAGATCATTAATGAAATGTATATAAAGATAGCTCGTCCAAAACCAAAAGTCGGATTAAATTGGTGATTAATTTTTTAGATTAAATCACAGCATGCACTATGGTAGTTTCTCATTTCTCATTCATGCGGTAAATGCATGCAGGGATATACATTATTCCCCTCTGTTCATTTTAAACGTCGTTTTGGACTTTTCATAATATTGTTGACTTGGCTTTTCAAATCAAAATTATCCTTATCTATTCTCCACCTTCATTAATTAGTCCAAAGTATATTGATTCCCAAATAATTAAAGCATGGCGAAACATATCATTAATTAAGGTTAATTTAGATAATTTTTTTATGTATTAATAATATGTGTGTCAAAGCTGAGGGGACTTTTAATTTGAATGGGAGGGAGTATATCTTATCCTAATTAATGCAATTAAAGGCAAATGAATATGTTGCCTTGCTTAATGATTAAATGTTTCCCTGTGCAATTTAAACTGTCGTTTTAGGAGTTTGTGAGTTGGGTAGTTCAAATCTTTCACCACCTTTCTGTGACCGAAAAAATAAATTAAATTTTAATATTTAACGTTCTTAATGGTAGGCTCAAACAACCAATTAAGCGACAAAGTGCGATTCGACTATGCAAAGCATGAGTTTTCAGCAACGACTAATGATAATTAAGCTTATATATATATAGCTAATATAATACTGATGACAGATCAAACAAAGATTATGCATTCTATTTGCTGATATGAAATGCTGATAGCGATTTATTTTTTATGAACAGCCAAAATATTTTCTTGGGTGCCGTATGGTGCAACATGTCTGGGAACACACTTTCAGGTAGCGACAGAGTCATGAATTTGAATATAGAACTTTAAAAATATGGGATAATGTTACGTAAAAGCGTTCCAGTAATGCAAGAAAAATGAAATTAAATATTGAACAAATTCCGGCTTAAATTAACAAAAATATTATACATATTTACACAATTAATAACTAAATTAAAATATTTTAATTTGCAAGGGCAGCATATTTATAATCAATTTATTTCCTAAAGTTCACTACAAAGGTTTAAATGAACTTATAAAATTATGTTCTAACAATTCACATAATGAAAATCAAGTTATATACATATCCTAAAAATAATTAAAAATTAAGGTTAAATGTAAAATGACAATAACACCCCCTATTTTTTCCCCCTAAAATTCTTACATAATTAAGAAAATCTAAATCATCCTATCATATGTAATAAAATTTGTGGTGTCAAAACATAAGAATTAAGTCAATCTGTTGGAGTTTGTTCAATGAGTAAAGTTGAAGGACTACAAGTAACATAATGCTTCAACAGAGTAATCTCATGAGCAACATCCAGCATACTAGGCCTAGCATACGCATTATACTGCGTGCAGATGAGGCCTAGTTCTATTAATTCCACAACGACGTCGTTCCATATCTTCCTCTGGTGAGAGAGGAGGGCGCGCGGCGCCATCCTCTCCACGGCTTGTTCCACTATCGGATCAAGTTTGTTCCGATAGTGACTCTTCACCCATTCGTGCATACTCGACCCCTCTTGGAACAGAACATCCGTCGGCCTCTTCCCCGTCGCTATCTCCAGCAACAGAACGCCGAAGCTGTACACATCCCCTTGCGGCGACGCATGCTTCCCCATCCCATACTCTGTTCACAAAGATTAAAATTAAATTAATGTAAGAATGACAATGAAATCTGCAGTTTTAGAACTAACCAGGAGCAATGTAACCAATTGATCCACAGAGAAGGCCGTGTGTGGAGTCGTAGGATGCTGAGTCATCAACGCAGTTAGTTTTGTCGTCATTTCCTCTGACAAGCCTGGCGATGCCGAAATCCGTCACCAAGGCTGTGAGGTCGTGATCGAGAAGAATGTTGCTGGGCTTGAGATCGCAATGCACGACTCTGACGGGGGCGTGGTGGTGCAGGTAGGCCATCCCCTGCGCCACGTCGCAGCAGATGCCTACCATCTGCGGCAGTTCCAACCCACGTTTCATCCCGTACATATGGTCCTCCAGGCTCCCGTTGGGCATCAACGGGAGCACCAGGGCCTTAAAATCCGGCCTGCTGCACGCAGTTATGATCCGGATCAAGTTCCGATGCCGCGTCCTTTTCAGAACCTGGCACTCCCTCTTGAAACTGCCCGAGATTTCCACCGCGGATTTCGAGTTGAGAACCTTCACCGCGATCATCGTGTTGTCGTCGAGCACGCCCTTGTAGACCTGCCCGAAACTGCCCGACCCTATCAAGCTTGAGGTGCTGAATCCGCCCGTAGCTTCGATGAGCTGGCGGTGCGAGATTCTAGGATATTTAATCTCTTCTCTTGCCTCCTCCTCATCCCTCACCGCCGCCTTGCTGTTAAGAACGGGCAGTTTCCTTCTCAACAGCAGCGGCAGCCCCACCACGCAGAAAATGGGGGTGATGAGGAGGGAGAGAAGGATGGCCATCACGAAATGGCGAGTCCGTTTCCTCCGACACTTCCTCAGACCCTTGATGGACCCGCAGAGCTTTTCATTCCCGAGGAAAGAATCAACCGTCAACGACGAGAACGATCCCTTGTTCGTTATGTTCCCGCTCAAGTCGTTGTAAGAGAAGTTGAGCAGTTTGAGAGATGCAGAGGCTTGCAAGGATTGAGGTATCTCCCCGCTCAAGTGATTGAATGAAACGTCGACTTCTCTGAGATAAGGCAAGCTTCCCACAGCTTCTGGAAACGGCCCTTCGAAAGAGTTTTTCGAGGCGTTGAAGCTCTCGAGAGCGATGCAGCTTCCCAGCTGCGAAGGCAGCGGTCCGGATAAGTTGTTGTTGGAGAGATCAATGGCTAGAACCATGTCCATTTTGCTCAGCTCCAATGGGATATGGCCGTCCAAGAAATTGGTCGAAAGGTTCAAATACAGCTTCAAACTGCTCAAACCAGCAACTGCAGCTGGTACTATCCCAGAAATCCTGTTGTGGGAGAGATCAAGAATCTCCAAGTTTATGCATTTTCCCAGGCTAAGTGGTATGTTTCCTGAGAGATGGTTTTCATACAAAAGAAGTCTTCGAAGCTGTACGAGGTTAGCAAAGCTGTCCGGGATGGGACCGGAGAGCATGTTCTTGGACAAGTCCAGGAGTCCCAAATGCGGCATGTCGCCTAAGGATGCCGGGATGTGGCCGGAGAGGGAGTTATTCGACAGATAGAGGCGTTCGAGTTTCGCCATCTGGCATAGCTCGGAAGGAATTGTTCCGTTCATGAGGTTGCTAGAGAGATTGAGGAGCGTGAGGTTGACAAGATTGGAAATTTGTGGTGGGATCGGACCGTAGATGAGATTCGTGTCGAGATTGATCTGGACAAGAGCAGAGAGTTCGCCGATAATAGGAGGCAAATCTCCTCCGAGGAGGTTTCCCGCCAAATCGAGTTCTTGCAAGTTGGGACAGTTGAGCAGAGAAGTGAAGAAAGGTACGAGGTTCGTGTTGGCATTGTGACTGGAGAAATGGTTGTAAGATAAGTAGAGAAACTTCAAATGTGGCATGCTTGTTAGGATCTTGGATGGCAACTCTCCTTCTAAATGGTTCGATTCCAAGTCGAGCCACTCGAGCTTTGAGGAGTTTGATAGGGAGAGAGGGACTTCTCCGACAAGGCGGTTCGACCATAGGAGGAGATACCTTAGCTCTGCAAGAGCACATTGATTCTGCAGAGGGATATCGCCATTAATGGAGTTGTTGGAGAGGTCGAGGTATTGTAGAGAAGAGGAGCCGTTGCAGAAGAGTGATGTAGGAATCTCACCAACTAGTTTGTTGCTTCCGAGGTTGAGGTACACTAGTTGCTTTAGAGATCCAACTTGAGATGGAATGTTTCCTTGGAGAAGATTGGATGACAAGCTTAGCTCTTTGAGGAGGTGGAGGGAGCCGATCTCGGGCGGAATCCAGCCATGGAAGAAGTTGCCGGAGAGGTCGAGAATCTCGAGGTGTGAGAGGTTGAAAAGGGATGGCGAAATGGTGCCGTGGAGGGACTTGTGGCTTAGGTTAAGCTCTATGACTCTGTTTTTGTTCGCATCGCACCCTACACCTGACCATTCGCAAAGGGATAGATTGGAAGCGTTCCAATTCCCTAGGGCATGTTCGGGATCGTGAGTGATCCCGGTCATGAAGGAGAGGAGTGGAACGTGCTCGTCTAATATTCGAGCGTTGTTCACCGAGTGTACCACGTACAGGACTATGATCGAGTAGAGAAGGTTGAATTTGGAGAATTTGTAGTAACCCATTTTTGTGATGGTGTAAGTTTTTTGATATGTTTCAATTGAGATTTGGATTTGGAGGGATTGATGAGAGAGAGAGAGAGAGAATGAGGTAGGGAATGTTGGAATGTGACAAGAAAATATGCATGTTGCGCAGTACTGTTATAAGGTGGTGTGACAAAATGTTTGGGATGTCCAATACGAAGAAGCAAAAGCTGCTAATTAATAATTATTGTTTATTTTATTCATTTGATGCCTAACTGCCGTTGGCGCCTTAAATCGTTGACAATGAAAATAGAACACGTGGGAGGTCGTCGTTAGGAAGCGTTAGTACAGCGGTGCGACTTTTGGTGGTTTACATGTCATTAGGCCTAACTAGGAGTATATATGTTAATTACAATAGTGTGATTAGTGGATGATGAGTTGTTAGATACATTGAGATAATCACTAATCTAGGTTTTAATCACGCTTAGGATAGGATGATGTGAGAAACTTTTACTTCTTGGTATCTATGTCGGCTCATCAATTTAATGTACACATATGTTGAAATCATCATTTAGATTTTATTTTTGGCTAAATACTATATTTTGTTACTATTATAGTTAATGTTTTTTTACAATAATTTCACACTTTTTTAATTTTTAGCTAATTAGTACACTGTATTTCAAAAAAAATTAAATAGTTTTACGAGGCCCAACTTCCATGCACGTGATAAGCCGGATTTTATGTGAAAATACATGCTTAATACAGAAAATTTAGGCGGAGTTTTCTCATTCAGGCTTGCTATGTGAATTTTTCCGATGCCAAAATTTGAGGCTCGCTTGATTATTGAACAATAACGGTGTGTCAAAATTTGTCAAAAGTTTTGAATAAATGTTGTGACAAAATATGATATTTTTATTTTAATTTGTCAATTATATTTTATTATTATTTTTTCTTTTTTTTTTTGTGTGGCCAGGATGTTTTATAGGGTTTATGATATTTATCAATAGTGAGGTGATCAGTCGTTTTTTGTTTAGGAGTTTCAATTTGCAATATTACATTCTGACAATTCATATTCGGAAAGAACTTGGTTATTGAGCTCGAATGGTCCTCGATTATTTTGTTTCATTTATTTATTTTTATTTTTATTTTTTAGGAGATTCCTAGATTATTATTAGCCAATTCTTAGTTGCTTATGCTGCTGTGGCTATCTACATCTGCTTCACGTTTACATGCTTCAATATTTTATTGTGTGTATATATATATATATTACTATATGTCTCAAGCAATCAACTATTCAATATATAAATAGACTTTTCATCAAAGCGTAGTATGAATATTTTCGTGAGTGGCCTAGTCATAGGATGACAATAAGATGGTGGTCACATGTATGAAATATGAACGAAAATTATTTGGTGTATATATCGTGTATGTTTTTATTTGAGATCGTGGGTTATATATCAATTTAAAAAAACAAAGACATGCTAATATACTTTTTTAAACTATCCAATGTTTTTTTAGAGAATTACAAAGGTATATATATATAATGTTAAATAAAGCACAACATCATCATATATGTGAGACATCTACACCACACAAAGATTAAAATATATGAAAATGAAATAAAAAGGTTTTGTTATTTGATATTTTAAGTGGGCTTAATTAGGGATGGCAATTTACCCGCAGATACCCGATACTTGCCGGTACCCGACCCTAATAGGTGCGGGTTTGAGGGGCATTTGATATCCATGGTTAGAAAATACTATCCATTTAGTTCGCGGGTACGGGTATGGATAGTTACTACCCGTACCCGCGAAACCCGTTTACCCGCGAAAAATACCCGCGAAATACCCGATTATTACCCGACTATTATTTAATATATGTAATATATATTTGGCCAAATTTTATTTAATATAAATATATATATATATATATATATATATATATATATATTTGGCCCAAAAAAGCCCAACCCAAACCATAGTCCAAAACCCACTAACATTCTAGCCTTTCTCCCATGCACCACCGAGACCAATTTATTCAAAATTCGAAACCATAAAGTCTGAAACACACACATACACCTAATTTCCAACCTAATCAGCTATATTGAGGCGCCTCTTCCATCAATTTCTCATCAATTGCAGGCTTGCAGCAGCGTGCGCTGGCCTCTCCACAATCGAATCGACTACCGTCGCCGCCGGTAATATTCTTCTTTTCTTCTGTGCATCTCTTATTCTTTCTCTCCCACATCTCTCTCTCACGCCTTTCTCTCTCTCTCTCACCGTCGTCGCCGCAGGGTTTGTTACCGCCCCCGCCGCATCGCCGTCGCGCTGCTACCTCCTCTCACCGCATCGCATCGCCTCTCTCTCATTCTTTTCTTCTGTGCATCGCATCTCACACCGTCGTCGCCGCAGGGCTTGTTACCGCCCCCGCCGCATCGCCGCCGCGGGTGGCGGGTATGGGCAGAGAAAATTACCCATCACGGGTGGCGGGTATGGGTTTCCTCGCGGGTACGGGCATGGATATCCACTATCCGTGCCCGCCGTACCCGATTGCCATCCCTAGGCTTAATCCATCTAGCTGCATTGTGAAGTTTCGTATTCTAAAAAACTTCAGGCTGGCCGGATTCCAAAATTAAGGGAAAATGCAAATTTTGTTATGTGCACATTCATCCTATTATTAATATAATCAAAACTCCACAAAATATATAAATTAAATTACAGAGTAAAAATTAATTAAAAGACTAATGGAGGCAAACTATATCATCTATATTTGAAATATAAAATTACAAAACCTACATCGTCACCACCGACACAAGTAAACACATTGAAATTATTTTCAAGAAAAAAAGGGCGAAATTGAATATGTATAAATCAAATATACAAGTTTGAGACATGTGTTCGTTGACTTGAAAATTGAAATTGACTAATATAGAAACGCAACTTGACACCCCGACTAGTATTAAAGTTTATTTTGGACAGCCCACTTGATGATTGCAACTATTAATATTTAATAAGCTATATCCACCACTTGTTTGACAATATATATTTGCCCCCAAATTAATAATATAGATATAGATTTATATATGTAGCGTGTCCATTAACCTTATTCCTGTGGAATTCTGCCAAGTTCATAGACCGTGCGCAGTAGAATTTGACCTCAGCATGCATATACATGTATATGATCTATTTGTGAGCACGGTTGACGTTTAATTTACAAAATATTTTTTTTAATATCTAAAATATTATTAACAGATCATTAAATTTATAAATTACATAAAAAATGTGTTTGATTATTTTGTTTCTCTTTAACTTCAATAAGATGAATAAAAGAATAAATCAAATATTAATTTTTTATGTAATTTGTAAATTTGATATCGGTAACAAATTTTGAGATATATAAATAGGATTAGTGTATATATATACAAACACAAAATATACGTGTGTGAAGTCAATTGTTGGTACGTCTAGCTTAAGACCTGAGAAAATATTCAGGGCAGTCAATTAAATTTATGATTTAATAATGAAGGAAATAATGGGGATTCGCGGCTAATCTCCGCTGCGATTTGATTGTAATTTTCATACTAGGTGTCTAGGTTTAAAGGTTTGGATTTGGTTGACATGGAAGGAAAGTAGAGAGAGAGACGTACAAAGAGATACAAGAATTTCTTCCCATATATTGAGTTTCAACTTTCAAGTGATAAGATGCGGAGAAATAGGTTTTATAAAAATTATATCTGATTTCAAATTCATAACAAATTTCGGTACATTATATGTGTGTTTGGTTGGCCAAACTAGACTATACTTAATTTTATGAAGGGGTGTATGGTTGGATGGACTCGGTCTGGTACTTAATCTCATGATACTGTCACGTAGGACCAGTCTTGCCTTCATGTCTCTTGGCTTCCCTCCTATGACAAAATTAATTTCGGACCAATTTAATACGGACTATTCTTTATTTATCTCATATTATATTCTAATTTTATATAGACGGATTTCAATACTTTTATCCCTTTATATGTATATATATATCCAACTATTATTTCTCACCATCGACACAAAACCAAACGAAGGCGTTAAGGGGGAACAAGCAGTATTGGAGTGGTAATTAGAGTTTGAAAAAGAACCTTAATTAATTTGCAATTATAATTAAGCAGACCAATTGGCTAACTTTTTAACTAATTAAAGGGTAACTTTTCCTATTGAAACATTAGTTTAGATCTCAAGCGGATATATATTTATTACAATTATGTATTCATGTGGGACAACTGAGAAACACAAGAATTAAAAACAATAGTTGGAAACAAGGAAAATGTGCCAACATTATCACGATCAAATAGTGCTGGAAGACTAATTAAGCATTAACAGGTTAAATTAATCGTAATTATATAGTATAATCTTCTTGTCGATTACATAAATGGTGCATAAAATGGAATTAATTAAAGTAAATGGCAATAAATTTACTGCAGCACTATTTTAAAAAAATCTTAATTAAGCTGAAAAGTTCAGATTTTCAAATGACGTTTTGCAATTTGCAGTAATATATGAAAGTGATGGCGTGTGGACTCAAGACTAAAACCTCACTAGCTACTTGGGTAAACTTAAAAAAATATTTAATTAAGTCAGAATATTATTAATTTTTTCATTGATTGAAAGAATTAATCGATCGAGTCGAATATATTAAATTTTTCAATATTGGAACATATTATTTGTTCTAGAGCTTCAAATTATAATTTTGTTAGTTTTGTTGTAACTAATATATATGTCGATTTCGAATATATATATATATATATATATATATATATATATATATATATAGGGATAGGATTAGGTAGAAACCAACTTCTATGTAGAAACTAGAAACTAATACTGGCCATTGATTATCTTATAATCAATGGTTGAAATTAAAAATAAGTGGATAGATTGTTTTTAAAATAATCAATAGAAACTTACGATAAGGACAAATTTGTAAACAAAATTAACCTCTCTCCTCCCTTCCAATTAATACGGCACGAATACTTATCCATCAAATTAATTATGTTGCTCAGTAAAAAAGGAAAACAAATCCCTAAAACCCCAAAATTCCTAATCCCTATATTACAGACTTGTAATCACTCGTAATATAGTTGAAAATATTAATTAGCTAAATAAAATTAATGTTTTTTTTCATAAACATTTAGATATCCACTTTTTCTATATGGGAAAAAATTACACGACTAGAAAATTACATTTAGAAATCCACTTTTTCCATATGGGAAAAAATTACACGTTTCCATATGGGAAAAAATTACACGACTAGAAAATTAAAAGGTTATAAAACATTATATTGAATTTGCAAAAGCATTATTAAGATATTTGAGAAACATTAAATCCTGAACAAATTTTATATGTTGGTAATCGAAAAAATTACAGGACTACACTTGACTAGCAAATTAAAAGGTTATAAAACATTATATTGAATTAGCAGAAGCATTATGCTATATGCACAAAAACGTTACTAAAATATCTGAGAAACATTAAATCCTGAACAAATTTTATATGTTGGTAATTGAAAAAATTACACGACTACACGACTAACAGATTAAAAGGTTATAAAACATTATATTGAATATGCAAAAGCAGTATGTTATATACAAACAACATTATTAACATATTTGAGAAACATTAAATCCTGAACAAATTTTATATGTTGGTAATTGAAAAAATTACACGACTACACGACTAGCAAATTAAAAGGTTATAAAACATTATATTGAATATGCAAAAGCAGTATGTTATATACAAACAACATTATTAACATATTTGAGAAACATTAAATCCTGAACAAATTTTATATGTTGGTAATAGAAATAAATTTTGTTAGTGGTTTTTTATGCACCATAAATATATATCATTCTACAATTACCAAATAATTAAAAGTAATAATGCAAACACAAATTAATTAACAATAAGCCGGAGTGCCGGAGTGGAATAAAACCAAATACATATTAATTAACAACTATGAACAAATTAAATGAAGATAAAAACGACAAAAAAAAACGTGAAATGAAACAATAAAAAAAACATCTACTAAATAAAACAAACAATATACCAAAATATATTAAAGATACACCCGCAAACACGTTTAAGATATAGAAAAAATGCCACTAATTAAGGAGATTTCAGTTATACATAAAATAAAATTACATCAAACACCCTATATAAACTATCGATAGACTAAGTCAAGAAATTTGGCCATTTAAATCTTAGCCATTAATTATGTTAAATCAAGGGCCCTTATGAGTTTTTAGTTTCTACATAATGACCGGTTTCTATTTGATCCAACCTCTGTCTCTCTCTCTCTCTCTCTCTCTCTCTCTCTCTATATATATATATATATATATATATATAGAGCGCGGATCAAATAAGAACACTTTCTTAGGTGAGAAATAACAACAAATCTGGACCCTTGATCCTTGTTGATCTACGGTCCAGATTTAACCGTGCATTTAATTACTATAATTTATGCATTTAAATGCTAATGCATTAAGTTATTGTAGTTTATGCATTAAAATATTTATGCATTTAGTTTCTGCATTTTATGCATCTCCGATATAATAAAAATGTATTGTTCTTACGTTCTCATATAAGATGTGTTCTTACCAGATCCGCTCCCTATATATATATATATAGAGCGCGGATCAAATAAGAACACTTTGTTAGGTGAGAAATAAGAACAAATCTGGACCCTTGATCCTTGTTGATCTACGGTCCAGATTTAAACGTGCATTTAATTACTCTAATTTATGCATTTAAATGCTAATGCATTAAGTTATTGTAGTTTATGCATTAAAATATTTTTGCATTTAGTTTCTGCATTTTATGCATCTCCGATATAATAAAAATGTATTGTTCTTACGTTCTCATATAAGATGTGTTCTTACCAGATCCGCTCCCTATATATATATATATATATATAGGGTGTGGATCTGGTGAGAACCATCTTTTATATGAGAAATATGAATTAATCCTACCCACTCATTTACAAAGAAGTGTGGCTATAATCAAATCTAAGAATTTAATTAACATGGATTCAAAGATAAGGAAGGAGGGCTATTTTAGGAAAAAAATAAATCCTGCAACATATTCCTCACCCCTTCCTCACGTTCAATCTCCTTTTCTCCCTCCATCTTCTCTTTCTCTCTTCACCACCACCACCATCCACCACCACTGTCGTTGATGCTACCGCTGCCACCGCTGGACGTCGCAACAATCTTCTTCTATTTCTTCTTCTTCTTCTTCTTCCTCTCTCTCTCTATTTTTTTTCCATTTGCAGCTGCTTCTACTTCCTCCGCCAATCTCTCTCTCTCTCTCCTTCCTTCTCCACCACCACCCACCGCCAGCGCTAGCCACCACTCCACCGCTAGATTAATGGAGTAGATTCAATTCTATGGAATAATCTTGTTGGATTTGAAGTATGTAGGAGATATTTGAAGTGTGTAGGAGATATATTTAGCTTATTGGAGAGAGATTCAACCAGTTTGATGGCTCGATTTGAAGTTTTTTTAGATAAATTTTTTGTCGATATTGAAATCCTAGGCGGCGACGGCGGTGGTGGTGGTCTACTGGCGGATTTTGGGGGCAGTGGAGAGGTGGTGTTGGAGAAGAAATGAAGTGTGGGGCGAAATTTAAACAATTAATGCATAAATCTAAACAATTTAATGCACAAATATCATATACGTAATGCATTAATTGTGATGATAAATCTTTTGTGCATCTACAGTTTTATATTAATGCATCACGTAAATCGTGTTAATGCATCATAAAATTGTGACAAGAACATCAAGTAATAAATACGAATATGACATAAGTAATGCATAATTAATCTATACCTATTATAAAAGAGCGGATTCTTACAAAATTTGATTTGCCTAATATATCCCTCTTATTATATTTATTTTAAGGGCAATATTGTAAAATATTATTAATAATAATTTGTGGCCCAACGAAATAGATGAATTGAAGCTTGAAGAATCCTAATTATATTAGGATTGTAATTTAAAGAAGGAAAGAAAAGAAAAGTAATATGAAAAAAAATAATTATATACTATGTATAAGGGAAAAAAAGGCATCTAACGTAAAAGTTTTTTAACAATAATTTTTGAAAGATTATTAAAAATAATTAGTTTATTTTCATGATTTTGTATATTAAATGTATATATTAAATTTATTATAAACTTAATAAATTAATAATAGTCCTACTCAAACTATAATTCAACTTAATGAGTTAATTATTAATATAATCATACTCATACTATAACTCAAAACTGTAAAAGAAAAAAGACAACATAAATTTTGAGAATTGTGCTAAGATTTATTAGGATATTAATATAGTTGTATATTAATTTTGATAAATTTTATATTTTTATTAAGTTAGAAATTTAATAATTATTATCTCTAATTATTAAGTTTATATTTTATACTTTTATTTCAATCTTTTCTCTTTTATCATTGAAACCTCTCTTCATAAAACATTATTTTATATTTTATTTATTTAATTTTTATTTAATTTATTTATGTAATTTATTGTATTTTACAATTCTTATTTGTTGTCAATATTTAGTCGAGTTGAATTTGTTAATGTTTTAGTCGAGTTGTCAAACACAAGCCTAATAATTTATTAAAGACTTTATTCAAGTTTAATTGTATGCAATAAGTTTCAAAGAAAAAAATTACTATGATGGCTTTAAGCCTAATAGAGTTGCCTAACTCACCATTTTTTTTATATACGACCCTTCATTCGTAATTAGATTAAGTATACTATAATAGACGATTATTATCAGTACCTTACAATCATGATAATAAAAATTGTCATTAAATATATTTCATTTGTAATAAATTAATCATGTTAAATGAAAGGTTATATGTGCAACGCACGTAATTTACTGCTAGAGATACTAAAATAATACGATAACTTTTTTTTGAAAGTATGAAAAATATAAACTTATACCAAAATTAATAGTATACAACTACATTAATATAATAATAAATTTTAGCAAAATCTCAAAATGTATGTTGTCTTTTCTCTTTCACTATCGGTATCATACAATTTTGATAATTGTACATAAGAAATAATATAAGAAATTTGATTTTTTTTTTCTACTCTTTACATATACTTGCTAATATTTTGTTGAAGTTAATAATCAATAATTAATAATATTATAACTTTAAAAAAATGTCAACAAATATATTTTATTATATAATAAATTAGTTATTTCAAATTAGAGTTTATACGTGCAACGCACGTAATGTCCTGCTAGTTGTGATATCATATACGTATGAATGTAAATACGATATACGTATTGCATAAATGAATGATACTATCGACAAAAAAATGCATAGTGTAATGCATACATCTAAACAATATAATGCAAAATAAAAATATAATTAATGATACTACGTCTAAAAACAATACTCAATGTAAATGCATAAATTTAGACAGTGTAATGCACAAATATTATATACGTAATGCATTAATTGTGGTAATTAGTCTTTCACTATTATGTGCATTTAAAGTTTCATATTAATGCATCACGTAAATCGTATTAATGCATCATACAATTGTGCTCAAAACATCAATTAATAAATACGAATGTGATTTACATAATGTTTAATTGTACAAAAAATACACTTTATAAAACGTGCTTTTTCTTTATAAACCGTGTATAAAAATATTAATTGTTCCACATTGATAAAACATAATTGATGCATCAGAAATGTGATATTGATGCATCACTTTACACTAATTAATGCATCATTTTACACTATTTTGTGCATCTCGCTTTTGCACAGGAGAAAACATAAAAAATTACCATAATAACCTTACTTAAGTGAAAAGATGCGAGATTGACCAACTAAAGCGGGTTTGACCAATTGGTTATGAGATTAAATCATATCCATAGATCTTAAAAGATGGATGGCTTGGATTGGTTCCTAGTTCTCATATAAATAGGAGTTCCTATTTGATCCTCTCCCTATATATATATATATATATATATATATATATATATTATTCTTGTATTTCGAGTTAAGCTCAAAATCAAGCTAGATAATAGTTTTAATAATATCAAATGAATAAAATGTTATAGATTAAAGTCTTCTGTAGATCCTCGATTTTTTTTTGAGGTATAGATCCTCGAATTAAGTGTGTAATAATTTGATTTGTGCCTTAAACATGTTTATGGAGTAGGTTTTTATTATTTGGTCTTTCAATAGTGCAATGAAAAAGTCAAAAAACAAAATTAATTTGCCGCTAAAACCAAAGATGTTCTAATGAATTACTCCATCCGTCCTAGGTTAGTGTGGTTCGACTAATATTTTATATCTCGCGTATAATCAAATATGCACCACACTTTTGAAGGACGGAGAGAGTATGAGATTATAGTATGCGGAAATTCTCGCTTCGAATTAAGTTAACTTCTTCTGAAATATGAACCAAAATAGCGTAGCAAGTTATAATTTGGATCCTAAGGCCATCTCCAGCCGTTCGCACCAAAATACAGTAATTTCAGTACAAAAATACAGCAATTTCAGCACAAAAATACAGCAAAATCAATAAGTCATCTCCAGCAGTCTGCTCTATATTTTTACACAAAAATAGAATATTCTACTTTTAGTCACGGTTGATGATCCTGAAACATGTGATTACTTCCGATCAGAGCAACATGATATTATTCGAAAGCGGTAACAAGCCAAAGAAACCAACACTAGTATTTCTGATATGTTTCAAAATTTATTTTCAGATGGAGTGGGACGTTCCGGAGATGGCCTTTATTAGGAATTAAATGTATCGACTTTGTGTTTATGCTTTTATTATGTAATTGTATTTTTTTTATTTTTTTTATTTATCTTGTATTTTATTTAAATGTATTTTTTAAATAATTTTATGTAATTTTAATGTTGGTATAATATGTTTAGAAATATAACTATAATATAATATTTTGGAAGAAAATAATTAAAGAACACAAAAAATAATAAATATAACAAGGAATAATAATTATAACAATAAAATTAATTGTAAAAAGAATAGATCAATGAATAGTGTTGCTCCAAGTTTGGAGCAACACTATTCAAATCTGTATAATAGAGCAGAATTTTGGTGCTGTGCTGGAGAAGGAATTGCTCCAGATTTAGAGATATGTGAAGATATAGAGATGAGTTGGAGATGCCCTAATCTCACCTACGTTTGGTGATGTATTGTATTTTCCCATTTTTATATAATGGCGTGTAGTGGTTTATATGATAATATATCTTATGTAATTTAAAAATTATTAAAGCAAGTTATGACTTAACTTTGTTTCAAAATCCCTATCCTTTTGCTTAATTACCTTAGCTATTAAACTATTATTTTTTCCTATTTAGTTATCATGAAATCGGGATATTTTTCAGCTATTGTTTGTTGTGTTCTTCGTTAGTCTTTCAAGAGTTCAAAAATATACTTTAAAATTAGACTTGAGTAAAGTTGATATATATACTTAAGTCGGTTTATTAAGAGCTTGAAGGATTTTTAATCAAAAACTTCCATGCCATGCCAAAATTAGGTAGTATAAACAATAATTAGTGGATAATAACATAATGAATTGGGCCTCAATTCAAAACTAGGTTTCATTCCTTAGATTTTTTTTTTTTTTTTCATTTATTGGGAAGGTTTCTTTCCTTTCTTCAAGTTTAAAAATCAAATGTTTGAGCTCAAATTCTAGACTTCTGTTAAATTAAAAGTTCTTAAAATAATATAACTCTGAAAACCCCTACATTTGCAATATACTTAGAAAAAAATATTGTTAACTGAAGGGAAATAATAATTTTAGAAATTGCACGATAAATGTGAAATTCTTCGTACAAATAAAATGTAAATTTGATACTCCTTATCAAAATATGATAGTGGGCTTTGAAATTAATATGGGCCGATCCATATGAGCCCAAAGTAATATTGGTTCTACTTCTATTCTGGAAGCATCGTAAATCTGGTAAATGTACACCACAGAGATTTATATTGTTCATAATCAATGACTAAATAATGTAGGTAAAAATGATGGAGTAAGAAACAATTTAACTAGATTATACATGAATGTCAACACAAAATATACCATATATATATATATAACCAACACGTTGCAACCAATATTATGCATTTTGGATCTTTTATAATATTCTCCTCAAATCAGTAATCTTGACGTATGCCCGTTCCATTCACTATTATAAGATTCAAGTGCTACCAATCATATTTTATACCAATTTGATAGGATCCATATAATCATTTTTGTATTTTATTATGCAACAAAATGTCTGTTAATAATCACAACATATATTCCAAAATTTGGGGGCAGAAAAAAAAATTACCAAGAGAAACACGAGTTAGCAAAATTCACAAACAAATTGTTTATCTATGACTTAAAAGAGATAAATCCCAAGAAAACACGATTGAGTAAACGTGTACATATAACTTGGGGCAGAAATTTTGCAAACAAAAATTACCAAGAGATCACTACTTAGCAAAAGTCATACGAACAAATTTTCATAACTTGAAGGGGGATCAATCCCAATATTGATGAATTAAATAATGAAATAAAATTATTTCCAAAAAAAAATAATGAAAATAAAATAATGAATTGTTTTCACAAAACGGAACGAAAATATTTTTTCTGGCGAACTGTAGGGGAAATACCAATTATGCCCTCGAAGTATCAAATATCTGAATTCTGAACCTGACCAATTGGGGGTTTTGAGAGGGTTTTTGATTTCCCTCTCCTTCAAACATCTTCTTTCTCTCTCTCTCTCCTCTCTTCTCTTCTCTTCTCTTATCCACACTCAGTAGCCAACTCCACCCTACCTCCGACCTCATCCCCAACCCCCTCGAAGCATAACTTCATCAGCTCTGGCTTCAACAACTCCATTTGTTCCGAGCTCCGGAGCTCAATTTTATCAGTCCCCTCCGCCATGGAAACCTCGCAAGAAGCCGAGCTCCATTTCCATGTCAACCCCGGGAATTCCCACTTCTTCGCAGAACCCCCAACTTTCATCTTCCTCTTTCCCTCAAACCCTCAAACTCCCTTCATTCCACAACCCGCCTCCTCTTCTTCCACCGCCTATATCAGACGCCTCCGACCACAATTATCCCGGAGACGCCGAGAACGTGTCGAATGTGCAAGTAATGCCAAAAGGATTTCCTTCGAACTTGACCAATGAATCGAGCGGGAGGGTTTTCATTCGGGACCCGCCGTGGATTTCCTCTCTTTTCATGAAAAACCTGCTTTTTAGGAGCAAGCAAAGCAGTGGGATCAAGCTAGAGTTCCAAGAAATGGAGAGGCGGAAGTATTATTTGCTGAGGAGGAGGCAGGTGAAGGCGGAGACTGAGGCATGGCAGAATATGGTGGAGGAATATAGAGAGTTGGAGAGGGAAATGTGTGAGAGGAAGTTGGCACCTAACTTGCCCTATTTCAAGAAATTGATGTTGGGATGGTTTCAGCCATTCAGGGAAGCTATCGAGAAGGAGCAGAATTCGCGGAGGTCGCAGAAGAATAAGGCGGCTTTTGCCCCTTTTGTTGACGCTTTACCTGCTGATAAAATAGCTATTATCGTGATGCATAAAGTAATGTCGCTGTTGATGATGGGAGGCAAGGAGGATAGAAGCGTGCGCGTGGTGGAGGCTGCAGTTCAAATTGGAGTAGCAATTGAGCAAGAAGTGAGTACTCATGTTATATGGGATTTAAAGCATTGAATTTTTCTCTTCTTTTTTCACTAGACTTTGTGTCATGCCCTACATTATATTTTATATTTCTTCTTGATGTTCCAATCTTTATGCCATATGGGAATTTTCTTTCGTGGAAATTGGTTATCTTGATTCAATATTAATAATAATACTTTAAACTTGGATGATACTTTTCAGGTTAGAATCCAGAACTTTCTTAAAAAAGAAAAGAATAATCACGGGAAGGAAGCCGAAGTCGTAGCTGAAGGTGAAGAAGATTCAAGTAAGGAAGTTGCTATTCTTAGACAACGTGTGAAGCGGTTAATTAGAAGGAACAGGGTTGCTGAAGTACAGAAGCTGTTGAGAAGTGAAGAATTCGAGTCATGGGGTCGAGATACGCAAGCCAAGGTGTGTAGCCTTCACCTCTTTTAGCTAATAACCTTTGAACTTTGTAATAATCCGCTATTACCAATCTCAGTACTTTTATCTTATCAGACAGATATTTTTATGTTCTGCAGTTGGGATGTTGTCTTTTAGAATTGTTAACTCAAAGTGCTTATGTTCAACCTCCAATAGATCAGACAGCTGACTCTCCCCCTGAAGTTCGCCCTGCGTTTAGGCACATCTTCAAGATAGCAGCAAGAGAACCAGGGTAAGAATGTTGGATCAGAAAGAATTCGCCATGAAAGACAGTACTGCAACTACTTATATTATTAATAATATAATATGGTTCTAGGCATGCTCAATAACGATCTTATTATATGTAATTTAATTGTAAACTTGTAATCGATCAAGCTCTTGAACATTGTATATGTATTAGAACTTTGTATGTGTATTGTTACATCTGTTCTATCATGGCGACTATCTTGTTAATTTTATCTAAAGGCTTATTCTTTATCTGTTTCAGGCAGACCATTGTGAAGAAGTATGGCGCCATTGAATGTGATCCTCTGGTCCTTCATGGACTCGATAAAACTGTGAGTTCTATGGCAAGTTACTTTAGTTTTAGGAAGTGGGAAGTATTGTTCACAGTTTTAGACTGCACTTTTATAGCTTTCACTAAGTTTTTCTGGCTAGTATGAGATCGGTGCTATTATTTTGTGATCAGTTTGAGTACATTTGGTGTGAATCCGTACTGTTCTCGAACCTGTAGTTGATAGCCACTTGAAAATATTCTTTTGCTGGATAAATTAAATGCCCTTTCGGTGATGGAAGACTGGAAGTTGTATAACTTGAAGATAAGAAACAAATGTTTTCTTTCTTTGCTTGTTATTTTGTCATTTTCTTTTACTGTAAATATCAACCTTCGGCTTTGCATTTTCTTGATATATCTGTATGTTATGCTCTATGCAGATAAGACATATGATCATTCCTTATGTCCCAATGTTGGTGCCACCAAGAAGATGGAAAGGGTATATTTTACTCATCAAGTGAAGTCCATATCTGTATACCTTTGAAGCTTGCCTATCTAAATTTCAGTTTGATGGCAGAGTTCAATAATAATAGATGTGATAGGCAAATAATATGCGAGATATGGAATGAGAACCTTCTATTTGTAATATCGGTTACCTTGCAGAAGATCTCTTAGGCTGCTTAGTTAATACCGTCTCTCAGTTATATTATCTTGGAGTTCCTGCAGGTATGACAAAGGTGGTTACCTGTTTTTGCCATCATACTTAATGCGAACTCATGGATCTCGGAGGCAACAGGATGCTGTTCGAGCTGTTCCTGCAAAACAAATGCAGAAAGTATATGAGGTCGGGGGCTAGATATTGGTGTTATTTGTAGCATTTCTTTGCGTTCTGCACATAATTTAACGGTCTAATTGGTCCGTAACTGCACATTGAATAGTACTTCCAGTCATAACATATCTGGGCCAACATACATCCTTCTTGTTGATCAGTTCAGTTGCAATTCATCTCTTCGAAATTCCGCAACTAGTTTCTTTTCTACTAAGATGTACCGCAAGCTCCTTAAGATGTTTGTTGCTTGATTCTAGTAGGTTTTGGACACACTTCCCATATAGCACTGGGAACTTGTTGCTCCAATGTTCTTTTTTTTTTCCTTTTCTTTTGACAGGATATGTTTGACAGTGTTAACACCTTTGTTTTTATTGGATTTGCAGGCCCTTGATACATTAGGAAATACAAAGTGGAGAGTAAATAGGCGTATTTTAAGCGTGGTGGAGAACCTTTGGGCTGCAGGTGGTGATATAGCTGGTCTGGTAAACCGTGAAAATGTAAGTGCACCTTCATGTTTTTCTATTTCCATAACATGCAATGATTTCTTCCTTTTATATGCTATTTGAAGTAAACAATCTTAATAGCTTATGTAGGTTTTCTTAGTAACAATGGTATACATGTTGAAGGTTCCAATACCTGAGTTGCTCTCAGATGATGAAAAGGAAATAAAAAAGTGGAAATGGGGCGTGAGGAAGGTGAAGAAAATCAATCAAGAGAGGCATTCACAAAGATGTGATTTAGAATTAAAGCTTTCTGTAAGTTTTTCAAGTATCTTAAACTGTTAATGTATCCAAGTAAAATGATATTCGGAATTTTGGATAGCAGCCAAAACCTTTTAGCCGTGGCTGCTATTTCATATCTATCAGCCTTCTGCTAGAGATGATGAACCATATTGACTTTCTATTTTTATAATACTGATTACTGTGACAAAGTAAAAATTTCTTATAGAAATCTAATATTTTGCAGATCAATTTTGGGCTTCATCTTTTGCTTTAAAAATTTTGGCCCTTTTTTTAAATATCAGAATTAACATTTCTAGTTTTTTTTTTTTTTTTTTGGGGGGGGGGGTCCACAAATACTATTTCTGATGGAGCTCTGACTAGAGATTTTTTAAATCAGGTTGCTCGGAATATGAAAGACGAGGAAGGTTTTTACTATCCCCACAATCTTGACTTTCGAGGCCGTGCATATCCTATGCACCCACATCTGAATCATCTTAGCTCTGATCTTTGTCGAGGAATCCTTGAATTTGCTGAAGGAAGGCCATTGGGAAAGTCTGGATTACGTTGGTTAAAGATACATTTAGCAAATCTCTATGGTGGGGGTGTTGAAAAGCTCTCTTATGATGCCCGCATCTCATTTGTGGAAAATAATATAGCAGAGATATTAGATTCTGCTGATAATTCTCTCAATGGAAACCGCTGGTGGTTAAAGGCAGAGGATCCTTTTCAATGCTTAGCTGCTTGTATTAATTTGTCGGAAGCCTTAAAAAGCTTGTCACCACATACTGTTATATCCCACTTGCCAATTCATCAGGTATGCAGAGACACTCCCTTGGCACATCTTGCTTTGAAACTAGCTTGTCTTGGGAAGAGGGAACAAGTGTCAGTAGTATATGAAGAATTTCACAAGAGAGGCCTCATATTTGGAAATATTTTTATATTGTACCAATTAAACGTTATTCAGATTTAATCACTTTATTCCAAGTAAAAACAGTTGTGTGGATCTAAGGTATTGCTAGACATAGGCAGAAATTAACGTGACACCTCTCAGAGCTGATACAGTGAAAATGTTAAAAAGTATGATTAACTTCTCATAGTGAAACTTCGTTGTCACATATTTGACTTGACAAGCAATATGACAACAGGCAACACTGTAAAAGTACACACTTGCACTTCTCTTTTTATCATCTAAAACTTTGGGTGAGGTTAGTTTGAACTAAAAGGTTTGGGGCAGTGGGAGAACTTTAAAGTTGAAATGAGTGGAAGGATCTTTGAGAGTAGCAGCATGTATTTATGTTCAGTTTTCAAGGCCCACTTGAGTCATATAATTTGCTTTTGCATATACTGTATTAATCTTCAAATTGGTTATGATTCTTTTCTATCATAGGATGGGTCATGCAACGGACTGCAGCATTATGCAGCTCTTGGGAGAGATAGCGTAAGTCATACTGTTCAGAGTTACTGTGTCTTCTTTGGATAATAATTTGAATATTATTTATGTTCCATCTTCTTGAGTTTAATTCTGGATTCTAATTAGGTTTTGTTATCGCTTTAACCTCTTTTTGGGTGTTCTCCTTTCCTAATTATAATTCCAAATTCGTCCTCTCTAGAATGCCTTAAATAATAATATTGGCACCCCTTTCTGATTTTCTGCTGATTTTCAGTTTGAAGCTGCTGCAGTCAACTTAGTTGCTGGAGACCAACCTTCTGATGTTTACTCAGAGATTGCAGAGAGGTTTGCCATTTTGATATATTTTTTTTTTTAAGTTCTTGTAAAAGTTTTGAATGCTGTCTATACAAAATTTACCTGGGAATTTTAGAACTATACCATTGCAGCAACTACTGAAGTACAATGTTGATTAGTTAATTTTGGTGGAATAATGGACTTTGTATTCAATTTTCATTGCTAATTTATAGTTCCGGTGAGAACAGTAGAAAACTATTAAATTTCATAAGTTGTCCCAACATAACCACAGTAACGATAGCATTTTCATGTTAATAAAGTTCCTGGAATTTGCATAATAGATTCCTGCTATCAGCATAGATGGCTCATTTCACTGTTTCATAGACCATGGAAATCAGAATATCAATAAAAATGGCAGAGAATGACAGGGCTTAGGTGGGAGTGGAATCAAAATTTATATTTTTTATTAGATAGTTTCAAATAAACATTCCTTAAGAAAATAAATATCTGTTTCCTAAAAGTTTTGTAATCTGATGTTTTTTTTGTAGCCATGTTATCATGATTCTTTAAATTAATGTGGCTTTTGGTGTAATTTAGTTCCCTGTCTTTTCCTCTTGCAACAGATTTATCTTTCTTTTTAAGAATACTACCTGGTTTTCAGGGTTCATACAATCATGAAAAAAGATAGTGAGAAGGATCCTGAGGCTGATCCAAATGCTCTGCTAGCCAAACTCTTAATTGGTCAGGTTGGGTTTTCTTTCTCTAAATTAAATTCAGAACCCTTGGGTCTTGGAAATGTGTGATTTTTGTTTCTTAACTTCTAAGACATTTATATAATTCAAGAATCTGAAGTTGCAAAAGCTTTCAGGTGGACAGGAAACTTGTGAAACAGACAGTGATGACTTCAGTATATGGCGTCACCTATGTTGGTGCTAGGGAGCAGATCAAACGAAGATTGGAGGAAAAGGGTGTGATCAGCGATGACAAGCTGCTCTTCAGTGCATCGTGCTATGCTGCTAGAGTGAGTATCACAAACCAAATAAACTTTTTTTTTATGTTTCTTGTGTTCGTTAGGATGTTACCTTTCCTCTTTCATACTCTACCCAATTGTTTTAAAATTCTTCTATCACTCTATAGTCGTTTTCAAAATGAACATGTGGTATCTTATTTACAGCTGAGTTGCTTATCACTTATGAACCAGTTTGTTATGACTGTTTTATTCATCAACCGGTTACAGTTCAGTTCAGTTCTCTGCTTCCTGCTCTCACCCCCACCCCCACCCCACTACTTTTGATATAATTTTATTCGATTTATATTCTCAAGAATCAAGTATCGTGCGAGCTTCTGATTTCTCTCTAACTATTGGAAATGTGCCTTTCACTGGCCACAGTTTTTCCCAGAAAGAAATAATGGTGAATCAATATTAACTCCCGTAACAGTACAAGCTTGTCTATAATTAAAAAGCTTCTTTGCAGGTTGCAATGGCAGCTCTTGAGGAGTTATTTCAAGCTGCACGTGCAATAATGGGTTGGCTTGGTGACTGTGCAAAGGTTTGAGGAAAAGCTCAATAGCATAATGTAAAAGACTCCTATAAATGATGAATTTGATGAACTTGGCATAATCATGATTTTGATTTTGACAGATTATTGCTCAAGAAAATCAACCTGTAAGTTGGACAACACCCTTGGGTCTTCCCGTCGTACAACCCTACTTTAAGTCTCAACGTCATGTAGTAAGTGCTATACTCTCCATACAGGAATCTTACAAATTAATTGCACAATTATGTTGCCATAGTATGAATCTTTGTCATAAGATTGAAACTTTATTGACAGTTCTAAAACTGCAGCAGTTTTATATTGATTGCTTGGATTGAAATGTCTGAGAAAATCTTGTGATAAATTTTTGGCATAAAACTACATTGTGTTAAACCTCATCCTGATTCCTCATATCAATGCAGATTAAAACATCTCTTCAGGTTTTGGCTTTGCAGCGTGAGGGTGATTCAGTAAGTCAGATTGATTTCTATTTTGTATTTAAGCATTTCCCATTTCAAGTACCAATAAAAATATTAAATGACCCCAGGTTGAAGTAAGAAAGCAGAGAACGGCCTTCCCTCCCAACTTTGTGCATTCATTGGATGGTACACACATGATGATGACTGCCATAGCTTGTCGGAATGCTGGGCTGCGTTTTGCAGGTTTGCCTTGATATCACTACACTTAAATGCTATGGCCATATTTAAGAGATATCTATGCTACAAATTTTCAGAGATTCAGTATTATTCGAAATTCTTAGATAGCAAATACTCGAAACCAGTTGAAGACTGTTATGTTCTTGCAGTTTTGAAGTGTTAGTTAATGGATTAAAGAAACACTTGATCAAGAAATTAAATGATCTCGGCTGATTAGATCGGACTTCTGTTTTGCTTGCAACCTTTTACTTTTTTTTTGTTATTTGTTATGTTGTCTTCGTCATTGGTTAAACTTTGGCCATAATGTATGAGATTTTCGCGGATGTATTGCAGGTGTGCATGATTCGTTCTGGACACACGCGTGTGATGTTGATCGAATGAATCAGATATTAAGACATAAATTTGTGGAGCTATACAGTATGCCCGTACTTGAAAATGTAAGCGCACTAAACAAGCTCTGTAACTTTTGCTTCTTTTGTGCACTACACATCACAATCGCATGATTTTTTATTACGTTTACTTTTTATTATTGATGGCATGAATGAGTAGCTGCTTGAGAGCTTTCAGACGTCGCATCCAACCCTGACCTTTCCCCCTCTACCGGAAAGAGGAGACTTTGAATTAGAAAAGGTCCTCGAATCTCCATACTTCTTTAACTGATCGTCCACTCTGGAAGATTTTGTTATTTTCATCAGAGGATACTGGAGGAGTTACTACTGAATGCTGCTGGTTTAGTATAAGGCGAGTTTCTCCATGAAGAGACGAGAGCTCTTCCATGCGCTCTAGGAAGACGAGACGTTCCAGCATACTGTACCTATGAACTTGAGTACATATGCAGCTTCTCCTGTGCTATTCACCTTAATCCCAACAACGGAGAAAATGTAATATTGTTAAATGTTGGTTGAGGATGATCGAGAGGAGCATCGCCGTTGACAGGACAAAAGAAAATGGGTGCATTTTTGGAGATGGAGCTATGGTATATAGCATATAGGTACCTACTTTTGGCAGAAGCTGTATAGTTTTCTGGTTTTTTGTATATTGTCGAACAACTACAAAATATTCGAATAGAAGTATTATAGGAAATTTTTGCCGAGATTTTATATGTATTGTTCCATGTTTTAATTGCAAAAGAATCTCATAAAAAAAAAAATTCAATTTACATTATTTCGTAGTGGGATGGATGTTCATGAGCTTCTGGGGTATTTCTGTCTGTGAACACTTTTGAAACATATATACTCTCTCCGTCCCAATAGAAAGGTTTTTCTTTCTTTTTTGTGGTGTCTCAATAGCAAGGTCTCAAAAGATGCACTCTTGTACAACCAGCTCTACCATACATCAGGATCCTAAATTCGACCCGACTCGACCCAAAATGCTCTGACCTGCCCCGCTCCGTGTATAACTAATATTTAGATAAAACAACGCTGCATACATTATACAAACTTGACTACTAGTCTGGCGGTTAAGGCTATTGCTCCTTATCCAAGAGTTGTGGTGGGTTCAATTCCCCTTGGCAGCATTAATTGTTGATATATTATTATTATTTTTCCATATTTTATTTTGTTTTCAATTTTTCTTTCTTCGTTTTTGTTTCTTATTTTATTAAAAAATTCTAATTGCGAGAATTAATTAATTCAACTAGGACTTTTATTTTATTTTAATTCTTTAAGTAATTCAATTTTTAATTTTAATAAAAATTTTCAGAAAAACATAATTAATGTATTTTCTTTTTTTATTTTTTATTTGATAAAGTAATCTAAATATTAGTCATTTTTTTATTTAATTAATTAATTCAACTAGGACTTTTTTTAATTTAAAAAAATCATTAAAATATAATTCATCAAAATACCAAAAGTAACAATTGATGTGATAAAAAAACTAACAATAATCGTAAACAAAAGTAACATTTTCGAAAGTAACATTTGATGTGATGAAAAGTAACAATTATCGTAAACGAAAATAACATTTTCCGTAGTAACATTTTCAAAAGTAACATTTGATATGATGAAAAGTAATAATTATCGTAAACAAGAGTAACAATTTCAAAAGTAACAATTATCATAAACAAAACTAACATTTTCAAAAGTAATTACAATTGATATGATGAAAAATAATAATTTTCCTAAACAAAAGTAACATTTTGAAAAAGTAACAATTTCCGTAAACAAAGTAATATTTTCAGAAGTAACATTTGATGTGATGAAAAGTAATAATTGTCCTAAATAAAGGTAATATTTTACAAAGTAACAAATAACAATTGTCGTAAACAAAAGTAACATTTTCGAAAGTAATATTTGATGTGATGAAAAATAACAATTAGTTTAAAGTAACATCTTAAAAAGTAATAATGGTCATGAACAAAAGTAACATTTTCGAAAGTAACATTTGATATGATGAAAAGTAACAATTATTGTAAACGAAATTAACATTTGTCGTAGTAACATTTTTGAAAGTAACATTTGATATGATGAAAAGTAACAATTATCGTAAACAAGAGTAACAATTTCAAAAGTAACTATTATTGTAAACAAAAGTAATATTTTCGAAAGTAACATTTGATATGATGAAAAATAACAATTTTCCTAAACAAAAGTAACATTTTGAAAAAATAACAATTTTCTTAAACAAAAGTAATATTTTCATAAGTAACATTCGATGTGATGAAAAGTAACAATTGTCCTAAATAAAAGTAACATTTTACAAAGTAACAAATAACAATTGTCGTAAACAAAAGTAACATTTTCGAAAGTAACAACTGATGTGATGAAAAGTAATTTCATTTTCGAAAGCAACATTTGAGGTGATAAAAAATAACAATTGTCATAAACAAAAGTAACATTTTGAAAAAGTAACGATTTTCTTAAACAAAAGTAATATTTTCGGAAGTAATATTTGATGTGATGAAAAGTAACAATTGTCGTAAACAAAAATAATAGTATTTTTCAAAGAAATAATTATCGTAAACAAAATTAACATTTCTAAAGTTACATTTTCAGTGATAAAAAGTACTCCATAATTTTCATAAATAAAAGTAACATTAATTGAACGTATAATAATTAATCCAAATAACAAAGGTAACATTTATTGCAATAGTTGTGAACAAAAGTAACATTTTTCTAAAAAAATGAAAAATATTAAAAATTTACAAAAAAAAAAAGAAGACGAAAGAGTTAGAAAAATAAAAATAAAGGATAATAGAAAAAGAAAAATGAATGAATTAAAAAAAAGTAAAAAGAAAAAATAATAAAACAAAAGAAAAAAGAAAATGAAAATTAAATTTAAAATTTGAAAATTTACAAAAAAAAAGACGAAAGAGTTAGAAAAATAAAGAATAATAGAAAAAGAAAAATGAAAGAATTAAAAAAAATGAGCAGAAAAGATAATAAAGAAAGAAAAATGAAAGAATTAAAAAAAAGAAAAGATAATAAAACCAAAGAAAAAATAAAATGAGAGAAAAAACAAAAAAAAGACGCCTGCAACTTTGAGGAACCGAACACATGACCTTTTGCAATGAATGAGACACTTAAACCACCAAACCAAACAATAAATTATGCTACTATCCTCCACTTTTAATATATATACCTATATACACGCGCGAGTCAGGATGCAGGTCGGGTCGCGGGTCGGGTTGAACCGGATGTATGGTACATCATGATGTACAAGAGTTTTTGCCTAATTATAATACTCCTTAATAAAGTGAAACAACTTACTTTATACACTAAATCTCTTTTTCTTAATACCCGTGCCCAATAGAAGGAGACATTGCTATTGGAACAGAGGGAGTATGTTTTTTCTTGGGCTATTGGCACAATCCCGTTTCAACATTTTTGCAATAATATTATGAAAGGCTTACCTCATTGAACAACTTCTCGTTGAACCTGAAAGGCTTAGGTTCATCACTCTAGATGTCATCATCACGAACCACATCTGGAAACTGAGTTTGCACAATTCCAAAGATCAGACCGGGAAAACCCAAACACTTCACCTTCTTCAAATCATCAGCATGGTTGGTAACGTGATTAAACACCAACTTCCCGAAGTCGAAGTCTTCAAACAAACCAATCTTGTACAGAATAATCCCTAATTCTTTTCTCACCGTAGAGGTATGCCCGGAGGGAACCCAATTTACCACAGCTATTTTATGCAAAATAGCACACTTCATCGATAAGTGAGCACCACTTATGCTACCGTCCTTCTGCCACTTCTTATAAAAACCACCAGTCAGCCCTTTCGCAGCTTGATCAAGACTGACTTCTCGATCAACAAATGCATTCTCTTCACGATCCACGAATGCACTAATGATAGCAGGATTGAAATCGATGTACTTACCACGGACATACACCTTGAAACGAACTGGAGACGTTGGATCCTTGACGCTCTTGGACATATTGCAATAAAACTCCAAGACCACAGCTGGCACAAACCTTCTCCCAAGATAGATGGTTTGATCCCAGTTGGCATAACTCAACCTTTCAACGAGTCCAGTTCTTTCGATGGACTCTTTCTTCACATACTTCTCCACAATGAGCTTCTTCTGAAGCACAATTCCCAAAGACTCACGATGATGATCTAACTTGAACACAGAGGGATCAGATCCACCATGGGGATGAACAGGCGCTCTTGAGACACCAGCAGAGCGAGGAGTAACCTGCCTTAAATTTCCAGCATCACTGTCCAAGGCATTTTCAGAACCTGACTCAACACTGAGCACAAGTTTCTGTTTGCGAGTGCTTTTTCTCTTAGGTGGAAGATCATCCACCTTTTCCTTTCCTTTCCCATCTTGGCAGCTTCTTCCATAGTCTCCTTCAACAATTGAGACCTAGTATGTCTGGCAGGATTGGGCTTACGAATTTGCAGGGGAGAGAGAATAACCCTAGCTTTCTTTCTCGGCTTCTGAGGCTCAGGATTTTTGCGAGCACTTCCCTTAGCCAACAAATCCTTCTTCTTCCACCCAGCAACTTCTTTTGCAGGCTCAACCACTGGAACAGAAGCTTGCTTCTGAGCCTGGACATCAACAACAACTGGTGGTTCCTTCTCACCAGCATTAACAGCAATAGGGCGATCTTTCTCAGTAGCCTGTTTGAAAACATGAATGATCTTCGGAATAGAAGCTTGAGACTTCTCTATGCGAGACCCGCCATGGGAACCGGCGGGTTTACGAAATAGCGAACCAGAACGAGCAGGCTTTTGAGGAACAACCTTTGGCGCTTTTGACGTGCCCTTCTTCTTCTTCTTTAGATTAACGAGATGCGTATTCAAAGTCTCTTCTCCAACGGTTTCATGGTCGGAGTTAGCAACAACCTCTTGGGACGGCGATGGAGTCTTCAGGGGTGACTCTTTCTCAGAAGCCCATACAGTATGGTCTGTATGGTTGACCAAGCGATAAATTTTTTTGAGATCAAATCATTAAAACTTAGACCATTCGATACCTGAATTTAAACTTTATGACATTATTATAAAAATATTGAAATGTCGTGTTTATATTTATCAGGTTTTAAACATTGTGACATTATTGCAAAATTGGTCAAACTTTCAGATAATATATGATATTTGTTCTTTTTATTATGTTGTCAAATTCGTACATCCTGTGTAGATAATAAATGTTAGATTCGAGCCGGTAGCTCAATTGAAGTTGGCAGGTTTATGTAGAAGCAAAATCGACTGAAGAGTTTCTGAGTTGTGCGAGCACATAAACTGGTTTCTGAGCATCAGTCTGAGCTAGTATTTTGTGGAACAGAATTAAGGATTCTTTCCTTAGCTATGCAGATTTTGCAGAAGATTCTTTCCTATCTTGTTCACGAGGACAGATCTTTATTCAAGGAAGATATATTTGTTTGTTCACAAGACATATCTTCAAAAGAAGTTTCCATGCATAAGGAAACTAGGGCAAAGGAAGTGGAGAGCATATCTAGGGTTTCTCAAGACCTATATATATCGACACCAAAGATCATTGAAGGGTTGCCGCTGCTATTGTTCATTATCATAGCATTATACTTTCATATGATAGTATTTTTATTGTATTATTGAGAGCGTTTATTTTGATAGAGAAACACTTGAGAGAGGGTTAAGTGTCAAGTTGCGGCTTGAGCTTAGATTGTGAGGTGAGTGGTGCACTTACAATCACCAATTCACGCTAGATCGGGAAGGGTGTGAGTGAATAGGCGTCATAAGATTGGAGACATGTATGAGTAAGTTCCTTTGTAACTGCAACTTTCGATAGTTGACTGGTTCTCTCTTGGGCGTGGCCCCCAGACGTAGGTTGATTAACCGAACTAGGTTACCATTCTATGTGTCATTTTATGGTTCAGTTTTTACTTTCTGTGTTACTTTCTGAGCTAAGTATAACAGTGACAGTTTTGTGTTAAAAGCAACGGATGCACGTTTACGTAATTACAATTGGTATAAATGACTTTCTTTTGGGCCAGATTGAAATCTGGCACAAACACCAACACTGAAGCTTATATCTGGCCTACTTGTGGTTAAGTACAGTAGACTTCCAATCATACTTCTATACAAGGATTGATCCACAGATACACCATCTTTATCCTTGTGCAATCTAACAGAGGTTCCTATCGGTGTCCTTCTAATTTGGCATTTTCAAGACCAAATTTCTTGACAAAGTTTCTGGCATACTTCGATTGTGAGATAAATATCCTCTCCTCGAATTGCTTAATTTGAAGTCCCATAAAATAGTGCAATTCGGTAAATAAGCTCATATCGAACTCCTTGGTCATGTGATCCACAAATTCCTGGATCAAATCATGTGACACAGATCCAAAAATGATATCCTCAACATAAATCTGAATAAGAATGATACCTTTAGAGTCCTCCTTGAAAAATAAGGTCTTGTCTGATCCTCCACGAATATACCCATTTGATATGAGATACTTAGAGATGGTCTCATACTAAGCACGTGGCGCTTGTTTCAGTCCGTACAAAGCTTTGTTTAACTTGTACACATGGTTGGGAAACTCCGGATCAACAAATCTTGGGGGTTACTCAACATATACATCTTCATTAAGAATTCCATTTAAGAACGCGCTTTTTACGTCCATTTGATAGAGCTTGAAGTTCATACAACAAGCCATCCCAAATAGTAAGCGAACAACTTCCAAACGAGTAACTGGAGCAAAAGACTCTTCAAAGTCAATACTCTCCTCCTGTGAGTATCCCTGAGCTACAAGTCGAGACTTGTTTCTTGTGATAATTTCTTCTTCATCAGTCTTGTTTCGAAATATCCATTTGGTTCCAATCACATGAACATCAATGGGACGAGGAACATGTATCCATACATTACACCGTATGAATTGGAGGAGTTCTTCTTGCATAGATGCAATCCAGTCTTCAATTTGGAGGGCTTTCTTGATATTTTTAGGAAGAACTTTTGAGAGGTAGCTAACGTTGGCAAGATTAGCTATCATTTTCTTGAAATCCTTTTAGATTTTTCTGATTCTTCTCTCTTCATTGACATCCCCAATCACATTTGAAACTGGATGATTCTTGGTGACTCGTCTGAAAGGAGTAGCCAGAACAATTTTATTTCCAGCAGTATTAGTTGAAGTGTTTCCCTCCTGAACGTTATTAACTGAGGATCCATTTCCATTCTGATTATTCGGAACTGGCTCAGAAACTGGCACAGAGAACTCATGAACAATCCATTTCTCATCACAAAAACTCTTCAACAACAGTAGTATCAGTGAAAACAACATTGATTGACTCTATAACAGTCTGAGACGTCTTGTTATACACTCTAAACGCTTTGTTGTTCTTGGAATATCCCAGGAAAATGGCTTCAATTCCCTTATCATCCAACTTTCTCCTTTGTTCTCTATCATTTAGGACGTAGCAAATCATTCCCAAGATGTGAAAATGCTTGAAGCTTGGTTTTCTTCCTTTCCAGATTTCATAAGGAGTCTGATTGGTCTTTGGATGAAGATACACACGGTTAATGATATAACAAGCAGTACTCATTGCTTCAGCCCAAAATTGATCGGAAACATTTTGAGCTGCTAACATGGTGCACATCATCTCCTGCAATGTGCGATTCTTTCTCTCTACAATCCCATTTTGTTGCGGGGTTTTGGGTGCAGAGAACTCATGAACAATCCCTTTCTTAACACAAAAACTCTCGAACTCACCTTTTTCAAACTCCTTTTCGTGATCACTCATTATCCTTTTCAAACGAATATATTTTTCCAATTCCAGCCAAAGACATAGTTTCTTGAAGTACTAAAATGCTTCTGATTTATCATGTAGAAATTCAACCCATGTAAATTCATCAAATATGTGAAGGGTACAAGTGATTTTGGCATATGGTATGACAAGGATAGTACTACATCTCTTGTTGGTTTTAGTGACACTGATTGGGCTGGAAGTCCGGATGATCGAAAGAGCACCTCCGGAGATTTTTTCTTTCTTGGAAATAATATGGTTTCTTGGCATAACAAGAAACAAAACAACGTAACTTTGTCCTCCACCAAAGCAGAATACATAGCTGCTGGATCGGTATGTACTCAATTGATGTGGATGAGCCAAATATTAGAAGATTATGGAGTGCTATCAGAGGAGTTTACTCTTTATTGTGATAACAAGAGTGAAATTGATATCTCGAAGAATCCAGTTCATCACTCTAAGACAAAGCACATTGATATTCGTCATCATTTTATAAGAGAGTTGATTGAAGAAAAAGTTCTTAATCTGGAGTTTGTTTCTACTGAAAAATAGTTGGCCGACATCTTTACTAAGGCTCTTGATGCCTCAAGATTTGAATCATTAAGGATAGCTTTGGGAATTTGTTCTTTCTACTTCGTTCTTAGAGAAACCCTCCGCTTAAGGTTCTGGATGACAAGCACGAAGGGTGTGTTAATCACTTTTAATAGATGGTGATTTTTTTTGGAGTTATTTGAATTCTGTGCCAGATGGTATGCCGGCTCAAACTCTGGCTCAGAATGTTTGAATTGTTCAACGGTCAGATTACGTCATAAAGCTGCCAACGACTAGTTTCCTGCAGCCGCCTCTGCGTATTTCAAGCTGCTTTCGGTTTCGTTTGAATTTTTCGGCCTTTGAAGATAAGGATGAGATTTAAAAGTTATACATATCTCATTCCTAATTTATTGGGATACGATTCTATTTATTTTTGGAGAGGGATTTTTAGCCGCTTTATATTTCCTTTAAATTCTCATCATCGGCGTTCTTGAGCATTCATTCTCGCTTTCGCTTTGTGTTTCTTTCCTCTCAAGCCCTCGTTGTTGTTATTTGTGATCTCTCATATCTCTCATTCATCCATGGCATCCGGTCGATCTGTTGGTTCCAGAGATTTGCAACAATTCTCTGAAGATTCGCTCGAGAGAACCTTCTCTGATTCTATTGAGTCTGATATTCCTCGCAGGGGGAGAAAGAGAGCTATCTCAGAGTCTTCTTCTAAGAAAGAGTCGCCCCTGAAGACTCCATCGCCGTCCCAGGAGGTTGTTGCTGACTCCGACCATGAAACCGTTGGAAAAGAGACTTTGAATACGCCTGTTCATCCCCATGGTGGATCTGATCCCTCTGTGTTCAAGTTAGATCATCATCGTGAGTCTTGGAGAATTGTGCTTCAGAAGAAGCTCATTGTGGAGAAGTATGTGAAGAAAGAGTTGATAACTCTTGAATAAAGAGTTATTTTGTTTTCTTTCAAGCTTTTTATTTGTGAAAAAGAGTGTTTGTTGCTTATTTTTAGTGCTTCCTTCCAGTTTACTTCCTTGTTTTTATGTCGTCATCGAGTCTTTTAATTTTTATGGCAAAGAGAGCTAAGATTCTTGAAAATAGAGTCCTTTTGTTGATGATTTGATGAAAGGGAAAGGAGAAATTTCTTGTTGATTTTGTGCAAGAAATGCAGAGTTGCTGGAAATTTGCTGGAGCAAAAACTGGAGTTGTTGACTGCGTTTTTGACTTAAAAAAAAGAAGAAACGGGACCCGCCTAAAAGAAGAAACAAAAGTTGAGGTGGCAGAGAGAGAAGAGTTAGTCAAAGTTTGCAGCTGCACAAATGGAGGAGCAAGAGCATTTTCACGTGTGGAAGCTAGTGAAGGGCAACCTAGTCTTTTTATCATCCAAAGTTGGAAACCTAGCTATTACCACAAAAGAGCAGCAGCCGAAATTGGAAAAGGAAGAATTATTTTTTACACAGAAAACAAGACAACAACATGGAGGAGGAAAATTGAATACCATCAGCTATTTTTGGAGCAGAGAAGAAAGAAGCAGAGCATCATTTGTTATCCACAATCTTAGCTTACTTTCTTTCTCTTTCTCTCATTTTCAGTTGAAGTATCCTAGTTTTTGTCGAACCATGTTCAGATTTAATCTTATTTTCCTTTCTTTCATTTCAAGTATGAGCTAAACTCTTGAGACTTGAATTGTGATGAACTCTATGCCTTAGATTTGTATTTTCCATGCGCTTTATTTCAGTAAAATCCTCATTGTTCATCCAAGTGAGTTGTTTGTTATTTCTTGTTGTTGGTTGGCCATCAATGGCAAGAAGAAAAGCTTTATTTGATGCTGGAAAGGTCAATGAAGTGGAATGACTTGGATGACATAAGAGCATATGGCATAGGAATATGTTGTCTGCCTTGTGTGCGGTTTAAATTGGATCTGAGTATCTGTCGTTCTAAGCTTTGTTCAACTTAGGAATATGCTTGACTGGGCTGTGGAATGAAAACCATGGGATTTGGGAAAATCCTATGAAGTTGTTGTGAATTTTCGTAACTGTGAGATTCTGCTAAAATATTGCTGCAGCATTCTGTTTTGCGTGAAAGACATAGAGGGATTCATCAATTCAAGTCCGCTTCTCCGAATCGATTTTCGTTTATTTCTTATAAATTTTCTATTTCATCTGTTTTAAATTTTAAATTTCCGCTTAGTTCGGCTTTCATGCATATTTTAGTTTAATTTAAGTTTCCAAAAACAACCACTTTAAATTAATATTTTTATTTAAGTTTTTAAGTAATTGAGATAGCTTATTTTCTAGTTTGCATTCCCTGTGGAGACGATCTTGGAATTCTTCCATTTATTACTTGTTGAGACTGCGTATACTTGCGTATTAATTTGTGTTCATCCATTTTCACACAACAAGTTTTTGGCGCCGTTGCCGGGGAATGAAATTAGAATTTGTGTTATGTCAGTTACATTGCAATTTATTTATTTTTATTTTTTTTGTACTGAGTTTTGATCTCATGCTTGTTAGGTTTGCATTGTGTATGAACGAGTATCAAGGCCTAGCACTACTTACTTTCGATCCAGAGATTGAACGCTTCCTCGCTTTCTGAGTACATGTGGGCAGTTGGTGATGGTCCCTGAGCTGGGTACTTGGTGTAGAGGGGGGGGTGAATACACCAAGTAGATTTTTCGAAACTTTTTCAAGTTAAAATACAGAGTTGGTGAGCTCAGTTATTGATCCAGCTGGGGAGGGTCAGCTGGGTAAATAACTCAGCTGGCTGTGCGGAAAGTGGTGGTTTGAAAACTTAGCTCAGTTACTTAGAAAAACTCAGTTTGAAAATATTAACTTAACGTTTTCAGCTTAGTCAGGTTGTGCAACTTTTCGAGAGACACAGCTGTCTTTGGAGAGCAGCTGTGTGTGCAGTTTTGAACAAGTATGCAATGATATGAAGGAGTTAGTACACAGCTGAATATAAAGCAATAGTAAAGAGAGAGTTAGAAGCACGCGAGTTTTTACGTGGTTCGGAGTAACACCTCCTACGTCCACGACCAGGTTCACTGGTAATCCACTACCACTTGGTTTCCAAGTACCAAGCAACTTCACAACTCTAACCCGAGCTGTGTTCCAACAGTTTGCGGGCACTGTCAAGCCTATACATCTTCAGTTTATGGGTACTGAAGAACCTAACCACTCGAATTACGCGCTTCGAGCAAGCGTACCTTTACCTAACCTTTCTGGGTTTGGGTTTGGGTATGGGGTTCCAACTATGAACGAGTTCTTACAATTAAGAACTTCAGAGTATGATGAACTCGTTCGAAATCTAGGCTTAAGATATACAATGAGTTTGGCCTAGGGAACGGACGAAAAACTAAGCGGTTCTTAACTAGAAACACTTTAAGATAAAGTGTTCTTTGATCTATGTAGAATCGCTTGAGAGCTTTTGAAAGAATGATGATTTCGGATAATGAAAGCTTGTAGAGAGTTTTTCGTGTCGATCCCGAGGTTGAAGACGGGTTTATATAGGTAGAGATTCAAGACTAGCCGTTGGAGGAGCCGTTTGAATCTTACCTACTCTTCTTAAATACAAGATCCGCCGTTGGGCGTATCCGCACTCGTCTTCATTTGTGTCACATCCTAGGTTCGAAGTCTAGGATGCCGATCCGGCAATCCCTCATTGGTCGAGGTAGGTTGACTTCCTCCGATTCTCGGGATCTTCGCCTTTAGAGCCGGCTTTTGAATTCGTAGTGACCGTCTTGAAGTGGAGTCTTCGGAGATAGTTCATTTGTTACGTCTGTTGGACCAGCCGTGTTTTGAACTCGGCTCGAATTCTCTTCGGCTTGATCAGCTCTGTTGGATCACTCAGTGAAGGTTGACGCCTCGCTTTCTTTTGCTAGGCGACTCATTGTGAACACGGTGGGTCGGCTCGTCTTCCGCTAGGCGACTCTGCCGTAGACACTGGGTCGACGTCTTCCGCTTCCTTAACTCCGTAAACCTAGAACATCTAAGGCTCAAATGTGCGAGCCGGAAAACACTATTTAGGTTGACGCGATCATCTATTTGGTTGGAGAATCAGTTGGGTTTTGGTATCAAATCGAAACCTTATAATTTTCCCAACAATTTCCCCCTTTTTGATGATGCCAAAACCTAACTGAGACAACTTATGACGCAGAAAAACTTGTGTTTTATTAATGTAAGAAAATACATTATAACACAGGAAAAAGAAAGAAGGAAAAAAAATCTTCAAATCTTCGCCTTCAATCCTTGATCTTCGGTCCAGGTTGGTAGGTCTTCTCTGCATCCGTTGTTTCTTTCTTTTGACTCGTCTCTTCTTCAGCTGATTCTGATTCAGCTGGTTCCTCTAGCTCAACAGTTTGCCTCTTCATTGACTTGTCTCTCTTCTCCCTTACTTCCCCCTTTTTGGCATGATCAAAACAGGGTGGGAGATATACACCATCGGCTGTTGCAATGTTTTAGTTTGGCGAAACTGTAGTTTTCAGCTCTGAGCAGCGAGGTTTAGAGTCTAAGTGGCTCAACTGTTGTGTTAGCTGGCTCTTCTTCTGTTGCATTAGCCTCAGCTGAGATTTCAGACACATCGTCCTATTCGATTCGGTAGGGCCATCCATTGAGTGCTTGGAGGGATGAGTTAGCACGGGAGATAGCATCTTCTGAGTCGGGCATAACTTCATTCCTTACAATTTTGCTTCTTCAGACTTCTTAGATTGAATGAGAAAGTCTGATTCAGCACTTGAGGGACTTGTATTCAGCTCATATCATCATCATCCAGCTGCAGGTGATCGTTGGCTGGGTGATGTTTCTCATTTGAGCATGGTGCAGGGACTTGAGCATCTTTTATTGAAAGATCTCGAAGAAGGTGTCCCTGTGGAGCTGAAGGAAACTGAGGAGAATGCGGTTGAAGTATCCCATCTGTCTTGGGGTTTAAGCTTGGTTGTTCAGCTGGAATACTCCGTTGCGGTGTTGGTGATGATTATGTTCACGCAGGGATGTGAACTTTTCTTCCACCGAAAGAAATGACCGCTTGTGGGCCTTCTGCTCCTCGGAGAGTGATTACGAATTCTCTCATAATGTCAGCTGGCTTCTCTGCTGACTGACTGAGCACCTTTGACTTGAGTCTTCGGTTTGAAGACAGTGCTTCAGTATATTTTGTCTCCTCAAGTTGTCTCCGATTCAGTGGGACGGAGTTAGATGCATCTCGCTTTGTCTCCGCATCTTTTCGTGCTCTCCTGTGGCGGAGCAAGAGCTTTGACATGACTGCTCTTGAATACTCCGGTTTTATCAACATCTGGTCCAGGTCTGTTGACGTTGATTTTTGCATCCCAGGGAGTTATGTGTCCCGTTCTCTCTTTTATGTTGAGAGAAACGATGGGGTGAGGAGGTCTTTTTCCTTTGTCATTCCCAGAAAGTTTTATGCACCTTCCTGGTGGATGACGTTCTTGAGCTTTGCGGTCTCTCTTCTTGCGGCCCTAGTTCTCGTTGATGGGCTTCACCTTCTTCGGACTTCCGTCTTCTTTGAGGTTCCCGAGAGTTAAGCAACTCTTATCTTGAAGCTTTGATGATTCTTCAAGTTTGATCGGCTTCGGGAGATATCTTTCTGGATTCCATGTTCTTCTTCTGCATATTTTGTTAGTAGAAACAAACAATACCAATTGATGGAAATAAGAAAGAATGCTGAAAAAACTTTCTAGGTTTGATGCGTATATCTTCTAGCATATTTAAAGAGTTTTATTGATGAATGGACGATCAAGATTTGTCTATTGATAAGAAGATCTACGACTGGGAGTGATTCTCGCGTCATGTCAATTTAATGCGCGAGAGAGAACGGTTGAGGCGTTTTGACTTTTGCCTCGAAACTCCCATTATTCAATTCTTTGCAGACTTTTAATTAAGATTGATTAGAAATGACAAGATGTGAGTTGACAGAAAACAGATTGAGTAGGAGTAATTAATGTTGTTGCAAACCTCTCAGCTGATCATTGTAGTCAGCTGATACCTCGGTTGAGTGGGTGTCTTTGGGTCATCGTGGTTCCAATTTGGTTCCCCCTGTTGAATAATCCTTCCTTTCGGCATCCGGTTTAGCTGAATTCTTTCTCGGTGATATCGGTGACATTGATTCGAATTTCGGTTATTGCTTGTATTCAATTTGGTCTGCTTCCGTTCGGTGGTCTGCTTCCATTCAATTGGTGCTTCCGTTCAGTGGTCTTGGTTCTTGGAGTGCTTCCGTTCAATTTGGGTGAAGCATCGTCTGGGTTGAGAAGTCCAAGTAATCCGCACAGCATTTTGAATCTTGCTTCTATCAGCGGTTTTGTGAGAATATCAGCCCGCTGTATGTCTGTGTGAATTTTCTCAACAATCACATCCTTCTTTTCTACGTGATCTCTGATGAAATGATGTCGTACGTCTACATGCTTGCATCTTGTGTGAAATCTTGGATTCTACGAAATGGCAATTGCACTAGAGCTATCACGTAAAATTGGAACTCGTCCGGTTTTTACTTCATAGTCATCCGGTGATGTTTCGGCCGAGGAGAATTTGCGAGCAGCAGCTTCCAACGGCCATATATTCTGCTTCTGTCGTGGAAGTTGCGACGCACGTTTGTTTCTTTGAAAACCATGAAATCAACTTACTTCCTAAGAACTGACAAGTTCACGAAGTTGATTTTACGTCCAATCGATCTCCAGCGAAGTACGAATACCGAGTATCCGTCCGTAGATTGTCTTGGTGAGTACCACCAACATTCGAGAGTTCCTTTGAGATATTTGAGAATGTTCTTGGCTGCTTGCATGTGTGCTTCCTTTGGATCAACTTAAAATCGGCACACACTCCGATTGCGAAAGAGATGTTCGGACGACTTCTTTGTTAGATACGGGGATCCTATTATCCCTCTGTATTTGCTGGAATCAACTGACTTCCCTTCAGTTCCTGGTTCAATCTTCCAGTTGGTGTTCATTGGAATCTTTACAGTTCTGCTGGATTGAACTCCATACTTGGCGATCAAATCTTTCACGTATTTGGATTGATTTATGAAGATCCCTTCTGAAGATTGCTTGACTTGTAGTCCTAGGAAGAAACTCATTTCTCCCATCATGGACATTTGGAACTTCTCGGACATCATCTCTCCAAATCTTTGGCATAAGAAGCTTGATCTTGATCCAAAGATGATGTCGTCTACGTAGATTTGAACAACCAGGATATCTTCTCCGACTTGATGGTGAAGAGAGTTCTCTTGAGCCCTTCTTGAATCCTTTGGATATGAGAAAATTTGACAGAGTGTCATACCAAGCTCGAGGTGCTTGCTTTAATCCATAAAGAGCATTCTTTAGTTTGTAGACTTTATTTCCTTCTACTTCGAATCCTGGAGGTTGTTCAACGTAGACATCTTCTTTGATTTCTCCATTTAAGAATGCACACTTCACATCCATTTGATAGACCTTGAATTTGTGATGTGCTGCAAAGGCGAGAAATAGTCTGATTGCTTCCAATCGTGCTCTTTGGAGCAAAAGATTCTTCGAAGTCAATTCCTTCCTGCTGAGTGTAGCCCTTGGCAACGAGTCGAGCTTTGTTTCTGATGACGACTCCCAGGGTATCCATCTTGTTCTTGAATATCCATTTGAGTCCTATGACTTTGACTTCTTGAGGTCTGTCGACTAATTCCCAAACATAATTTCTGAGGAATTCGTTCAGCTCTTCTTGCATGGCATTTGTCCAAGGCACACTCTTCAAAGCTTCGAGAATTGATTGAGGCTCTGGCACTTGAGCTACGTAACATGCCATTAGAGCTGTGTCTTCATCATAGACCGTCAGTTCTAGTTCTACTGAGAGTTGAGCTGTGTCAGCTGCCTCTTGATGATCCGATGAAGCTTGAGCAGCTGAGCTTCTGGTTTTGACTTGGTCAGAAGGTTCTCCAATGATTGCTGATGATGGATGATCTTCAATCCATCTTCTTCTCTTACGAATTTCTTCTTCCAGTTGATTGATGCTTGACGTGGCTAAATTTCGTCTGTCTTGGAGTTGCTCTGGAGTTAAGTCTTGAGAGATTGATTCTCCTTGATTTGAATTTTGAGGTGACTTCTGTAGAGGTTCAGCTGGAGATGGAGCTGGGGACTCAACTGTGTTTGGATTCCCAGCTGATGATGTTCCCCCTTGATTTGGCGTTGAAGCTTCTTCTCGATTTCCAGCTGGTGGAGCTTCTTGGTTGATTTGGATTTCCTCCTCTGGCTCATTGTCCCAAATTATTGGTTCGGCCAGATTCCTGATTCTATTCTCTTGAGCCCTTGTCTGAATCAATCTTGAAGATTCTCCTTCGCTTCTTCGTTTGATAGAATCTCTATATTCGATGGAGGATTCGTCAAAGGTAACATGTGGAGTTACTTCGACTATTTGAGTTCTTCTGTTGAAAACTCTGTATGCTTTACTCACAGCGGAGTAACCAAGGAATACTCCTCGGTCTGTCTTTTCGTCGAACGTCTTGAGCTGTGTCTTCCCATTATTGAGAATGTGACATTTGGATCCGAATACCTTGAAATATCCAATGTATGGTATTCTGTTGTTCCATAGCTCATACGGTGTCTTTCATTGCCTTGATGTGAGTAGGGAACGATTCTGAGTGAAGCAAGCTGTGTTGATTGCTTCAGCCCAGAACTTCTTTGGAATGGCAGAGCTAGCTAGCATTGAGGTAGCTGCTTCCTTGAGAGTTCTGTTTCTTCTTTCTGCTACACCATTCTGCTGAGGTGTGCGAGCTGCAGATGTTTGGTGTTGAACTCCGTTCTTCTCGCAAAAATCATAAATAGTTTCATTTAGAAACTCCGTTCCACGATCTGATCTTATTGCCATTATCTTGCACTCCTTCTGTGTTGATAATCTTTCCAGCAGGATAGGCAGCTTAGTTCTCGTTTCGCTCTTCTGGTACAAGAATGATACCCATGTGAATCTTGAGAAATCATCCACAACGACCAGAGTATATTTTCTGCCATTGAAGCTTCTTTGGAGTAAGCTTGGACCAAAAAGATCCATGTGAAGAAGTTGAAGAACTCGATCAGTTGACTGAGCTGGCTTGAGAGAGAATGAAATTCTTGTTTGCTTTCCTTGTTGACACGCGCTGCACATATGACTTTTGTCATATACTTGATCTGGAATTCCATTAGCGAGCTGGTTCCTAGCCAGTTTGTTGATTGTCTTGAAGTTGAGATGATTCAGCCGTCTGTGCCACAGCCAGCTGACTTCATTGCTGCTTTTTGATACAAGACAAGTCTCCGGAGGGCTGCTGTTCCAGTCAGCGAAGTACATATTTCCTTCTCTTTTCCCTCTTAGGAGTATCTGCTTGGTTTCCCTGTGCATCAAACTTGACAGAAAAACCGTTGTCGCAGAATTGGCTAATGGAAAGCAAGTTATGTTGCAATCCTTGTACATAAGAAACATTTGGGATTATAACATTTCTAGTTTTAAATGTACCATAACCTTTGGTTAGGCCTTTGGAGTTGTCACCAAATGTTACTTGTGGACCTGTACGCTCAATATACTCCTGGAGTAGATGCTTTAGGTGCGTCATGTGCTTGGAACATCCACTGTCCAAGTACCAAAGCGTTCTCATCGACTCCTCAGAGATGCATTGATTCCTTGCAACCTAAACAAAAAGTTAAAATTCAGGTACCCAGTTTTAATTGGGTCCTTGTGGGTTAGACATAGATCCTTTGACGACCCAGATCTGCTTGATGACTCGAATTGGGTCATTTGATATGATAATTCTCCCAGCTGAGTCGATATACACATTCTTTGTATTCTTCTGTTGTTGCTGGCGGGGTCTTGATCTTCGTGTCTTCTTGTTTTGTTGTCTGGATTTCTTTTGGTTTCGGTATGTGTGCCTAGCGAGACGTTCCTTAGTCTCTGTTGTCTCATGTGATACGTTTTGGAAATGATTATCCAAATGATACTCGTATGAGTGGTATCCAATTTGGGTATCTCTGATATCTTGGTTGATATCGATCAACGTGCTGGTGCTGTGGCTGGTATCTGTAAAATCCAGCCTGTGGTCTTCGTTGAGGTTGAGCACGTTGCTGTCTGAGTTGGGCTTGAGGTTGTCGCACAGCTGACCTTCTTGATGTCTGCTGTGTTCTCGACGGAGTTTGAGACTGTTTCACAGCTGTTCTTCTTGACGTCTGCTGTGTCCTCGACGGAGCTTGAGAATGTTTCACAGCTGTTCTTTTTGACGTCTGCTGTGTTCTCGATGGAGCTTGAGAATGTTTCACAGCTGTTCTTCCCGACGCCTGCTGTGTCCTCAACTGTTGATGCTGAGCTGCTGGGATTGAAGGTTCATTTGCACGTACAAACATGACCTTTGTTCCACTTGTGGAGGCAATGTTTGAGGCATCCTTTGATTCGTTGTATCCCAGTCCCGCTTTGAGTCTTTCGGACGCTGAGCACTAATGATCTCGTCCATTGTTGACGTGGCTTTGATGAGAGCTACTATCTTTTTAGATAGTACCTCTTCGGTGCTTTTCAGCTCAATGATCTCAGCTGACTTCCTTTCCGATTCAGCTGTGACCTTTTCCACATCTTCTATCAGCTGTTTCTTCTCAGTGTTGAATTTCTTCATCAGCTGATCTTGTTTCACTATTTTGTCTTTTAGTGAAACGACTTCTTGTTGGAGCTGAGTTGTATCAGCTGTGTCTGATACTTTTGTCTTTTCCAGTTCCGCCTTCAGCTCGGCATTCTCACACATAATGACGTCAAGGATCTCTTGAAGCTCCTTGGAATCGTTCATTACTTTCTCTACTAGACTCCAATCAGGTAGTCCAGATTCTGAGTCCTGTGTAGAGTGATCGTGTGATGGTGAGATGTTAGATAGATTTAGAGTTCGAGACGTTACCTCATCTTCATCGATGCCGTCTGTTTGTCCCATGAAGCATGTATCCCAATCAGGTTCATGATGGGCCATCAGGGCTTCTTCTTCCGAGTCTGAAAATGGCATGTCATCCATTTTCTTGCACTCTGATTCTTCATCAGCGATATAAGCTCTCCTTTTGTCTGCTGCCTTAGCTTTTAATTGGTCTTTGTCTTTCTTGGACAGCTTTGGACAATCTTGTCGGTAGTGTCCTGGTTCCTTGCAGTTGAAGCAACCTTCACCTGTTCGTTGGTCAGCTGACTTCTCATCAGCTGCTGCGTACTTATCTCTGTAAGTCCTAAAGTACTTCTTGTATTTGCCCTTGCTGGTGTTGAGTTTGTTATAACTTTTCACCATCATGGCAATTTCTTCGAGTAGCTCCTCTTTGCTCATATCCTTTTTGTCCTTCTTCATCTTGGAGGACTCAGCTGACTTGACATGAGCTGAGCTATTTCTTTTGGAGCTGGGGTGAGTTCTCCGTCATTCTGTCTGCTTGAAGATTCTTCTTGAGTGATCTTCAAGTTGTATTCGTTGGCTTTTAAGAGTGAGAACAACCTTTCTGTAGATAGATCACCCAAGTCACTTCGACTTTGGTGAACTACCTTGTAAGTGTTCCATTCAATTTGAAAAATTTGAAAGAACCTTTAGATTCTTTTCCCATTGGGTATACTTCCCGATTCGATTGTCTCTATCTCAATGACTATGTTTGAGAACCTTAGCTCCATCGCTTCGATGGACTCGTTGGCTACTTGAAGTTGTCGAATTTTTGGCAAGCTATTGTGAATTTGTTTTCTTTGATTTCTTCGGATCCTTCACATAGCTTGGCAAGTATTTCCCACATCTCTTTGAGTCTCGCACTTGATGATTTTACTCGGGTAGGCGTTTGAGGCTTGTTGATGAGATGGTGTTTCTTGCGAAGCTGTCCAGACCAGCTTGCTTTCGTTCTTCTGACGAGTAATCCTTCTTTGGCTTGAGAATTGGCCGGTATTCTGGTTGTCCTCCATCATGAGCAGGTACGAGTTAATTTCCTTGTTTATAGATAAGGATGGGTCCGTCTGTGATGACGTCCCACATCATGTCGTGATGTGCACAAAGGAAGCTTTTCAATCTGAATTTCCAGATTGCATAGTCGTCTACCGAGAAGGTGGGGAGATTCCTGTTAAGATAAGAATCCATAGACATGTGCAGTATGTAATAAGATGAGTTTTTCTGAAAAACGGATCTGTTCAGTTGACCACTGACACAGAGTGTCAAGAGAGATCTCTTGATACAGAAACGGTGGTCTTTTGAACCACTGCTCTGATACCAATTGATGGTCCCTGAACTGGGTACTTGGTGTAGAGGGGGGGTGAATACACCAAGTAGATTTTTCGAAACTTTTTCAAGTTAAAATACAGAGTTGGTGAGCTCAGTTATTGATCCAGCTGGGGAGGGTCAGCTGGGTAAATAACTCAGCTGGCGGTGCGGAAAGTGGTGGTTTGAAAACTTAGCTCAGTTACTTAGAAAAACTCAGTTTGAAAATATTAACTTAACGTTTTCAGCTTAGTCAGGTTGTGCAACTTTTCGAGAGACACAGTTGTCTTTGGAGAGCAGCTGTGTGTGCAGTTTTGAACAAGTATGCAATGATATGAAGGAGTTAGTACACAGCTGAATATAAAGCAATAGTAAAGAGAGAGAGTTAGAAGCACGCGAGTTTTTACGTGGTTCGGAGTAACACCTCCTACGTCCACGACCAGTTCCTTTGGTAATCCACTACCACTTGGTTTCCAAGTACCAAGCAACTTCACAACTCTAACCCGAGCTGTGTTCCAACAGTTTGTGGGCATTGTCAAGCCTATACACCTTCAGTTTACGGGTACTGAAGAACCTAACCACTCGAATTACGCGCTTCGAGCAAGCGTACCTTTACCTAACCTTTCTGGGTTTGGGTTTGGGTATGGGGTTCCAACTATGAACGAGTTCTTACAATTAAGAACTTCAGAGTATGATGAACTCGTTCGAAATCTAGGCTTAAGATATACAATGAGTTTGGCCTAGGGAACAGACGAAAAACTAAGCAGTTTCTTAACTAGAAACACTTTAAGATAAAGTGTTCTTTGATCTATGTAGATCTCGCTTGAGAGCTTTTGAAAGAATGATGATTTCAGATAATGAAAGCTTGTAGAGAGTTTTTCGTGTCTGATCCTGAGGTTGAAGACGGGTTTATATAGGTAGAGATTCAAGACTAGCCGTTGGAGGAGCCGTTTGAATCTTACCTACTCTTCTTAAATGCAAGATCTGCCGTTGGGCGTATCTGCACCTGTCTTCATTTGTGTCACATCCTAGGTTCTGAAGTCTAGGATGTTGATCTGGCAATCCCTCATTGGTCGAGGTAGGTTGACTTCCTCTGATTCCGGGATCTTCTGCCTTTAGAGCTGGCTTTTGAATTCAGAGCTGGACTGTCTTGAAGTGGAGTCTTCAGAGATAGTTCCTTTGTTCTGTACAGCTGGACCAGTTGTGTTTTGAACTCAGCTCGAATTCTCTTCAGCTTGATCAGGCTCTGCTGGATCACTCAGCTGAAGGTTGACGCCCGCTTTCTTTTGCTAGCTGACTCCAGCTGTGAACACAGCTGGGTCGATCGTCGTCTTCCGCTAGCCGACTCTTGTAGACACGGGTCGATCGTCGTCTTCCGCTAGCTGACTCCTGCTGTAGACACAGCTGGGTCGACTGCTGTCTTCCGCTAGCTGACTCCTGCTGTAGACACAGCTGGGTCGACTGTTGTCTTCCGCTTCCTTAACCTGTAAACCTAGAACATCTAAGGCTCAAACATGCGAGTTGGAAAACACTATTTAGGTTGACGCGATCATCTATTCGGTTGGAGAATCAGTTGGGTTTTGGTATCAAATCGAAACCTTATAATTTTCCCAACAGTTGGGTACCAATTGCTCGATTGAACAACTTCCGCGTGACCTAATTTTGAGTTGCAGTATCTGGATCTGGATCTGGCCGGGCCCCGGCTACATTTAGAAGAAAAAGGAGAGAGCAGCAAGCTCGACGCCTTCAAGATATGGCTGCAGAGGATGGAAACAATGGTCAGAACGCCATTGTATTGGCCGATGATAGAACACGTGCTATAAGAGACTATGCTGTACCTATGTTCTACGAGCTAAATCCGGGCATTCAACGACCAGAAATTCAAGCTGCACAATTTGAGTTGAAGCTTGTAATGTTCCAAATGCTCCAAACAGTGGGTCAGTTCAGTGGTCAGGCTACGGAAGATCCTCACCTCCATCTTCATTCATTTTTTGAAGTGGCTGATTCGTTCAAGCTACAGGGCGTTACACCGGAAGCTTTGAGGTTGAGGTTATTCCCATTTTCATTGCGAGACAGAGCTAGATCTTGGCTCAATACGCTCCCACCTGACTCAATTTCCTCATGGAACGAGCTAGCAGAAAAGTTTCTGCTAAAGTATTTCCCTCCAACGAAGAATGCTAAATTTCGAAATGAGATCATCTCTTTTCAACAATTGGAGGATGAATCAGTTAACGAGGCTTGGGACATATTCAAAGAGCTTTTAAGAAAGTGCCCACACCATGGAATTCCGCACTGTATTCAGATGGAGACATTCTATAATGGTCTAAACGGTCCTACTCGCATGGTGTTGGATGCTTCAGCAAATGGTGCTATTCTCTCTAAGTCCTATGATGAGGCGTACGAGATTTTAGAGAGAATTGCTGCCAACAATTATCAATGGTCTAATGCGAGAGCTCCAACGGGTAAGAAGGTAGCTGGAGTACATGAAGTTGACGCTTTGACAGCCTTGTTAGCTCAAGTAGCATCAATGAGTAATATGTTGAAGAACCTCAGTGTTGGGAGTAATCCACCACAAGCACCTGTGGTAACTCAAACGGTGACAGAGATCTCTTGTGTCTATTGTGGTGAACACCATACCTTTGAGAGTTGTCATTCTAACCCCGCTTCGGTATGCTATATGGGAAATCGTAATACCAACCACAACAATCCCTACTCTCATTCTTATAATCCAGGGTGGAGACAACACCCGAATTTCTCATGGAGCGACCAGGGAACGAGTTCAAATGGTGGACAGATGCAATCTAAGTCTAGTTATCAACCAGGTTTCCAACAGCAGCAGCAAAAGCCTCCACAAGCTACTCAAGTGAATCCATTAGAGGCGTTAATGAAAGAGTACATGGCTAAGAATGATGCTGTAATTCAAAGTCAAGCAGCTTCGTTAAGAAATCTTGAGGTTCAAATGGGGCAGCTCGCCAATGAAATGAGAACTCGAACACAAGGCACACTGCCTAGTGACACCGAAAATCCAAGAAATGATAAGGAGCATTGTAAAGCGGTTACACTGAGAAGTGGTAAGGATTTAGAGATGAATGTAGATAAATTGATGAAAAAATCCGAGCCCACTTCAATCCAAAAGGATGTGGAGAAGGGTGAAGAAGCAGGGACTGCAAAGCTATCAAATTCTGATTCTGGAACAAATGCTGCAGCATTTTCTCCACAAACTGTGACAGAGCAATCACATGTCAAACCACCGCCACCATTTCTACAACGATTTCAGAAGAAGCAACAAGATCATCAATTCAGGAGATTCTTGGATGTGTTAAAACAACTCCACATCAATATTCCATTGGTTGAAGCTTTGGAGCAGATGCCTAACTATGTTAAGTTTTTGAAAGACATTTTGACAAAGAAGACAAGACTTGGGGAGTTTGAAATGGTTGCTTTGACAGAAGGAAGCAGCGCTTTATTGAAAAACAAAATCCCTCCTAAGCTGAAGGACCCTGGTAGTTTCACTATTCCGTGTTCTATTGGAGGTCGAGATGTTGGTAAAGCTCTTTGCGACTTAGGAGCTAGTATTAACCTGATGCCACTTTCAATTTTCAGAAAGTTGGGGATTGGAGAAGCCAGGCCTACCACAGTTACCTTGCAATTGGCCGACCGTTCCATGGCTCATCCGGAAGGAAAAATTGAAGACGTTCTGGTACAAGTCGACAAGTTCATTTTTCCGGCGGATTTTATCATTCTTGATTATGAAGCGGATAGGGAGGTTCCAATTATTTTGGGTAGGCCGTTTCTTGCAACTGGGCGAACTTTAATAGATGTTCAAAAGGGAGAACTCACAATGAGAGTAAATGATCAGGAACTAACTTTTAATGTGTTCAATTCTATGAGGTTTCCCGATGAGCTTGAAGAATGTTTTTCCTTGAGTATCATTGATACCATCGTGGCTGAGAAAATGAGTATGGAAACCTGTGGAGGGGTTGTGAATGGGTTTTCTCTTGAAGAACTTGAAGAAATGAGTGATGAAGAAGAGGCTCAAGTCACATGGATGGAATCAAAGCAAAAGTCTGCCAACTTTGGGAGCAAATTTGAATCATTGGGGCTATCGGAAAGGGAATTTAAACCACCCAAGCCTTCCATTGAAGAACCACCTCAGCTGGAGTTGAAGCCCCTGCCCTCACATTTGAAATATGTTTATTTGGGGGATAAAGAGACTCTGTCCGTTATAATTTCATCATCTCTTAATGAAGAAGAAGAGAGCCAGCTACTTGTTGTATTGAAAAGACACAAGAGAGCTACTGGATGGACCATAGCCGATATAAGGGGTATAAGTCCCTCCATTTGTATGCACAAAAATTTGCTAGAAGAAGGCTGTAGCAGTTCTATAGAGCCTCAACGGCGACTCAATCCTATCATGAAAGAAGTCGTTAAAAAGAATGTGATCAAGTGGTTAGATGCTGGAATTATTTATCCAATCTCGGACAGCGCTTGGGTCAGCCCCGTTCAATGTGTCACGAAGAAAGGTGGAGTCACAGTGGTGGCAAATGATAACAACGAATTAATTCCCACAAGAATAGTGACTGGATGGCGTGTTTGTGTGGATTATCGGAAGCTTAACAATGCTACAAGGAAGGATCATTTTCCGCTGCCATTTATTGATCAGATGCTCAACCGTCTAGCGGGAAAAGAATTCTATTGTTTTCTCGACGGTTACTCCGGTTACCATCAAATCACCATTGCACCTGAAGATCAACATAAAACCACTTTCACCTGCCCCTATGGTACATTTGCTTGCAGGAGAATGTCATTTGGATTGTGCAACGCCCCTGCCACATTCCAAAGGTGTGTGATGTCCATATTTTCGGACATGGTAGAGAAATCGCTAGAGATATTCATGGACGATTTCTCGGTTTTTGGAGAGAGTTTCGACACTTGTTTGTATAATCTGGAGAAGGTCCTGGAGAGGTGTGAAGAAACTAATTTGGTGCTTAATTGGGAAAAATGTCATTTTATGGTGCAAGAAGGAATAGTCTTGGGACATCGAATATCCAAAAAAGGTATTGAAGTGGATAGAGCAAAAATTGAAGTCATCGAAAAATTGCCACCACCTACCTCAGTCAAAGGAGTTCGAAGTTTCTTGGGTCATTCGGGTTTTTACAGGAGATTTATTAGAGACTTCTCAAAAATCTCAAAGCCGCTGTGCTCCTTGCTTGAGCAAAATCGACCATTTGTGTTCACAAATGAGTGCTTGGATGCATTTCTGCACTTGAAGAAAGCACTGATTTCAGCCCCTATAATTGTTGCTCCAGATTGGTCCCTTCCCTTTGAACTAATATGTGATGCTAGTAACTTTGCAGTTGGCGCTGTTCTTGGGCAGAGAAAAGAGAAGATTTTTCATTCAATCTACTATGAAAGCAAAACTTTGGCCGATGCTCAGCTGAATTACACGACAACTGAAAATGAACTCCTCGCCGTTGTGTTTGCCTTCGACAAGTTTAGATCTTATCTTGTTGGTACTAAAGTTGTGGTCTACACGGATCATTCAGCAATTAAGTACCTGATCGCAAAAAAGATGCTAAACCAAGATTGATACGATGGGTGCTTCTCTTGCAAGAATTCGATTTGGAAATACGAGATCGAAAAGGCTCAGAAAATCAAATTGCAGACCATCTGTCAAGGCTTGAAGATGGACGAGAAAAGGGATTTGAGGAGCCAATCAAAGAAACTTTCCCTGATGAACAACTTTTATTGGTAAAACAAGTGCTTACTCCTTGGTTTGCTGATTTTGTAAACTACTTGGTGAGTGGGCTGCTTCCACCAGACCTGAATAGACAGCAACTGAAAAAGTTCTTTCATGACGTGAAGTTCTACTTTTGGGATGATCCATACCTCTATAAGGAGTGTTCAGATCAAATTCTGAGGAGATGTGTGACTGAAGACGAGATTCCGAGTATTTTAAAGCATTGTCACTCAGCACCATATGGGGGGCATTTCAGAGGTCAACGAACAGCAGCAAAAGTCCTTCAATCAGGGTATTTCTGGCCATCACTTTTTAAAGATGCTCATGAGTTTGCCAAGCAATGCGATAGATGTCAACGTGGGGGGAATATTTCGGCGAGGAGTGAGATGCTCTTGTATAGCATTCTTGAGGTTGAGCTATTCGATGTTTGGGGGATTGATTTTATGGGACCGTTCCCTCCTTCTTTTGGCAATCTCTACATCTTGGTGGCTGTCGATTATGTTTCAAAATGGATTGAGGCAGTGGCAACGCCTACTAATGATTCCAAAGTGGTTGTGAAATTTCTTCATAGGCACATTTTCACACATTTTGGAACTCCGAGAGCTCTTATCTGCGATGAAGGCACCCATTTTGTGAACAAGCTTTTAGAAAAGTTATTGGCCAAGTACAATGTGAAGCATAAAATTGCCACAGCCTACCATCCTCAAACAAACGGTCAAGCAAAGCTCTCTAATCGGGAGATCAAGGGAATACTTGAGAAGGTCGTGAATCCTAATCGGAAGGATTGGTCTAAAAGGTTGGAAGACGCTCTATGGGCTTACCGAACTGCCTTCAAAACACCCTTGGGAATGTCTCCATACAGACTAATTTTTGGGAAGGCATGTCACCTGCCTTTGGAGCTGGAGCACCGAGCTTTTTGGGCTATAAAAACACTGAATATGGATCTTAAGGCTGCTGGTGAAGTTTGGATGTTGCAGTTGAATGAACTTGAAGAAATGAGATTGTTTTCTTATGAAAATGCCAAGTTGTATAAGGAAAAAACTAAGAGGTGGCATGACAAGAGAATTCAGGCTCGTGTCTTTGAAGAAGGGCAACAAGTGTTACTTTTCAACTCCAGACTGAAGTTGTTTCCAGGAAAACTAAAGTCAAGATGGTCCGGGCCGTTTACAATTGTCAAAGTGTATCCCTATGGAGCTGTCGAATTGAGAGAAGATCACTCGGGCCGTGAATTCAAGGTGAATGGTCAGAGGGTGAAGCATTATTGGGGTGGAGAGGTCAACCGTGAGAAGACCTCCACCGTTCTTAATGAAGCTTGAAAAGGGAGTACTTTGGGTTGTCTGGTTCTTCGAGCACAGTATCCTTTTTGACAACCCAAGGTTATGTACATATTTATAAAAAAAAAATATTAGCGTAGATTAGCTTAATTATTCCTGTTATATTTTGTGCGTTTTTCTTTTAGTGTTTATTTTACAGGTGTTGATGAGTCTAGGATGGACGGATTTTCGTGTTTGCAAAGATTTTGTGGCAACAATTCTGGAGCAAGTCGAAATTTTGAGATCAGTGAAGTCTGGGAGCATATTTAGTTTTTTATTATATTCTGTGGGAATTTTGCTACAGCAATTAAGGTTGGAAAGAAGGGAGGAGTTGTCAGAGGTAAAGCACGTTTCTTGGGGAATTGTGCTTCAGAAGAAGCTCATTGTGGAGAAGTATGTGAAGAAAGAGTCCATCAAAAGAACTGGACTCGTTGAAAGGTTGAGGGATGCCAACTGGGATCAAACCATCTATCCTGTGAGAAGGTTTGTGCCAGATGTGGTCTTGGAGTTTTATTGCAATATGTCCAAGAGCGTCAAGGATCCAACGTCTCCAGAGCGTTTCAAGGTGTATGTCCGTGGTAAGTACATCGATTTCAATCCTGCTATCATTAGTGCATTCGTGGATCGTGAAGAGAATGCATTTGTTGATCGAGAAGTCAGTCTTGATCAAGCTGCAAAGGGCTGACTGGTGGTTTTTATAAGAAGTGGCAGAAGGACGGTAGCATAAGTGGTACTCACTTATCGATGAAGTATGCTATTTTGCATAAAATAGCGGTGGTAAATTGGGTTCCCTCCGCCATACCTCTACGGTGAGAAAAGAATTAGGGATAATTCTGTACAAGATTGGTTTGTTTGAAGACTTCGACTTCGGAAAGTTGATGTTTAATCACGTTACCAACCATGATGATGATTTGAAGAAGGTGAAGTGTTTGGGTTTTCCAGGTCTGATCTTTGGAATTATGCAATCTCAGTTTCCAGATGTGGTTCGTGATGGTGACATCTGGAGTGATGAACCTAAGCCTTTCAGGTTCAACGAGAAGTTGTTCAATGAGGTGAATCACTTTAAGGACATCTCTGGTCCTGCTTTTCATGTGAAGCCTCAGTTCAAGACATTTGTGCCAGTCTCTGAGCGTTCGCTGCCTAAAGCTCATGCTCTCTCTGAACGCATGCTTCGCGAGCTCCGTCGTGAATTTGCCTCGCTTGGCAAAACAATCAGATATTTGAAGCTGCGTCAAGATTCCATAGCATCCTTGATTTATGATGCTACTGTTCCAGATGCTGCTGCTAAAGATGAAGGATGACCTTCAAAGGTTCAAGCGCCTGGCCAGATGCTGAGCCTGAATTTTCTGGCACAGAGATTGAAGAAGAGGAAAAATATGAAGATCTGGATCTTGGTGATGAAGAATCTGGTTCTAAGAAGGCTGAAGATTCTGAAGAAGATAGCTATGTACGGGCTATAAATCAAATCAAGAAGGCGGGTTCTATTTCTCCGACTTTGTAGTTTGTTTTGTTTTGGGATCCTACCTTTAGTCATTTCTGTGAGACAAAAAGGGGGAGTAAGTAAGTAGTTTTTGCTGGTATTAAGGAGTGTGTCTCCTTGTTTCATTTCTGCTGCTGTTAAGTATTGAAAGTTATTGAAGTTTCTTCCAATGTTTGCTTGAGGGGGAGTTTCGTTTCAAGAAGTTGAGTTGTTCAGTCTCTCATTGCTTGGTTTAAGGGGGAGTTGAGTTTTAAGAGGAAGCAGTTCTTGTTCCCGTTTAAGTTTGAGGGGGAGCTTCATCATCTCCTTGTTGATTATGCTGTTGTGAGGTATGGAGATCTTTCATGCTCTGATATTTTGGATTAATGCTATGAAGTTTTGTTTACATAAATGCCAAAGGGGGAGATTGTTAGATTCGAGCCGGTAGCTCAATTGAAGTTGGCAAGTTTATGTAGAAGCAAAATCGACTGAAGAGTTTCTGAGTTGTGCGAGGACAGAAACTGGTTTCTGAGCTTCAGTTTGAACTAGTATTTTGTGGAACAGAATTAAGGATTCTTTCCTTATCTATGCGGATTTTGCGAAAGATTCTTTCCTATCTTGTTCATGCGGATAGATCTTTATTCAAGGAAGATATATTTGTTTGTTCCAAAAGGCATATCTTCAAAGGAAGTTTTCATGCATAAGGAAACTAGGGCAAATGAGGTGGAGAGCATATCTAGGGTTTCTCAAGACCTATATATATCGACACCAAAGATCATTGAAGGGTTGCCGCTGCTATTGTTCATTATCATAGCATTATACTTTCTTATGATAGTATTTTTATTGTATTATTGAGAGCGTTTATTTTCATAGTTAAACACTTGAGAGAGGGTTGAGTGTCAAGTTGCGGCTTGAGCTTAGATTGTGAGTGGTGCACTTACAATCACCAATTCACGCTAAATTGGGAAGGGTGAGTGAATAGGCGTCATAAGGTTGGTGACCTGTATGAGTAAGTTCCTTTGTAACTGCAACTTTCGATAGTGGACTGGTTCTCTCTTGGGCGTGGCCCCCAAACGTAGGTTTATTAACCGAACTGGGTTACCATTTTGTGTGTCCTTTTATGGTTCACTTTTTACTTTTTGTTTTACTTTCTAAGCTAAGTATAACAGTGACAGTTTTGTGTTAAAAACAATGGATGCACGTTTACGTAATTACAATAAAATCTACAAATTTCCTTATTTCCAGTTGCCAATAGGATTAACGTAACTTTTTTTTTTCTTCTTTTTTTCGGTTGAGAAAATGAGTCTTTATTACAGTTATTAATGCAGGCATGAGTCTTGATTATTCCAACTCATTAATGATTAAACCAAAGATTACTAGAAAAATGGTGGTCAACTCTCAACTGCCAACATATTTTCTGACAAAATTCAAGTTTTATGTTGTAAACTAGTGAAACTTAATTGTTTGAAAAAAAAAATATCCAAAAATCTCATTTATTGCATTTTTTTTCACAAATTGTTTAGTATTCAAATTTCAGGTAGATTATTTAAACATAATCAATTTAGGGTGTTTCTAAATACAATTTATTTGCTCAAATACATGTTCCTCATGTGGAGACACAATTGGGGTGTACTGAGAAATTTAAATTGCGGATGTATTCAGAACTCAGAAGCTAGCATTTAGTTTATCGTTCTGTTCTAGTTTATAAATGTGACTGCTACACGTAATCTAGAATAAAATTGAAAACTTTTCTGGTTTTGCAAGTGTAATGAGAAATTACAATTCATAATTAGAATATTCTACAACATAATTTGATACCCATATTTCATTCTGATTTTTAGTACATACATTATTTTTGGAGAGATTGAATTTGGTATGTAGGGGCTAACTTTTTAGGACTGTTACCGGTAATTATAGCGCTCCTAAAAAGATTCTGTTAAATGACAGCATTTATTCCAACTCAAAAAATAAAAAAGAAAGATTTAATAGAGTCTTTAATACAGGATTAAAAATGACACTATATTGGAAAAGTTGCCAACTTCCAACGTATTCTGTGAAAAAAGTCAAATTGCTACTTCTCATGCATATTTAGGTGGTCATGAATGCATGCATGGAGTTATCACGTACATGCGTAGGTATTCGAGCTGGAAATCTGTAAGTTGTGTTAAAAAAACTGGAAAGCGTTCAAAGGAGAAATTAGTTGGCTAGAATATTTATAATTTATGGTTGTAATTAATAAGCGGGTGGGGGGATGAAGTTGGCTATATAGTGTTGAAGTTTTACTAATCTTTCTTGAATTCTTGCATGCATAGATCGTCCATGCAAATCAAAATGGTAGGGAAAAACTATTTGGCGGTTGTGCTTGTCCTTTTGGTGGTGGGGTGCGTGGAGGCTAGGAAGCTGCTCGGGCAAAATGGTGAAGTCAAGATCAAGCCTGATTGTATTGGAAAAGGTGGTCGCGGAGGCATTGGTGGAGGTGTTGGTGGTGCTGTAGGAGGTGGTATTGGTGGAGGTGTTGGTGGTGGTGGAGGTGGTATTGGCAGAGGAGGAGGGGGTGGAATTGGTGGTGGTATGGGTGGTAGCATAGGCTGGGGCCATGGTCACACAGGTTCGAGCAGTGGCCATGGTGGTAGAAAGCACCACAAGAAGGGGACAAAGCATCATCATCACCACAATGGAGTTGGAGGAGGTATAGGAGGGGGAAGTGGAGCTGGTGTAGGAGCAGGAATCGGGAAGGGAGGTGGAGTTGGTGGTGGTTCTGGTGGAGGAATAGGCAAAGGAATTGGTGGAGGTGCTGGTGGAGGCGGAGGAATTGGTGGAGGAATAGGCAAAGGAATTGGTGGGGGTGGAGGTGGAGGTGTAGGTGGGGGTATAGGAGGAGGTGTTGGAGGTGGCATTGGAGGTGGCATAGGTGGTGGAATAGGTGGAGGATTTGGTGGTGGTATTGGAGGTGGTGCTGGTGGAGGTGCTGGAGGAGGCGGAGGAATTGGTGGAGTCGTAGGTGGAGGAATAGGCAAAGGAATTGGTTGGGGTGGAGGTGGGGGTATAGGAAGAGGTGTTGGAGGTGGCATAGGTGGTGGAATAGGTGGAGGATTTGGTGGTGGTATTGGCAAAGGAATTGGTGGTGGTGGTGGTTTTGCAGGAGGTATAGGCAAGGGAATAGGATTTGGAGGGATACGCGTCGGCAGCGGCAGCGGAGCAGGATTTGGAGGAGGCATAGGTGGTGGAAATGAAGTGAACAAACCACGAATCTAAAAGCTGCTTCGTTGTTCCATGTATTTTTTTTCTCAAAATTTCCATCTGCAGTTTATTTCCTTACTCCTGCAGTGTATTTGCAACCTTAATTTGGAACAAAAATTGCACTTGTATTCTGATGTAATGTTGTACCAGGAAAATAACAAAACGTTCTTGCGAAAGAAATTCTGCTACCATTTAGTAATTAAACACAGATAGGAAAGGGCAAGTGGAAGAACATCTTTACTTCACTAAATCACTCCAAACACATACATACAGACAAAGGCATTTCATGCATTCAAAGACTCAAAAATTACAATGCAGTGCAGAAAGAAATTGTAATGCGGTAACTATCTATACATTATTACAATTTGGAATAAGTTACTATCAGACTATATAACAGTCAAATCGTGGATCCCTTCCTACTTGAACTACAAGCAGCTCTACCATCACCTGAACTCATCGATAAATAGGTATAGTATCGTCACCATATTACTCGTTCTTTGTGCAATCTGGATCTTCAAAACAGTCTAAGCACTCCGAACAAGTTGGATGTTTGATTTCCACTAACAAAAAAAGAACAACGCCACCACCTGAAAAACAGAACATGATTTTGTCATTTACTCTGAACTGCTCGGATGAGCAAAACTACGAGTAGGAAAACAGAGTTAATCAATGCAGAAAACTTATTACTACATGAATTTCTTCAATGAAGCACAACCATGACAGTAGCATGACAACTGCAAGAATCACAATCCCAACTGCTTCATCCACAAGGACCACTTTACAGCCTCAAGAAACTTATCGTTTGTTTTAAGTGCAGTAATCAGATTAGCATAGGTTATCCTGTCGGGTTCTATTCCATTTCCTCTCATCTCCTTGACCAAAGCAACGGCTTCTTCAACCATTCCAGCAACCCCGTATGCTTTTATCAATGTGTTGTAGCTGCACAAATCGGGACCAATTCCACATTCTTTGAGTTCCATCAGCACAGCAGCGACTTCATCAATCCATCCTTTCTCTCCATAAATGTTGATTAAGATGTTGTAAGTGTAGATGTCAGCAGAATACTTAGAAGCCTTCATCCTCTGCAGAACATCTCTAAATTTTTCCATTTCACCTTCTTTCCCATAGACGTCCAGCATGCAATTGTAGGCTTCAAGAGAAACCGAAAAGCCATCAAAATGCATTTTCTTCACAGCAGCTGACATATTGTTTAAGTATTTGTTTTTCCCATAAGCAGCTATGATAGTGTTGTAAGATATAACATCAACTAAACCTTGCTTCTTAGCTATCCAGAAAACTTTTCTTGCCTTCTCAAATAGCTTGGATTTCCCATAAGCATTCAAAATAACGTTGAAGGTAATGGTATTTGGTACAAATCCTTTCTGAAGCATCTCATCAAAAAGCCTTGAAAGTTCATCAACTGGCAGTGCATGTGCGCAGCAGTTTATCACACAGTTGTACATTTCATCATCCCAGCTATCATCATTTTTCAAAACTTTATAGTATAAATCCGCCAATTTATCATCCTTCCCACATCGCTGATAAATGCGGAGTATGTCACGAAGAAGATATACATCAGGCACAATATTCTCCTGTTCATCCATCATGTCCACAACCATGCAGGCTTTATCCAGCGATCCAGATTTGACATACATTCTTATTATAATGCTGAAGGCTATCATGTCCAGTTTGACATCTGAACTTTTCAACTTGAGATAAAGTCTTTCAGCTTCAGAAAATAGGCTCATTTTGCTGCAAATGTCAATCATTGTGCAAGAGATATTCAAGTTTGGCTTGGCTGATTTTGGCATGCAAGTAAATATCTTGACGGCATTCTCCAAATGGCCCAAATCTTTGCACGAACATATTAAGAGGTGGTACAAGCTGTCCTCAAATATGGGATCGGCCCACTGCTTTTCTCTCAGAACTTTTAGAGCATTGTCGATCAAGCAATTTTTGACATAAGCTGTTACAAGAATTGCACAAGATGTCTGATTTTTAAGAACGTGCTCGTACATGGGACCAACCAAAGTCAGAGACATCTTCTCCAGTCTATTAGCCTTCTCATATGCCTGTAGAACAATCCCAAGAATGGAGGACCTTGAACAACTAATCATCATCATGTCATCAATAGTTCCGATGGCACCCTCTTCATCTTCATGTTCGGCTTGCAATCTTATCAATGTGTACAAGTTTGATGTACTAGGCTTAAAACCTAACCTCTTGAGCTCAACATAGTAATGTTTTACCCGCTTATAATCTCCTGCTCGACCCCAACCTTCAATCATCAGCCTATATGTTGTTTCATCAGGCATAACACCAACATCTTTTAGATCACAGAACAAAAGCTCTGCATCATCCATTCTTGAAACTTTCCCATACCCAGTTATCATTGTGTTATATGCAATTACGTTGGGAGAAAAACCAGATTCCTTCATTGCATAAAACACTTGCTTAGCCTTACTCAACTTGCCCTGCTGACAATAAGCATTGAGCAGAACTAACCAATTATCGTTATTCAAAACCACTTCATCTTCTCTGAGGAAGCCAATAACTGCTTCAGCTTTGTCATACATGCCCATGCGTGTATAAATTGTGATCATAGCTGAATAAGCAGAATGACACACTATCTTCATATTCCTCATCCGTAAAAATGTACATTCCGCCTCCTCAATAACCCAACCCTTCCGGTAAAGAGACATCAGCATCCCAAAAGTAGCAGCATTCGGCTGAACCTCATAATCGAGCATCATCCAGAACCACCTAGAACCCAACTCCACAAGCCCACTCTTATAACAAGCATATATAATGGTATTAAAAATCTGATAAGTAAGCTCGCAACCTGAATCACCAACCATCTGCTTAATCATGAGCTCTGCGCCATCCCAGTCCCCTTTTCTACCTAAAACCCTCAAAATCAAATTATAAGCAAACAAATTCTTCTTCAACTTCCCATTAACTTTCATCCACTCAAAAAACCTCAAAGCTTTGTCATCATTGGTTTTCTCAAGCTGCTCTAAGATCAGATTGCAATTTTCTGGGCTCCAGTCGGGCTCGAGAGCATTGAAATCTAAATCCACCACAGTTTGAGAATCCAAGACACAGTTTGCACCAACTTTCTGGCATGGAATTACAATTTTTTTTTCTCTCTTATGTTTTTTACCATTTCCTTGATTATCCAAATTCCTTTTGCCCTTATTCCTCAACGTCTTTGCACCACGGAACTTCTTCCAGATATTTACCCTCCCTCTATCAGAATCCCCATCAAAATTTTCGCCTTCTGAAACAATATCATCACCATCCACATACTTCTTCACCTTATCCGTCCAATCATCGTCCAACTTGGATTCAGACTTGTCTAAAAACTCATTTTCCAACTTAGAAACCCTAATGTGTTTCAATTTACAAAATGGCTTCATAAAAAGTGCCCCATTCGTACTCAAAAATCCCGAAAACAAAGTATTTGAAGCAAGACTGAAGGAATTAAAAGGAGAATTTAGTTTCTTGATATCATAAGAGCTGTTATCTGGAGAAATTACGTGTTTCAGAGAGGCCATGGACTACACTGGCCTCTGCTTAATTCTTTGCATTCATTGAGACACTGACTTTGAGAAGTGTTCAGTATCAAATTAATAAGCAGAATCTGATTATAAAATTCAAATTCAGCTATGAAGAAGTGGATTTCAGCTTGAAAAATCGTACCTTGAATGAAATTGGAGTGTTGACAGGATAATGGAAGCTGAAAGAAGTGGACGAGAAGAAGCTTCTTTTCTTTTTCTACTTTTTTATTTTGAGGGAATTTTCTTTTTCTACTTGAAAAGAAAGAGAGTATGGTACTAGAGGTGTTCACCCGACCTGAAACCGGAACCGGAACCGTGGTCAACGGTTTTCGGCCCGAAACCGCGGTCAACGGGCCGGTTCTGACCCGGAACCGTGTTTGGGACGGGCCGGTTCCGACCCGGAACCGTGTTTGGGACGAGCCGGTTCCGGTTCCAAGGGCTAGGAACCGTGAATCGGCGGTTCCACATTTTTTTTTGTATAAATATGTTTTGTGTTACCCATGTTAATTATATCCTAAAACAAGCAATAATGACAATTAGAATGCTAAATGGAACGAAAAAATGTCAAAAAAAAAAATAAGGTTCGAGATTGAACCGGCGGTTTCGGTTCGGAACCGCCGAACCGTGTGAACCGCCGGTTCAACCGCCTAGGATTTGGCACCCATTTGAAATTCAAAATGAATGGCTAGGATTTCATCTTGTGATCCAATGACTATGATTCAAAGTTCCCCCCCATTTCCTCCCACTTTCAACTATAAATACCCCCTACCCACAACCATTTCTTCACACCAATTACTCTCTTGTCTTCTCTTCTCTTACTCTCTAAGTTATTCATTCTTTTCAGTTGTCATTGTTCTATTTTATAGCTCTTACTCTCTTAGTCTCTTAGTAGTTATAGCAAAAATGTCTTCCTCCAACCCTCGTAAGGGTAAGGAAAAGGCAGTCGAAAATATTCGTGGTACTCGTGGTAGTGGTAACCCTCCTCGTCATCCTCGTGGTGTTGTCATTCGAGAACGAGAAGCGTTCCAGGATGACTACTACGAAGATGATGATACTTCTTCCACTCCCACTCCCACAAGCCAGAATCCTCAATACCGGAGGGTCCCCACTCGCCGCCAACGTGAAGAAATGGAGAACCAGCAGATGGCCGAAGATGTTGCTGCCTTTGCTGCCCACCAGATTGAAGCGGATAGGCTACATGCTGAAAGCCTATATGTTGTCGACCTCGAAGTGGAGATGAATCCGCCCCACCAAATGCATCCTCCCAGCACTATGCAGTCGTCCCCCTTTCACGAAGAGGCAATCAACTTGGATGAAGATGACGAAATGCACGAGCAAGAGGACGGCGGAATGGCTGCCGACAAGGGTCATCGTACCAGAAAGGCGAAGCTGCAGGCCAAAGGAAAGAAGGAAGGATCCGAAGTGTTCTCAATATGGTTCAAAAAGGTAACACTACCTTGTGCCGAAGGAGAAACTCCAATTGTAATGGCGTGCTGCAATTTCTGCGACCAGCAGTACGAGCATAAGAAAGGAAATGGGTATGGCACTTATAACCGCCATATACTCAAACACAAGCCAAAGGATCAAGAAAAAGGTACACAACAACAAATTCAAACTCAACTAAACTTCACGCAAGGTAATGAACTCACTTTATTTAAGTATAATGATATAGTAACTAGAGACGTGATGGCTAAGTTTGTTGCTACTGAATCTCTTGCTTTCCAATTTGCCGATAGCATGCGTTTTGAAAATTCCATGAAAAAAACATATAATCCGCAAGCTAAAAAAATCTCACGAAGTACCATGACTAGGACAATTGCTAAATTATCTATTAGATATAAAAAAACATTAAGAGACATGTTTGCTAAGCTGCCATATAGAGTCTCTATTTGTTCTGATATTTGGTCATGTGCTTGGCAACAAAATTCATATCTTGGAATGACTGTGCATTGGATTGATCCGAATTGGTGTATGAACAAACGCGTACTTTGTTTTAGGAAGTTTAATTATACTCATAATGCTGCAAACATTGCTCTTTGCATTATAAAAGTGTTGAATCAATTTAGATTAACCTCTAAGATTTTTTCAATCGGTTTTGATAATGCATCTGCTAATACTGCAAGTGTGCCTGCTCTAATTGCTGCATGTAATCCAACTCTAGGAGGAAAATATTTTCATACTAGATGCATATGTCACATTCTAAATTTATGTGTGCAAGATGGATTAAAGCAATTAGAAGGTTCAATTACGCCTGTTAGAAAATGTGTAGCCATGTTAAGGGATAAAACTAAGCTACACAGAAATTGGTTAAAATTTTGTAAGCAAAAAACTGGAAAAAGTAAGAGTTTTAACATTGATGTATGCACTAGATGGAACTCTACTTATGAAATGTTGGCAGCAACTTCTGAATATAAGGATTTATTATGTGATTTCTTTTCAACTGAGGTTAGCAACATGTTCTTATTGCCTTCTTATTGGGATGAATGCTCAGGTCTGATTGCACTCTTAAAAGTTTTTGAAACTGCAACTAAAGATTTATCTGGAGTTTATTATCCTACTTCATGTCGTGTACTATATCATTGTGTTGTTATCGTTCTTCAATTCTTAATATGCAGTACTAACCCAAGGTTGCAGGATTCTATAACTATGATGGTCATTAAATGGTTGAAATATTTTACTTATATTCCCGATGTCTTTTTGATTGCAAAATGTTTAGATCCCTCTATGAAATTGGAAGGGTTTGTGGTATATTACACTTGTATTACAGTTATCTTCGTGAAATGACATTTGGAGAGGGGTGAGCGTGGTGAAGACTCTTTTGAATTGCCTAATTGCATCTGTTAAAACTTCTCTAGATACGACATTGATGGGTTTTTTTCAAGAATATGAATCTAAGTATTCGGATAGAGGGTCATCATCTAGGCCTAGTCAAAGACCAAGAAGCTCTTTTAATCTAGGAATAGATTCTAGTTCTGTAGCTGCACAAAGACTTCAAAGTTTCTTTCAAAACCAGGGCACGGGTAGTAATATAAGCAGTGAACTTGATATCTATCTTAGCGAACCCAAAAGTACAGATTTAGCAGGTGAAGGGCCAAATGATGTTGATGTTTTGCAATGGTGGTCGAGGAGGCAAAACCAATACCTGATTTTAGCAATGATGGCGAGGGAGATCTTAGTCGTTCCGGCATCAACAGTCTCGGTGGAACAAGCTTTCAGTGTTGGAGGCTACGTGCTCGATGAAAGAAGATCGGTGATGACGCCAAGAAACCTAAAAGCTCAAGTTTTACTCAATGATTATACATTGGCCGAAATGCGTGAACAAGAAAATAATTGGGATGAAATATTTGCGGAGTATCCCATAAGCACAACCGAGGCCGAAAGCACAGACACCGACTCTATAGCCACTACTGAAATCGATGAATTTGAAGATGATTGGGACTTTGACGCCGACATCAACGGGTAGTCCTAAATAATTTTAGACGAGTACTCTTTTTCCTTACTTGGTGTTTTTCCCATTGGGTTTTCGCCAAGAAGGTTTTAACGAGGCTCGGCCCTTGAATTTTCAAACTTTGTGAATTCCAAGGGTTTTAGGATTTCGAGTTTTAAATAATAATATATTTCCATTTGTAATCATTGTTATAAATGAAAACATATATTATTCTATTTCGATCTTATACATTACATTGATGATTTATGTGTTTCATTTCAATAAAAAAAACGGTTCGGGCCCTAAACCGGCGGTTCCGACCCGGAACCGTCCAATACGGGCCGATTCCGACCCGGAACCGTGGTATGTGACGGGCCGGTTCCGGTTCCAATTTCTTCGAACCGGAACCGGCGGTTTCGAGCCCGAATCGGAACCGGCCCGTGAACACCTCTAGATGGTACCAACCGTTCCAGCGAAAACTATGCTACCCTAGCTCCCTAGCCTTATGATAGTTTTCTAAATGAGACGAGGTGATATCCGACTTTAGATTTGATAAAATTTCAATCAAATTTGTTAGTTAAATGAGTCAAATTTAAATTTAGCAGTACTTAACTCGTCACCTCGTGTTATGGAGAAGCTTGTTAAATGAATTTATTATAAAAAATATAAAATTATTGACTAAATATAACTAATTATTTCTCTATAATAAAATTAGTAATAATTGAGTGTAAAAAACTGTAAGAAATGCATTAAATCTTTAAATAACTTTATTTGTTACAAGAAATATATTTTAAATTAGTAAATATATTATACTATTGTTTTTTTTAGGTAAATATATTATACTATTGTTAATACAATAATTTATATTTGAAAAAAATGTAAATCAAAATTTAGAAAGTTTGTGAGTCTCAAAATATTAGGTAAATAACATTTAAAATCAACAATAAACAAGCAAAGCTTGAGTATGGCACGATTATACATGCCCGTTGATATTTTGACATTTTGTATTTTATTTATCTGATAAAGGGGCTTTATTTCAAGTTGTCTATCAATGAGCCCAGTCATTATATTAGATTTATGTGGCTTTCACCCAATTCTCATCTTGGACTTCCAAAATGAAATTTCTAATTTCGTTTTTCTTTGAGTTGTAAATTCGTTGATGCATGTAGAATATTTAAATTCTTGGTAAAAAATATCAGATTTTGGATGATTTGGAACATGGTACATACTACAATCACCCATATTAGAGATGGGATGTCATCATCACATTCTATAATAACATTGCATGCTTTATCAACTCGTAGTAAGCCGCACTGCATATTTCCTCTCATTTGAAAAAAAAGTCATAAATATTTGGACTAGAGTAGGTACTAGGTAGAACTATTCTCATTTCCAATTGGATTGTTGATTTGTAAGATTAAGGATTATGAAAATTTATTGTTAAATGATGTGTGGTATTCATAAGAATTTATCTAGAGTTGGACACACTATATAGTGATTGAAGATTTCACTTCACTATAATAATATCTTTGATAATAAGCATGACTAAAATAACATAAGTTTCAATACTATTCCATGACCAATTGGAGAATTAATTAGTGAGATCAAGGTTTAAGCAAAATGATTGTTAGACTGTTTGGGGATTCGAAATCATGCCCCAATATTTGGAGCCAATGAGATTAATGATTGTGAGGATAGAGGCAGTGACAAAGTTGAAGAACAAACAGGCGCAAGTTGCAGATATATTCCCCAGAAATTAGGCTAATTTTGCACCACTCAATTTAACATCTATCTAAAAGGGACAATAAATTAATGACGGATATGCATAACTATGTAACATCTTTTATAACATACTAGCAGGATATTACGTACGTTGCACGTATAATCTCTAATTTAAAATAACTAATTTATTATATAATAAAATATATTTGTTGATATTTTTTTAAAGTTATAATATTATTAATTATTGATTATTAACTTCAACAAAATATTAGCAAGTAGTATATGTAAAGAGTAGGAAAAAAATCAAATTTTATATCATATCTTATGTACAATTATCAAAATTGTATGGTACTGATAGTAATCGTCTATTATAATATATTTATTCTAATTATGAATGAAGGGTCATATGTATAAAAAATGGAGAGTTCTAGAACCAAAACTCTGGGTATAAAATGCTTATACTTCAGAGTCGAACCTAACTTTTATGGGTAAAATCTTATATTAAGGTTCTTTTTAGGTCTTTAAAAATGTTCTCTTGATGTATCGTGAAACAACCTTTGATATTATTATCGTAAGCTACTATTTAACTTTCTCTTTCATACGAAAAGCGTTTGTCTTATATGTACACCGTCTCGTGTTAAGTGAAGACATTCAGCTCTCTTCTTAAGTTAAAATATGACAAATTCAGTGTTGTAGCAAAACCAATGAAAAAATTAAAGGGAATATATTTTGAATTATCTAAAATATTAATTTTAAATAATACAAATTACATATATACCTATATTCTAAATTAAATTAATATCCATGAATACAATATATTAATTAATATATTAGTATGCATTTATTGCTACGTACTATATATAGTGATAGTTAATATATCATTAAAAGCGTAAAATTTTTCTATTATGCATAATTATATATTTAATATAGGTTTAATTATTGAAAAACACGTGACATTTATCTGTATTCTACATATGACTTTTGAAATTGAAACAACCACCCAACGTCCGCTCCTCCTTCCTCCTCTCACAACCACCATCTACCACTATAACCAGTCGCTGCTACCAAACCCACCCCCTCCTCCCTCTCTCTTACCCTCATATTTTTTTAATTTTTTTCTTAGAAATTATTCTATGCAATTAAACTTGAATAAATTCTTTAATAAATGAATTATACTTGAGCTTGATGGTATTCGACTTAATTTGACTCAATTAAAAATTATCAACAAATAAGAACAGTAAAGTATAATAAATTACATAAATAAATTAAATAAAATATAAAATAAAATTTTGTGAAGAGATGTTTCAATGATAAAGAGAAAAGATTGAAATATAAAGATGAAATTTAATAATAAAGATGGCATGTTAATTATTATTGAAAATAATTATTAAATTGCTAACTTAATAAAAGTATAAACTTTTACCAAAATTAATATCCAACTATATTAATATCCTAATAAATCTTAACACAATTCTCAAAATTTATGTTTGTCTTTTTTCTTTCACTTTTGAAATTTTTTTGAAGAGATGTTTCAATGATAAAGAGAAAAGATTGAAATATAAAGATGAAATTTAATAATAAAGACGACATGTTAATTATTAGAAAATATAATTATTAAATTGAGTATAAACTTTTACCAAAATTAATATCTAACTATATTAATATCCTAATAAATCTTAACACAATTCTCAAAATTTATGTTTGTCTTTTTTCTTTCACTTTAGAGTTATAGTACGGGTATGATTATATTATTAATTAATTCATTAAATTGAGTTATAATAGGAGTAGGACTATTATTATTTATTAAGTTTATAATAAATTTAATATATATATATTTACATTATTGCCCTTAAAATAAACATAATAATAGGGACATATTAGGTAAATTCAATTTTGTAAGAATCCGCTCTTTTATAATAGGTATAGATATCAATAATTTTCACGTGTTGGAAGGAAGTGGAAAAATTATCAAATTTTGTTTATGAAAATTATCAAATTCGTCTAGGGTTCAATTGTTGTTCTTGTTGCTTATTAGTGAATTTTTCTCATCTGTTTGTGATTTTCTCTCGTTTTGGATTTTGCACATAAATATGCGTCTTCTTTTCGTTTTCGTTCTTTGTTTTACTCATCTATATTTATAACAAATAGGTATCTAGATAGATGGTTAGAAATATCTAGGGCTTGGTCGATATTCATTTCATTACTTTATTAGTAATTATACTAACGATGATAGAAACGATTTAAGAAAAAAGAATAAATTGATGAATATGATAAAGTAGTTGTTATAACTTTATTTTCATAGCCGATGAGGCATAGCTTAAGTGGCTAGCTGATGTACCACAAGTCTCTCCTTAGTTAGAGATCTTGGGTTCAATTCCGCTTGTGTGCGGTGTAGTGGTCCCACCTTTTTGTGGTGTATATGTGTAGTGGTCCCGCTTATGTGCGGTGTAGTAGTCCCACCTTTGTGTGGTGTATATGGTGGTGTAATGCTTTATTTAACATTATATATATACCTTTGTAATTCTCTAAAAAAAAAACTTTATTTTCATAAATTAAACGACACATCACCTTGTTTGATGGTGTAGTAGTCCTGCCTACGTGCGGTGTAGCAGTCTCACCTTTGTGGTGTATATGATGGTGTAGTACTATATTTAACATTATACATATACCTTTGTAAATATGTCAAAAAGAAGTTTATTTTCATAAATTAAACGACTCATCATACAGGGGTAATTAAGATGCAAATATGTGAAGGGATTTATGCGTGCGAAGATTGAAGATCAATTTGTAGGTTTTGTATTTGGGCTACTTTGACGTAGATTCTCGTGGCTCCAAAATGCACAACGTAACAGCCCATTGCACCCACAAGGACGAGGAACAGCCCTTTCTCAATTAAAGTAATACTTGTCGATCTCATTCCAAACTCACTTCAATTTCAATGCAGATTTTACCGCCACTCTTGTCACTATCTCTTCTTCGTAAACACCTGCTGCTACTCTGCTACTGCTACTTTTCTTCTTTCCATTGTCCATCTCCATGCAGGGCCAAACCTCTATTTTTTAATCCCAACTTGAGCCACTTTAAAAATTACCTGATAAGATAGTAAAATAAACTTAGTTCGTAAATATAATTAGAGTGAGTTTGAAAAATACCACTAAAAAAATAGTAGTAGTTAAATTATACACTCAAATTTAAAACTAGATGTTTCATACACTTTTCTCACTAAAAAGACTAAGTTACCCTCGCCTTTTAATATGAATAAATAAAGGAGTTATTATAATGAATAAACAAAATACAAATGATGAATAAGCTAAATGTTATATTAAAGATTAAAAAAAGAAGTTAAAATAAAAGAAAATCACGTCTGACCCACCTATCTTCCCCAAATTTCCGATCGGCGCTCTAGCTCCCACCGGCGACGACGCCGGCGACTCACCCACCTCACACACACACACACAATCGTGTACATTGTCGCAAGCACAAAGTCCAAAACCCTTCATCGGCGAAGACAATGAACAACATCGACTGACTATACCTCCGTCACGAACACAGCGGCGGAGACGAGGAGTGATTAAGAGGTCGACGTTCCACCGAACTCAACCATGCTGTCCAGCTGAGAATGAAACCATGTCTGCCAGCAACCCCAAAACGGTCTTTGCCGGCAAAATCTCCAGTGCCGACGAGGGTTGCTTCTGATTTATTGAGTATACTTTTATCATTTGAATCAGTTGATGTCAATTTAATTAATTCAATGTCTATTTGATGAAAATTGATTTGGGGGAGATATGCCAGATTCATTTTTACTTTTAGAAAGATGCATCTAGTTGTGTCAATAAAAGAGATGTAGCAAGAGGGTGACCTGCATTACACACCCAGTAAATTTATCTACGTTCAAGCCTGTGGATGAGGAATATTTGAAGCGCTATAGATTGTCTTTGGGAGCGAAGATATTTTCCTTAGCATCAATGTAATTTTTAATTGATATGGAGCAATTAGCTAGTGAGTGACCATGTAGTTTTTAATTACACATTATGGAATTTCTGTTATGAATGTTTAATTTGTTGATGCAGATTATAGAATTATGTTGATGTGATTGTGGAATTATATGATTGTTATTGTTAGTAGATGAGCAGACAACTATGTACTATTCTCTCAATTGTGTATCAGGAACTGTGCACAAAAAACTCTTTTTATTTGACACAGTTGATAATCTCCACTAGGTACTAATAGAAAGACTGATGCTGGAATTATCACAGCTGGAAAGACTATACACAGTATAAGACATATTTGTAATGAGTACTGTACACAGTTAAATTAGTCGTGTACTGTGTACAGAAGAACATTGCAATAATCACTGAAATCTTTGTAAATGGGCATTGATCAGTGATTTTGTGAAATAAACGACTCATTTATGAATTGCAGGTTAATATGAATGTTATTAGACATTAAACAACACTTAATAATGGTACGAGCATCCGTATTATTGAAAAATTCTATTGTTCTTGTGTACACAGTACAAGAATATTTGTACTGTGTACTGTACACAGTTAAATTAATCTTGTACTGTGTACAGAAGAACATTGCAATAATCAATGAAATCTTTGTAAATGGGCATTGATCAGTGATTTTGTAAAATAAATGACTCATTTATGAATTGCAGGTTAATATGAATATTATTAGACACTAAACAACACTTAAAAATGGCACAAGCATCTGTATTATTGAACAAGAGTATTTCTTCAAGAATCCGTATTATTGAAAAAGAGTATTTCTTCAAGAACAAGAGTATTTCTTCAAAAATCCGGGTGTTTGTGTATTTGCAATACATATATTAATGCATTATAACGTTTTTAGCTAAATACAATGTTTTATAGAAATCTAAACTTCGTATTTAAAATATATTCAATGAGTAACTTGGCTCAACTAACATCTTAGTTTAACTACTAGCAAATATACTTGTAAACATTGCAATAATCAATTAAATATTTGTAAATGGGTATTGATCAGTGATTTTGTGAAATAAATTACTCATTTATGAATTGCAGGTTAATATGAATGTTATTAGACACTAAACAACACTTAATAATGGCACAAGCATCCGTATCATTGAAAAATTCTATTGTTCTTCTGTACACAGTATAAGACTAATTTAACTGTGTACAGTACAAATATTTTTGAACTGTGTATACAAGAACAAGAGTATTTCTTCAAGAATCCGAGTGTTTGTGTCTTTGCAATACATATATTAATGCATTATAACGTTTTTAGCTAAATACAATATTTTATAGAAATCCAAACTTCGTATTTAAAATATATTGAATGAGTGACTTGGCTCAAGTAACATCTTAGTTTAATTACTAGCAATATACTTGTAAACATTGCAATAATCACTGAACTCTTTGTAAATGGGCATTGATCAGTGATTTTGTGAAATAAATGACTCATTTATGAATTGCAGATTAATATGAATGTTATTAGACACTAAACAACACTTAATAATGGCACAAGCATCCGTATTATTGAAAAATTCTATTGTTCTTCTGTACACAGTATAAGACTAATTTAACTGTGTACAGTACACAGTACAAATATTCTTGTACTGTGTACACAAGAACAATAGAATTTTTCAATAATACAAATGCTCGTGCCATTATTAAGTGTTGTTTAGTGTCTAATAATATTCATATTAACCTGCAATTCATAAATGAGTCATTTATTTCACAAAATCACTAATCAATGCCCATTTACAAAGATTTCATTGATTATTGCAATGTTCTTCTGTACACAGTATAAGACTAATTTAACTGTGTACTGTACACAGTACAAATATGTCTTATACTGTGGACACAAGAACAATAGAATTTTTCAATAATACGGATGTTTGTGCCATTATTAAGTGTTGTTTAGTGTCTAATAACATTCATATTAACCTGCAATTCATAAATGAGTCATTTATTTCACAAAATCACTGATCAATGTCAATTTACAAAGATTTCAGTTATTATTGCAATGTTTAAGATGAAATAGTACACAGTAGACTCTCCGTTGAATAGTACACAGTTGATTCTATGCTCAACTATGTCACAGCTTGCGGATCAATAAGATGAAATACCAAAAACTAAAAGTAACATGTGATAACATATAATTTTAGCATTTCGTCTAAGAATGAGCATGATAGTTCAAAAATACTGCAACTGTGTACTTATAAACCAAATAATAGTATCGACTGTGTACTTTAGAACAATGTAAATTTTTTTAACTGTGTACTATGATTTTTGGTAATTTCTCAAGAAATTATTAAAATCCTAGCCTTTCATTTAAAAAATAGCATCTTACGTTATATATTTTTTAACTGACTTCTACATAAACACAACTGTGGCTTCAACTGTGTGCATAAGAATATTAAGTGCAAGTATTTAATCAAATACAGAAAGTTAAATCTAGCAAGAAAAATACCTTAAGAATGACAAATACAGACGATAAAAACTATTCAGAAACCAACTTCATTGAGAATCGAACTTGTTACAGATATTTCAAAAATTTCATGAGTTTATCTTTGGAGCATTTCTTTTGAGTCGTTTGTTGCAGAATCTGAATTCTGTGTTATTTGAGCCATAATATTCAATGCTCTAACAATCTCGTCTACCTATAATAGAATTTAATGATGTGTTATAAATGAAATGGTTAGATAGTTAGAGACAAAGAGAGAGTGCAGAAAGAGGAGACGGAAGCAGCAGAGCAGAGCGAGAGAGATATGAGCGAGAGATATGAGAGAGAAAGATTTGGAGAGAGAAAGATTTGGTAGTTGAATTAATATTAAATGCTTTAGAAATATAAAATAGGAAAAGAAAAGAAAATAGAATAAAAAGTGTAAAGAAAATATAATAAAAGGTGGGGTTATTAGTAAGGGTAATTGTGTCTTTTCATTCAAAAAAGTGTAGGAAACATCTATATTTAAATTGTGGTGTATATATCATATACAACTATATTGGTAGTGTATTTTTGGTGTTCTTCTCATATAATTATATACTCCCTCCGTCCACGAAAGAGTTTGACTGGCACAAGAATTAAGAAAATGAGTTGACTTAGTTGGTAGGATGTAATAAAGTTAAAATGTGAGTAAAATAAGGGTTTCATTTTTGAGTAGTTGTAAGTGAAATAAATCTAAAAGTAAAGTGAAAGGTGTGGAACCTACTTCTAAAAATGGAGTTGACAAATCTTTCATGGACACTCATAAATAGCAACGCAGACAATTCTTTCGCGAACGGAGTGAGTATGCATGTATGAATAGTGTGATAAACTTGTTAAAGTAAATAAGAAACTATTATGTTGAAATTTAAATTTAATTGGATTTCATGATTTTCTTCTCTAACTTCCTAATTGCATCCAAAAGTTATGGTTTTGAGTTATTCCATCTCTAATAGTTGACGCTTTCAGTGATGGATGAATATGTTTAATTAGTTATAATTATGTATTGGTAGATAAGTAAAATTAATATTTAGATGCATGAGCATGAATATATTAGATTTTGATATATTTAAACATTATGCACAATTTATTTATACACATGATATTTGCTATATTAATTAATTAATTATTAATTTATATACATATAAATAATCGATATCTAAATTAGTAAAATCTCATGGCCCCTAAGTTAAGGTTTACTGTAATGGTAATTTGCGTTGCTATAAAAATTAATGGATTAATCTTAATTGGTACTTAATAAATTCTAACAGACATTCATTGAATCTAATTACGATTAATAAATTTTTATTCCCTCTAATTAGACCTTAATTAAACACTAATTTCTTGAATTACCACTTAATTCTCTTTAATTATACATTAATTAAAGGTCAAACACAAGGTGCGACTGGCTGTACTAAAATTTTTGCCATTAATTTTGTGTATAAAAAAACTAGCGTGTAGCCCGTCGAAAATCCACGGGAATTCATTATTTAACTAAATTATTAGATGCAATATGATTGACAAATAGAAAATTTTTTCAAGATCAATATCTTTAGTTTTTAATTAAATTCAAGAAAATCGTCGGTTTCTTTTGTTATTTAACCGAAAGTAGCATCCAATCACTCTAAACCGTTGGTTGTGGTAGAGGATATCGATGAACCAAGATGATGAGGCTAGGATTCAACTACCTAGAACAGTTTAGAATATATAATCGTGCAAATTTTAAATCCGATTAATAAGTAATTATTCTATCCGTTTCGTCCCCTACAGTAATATTCGTAATTAATCGAACCTATTTAAATATAAAATGTCAAAATAATAAACTATAAATAATAGGTTATTTGTCTCAATTAAAATACGAACACAATAAAGTAAATATTAATAATGAATAATAAAAATAATAAAAGATTAAAATTAAATTTGAAGTTCATACAATTTATGGAACTCATTTAATTATGAATTTAAGATTATATAGATGTACTGAAATCATACAATATATGAAATCCGTTTAATTTAAATTAATATATTTATTTGGCATGAACTCAATTAAATAGTAATTTACTCTTGTTTATGTATCAAACATTTAAGAAAATAGGAATAGAATATTGGAAGAAAATGAGATTCCTTTTATTTACGTTCGATTTGATGAAGTCTTTTAAGAAATCAATACACTACTAGAAAAATAGCAATACATGACACTGTATAGATGACGGTTTTTATTACAAACTGTCATATATGAGCGTATTTTTCTTCAGATGACGGTTCTATAATGAAACCGTCATGTATGTGCGTGTCTTAAAATATATGGATGACAGTTTGTATTAAACCGTCGTGTATATATTTATCGTATATGACACTTTATATGAACCGTCATGTAATCTTTGTTTTAATTTTTTTAATAATTATTAAAAAAATAAAAATAACACTTAAATTAAAACAATTTGGGACAAACACAACTCTTTCTTCTCTCTCTTGGTCGCTGCTTCTCCTCTTCTCCCCTTCTCCTTCTTCGCCGGCTGGAAATCGACCGCCGGCCGGAAACATCTCTTTCTCTCTCTCTCTATCTATCTATCTATCTCTCTCTTTCTCTCCAATTTCTTGCCAATCGAAAATCCTCAATAATCCCCAGATCCGAAATCACCAAATCCAAAATCCCCAATCGATATCACGTCTGCTTCACACCTCAGCCCCGTTTCCACACCTCAGTCCCGTCTCCACAGCTCCCACCGCCGCCGCCGTCTCTCTAGTTCGCAAAAAATGCAGCCCTGAAGGGCGCCGCCACTGTCGCCCTGTCTCACCGCCCTCTGTGCTGCCACCACCGACGCCGTCCTTGGCCTCGTAGACCACCGCATCCGTCCTTAGCCTCGTCTCACCGCCCTCCAAGGTTAGAGTTTCTTTATCTCTCGACTTTCAATTTTGTTTTGCTCAAGTTGGAAGTTGTAATTAGTAGATGAAATAATGTGTTTCAATTAAAATTTTCTTTCCTATAAAAATTTCTAATTTTTCTTTTCGAAACTGGGAGAAACAATTAAATTTTGAGATAAGCTAGCAAAGAAAAATAGGAAGACTCGGACTCAAATGATTGGGAAATTCAAATGTAAATTAAGGTTGAGCTGGAATTCAGAAATCAATACGATCTCAGAGGCAATTTTTATATGTGTGGTTGCCACGATGGTTGGACTCTTTCTGCTACTGTATAGATATACTTGATGCAAAGTTAAGTTGACATTAAGTGATACACTTTCATTGCTCTTCACCTAATCCAGTCCCTGAAGCATATGTTGTAGATTTTATCTGAAAGAGCTATTTGCCTTCTGATTGAAATTATTAGTTACCCCAAAATTCAATATGTACATATTTGTCTGCAGAACTGAGTCAAGAGGAATGCGAAGATGTTCTTTTCAAGGAGGTATGTTTTACTTTGTTAAGTCTCATCTTATTTTTTACTCTTAACATTAAGTCAGATAATAATTGGTGGATATCTTTTCTGTGTTTCCATAACTTAAATAGCTTACTGCTAACTTGTACCTTGCAGAGGTTATCCAACAGTCAGTCAAAGTAGTTTTCCTTTTCTTACATTATATGCATATGATTGATTGGAGAGCTAAAAATTATTGTGTCTGAAAAATAGAAGAAGTGCATGGAGAGGCTAATAAGACGTAGCTGGAATATGTTAGGACTTCTGTTTTTCATTTACTAGTGAAGGAAAGTCAACTATTTAGGAACTTCCATCTTCTACCTAATTATCATATATTTATGGAGGGAAGCTTGTGGTGTCCCATTTCAGTTAAGCTGATATAATCAATTGGTTATTTGCCTATATTGCAAGTCAGTAATTCTTATTGCTTGAATAAACTAGAATGTCCATCTGTAAGTTAAAGAATGACTTTTTATATATGGGAGTAGAGAGTTGAGGATTGGGGAAGAAAGTTTTAACTTGTTCAGTGCTTATATAATTAAGGCAGAATGCAGCATTTGAGATATAATTATATGTCAAATGTCTTTTTATTTAAGGCAGAATACAACATTTGACAACAAGTAAGTTTTAACTTGTTCAATGCCTTTTTATTTGACACCACACATTATACTAGATCATTTTTAAAATGATGACTCTGTTTCTATTAGCTCACTGGTAATAAAATATCCACTAAATTTTTTATGTAACATTAGTACTTGAAGCTAAATGTTGTTTGCGCACTTGTTTTGTTGATAGTTCGAGAAAAAAAACTACTCTCGATGTGAGATCGATGAGGTTCGTGAGGATTGGGCTACTTGTATAATTGAGCATATATGAGATTTCTTGAATAGGTATATATTTCATTAGTTATTTTTGGTGCTAGCTACCTCGTTAGTTATTTTAAATTTTGATATTATTTCTTACTTGAATGAATTAGGTACATACTTGATTGCTCGTGGCATTTAAAGGACGTGGAGGTGGAAAGAGGGATTTCTAGAAATGAGGTGTTGTATGGATGATTAAGTAGTTTTTGTGGAATTGATCATTTGATTTGATTATATCGAAGAATATATTATGTATTACTTGGATGTTTGGATGATTTAATAAAAATGAGTTTTTAATTAGCAAGTGTGAAGTATTCATTTCTTTTATATGGTGTTTCGAATATTAAACAAATTAGGAACAAGTTATAAAGGAAAAAAAAAAGAAAAAAAAGAGAGAACAGACAAAATCTGGGATAAATTAGATGACGGTTCTAGAAAAAGCTGTCATGAATAGAGACTAAACATGACGGTTTAGGCTGGTAAACAATGACGGATATTTACCGTCGTGTATAATAAGTATAGATGACGGTTATTATCCGTCACGTATAATACCTACTATAGATGACACCACCTTTTGTGACGGTTCTGAACGCACATAGATGACGGTTTTTAGCCGTCATGTATGTCCGTTTTTCTAGTAGTGATATGAAATTCCTTTTATTTGAGTTTTTAGAAGAAAAAAAATATGAGTAGAAATGAGAAAAATTCACGTAAGCATATACATGACCACCCGTTTAATTTGAAATAATCTCAGATGTTATATAAATATATTTTAGTGCATACTAATAATTTTAACTGTATTCTCCAATTGGTGAAGTCTTCTAAAAAATCAATGTGAAATTACTTTTATTTTAGATTTTAGAAAAAATAAGAATAGGAAAATGAAGACTAATCTACGTAAGAATTTTGATTAACGCGGTCACCCGTTTAATTTGATATTACATTTGTCGTTATTCAAATATTCTCTCCTCCGTCCCATATAAGGTGACACGTTTTCCATTTTGGAGTGTCCCATATAAAATGATACATACCCAAAATGAAAATAATTAGTATCTCATAAAAAGTTGTGGATCCTACCACTTTAACCACTTTATACATTTCTCCTTAATACACATGTCCAAAATTAATGTGTCACCTTATATGAGACAGATGGAGTACATCTTGGCACATATAAATATTTATTTAGTTTCTCCAATAGATGAAGTCAATTGGAGAACTAACGATGTGGGAAAAATAAACATATTAGCCAAATTAATTTCTCAATAAAAAATATAATTATTTATTTGGCCACTACTTAATAGGCCAAATTAAACTGGTGGTAAAAAGATAAGAAAATACACATTGATTCTACGTATTTATAGGCTTTCCAATAGGTGGAGTTTCATTGAAAATGCGATGTAGGATAGAAGATTTAATTAATATTTAAAATTTATTATTTTATGCTTAATAATTCAAGAAATTGGAAAACTTAGATAAATAGAATTCGAGCGATTAGAGGGATGCCACATAAGAGAGAAGTAAGGCAAATCCGTTTTCGTTTATATAAAATCACACTAACCTGGGACGGAGGGCTATTTATGTCTTTTTATTCAAATTACGTACACTATCATTCGCTATAAACTATAACATTACTCTCAATAAAAAGAAAGGAAAATTCTATGTAATTTGGTCCATAATAATGATTATCAATATATGTTAATAAAATTTAAGGATGGAAATTTAAGAATAATAGACTTTAATTTTATGGAACTCTATATCATATATATAGAATATAAAATATGATAAATATTAGTTTTAATTTAGAAAATTGGAGAATTTAGAAAAATAGGAATGGAGAAATTAGAGGGGTGCCAGGAAAGAGGACCTCAAATCCGTTTTCTTTTATATAATAAATTGGCCCAAGATTAACTGCCCTTAATTAAACCATGATTTCTTTAGTATCACTTAGTTCTCTTTAATTACTTAACAATTAAAGGCTAAACACAAGGTGCAATTGATCGTACCTAAGTTTTTGTGTATAAAAAAAGGGTGAAAAGCAAAAAGAGCCACTTGGAAAAAGAAAAGATCACAAAGAGTCAGATAATTTAAAACGATCAAATGGGGCCACTTTTTGGGTTTTTTTTTGTAGTTTGACATTCTTGACCTTCTTCCATCCCTTTTAATTTAAAAACATTATTTTTCATCGATTTTCTGTAAAAAATTACAATTTCGTATCTAAGTTTTTGGCAGCGGTGAGAGTGAGATTTTCGACGGCGGAGTGATTTCCGGTGGCGGCGCGATTTTCGACGGCGGCGCAACTTTCGACGGCTGCGCGATTTCCGGCTAAACTTTTCCGGAGGCAGCGCAATTTCCTCTCATTTTTAGATCATCTCCGCGCTGCTCCTCCCTATCTCCGTCGCCTCTCATTCCTTGGTGATTCACACGTTCCTCTTTCACGCTCCTAATTTCCTGTAATTTTGATTTTTGATTTCCAATTCTAGGGTTTTTGATTTACTTCGTTAACTGGTTTAGTAAGATGGAAATATGAATATCATTTACCAGCTATGTAAACTTTGGAATAAAATTATATTGCTTTGAAATTATATTGCTTTGAATTGATTTCTCATAGCATCTGCTTTAACCTGCCGTTGTTAGTAGAAGCCCTGCACACAGTCTGTTCAACATGCTTGTACTGTATTGTATTTGTCTCTCTCTTTATCTCTCTTTGTTTGTGTTTTGCTATTGGAAGTTTGCAAAGTCTTTGGTGAATTTGATGGTTTGGATTTATGGGGTTTTGTCTGTTTATGGTTTCTTGTGTTGTTTTGGACTTGACTCTGTAAGTCTGGAGCATTGTGGATTCAGTGCTGTTGAAATTGGCCAATTGTTCTTCTCTCGATTCGTTGTTAGTCTACGACGGCGGCAGCAAAGAGGGCCTGCTTCAGTTCATCAATGAGAGCAAATGCAGATTGAGAGAGCTAGATTTGAGGCTGCCTCTCGATCTCGACGACACACATTTGATCGCCTTATCCCGGAATCCGAACTTCAGCAGTTTGTCAACTTTAAGATTGGAGAGTTGCTGCATGGTCACAGGCGAAGGGCTGAAGGCTGTGGGCAAGGAAAATAGGCAATGCGGTGGAGGAGCTTGCTCTGATCAACTGCGACGTGGTGGAGAGAGAGTCGAGTTTGCTGGCGGCTTTAGGACAGGCTGAGGAAGTTAGATTTGTCCCACAATGAGATGTTGGTCGATAAGGAGGTGGTAGCGATGCTCGTATCATGTGATTGCTTGGAGGAGTTGAGGTTGAGGGGTTGTGGTAGATTGAGCAATGCAACTGTGGTTGGGATGGTGAGAAGGTGTGGAATTTGGAGAGTGTATTTGCTTAGAGTGTAGAGTGTAGTTATATCATTGAAGCCTAAAATCATGCCATTTTTTCATGTTTTCTTGAAAGGGGATGTAATAGATATTCATAATGGTTTTTGAAAGGGGATGTAATAGATATTCATAAGCTGTAGACCCTCTAAAATCCACTGGTCACTGTTTCTTTAGGCTTTTGGTTGCGGGAAGTTCTCCTAGTCCTCTTACGCTCAACTATATATGGGTCAATGAATTTGTATTTCGCCAATATGGTTGTGATTGCACACTTAGACCAGCTTCTGATCATCGAGTATTGATTAAAATTGAAAAGAACTGCCATTATTACCTAATTCTATGTGTTTTCCAACTCTCTTGTATGATCCTGATCCGAAAACTTGTAAAGAAACTTATGTCATGATAGGTTTGGCTGCTCATGTGCTTATCAGTCCGATCATAGAAATCATTAATCATCTTTTTGCTTTTTAGTTTCCCAGAAAACCTTATTAGCTACAATTTCTCAGTCCTTGAGAGCTGTAGCTTTGGCTTTCTAGCCATAAAATCTTGATGGATGTGATCGTCTAATGACTAGGTTGGCTCTCGATTTCTTAATAGAATCATCTTCTCAGTAGGACGACTTGAAGACCAATTCTGCATTATAAATTAGTTGTTGTTTGCGTTTCTTATGCTCTATAGTTTTGCATTTTGAGTACTGGCCGTCAAAGATTCAAGCTAAATTTTGGATTCCTAAATTGAATTGCCAGTTGATATAAATATTTGTTTCATTGCTATCTGTTAGCTTTCTGCCTTGTTATCAGGATCTAAATATTTGTTATATTTTTCTCCTTAAAAAAATAGAGAATAGTTTGCATAAATATATAGTATACACGACTGTGAGGTCGTGTATGCTAGTCGTCGTGTATACTAGTCGTGTATACTCGTTGGAACCTTCCGAAAATATTTTTCTCCATAAATAGAGAAGAGTGTGCATCAATATATAATAAATGTTTTTCAGAATAAAATGATGAAAAAAATATAAGAAATGCACCATACACGACTAGCATACACGACCGTGAGGTCGTGTATGCTAGTCGTGTATGCTCGTTGGAATACTTCCGAAAATATTTTTCACCTTAATAAATAGAGAAGAGTGTGCATAAATTTATATTTTTCAAAATAAAATGATGAAAAAAATATAATAAATGCAGCATACACAACAAATAATAGCATACACGACAAATAACATATGAGGTCGCGTATGCTAGTCGTGTATACTCGTTGGAGTCCTTCCAAAAATATTTTTATCCTTAAAAAAAAGGGAAGAGTCTGCATAAATATATAATAAATATTTTTCAGAATAAAATGATGAAAAAATATAAGAAATGCACCATACACGACTAGCATACACGACTGTGAGGTCGTGTATGCTCGTTGGAATTTTTCCGAAAATATTTTTCTCCTTAAAAAATAGAGAAAAGTGTGCTTAAATTTATAATAAATACTTTTCAGAATAAAATGATGAAAAATATATAAGAAATGCACCATACACGACTAGCATACACGACCTCGCAGTTGTGTATGCTAGTCTTGTATGCTCGTTGGAATCCTTCCGAAAATAGTACAAGATCATGCACACACGACCATGCATACACGACCAGCACACACGACCATATCAACATACACGACCATGCACACACGACCAACACACACGACCATGCATACATGACCATATCAACACACACGACCATGCATACACGACCAGCACACACGACTATACCAACATACACGATCATGCACACACGACCAGCACACACGACCATATCAACATACACGACCATGTACACATGACCAGCACACACGACCATATCAACATACACGACCATACACACACGACCAGCACACACGACTATGCATACACGACCATTGAAGGGCAATATAGTAAGAGAGGCCATTATTGCTCATTTTTAAAAAAAGTGGCTAAAGTTGAACTTTACTTTTGAAAAGTGGCTATATTTGAGTAATTCCCTAAAAAAAATTGGCACAACATTTATGAAACTTATATATTATTAAAAAAAATTAAAAACTCCTATGAAAATAATTATTAATAATTCAAAATAATTATCAATTATAAAAATATATCAATAAATACCCCGATTACTAATTGGGGACAGCGGATCTCATCCGCTCTATTACTAATAATAGCGAGGATAAAAGTTTACTTATTATTATTATTATTATTATTATTATTATTATTATTATTATTATTATTATTATTATTATTATTATTATTATTATTATTATTATTATTATTATTATTATTTAGTTAGGAGAAGAGAAAGCAATGCGATTAAGCTCGAAACATACATGAAAAATCATTCGTTTAATACCTAAAGGGATAATCTATTACTAATACGAAAATAAAGTTGTCCCCTTCACGGTGCTCCGTTCAGATTTTCCTTTATTCTGGTAATTTGTCTAATTTTAATTCATATATATTCTAATTTTTATTTTTATTAATTAAAATTTTATTAATTTCATATTCTTGAAATATCACATGTTTATCTATTAATCACATCTCATATTTATCTATCCCTCTATTTAATTAATTTCTTCTATTATGCATATTAAAATAATAACAATTTCGGAATGCATTATTATAAATCCTTATTTTATACTCCCTCTATCCACAATAAATTTGACACAATTTTCTTTTTGGTCCATCCACAAAAAATTTGCCACATCCATTTATAGTAATAGACATCACACATCTCACTTACTTTTTCACTCACAACACAATTTAAAACTATATAAAAGTGGAACCCTTATTCCACTCACAATAGAATCAACCAACAAATTATTAAAACCCGTGTTATCCACAATGTGACAAATTTATTGTGGATAGAGGGAGTACATTCTTAATTTATACTATATAATAATCTATAGAAAATTTGTAAATGAAAATCTCTATGAAGACTAAATAAATACTATATTTAATCAACATGTCTACATGGAATCCTTTTATTTATTCATTCATGTTTTTCTAAAAACTTCGATTAGTATTTTTTGAAAATATATACATTGAATCAAATGTGGGATATGTAGAGCTAAAGAAAAGAACAAAAAAAACTTGAAGATGTAATCATATTTTTTTCTGTATTTTGACAAAAATTAAAGATATCGATTTAACATGAACTAACAAGACGATTCAAATATACTTAAAAAGAAGGATTTTTACTAATTTTAATTAATATTAATTTTGTTTAGATTTTTATTGAGTAATTTAGCATAAGCCAACGAGACGGTTCAAATAACATAGAAAGAATGATTTTTACTAATTTTAATTAATATTACATTGAAGATGTAAACATTTTTTTTCCACATTTTGGCAAAGATTAGAGATATCGATTTAGCATGAACCAACGAGACGTTTCAAATATACTTAAAAGAAGATTTTTTACTAATTTTAATTAATATTAACTTTGTTTAACTTTTTATCGAGTAATTTAGCATAAAACGAGACGGTTCAAATAACATAGAAAGAAGAATTTTTACTAATTTTAATTAATTTTACTTGGAGTGTTCATATTTTTATCGAGTATTACTCAACGGATTTGAGACGCGTATGTACAGTAAAGTCACTATTTTAACCGAGATTAGGACGAACATGTAGAAAAATTCTAAACAAATTTAGATTTAGAAAATACATAATGAATGAGTATACCCGATCCATTGTCATTCCTAATAATAAATTTAGATACGTGAAATAAAATTAATTTTCTAAGTTTGATTAATAATTAACGCGAACAATATCACAACTTTTAAATACGATATAAAATTATTTTTAAAATGTACACACGTAAATTAAAACATAAAATTATTTCCCGTCGAGTCTCGACGGGCTACTTACTAGTTATTCTCTAAAAAAGGAACAATATTATTATGTATTTATAATAGGAAATTTTCTTTTTTCTCTACAAACTTACTATCTATTTTCGCAACTAAACGAGTACTATTTATTTCGGTTATATATATATATATATTTGAGAATTATACAAGAAATATTCTACTCATATGAATCACTACACCGCGAAATAGAGGTGGGAGTCGTTGGACTACTATACTACACAAAGGTGGAAATATACTACTACAACACACACATGTCAGATTTAAACTCAAAATCTCTCACTAAGAAGAGAGTTATGATGTCTCATCTTTGCCACTTGAGCTAGTCTTTACTGATAGATATTTAATTTATTTACTTCATAAAAGTGACATATTCCACATTTTCTTATGTCACTATATTTCCTATCATATTCATATCACTCTATGTGATGGTAAAATAAGGCATGTTTGCATGATTTTCGAATAAAATATCTACAACATAGAACTCGGTATGAAAATTATTTTCTAAGCTTTTTAATATAAAAAATATCAATCTTAAAGACAGCCAAAAAGCCACTATGTTAGTATATTAATTTTTTAGGCAATTATATAAAAATATAAATAATCAGACATATTTAATAAATAAAAATAATTGAAAGAAGAGAAGTCAAGGCGTTGGTGCGGGCACGGCATTGGGGCGACCGGCGGCTAAACGGTATAATTAAAAAGTAGGGCAAATAGTTAAAAAAAAAAGTAATTTAGGTAATTATAATTTGTAAATAAAAATTAAAAAGTAGCTAAAAGTTGCGTTTAGGTTTCCTGAATAAAAAGAAGAATTGTGTACTACATTGGTAAATTTTAACATATTTAATTATGTATCCCTATTTATAAAATTAAACATATTTCTTAAACATAATAAATTTTAACATATCACCTACTTTTATTTATTATATATTAAATTTTAAATTTATTATTTTCTAATCGATTAGATTTAATCAGATCGAGTTTATCTCTCCAAACTAAGTATCCTCTAAAAAAAACAGAGAAATTGAAATATATGCGCACAAACTTATAATAGTAAATTAATAATAGGTGATAAGAGCAACGTACGTGCCTACATATACAAAAATTGAGTCACATACACGTCCACGTACATCAAGGACTCCTACTATTATATACCTACAATTATTAACATACTTGAATTAATTACTTACATTGATTAAAATACCGAAAGAGACGAAAAAGCAATAAAAAGAATTTTAATTATCTCCAAAAAAAAAAAGTATTTAATCCTAAAATCCCTATTTTCCATTGTTCTTCCTAATGGAGTCTCCTTCTTTTTGGAGCTACCGCAAGACTGAAAACACGCACAACACACAGTAAACAACATCGGCTGCTGTTTCTGCTGCCTGCGTAGGTTAAAAGGCTCTGCCTTTTATTTTGCGCGATTGTCTATTGAATATATTATAGGAAGAGAAAAGAAAGATTAGTGTTAACAATAATTTAATCAATCATTCATCGTCAGGGGAACACTCCACGCCATTGCTAGAAGAAAACAGCCTATAGCTACACCAAGGTATACGCATAATTTGGCAAAGATTTTCTCACACAACACGCACAAATATAAGAAGATTACATGGGTTTTCGTGTTAAATTTGTTTTTCTTCTAGTTGTGGGTTAGAGCTCTCTCTGATTCCGTTGTTTTTTTATATCGCTATCTCCGGGATTTTTGTATATTAGTTTAAAAAAAAAAGTCGTCTTTTTTGAGGTGGTTAAGTGGGTTTTTTTTATGCCGCTTGTTATTAATTCTGTTTTTCGGTATGGTGTGTTATCGACTTTTTTATTGCTTGATTGCAGGGATACTGGACAATTGTGATTGAAGTTGGGGGATTCGTTAGATATCATATTCGGTGGGTGTGTTGGTGTGCTCCCTTTTCTGTTGGGCGATTCTGCGGTTAGTCTGTAACAATTGGAATTTTCGTTATTTGAATATTTTATTTGGGTTTGGCGACGATCAGGCTAATACTGCAGATTTCTGAGGAATCAGTGGTGGAATTTATGTTTATTTGGTGAAATCGACGGTGGTCTGAGAGTAATTAGGGTTCTCTTGGAGGTTTTGTGTGTGCATTTGGGATAATTGGTATCTGCTTTCCTGGTTAATTGTTGTATCGAGGCGTTTCTGGAGAGGTGGAATTGGGTTTAGCTGCAGCTGAACCTTTAGAACAGTTGATTCGTAGGTTAAACTGGTCAAACATTATTATCCTGGTGGGGGTAAGACGATGAGTTCAAATGCATTGGAAGGTGTTGTTCAAATGGGAAAGCTTGTAATTCATATTGCTGAGAATGGGCACTCGTATGAGCTGGACTGTGAGGAATATACGCTCGTTGAGGCTGTGCAGAAGTTCTTGGAGTCAGTTTGCGGGATACCATTCAATGATCAGCTTCTGTTGTGCTTGGACATGAAATTGGATTATCAACGCCCCCTCTCAACTTATAAACTCCCATCTGGTGAACGTGAAGTATTTTTGTTTAATAAAGCAAGGATGCGGAGTAATTCACCTTCTCCCCCATTGGAGCAATGTGAAATTATTGATATCCCTGATCCCCCAATGCCGTCCTCCTCTCATAACCACCCTCTTGATGATGCTTCAGACCCTGCACTAAAGGCCTTACCTTCGTACGAGAGGCAATTTAGATATCATTTTCAGTGTGGAGATGCTATTTACAGCCGTACTTTAGCTAAATCTGAAATATGTGAGAGGCTTTTGCAAGAGCAGAAGGTGCAAGAGAGGGCATTGGAGATTGCAAAGGGTAACTTAGATTATTTTTACAGAATTGTGCTCCAAAACTACAGCGATTTTATGAAATGTTACTCACAGCAGCATCGCCAACATAACAGCCTTTTGGTGAACTTTGGGAGGGATATGGAAAAATTGAGATCAATGAGACTCCATCCATCATTGGAAACTACTAACCGGAAGTGCTTATTAGATTTTGTGAAAGAAGACAATTTGCGCAAGACAGTCGAAGATTGCAGTAGTTCCCACAGGCAGTTTGAGAACAAAGTTTCAGAATTTAAACAGGAGTTTGGAGATCTGAAGCGCAATACTGAAAACTTATTTTCTGGAAAGGCTTCATTTCTCGTCAAGGATTTGGATTTGGCAATAAAAGACCACCAGCGGTTTACTAACGAGCAAAAAAGCATCATGCAAGCTCTCAGGTCTCTCTCTCTCTCTCTCTCATGAACACACAGACACACTCAATGCATTCTATGTCCCAACTCTTGTACATATTTGGATGGTATGGTATGTTTATATAATAGCAGAAAACTATACAAAAGTATGTGTATCGTTGGCTAATCTAATTATGGTCATTCCTTTGCAATGCATTCACGGAAGAGGTTTAACTTACTCTTGCACTTGGCAATGAAATGCCTCACTTACCTTTTTTTTTTTTTTTTTGTCACGATGACTGATTGCTCGAGTTGTTGTGATACTAGAATTTGTGGGTTTTGGTCTAAAAGATGAACTTATGACGTATAAGTTGTTATGTCCAGACAATGCTCACCAAACTTATTTTTGTTTACTATTCGGGAAAATGACCTCTTAATTGCAAGGAAAGGAAGCGTAACTAGTGTGTTGCAGTCTAGATGTACATTTTGGACCTTTTGATTTATTACAAACTTTAAGTCAATGCTGATAAGTGAGAGAGATAATACCCGGAAAAGAAAAAATTGGAACATGTAAAGCTGTGAAATTTATGGTGGCAATTAAGATAACTGATAGTCTAAACTCTAAAGATTGTTCAACATTTCGGGGAGTAGGAGAGAAGTGCCAATGGGGGGAGATTTGGAAATTGGCCAGGGATGATGGACAAGCTTCTGGTTATTGCAAATTTGCAGTGAATTTTTGTAGATATGTAGTGGTGAATACCATATTGGGAGAGCATAAAGCAGGCCCTTGCTCAGCTCTTCTAGGGGTTAGGTTTAGTTGAAATGCTGATTCTGATTTATCATCATAATATTTAGATTATGCCTATCTTAAAAAAAATGAAATCAGTATCTGCCTGTGCTTGTTACGTGTTAGATACGGGAAGTGAAATTTAGCTCTCCAGAAACCTGCCAGTTAATCTTGCAATTTATTTAGATTTCTGGATTATCAATGCTGTAAAATATGAGTGCCTGGCTTTTTGGAAACATCCGATTACTTGTGCTGCATGTTTTCCAATTCAAAGTAGTCTCCTAAAACCTGGACCCAGCATTAAAAGATGCATTATAAAACTGGAATGACATCTAATCTCACCCTTAGATGTCCTTTATCATGGATTTTTCTAGCTAATGGACGACTATTGGACGTATATCACTTTATCCAATTTCTTCACTGTCTTGTGCGCTGTAATATGAGATGTGAGAATTTGCTTCAGAAGTGATTATTACCCAAAATAGCCTAAAATATTCTCTCTGTGGTGCAGTAAGGATGTAAATACTGTAAAGAAGCTTGTGGATGACTGTATTTCCAGCAAGCTGTCATCTTCATTGCGTCCTCATGATGCTGTTTCTGCGTTGGGACCCATGTATGATAGCCATGACAAAAGCTACCTTCCAAGGATGCAGGAATGTGACCGTGCGATTTCTAATTTGCTTGATTTCTGCAGAGATAAGAAGAATGAGATGAATATATTTGTTCACAATTACATGCAAAAGATTGCATATATACAGTTTAGCATCAAAGATGTGCGCTACAAGTTCTCTGTGTTCCAGGAGGCTTTGAAGCGTCAGAATGATCAATTTGAGCACCTAAAAGTGGTGCGTGGGATTGGTCCTGCTTATAGGGCATGCCTTGCTGAAGTAGTAAGAAGAAAAGCATCAATGAAGATCTATATGGGCAAGGCTGGACAGTTGGCTGAGAAACTTGCTGCCGAGAGGGATGATGAAGTTAGGAGACGTGAGGAGTTTCTGAAAGTCCATAGTACTTATATTCCTCGTGACATTTTAGCATCCATGGGGTTGTACGACACCCCTAACCCATGTGATGTCAATGTTACCCCTTTCGACACTAATTTGCTTGCTCTAGATCTTTCAGATATAGACCGTTATGCTCCTGAATCACTGGTAGGACCCTCTAGGAGTGAGAGGCATGGGGCTCTGAGAACTTCGCTATCAATGTCTAATGATGGCTCTTTGGCATCTGAAGTTGAAGGATGTAATGTAGACCTCCCAGAGAAGTATGATTTTCAGGAGTTTATTGACGGGTCAGAGTTGATGGAGATTGCGGGGACTAGCAAGATGGAAGTTGAGAATGCAAAACTGAAAGCTGAACTTGCTTCTAAAATTGCCCTATTATGTTCGATGAGCACCGAGCTTGATTATCAATCCGGTGATGACGACAAAATAGAGAGTTTGTTGAGAAATGCTGCAGAGAAGACATCTGAAGCTTTGCATCTGAAAGAAGAGTATGAAAAACACCTCCAATCAATGCTAAAGACGAAGCAAATGCAGTGTGAATCTTATGAAAAACGGATTCAGGAATTAGAACACAGGTTGTCGGATCAGTATCTAAGAGATCGTAAGCTTTCGGTGGATGAGGATGAATCTAGTTCTGCAGTTTCAACTGCAAAGACACATGATAACAAGTCAGAAGTATCAGGACTTGGAGAAGTGCACATGCCCCATGCAATGGAAGATGTCTCTTGTGCATCCCCTGATCATATTAAGGCACAAGAAGGACTAGGAGATAATATGACAGACTCTTCTATTATGCTAAATCCACAGCTGGATTCTTCAATGCTAGATCTGCACCGTGATAAAGGACATCTCCATGACAAGGATAAGAAAGAAACACCGTTATCTGATGTAGGCATGACACTTGCTGCTAGTAACATGGCAGTCAGCATGTCTCAACCAGCAGCAGATGTTTTGTCTTACGAAACAACTGTGAAGCCGAGTTCGGATGCTGAAGCATGTGATAGCCTTGTGAGGGAATTGCAAAACGCCCTGGCAGAGAAGTCAAGTCAATTAGAGAATGCAGAAAGTAAGATCCAAGGATTAATGGATGATGTTTCCAAGTTTGGGAGAGAGTTGGAGATCAGTCGAAAGCTGCTTGATGAATCTCAGGTATTACTGACTGGGAAATTAAATTTGTATCCATCATTTATTATATTGCCACCAGAGGGAGACGGCAAGGGCATGGAGCCGCTGGCGATCTGTCTATATAATTTCCACCCTTTTTGTTTGGTTTGAGATCTTATCTTTCGAATAAGTTCTAGTTTAACTATGCTAAATGAGAAATAGATATGCACCTATTTGCCTGTATACAGGCATTTGCTATGAACAGTGAAAAATTTATCAGAATATTTATTAAAGTTCTACATATAAACTATTTAAGATAAGCAATGTCTTAGGGCTGCTTCTTATTTTCTTGCAGATGAATTGTGCTCATTTAGAGAATTGTCTCCATGAGGCGAGAGAGGAAGCCCAGACCCATCTTTGTGCAGCTGATCGTAGGGCTTCAGAGTATAGTGCATTGCGTATCTCTGCTGTCAAAACACGTGGTCTTTTTGAAAGACTGAAAAGCTGTGTTTTGTCGTCTGGAGTGGCAACTTTCTCTGATGCTTTGCGTGGTTTAGCTCAGTCTTTAAGCAGGTAAGCACTACTGCTCATTCTTAACATTGGCATAGTTAGGTGGATTGCATCTACCATGTTCTCTGAAGATATATGTAATATGTATACAACTGTCATGCATGTTCAAGATTAGATGGGAGTCTCTGCTGAAAGAGGATTCAGTTTCAAGCTTTAAGACATTCTTAATTTGTGACAAATAATTCTGTATTGTGTTTTGATTGGGATATATACGAACATAAAATGCAGTGCAAGTTCTGGAGATGCATCTTGTTATTATAGCATTAACATTATCCTTTCCTGGTATTTCTTCTGTAGTTTACCCTTAGTATTGGGGTGGGGGTGGGAATTGATGACATTGCTAACAGAAGTTGGTATTTGATTGATTTGACTATAAATCTCGTGTTGGCAATGAAGCAAAGTTGAAGTTTAATTAAATGCTTTCAAATTTTCAGTGTTGCCAATGAAAACGATGATGATGGTACTGCTGAGTTCCGTGAATGCATAAGGGTACTAGCAGATAAAGTTGGTGTTTTGTCGAGACAACGTGCTGAATTGCTGGACAGACACTCCAAGGTTGAAGCTGTAAATGAGAAACTTACTAAGGAACTAGAAGAGAAGAAAGAGTTGGTGAATAATCTTTACATGAAGCACCAACTGGAAAAGCAGGTAATGTATGCTGTCTTGATGGCATGTCATATCTGCATGTCGACAAGCTATACCCAGAAATAGGACATGCATGATAGTAAAAATATCTTTGCTTTATCTATCCATGTTTCGAAGGTATAGCTTTCAGGCTTCGTTTTTATCGTGTTATTTGTGAGACCACAAATTGCCTCAAAAGTGACAGAAACATTCACATGGCATAAATACATTTAATGAAAGATATGACAGAAGAATTAGGAAGAATTCTGGAGGAAGGAGAAAATGTTTGAAAAGAGAAACTAAAATTTTATCTATAGTTCTGTATAGTGCTAGGATTGAGTTTTTTCCATCTCATAGAACAGTATTAAGACTTCTCCTTCTCAATTTGATTACTGAGAGGAAAGGAAATGATTTAATCGCAGGCTAACAAAGAGAAGATATCCTTTGGACGTTTAGAAGTGCATGAGATAGCTGCATTCGTCCTCAACTCCGGTGGTTATTACGAAGCTATAAACCGTAACTGCCCTTACTATTATCTCTCTGCTGAGTCCGTAGCCTTGTTTACTGACCATCTCCCAAGTCGTTCACCCTATATCGTAGGGCAGGTTGTGCACATTGAAAGACGAGCAGTGAAGTCAGCACCCCCGACATCACAACGAGCTGAAAATGTTACGGATCGTGTAGATGTGCTGATGCCAGAGATTGGTAGCAATCGGTTGAGCTTGAACTCAGGATCCGCAGCGTCAAATCCTTACGGGCTTCCTGTTGGCTGTGAATACTTCATAGTAACCGTAGCTATGTTACCTGATACCACAATTCATTCACCTACTTCCTGATCTTTGTTGCAAATTGGCAGATGGACATGATGGAAGAAACCAAGTGTATATATTATATCTATATATTTTATAATATGCTGCTGAAGATGACCTCTGTTTAATTTGACTTTCATCTTCTTTTGTATAGCTACAATTTGATTCAATCCATCTCTTTGTACATAATGGTGACATCTCATGTGAATTTGCTGAATGTATTCCCTTACTGACCTTTCTAGTTATCTTTGTCTAAATCTGTTTATCCACCGTGAGCTTTTAAATTTCTTCATCGGGCTAATTGTATATGAAGGTGTAACGTTTGACCTCAATTGCAATTACAACGTCACTTCAAATATTGCTATTTCGGTACTGAACTTTAATTAGTTGTAATTAGGATCACCCCAAATTTTCCTACCACCGAAAAGTGGAATTTTTTTTTATTTTGACGCTGGAGTATTTTTAAGTTCAAACGACGATGTTTTCTATGTAGTCTTCTTTATTTTTCTCTATCTTCTCCCTCATGTCATAGGTCTTATCCTACAACTTTGAAAGGTTGAGGATTGTGTTTTCACTTTATCAATTCTTACGCTATGCATTATTCCTCTGCATCTTTCTGGTATTGCTTCTTCTGTGGAAATTAAAAAAGCCTACGTGGAAAAATTAATGCACATGTCGAATTTCCGGTGGCCGGAAAATTTGGAGTGATCCCAATTGCAAGTTTGCAACCAATATAAAAATTGGTATCGAGATGTCAATATTTAAAAGATGTGGTGTAATGCAATTGTGGTCAAATGTCATGTCATGCCTTCATATGCAATTGAGCCAAAAATGAAAATCACCACAGAATAATTAAATATCGCCATATCTTAAAAGTTAAATTTCCAGGTGATTATTAGTCTAGTTGAGAATATTCCATCGCAATTTTAGCCGCCAGATACTAAAAGAACTGATCTTGTATTTAGCTACACATACTATAATTGAATTAACTTTTTCTCTCATAATGAACAATTAATGGGATTCATGATGGAAGATCCGAAACCCAATTTATTCCAACTATAGTTAGCTTATAAGCTATAGTTAATTAACTAAATAACTTCATGAAAATGAAAACCCTGAAATTGAACGAAAACCGGAATTCCTTGGAATAAGTAGCTCCAAACTTAGTATCAATATATGGTGTTGATGTTCAATTTTAATTTATTCTTTTTAGATATAAGTTATATTTATCATATCACAATTTCATGATATTACAAATAATTCCATATTAAATCACAATAGTAACCAACCAAACTAAAAATATTATATATCATATAGCTAGGATGAGAAGACAATCTAACACTTTGATGAGAAGCGAAGCACATGCTTATATGGCTCATGGTGATGAGCTTAACCACGATGTTGACTTACTTAAAATTGAAAATTAAATGTAAAATCCGATGTGACAAAGATAGAGTGGAAGCCTTGGGGCACTCTACGAGGCAACTTAACAGCAGCAACAATTTGAAGCGTGGGTGATTTTGCATCCATCATCCTCCTCCGCCCCCCTCGCCACGAACACCGCCTCGCAGTCCGCCCCGACCCACGCCGCCATCCGCCCTAGATAGCCACAGATCTATCTTCACTACACCGTGCATCATCGGAATGTTCTCTCCTAATACTGCCGCATATATATACCAGAAATTAATATGCATGAGATGATGAAATTAATACGATTGCATGTATATATACCTGTTCTTCTTTCCAGCATATTTAGGGTTTATAACTGGGAAATCCAGCTTTTGATCTGAAAGTGGATACCTTGTAACAACCTTCGTCTTAACATCTATCACAATCTTTTCCATTGATGATTCCGCCATATCCATATCCTCCACCACATGCTCAACCGACTTCAGATTAGTCGCCACGATCACGATCTCGCCGCCGTCGTCTTCCTCCTCCCAGGAATTGGCCGTGTGCAGCAGGTTTAGCCCCGGGGCATCAACCCAGTACATCTCATTTTCATCTTCTGCATATCGCGGAATTACTCCCAGCTTCGGAACTTTTCCGAGATCGACTTTCATAATCGAATCGGAAAAGTTTCAGAAAGGGAGGGATGACCAAGTATCTGAAGGCGAAGGTCTCTCCGGTGTCCGGATCTAATTTGGGGTGGGCCGTCATCATCTGGAAAAGCTCCGGCACCGCGCTCTCAAAATCGCGGCGGCGGACGGTGGCGATGTCTCCGTCCGGCGTTATTTTGATTTGGTATGGGACGTCGGTTTCTACGAGAGCGTAGAGTTGGCCGCCGATGAGAGCTAAGCTGGTGTTGGCGGTGCCGACGCCGTTGATGAAAGGGTTGAACTGGCCGGTGAGAACTCGAGCGGCGATTAGCAGCAACGACGCAGTGATTTTGCTGTTGAAAGATCCTAAGATATTAGGGTAAACGGGGTAGCCTAAATCGTGTTCGAGAACGTATTTGTTGGTTTTGACGAAGCGGCTGCCGAAGGTGGCTTCGCCGCCGGAGATTTTGGTGGCGTGGATCATGCCGTCGCCGTCGACGACATGGTAAGGGCCACGAGGGGTACCGGGGTTAGGGCCGTTTTGGAGGTAAGCGCCGTCGAGGCACGGCGGAAGGGACCCCACCACCACCTCGCACGCGGTGGGGGAGACCTCGTCCACCGGGGAAAACCCGCCGGATAGCACGTGTTTGGGGTCTAACAAGGGTGGAAGATGGGAACCTTTGAAGCTTGATATGAGATTGTGTAATGGCTTGAAGATCATTTCATGGAGTGATGTTTTTCTGCTTTCATGAGCTAGGATTTTGTCGTCGCCGCCGCCGGCTCTCGGCGATTTGACTGCAGATGTTGGTGCAGTAGTTAGGTTTGTTTTAGGAAAATTTGTGGTTCCGGCAAAGGAGAGGTGGGATGATGGAGGGAAGCTTGAATTGAAAGAAAGAGCAAAGGTTTCCATTTTTCAAATGGTTTGGAACTTTGTTGAATTGGGCATAGGTATTTGTAGTTTAATTAATTCAAATTTTCTCCTTACTCAAACTCCATGTGATCAACACGAAAAACAAAAGGAATTAATTGCATTTTAATCCACATGCTTGAAACTAAGTTGTAATCTATGTTGCATGGGTGCGTGGGGCGGGTGCAGGAGCGATATGATAGGGTACGTGAATATGAAAATTTTAAAATTATAGGGAGCGATGGGCAAGAATATGCATAATATTAATATTTTATTATAAAATAATTAAAAATTTAAATTTTCATAAATCATATGTATGTAATTCATTTTTTTAACCCAAAATTTAAGCATTTTCAATTATGTAATTTAATTAAGTAACAAAATATCAATTCAAATATCATTAGTCCAATAGAGAAGCATAATTCAAATAAAGTTATCAAAGTGAACCTCATACACTCACTTCACCCATGGAATTTGCGAATTTTACACACATGATTCGCGAATCTGATTACTTTTGATTCTTTATTTGGAAGGATACGCCACATGGAGAATCAGATGCGAATCATTCAGAAATCCGATGAGAATCACACCCTAATAATAATCCGATACGGCAATATAATATATTTAAAAAAATTCGTGCATCATAGGTTGTAATTATAGTATTGCTCTCAAACCCTTGGTAATGGTACCTAACTTTTTAATTTGCTGCAATTGAGAGATCATCCCTAATATATCTGGCACCGGAAATCCTACATGAAAATTTGTCACTTCCACGTGGCATTTTAATTTTGGTGTGCTTTTTATTGGGAAAAATGATTTAACATGTTGGACTAGAGAGAGGAGAAAAAGAGGAGAGAGAGGAGAGAAAAAGTAGGTGACGATTTGAAAGTGAGGCCGACGGCTAGGGTGTGCATCGGGGTCAAAATTTTATAAATCGATAACCGAATCGGCAGAAATTTTAGAACTGAAACCAACCGATTTTATCTTTTGGATCGAACAGAAAAATTCAGTTGGTTTTGGTCGATTTTTTAAAAAACCGACTGAAAATGAAAAAAATTCCAAAATCACCATGTATTTGATATGATTTCATACAGTATAATACTTCCTCCGTGTGGTCCGGAGTGAGAAGCACGGGTTTTAAAAATGATGTTAGGTAAATGTATAGTGAGTGGAGAATGTGACCCATTTTGTTATAGTGTTAGTTACTTTTGAAGGGTAAAATTTTAAGTGGGATCATATCCATTTAAGGAAGGACGATATTTATGGGGAGGGACGAAAAAGAAAAGTGGACTACACTTATCACGGATATCTATTAGGGACGGAGGGAGTACTACATAACATTAAAAAAAATGACATAGATTGCTATAACAGAAGATACGCCCAAATTAAGAACCAGAAAATTAATTCACATAAGAAGGAAGGCATGATTCATCACTCTTGGAATCAACATCACTCTTAAATTAACCACAAAAAAATGAAAAAAAAAACAGAGAGAAGAGGTTCTCCAGCGAGAAGGGCGGCGCCGTCAACGGTGGGAGAAGGGCGCCGGCAGACGGCGGATGGTGGGAGAAGGACGCCGCGCTGACGACGGTGAGAGACGGGTGCCGGTGGGAGAAGCGCCGACGAGGATGGAGTGTGGACAGTGGAGTGTGATTGTGAGTTTTGAGCCAGAGAAAGTGAAGAGGCGAGGAGAGATTAATGTGCTGTTGCTTAAAGTTTTTTAGTAGTGAATTAGGGATTTTAGTTTATATAATAAAATAACATATTAAAATATTATATAATAAATATATTTATATTTATTTTATTAATAATTCGGTCGGTTCGGTGCCCGGCTGATCAAATTTAGCGGAACCGAGACCGAAACCGAAAACCTATTTTTTGCAATATTAAGAATCGAACCGAAAACTGATATGCTTAAAAACTAGACCGAACCGACCAAAACTCATCGATTCGATCGGTTTTTTCGGTTCGATTGGAACCGTGCACACCCCTTCTGACGGCAAGCTTCTTCACTAATGGTGACATCTCTTTGTACAGCTACAATTTGGGTCAATCCATCTCTTTGTGAATGTGATGAATATATTCCCTCACTTATCTTTCTAGTTATCTTTTTGTCTAAATTTGTTTATCCATCGTGAGCTTTTTTTTTCTTTTCTTTTCTTCTGACATGTGACAACATGGCATTATCAAACACGGTTGTGATTTCTTTTTCTATTTAGAATTTATTAGTATCTTTTACGTGGTAAGAAATTCAATCCAGTCTGAAACCAACAGAGGATCCGAATAAGCCAAAAAGAAAAGATAAACCTTTTACAATAATACTTTTTGGACATAAATATCCGGACATAATCTAGCCCGTTTAGGAAAATGGAGAGGTTCGATCTGTTTTACTTATTTATTTAATTTTGTAATTAAAAGAAAATATGCAGAGTTACCATTTTATCATTTACCTATTTTAGCTCCAAATTTATATGTTTTGGCTCCAAATTGGCATGAGATTAATCATAATTTTTTAATTACGATTAAACCCACGAGGTGCCCAAAATAGGTTGGCCATTACTTTTTTTTTTTAGGGAAATAGGCTGACCATTACTAAAAAATAGATAAATTAGGCTACAATGAGTCATAGCAAAATTGCTACAATTTACAAAATAGGTTGGCCATTACTTTTTTTTTTTAGGGAAATAGGCTGACCATTACTAAAAAATAGATAAATTAGGCTACAATGAGTTATAGCAAAATTGCTACTCCCTCTGTCCCAATAGCAATGTCTCACTTTCTTTTTTTGTCTGTCCTAATAGCAATGTCTCATTCCAAAAATGTAAATAATTAACTCTTCAAAAGCTGTAGGACCTACCACTTTTTCTCCACTTTTTCTCCTTTTACTCTTATTTCTTAATAACCGTGCTCAAAGCAAGTGAGACCTTGCTATTGGGACGGAGGGAGTACAATTTAATATGGTCTAGTCTTTTAACTCTTGCAAGAATTCCATTTTACCCACTTTGTAAACCCACCTCTGGGGTGTTTAATGGGATCTGACAAAAAGAAAGAAAGAAAAATTCGAATAAAATTAATAAATTTTTTTTTATTAATCTCATGTCAATTTGGAGCCAAAACTAGGGCTGTCAAATTCCCGAGCCCGTCGGGCTTTTTTGGGATAATCGGGCCGGGCCGGGCCAAAAAAATTGCAAGAAAAGTCGGGCCGGGCTGGCCCGGAAATTTTTCGGGTCTAAAAATGTGCGGCCCAGCCAGGCCCGAAAATACATTTGTAGTGTAATTTGTCCGGGCCGGGCCGGCCCGAAAAAATTCCGGGCCTAACATTGTGATGCCCGGCCCGGCCCAAAAATGCTTCGGGCCTGAAAATTGGCAGCCCAGCCTGGTTTCTGGTCGGGCCGGGCCAATTTTTACGCCCCTAGCCAAAACATATAAATTTGGAGGTAAAATAGGTAAAGGGTAAAATGGTAACTCTGCATATTTTCTTTTAATTACAAAATTAAATAAATAAATAAAACGGATCGAACCACTCCATTTCCTAAACGGGCTGGATTATATCTGGATATTTATGTCCGAATAGCATCACTCAACTTTTTAACCCGGGAAAAATCAACCCGATTGACTCCAATTGAATAACCCAACAGCATGATTTTCTCACAATGGCCTTAATGGTTCTTGAACAGTTTTCCTCTTATCTAATAAATCTGACATAAAATAAAACCAAATCTAATTTTAGTGAGTGCTTGGTTGAGCAGTTGTGCTCATAAGCTCCTTGAAGCACAGTGAACATATGGTGAAGAATATTTCAGGAATTAAAATTAAATTGTGCGTCAATTGTAATCCATTTACATAATCAAGGACGTACATCATAATCACAAAAAAGAAACAGTGCATCCTGTTTGTCTTGAGCTAATATGTTGAGGATTCTTCACGAACCTTGATTTCAGAATCCTATGCAGTTACCCTTTACCAAGGTTACCATTACAAAAACCAAAAACCAGAAACCAGAAACCAGCTCTTAGCTTAGTCCTTATACGTGTATATGGCCAAAGGAAATCATTGCGGAGATTGATATTCTTCACCTTCTGCAATTCCATATAAAAAGTTCGAAAACCTTGGAAGAGAAGCAATACGCGGAAGATGGAGAAGCAAGTCACTGAATGAGTCTTTTCTAGGTAAGCCGGGTGTGTGTGCAAAATTTACTTCAGTAGCCTGCATCATGTTACTGCTCTTCTCATGTGTAGAATCATTTGCAAGGTCAAAGTAGACATTCTTTGCAGGATCAGCAGCTTGGTCGCGGTTTTCACCATCAACTAGAGCAGCAGAAGCTATGACAGGATCCTGCAGCAAGCTGCAAAGAGAATTTACCTTCTTCATTAGGGATCTTTCATCCAATCCTGTTGAACAGTGAGTATCACTAAGCAAAACTTGGGAAATGTTTTCGAGCATGTCATGGCATTCGGATGCCTTGGCTGAGGGTAAGCTTCCAGAAGTCATTTGCTCAGAAATACAGTTTCCTATGTGGTTCACAAGATCAGTCATTGACATGGAGGGGCGAAGCCCAGATACCTTCAATGCTTCCCAACTTTTTGGTAATAAAGAATCATGCTTAATACTATTCATATTCGCTTCAATTGGTTGTGTATCTGTCCCTAGTAGAATTTAAAAAAAAAAAAAATGATGTCAGTATGAACTCCAATTTGACGAAGTTTTGCAATGACCGAAGATTTACTGAGCATGCCAGCAAGATTTAGCTTTCAAGCGTTGACAAAGGCAGTTAAATCACTGAAATGCTCAACATGTTTCCCAAAATTCACCCTCAACGACATATGGGTTCAGTTTTAAGTAAAATGAACCAACAAAAATGATCGTTTGATTCAGAGTTATGGAGATGAGCCTACACACAGACTGGTGGTCGTTCATTGTCAAAACATTACATCTGTAAGGTATGTTTCGGCATCAAAACCAAGTTATGGATCCACTAAAAACAAATATCAAACATGGTAAAAGCTTTTCTATACCTGAGCTTGGTGATGCTGCTTCTTTAGACACATGTCGAACTGCCAGAGGATTCTTTCCAAATTCAGAAGCCCGTAACTGTGGACCAGTTGATGAAGCCACTTCCTGGAAGGCAGAGATGGGTGATTCTATAGCAGCAGCATATGGCTGCTGATTTCCTCCATCCCCTGCAGATTCTTCTGAGTTTTCACAAGCAGAAGCTTGTAATTTGAAGTACGGGGAGTCCACAACTATTTCAGGTTGTTGGCTCAAGACACTAAGACGCATGTCGCACTGAAGAAGCTTTTCATAATGCTTGTCTAGCGTGCCAGGAGGACACTGTAAAAAATGTTGCCTAAGAAAGAGCAGCAATTATTCATCCAGTAGAATACTTAATTTGCATCTATCAGTATAATCTATATGCAACACTTCAATGCCAAGATAACATTAAACAGTCATCTTAAGCTCTGGATAAAGCATACTGCACAACAGTTTTAGAGTCTCTTTTCTCGCGCAGACAACAAATGCAAGTCTTAGATGTACAAGAATCACCATACGGAGAAAAATTGGTATTGTTTTCCAGTTAAAAGTTATATAAGTATAAGAGGAAAAGGATGAATCAAGCATGCATGACAAAGCTGTAGGAACCGCCTTCACAAGGCAGACACCATTCAGTTGCTCATAGAGTAGTACAGTTCACATGAAAAGTTAAAGATGTTGAGCCACATCTCATCCTTTTACGCCTAAGAGAAGTAATATAAGTATGTGGATAAAACAGAAAAATGAATGTGGAACCAAGAAAGAAACAAGAGTAGATACATGGCGAAGATTTCATGCACAAGCATAATTATTACAGTCAAAAGATAGGGAAATGAGAAGATCTGTAGGGACTTACTTGTTAGTGCTAGCCTGCCCGTCAGTGAAGTCTGTAGTTGCCTGCCATAGAGTATGTTTTCTAGGTTGTGGATTGGTTTCCCGAAAAAAAGAAGGAGCTCGAGCTAGCTGGCCAGGAAAAATAAAAAGCAACGACAATTTATTGAATAACCTATTTCATAGGTGAAAGATATTACTGTTATACAATTAAAGAAAAATCATTACCACAATGTTTAAAGTTCCAGGACCATCATCAGGAAAGTTAGCCTTCAGAGCCGTTATTTCAGACCACTGGATCTCAATTTTACTCTTGAGACCTCCATCAAGAACTTCCCACACTAGTTTATGCTTCGCAAAATAACACTTCGCCACCAGATCGCCTTCATATTTCGAAACATACTGCCAAAATATCCTATGTTAGCAATTGGCAGCAGATTTAACACATTAGGGAATATTATCATCTCGAAGTAGGACGTAGTTTGGAGTGTCTTCAATCTCCCTTTCTATTCAAATACTTCATTAAGTGTCACAGATCAGGTCACTCAAATTATTGAACACTTCTTAAAATGTTATTGCTAGCACACTTCATTGATTAACTCCAAATATCTCTAGTTAAATTTCTGCAACTTTAGTATAATAAGAAAAAAGAAATCAGATTTCCAACTTCTACCTGGAATAACTTCTAAATAAAAGGACTATCAGAACTTCAGAACTAAGCATGCTATCAAGCTCTAATCATAACACAAATTGGAACTGCTGCTTTCAGAAAGAAAAAAAATCTAGAATAGAAATGACAAATGCATGTTCAAATTGCTTTTCTCTACATGAAAAACCATTTCACAAACTTCCCATTCACAAATTACCATAATGTAAAAAATACGAAAGGAATTTCTCAATCAAGATGAGTTTCATAAGCTTGTTAAGTGGCAGTTTGAAAGAGAAACTACTGTAAAACCAATATGAGCCTCAAATTCTACTTATCTGGTTACTTAACAAACTAACCGTATTGGCATCCACTATCTACAAACACAATCACACACATATTAATGTTATGTCTCGGAATATCCGGAGAAATCCACCAAGTGCAGCATCTAATATCTAACCAAAACATAAAAAGATACTCTTTTAGCACGCATACTGACTCAACAAGAATAGTAAGGCACAAATTCATAAGCACTACCTCCCAGCTGCCAATTCTCAACAATGAAGCTGGAAAATTTGAAGCCTTCAACTTATCACTAGCACTTGCAGCAGTACTCCCCTTCATATCTTTCTTGCTTCCCTGGCTAGTGATTTCAGTAGTATTCTCCGAGATAGAGCCGCTACTTCTTTGTGCGAGCGTCATCTGGATTAAATCCAACAATGACGGACTTTTTCTGAGCCTCAAACCCAAAGGACTTGGCTCATCAAGTGGATTGTACTGTGAAGGTGGCACATTTAACACATGATTCTCAAAGCTCAACTGCCACCACAAAATGCAAGAAATTGTGAATAAGGACTCAATTCCAACAATTATCGCGGAGAACCCAACGCAGTGAAGCGTATATAATGGTGGGGGGGAGAGGCGCCAATTATCTACGAATGCATGTGCAGTGATGAACTTGTATTAACTGTACTTCTTAAACCTCTAAAAATTATACTTAGCAGAACATTTAGAAGTTTAGTCGGATTACAGTTCGCCACAATAATTCCTCAAAACGTGAAGAGACTACTTTCGCACAAAGATCATCAATTTATAGTACTCAACAAAGATAAAATTAATCGAAAGTTTTCAAATGCAGGCACGTCATTGCTCTCTAATATTTTCCCAGCTCATTTATCAGCCCAACCCCCCCCCCCCCCCCCCCCCAAAAAAAAACAAAAAAATCCATAAAAATAAATATAACGAAATATCATATGAGTAACAACGACGACCAATTCTGAGCCCTTATTAACTCAAAACCCAGATTCAAAATATAAAGAAGAAAAAAAAATCCTGTAAATGGAAACCTGATTAGAAGGAGCGGCTTCCAAACGAGAGCGTTTTGGGAGAGAACCATACTCTTCTTCAGAAAAATCCTCAAAATTCCCGGAATGCAGCGATCCCATCAGCTGAACCATCAAACAAATAAAAACCCTTCCAAAAGAATTCAAAAATTGAAACCCCAAACCTCAATTAGAAATCCGGAATCTCAATTTCTTGATTGATTATAATGCAACTCTTCCTTCTCAAACAACCCAATTTGATAATTCCTTTTGAAAGAAAAAAACAAGAAAAATATATTAAGTAATGTGGATTGTTCTTCAGAAGAGAAAGCAGAATTATTCACGGAAGTTGGTAATTGGATTCAGTCCAAGATTTATATAATACTTTTCCGTGGATTCACGTAGGGCCTGAAATGACCAACTTGCCCTTTACAAAAAAGGCCGTCGACATGTTTTCCAATTATTTCAATTAAGGAATTAATGGTGCTCTCTACTTTGATGGTATGAAAAATGAGGGAAAAGAAAATTTTCTTTTTTTAATTTTTTAATTTTTTATCTTTCTTTATCCTTTTGTATAGATTAAAATTTCACCATTAAAGATAGAATTGAGAGATTTAAAGGAAGAAAATTTTATTTTTCCTCATTTTTTCATTTACCATCAAAGTAAACGTACCCTAAAAGTTAAAGCAAGTAGAGAAATTTAATGTGTGAACCTTGTTGGTTCATCCTATTTGATAATGAAGTCCAATTGATAGATTATTTACATCTGTGTGTGTATGTATGTACATTAACGATACAATGATTGAAATCTATATTTCAAAAAAATAAAATTTGTAATAAGATGGTTAGTACTTTCATTATTAGAAAAATATATAATAAGATGGGTTATATTGCATTTAGAAATACATGTGAATGGAGATAGTTATATAAAGAGAGAGAGGAGTGATGTGCTAAACACCAACGTAAGTATATTTCGTGAGCGCCACTTTCGATTTGTTTACATTAGCACAATTCTTTTTAATTTTTGATATTGTATTTTATTCTAATATCTTAGTAATTATTGTTGAGATCGTTAAATTTACAAATTAATAAAAATCAAAGCTCGATTTACAAATTAAATTTATAGAGTATCACTTATCTCTCTCTCTCTCTCTATATATATATATATATATATATATGAACAAGCAGTGAAAACACGATAAATCATTTAATATTAGGGTTAATTATCACTTATGGCCCGACCTTTCACTCCATAGTGATTTTATAGTCTGACCTTTCGAAATATTCAAAAATGGTTTGACCTTTTGCCCCTCTGTGACACTTATGGCATGAGAGTGAAAATCCGACGACGGAAAACTAACTGGATGACCGAATGATGATGTAGATATTCTCACCCCCATTTTTTAAATGACGTGAAATTTGCATATGCCATAAGACAAAATGAATTGGTCTTTAAATAAATAAATAAATGATTTCTTCTTCCCCAACACAAATTCTCATCGTTCAACACAAAAGAGTTTCAGACTTTTCACTTCCGCCACTATTATTCAATTTATATGGTTTATACAGTAAGATTTCACTTCCATTTTTTTTTTTTTTTTGTCGCAGTAAGATATCTTCTCAAAATCAATCACTGATATTCTGGGTGTCTAAACAATAGATTCACAACTTTCTCCTTCCTGTTGTCAAACAATTTCCCAACATTTGGAGTTATTGAAGCTTCGGGACCACAAGTGCGAACACGATAGAATAGTTTGGGGTCGAAATGGATGGACCACAAGAGGTACAAGACTTCTATTTTCTCATGCCCAACACCTGCTTGATAAAAGTCCATGCTGAAAATCTGCAAATGACAACCAATATAATGATTCCTCTTTCGAGGCAACAATCAGCAGTATTAGAATCGCCACTTATGGCATCGATTCTTGTTGATTTCAATTGGATAAACCATAAAAATCGAAGAATGGTGGCGAAAATGAAAGGTAAACTTGAAAAAAAAAGAGAGAATTTTGGTGAGTGGAATTTCGACTTTCAAGAATTTTAGTGCTAGATTTGAGACCGCATCTCCAACGAATTTTACTTCGAAAAAATTGAGGAGGAGAAAGAGTAAGAATGATGAGAGTTTGTGTTGAAAAAAAAAGTTTGGAAGAGAAATCGTACTGTATAAACCATAAAATCGAATAATGGTGGCAGAAGTGAAGGGTCTGAAACTTTGTTTTGTGTTGGAAGAAGAAAAGTCTGGTACTTTTTTTTTGTGTTGAACGATGAAAATTTATGTTGGGAAAGAAGATTTTTTTTTTTGGATTAAGTTTTTTTTTATTTAAAGACAAACTCATTTTGTTTAGATGGCATATGCAAATTCAACTTCATTTAAAAAATGAGGCAAGAATATCACATTATCATCCGGCTGTCACAATCAGTTTTTCGTTGCCGGAATTTCACTTCCATGCCATAAGTGTCACAGAAGGGCAAAGATCGGGCCATATTTAAATATTTCGAAAAATCAAGCCATAAAGTCACTATAAAGTGAAAGGTCGGGCCATATATGAATATTTCGAAAGATCAAGCCATAAAGTCATTTTGAAATGAAAAGTCGGACCATAAGTGATAATTAACACTTAATATTATCATATCAACAATAAATCAAAATGTGTCCGCCATTATTGTTGCTCGTGGGCACGAGTTAACATGCTCACTGTTATTCTGATAATGTCATGTAAACATATGAGTGATTTTGTTCTTATCATGTACTTTTTGAACTTTGTGTTTTTTTTTATCGATTGCAATCATGTGTGAATAAATTTTACTTACATAAAAATATACGAGCAGAGAGGAGTCAACATACGAGCCATTAAATTTGGGGAGAAAGTTAAAATAATCAATTTGAAAAAACAAAGATAAATTCTAACCATTAATCTTTAAAAGATAAATACTAACCAATATTTTTACATCTTTACTATTTTGCCCTTATATATGAAAGTATACATGACATATACGAACACATACATGAATACATACATGAATACATATATGATAGTCAAATATTTTTTCCGGCGACATTTTCCGGTGACATTTCCCGGCGACATTTTCCGCGGAAATTCCGACTACTTTTTCCGGCGAAAAATTTCCGGCAATTTTTTCCGGCGACTTTTAGAGAAAAACAGATTCAGAAAAAAAAATTCAGGCGAAAAAAATTCCGGTGACTTTCCGGCGGAAATTCCGACGACTTTTTCCGGCGAAAAATTTCCGGCAATTTTTTCCGGCGACTTTTAGAGAAAAACAGATTCAGAAAAGAAAAAAAAATTCCGGCGAAAAAAATTCCGGCGACTTTTCTAGCAAAAAATAGTTTCAGGAAAAAAAAACTTTTCCGGCGAAACACATACATAAGGAAAAAAACACACACACATACATGTATTCGTGTATGTCATGTATGAATTCATGTATGTCATGTATGGATTCATTTACACACACACACACTTACATGTATTCGTATATGTATTCATGTATGCCGTGTATGGATTCATGTATGTCGTATATGGATTCATGTATGGATTCATGTATGGAGTCATGTATAAAAGGGCAAAATTGGAAGAGTGGACATTATTTATCTTTTAAAGATTAGTGGTTAGAATTTATCTTTGCTTTTTCAAATTGGTTACTTTTGAACATTGTTTCTTAAATTTGATAACTTAAATAAGCATCGGTACATTATCATTTTATGAAAATTAGTATTTCTAAACCTGACTACTTAAATTAAAATAAAAAATCTTAACAATTACTCCCTCCGTTCTTTTATAAGTATCCCCCACCGTCAAATTGCACATACCAATAAAATAAAGAAATTTACCTATGTAACCTTATTAATTACCATCATTAATGTATACATACAACTAATTAACAAATTACTAGATGCATTAAATAAGGATAAAATTGGAAAAATATCATTAATTTACTCTCAAATTTTGAAATAGGATACTTATATGAAAACAAAAAATTAAGCTAAATAGGACATTTAAAAAAGAACGGATGGAGTATACAAGATTTTGCCTACAATGAAACCTTTCAAATGTTGAAAAGTTGCCATTATGTTCAGTATCTTATTCCGTATCTTTTTGGATACTTTGAATATTTTTGCAATTAAATTTCAGTACTATATATATTTTAATAAATTCTTATTATTCAATAAATATAATATAATTATCTCTAACAGAATGACGACTTAGATAATCTGATCCAAAAAATAGTACTAATAGACTATCGATATTAAAAAAAATACTTCCTCCGTTCTTTTTTAAATATCCCATTTAGCTCAATTTTTTGTTTTCAAATAAGTGTCCTATTTCAAAATTTGAGAGTAAAATGATGACATTCTTCCTATTTTATCCTTATTTAATGCTTCTCGTAATTTGTTAATTAGTTGTATGTATACATTAATGATGGTAATTAATAAGGTTATATATGTAAATTTCTTTATTTCCTTGGTATGTGTAATTTGACGGTTGAGGACACTTATAAAAGAAGGGAGGAGTAGATTATAACACTTTATTTCAGATTCAAACCATACAGATACTTCTATTAAATGAGGGGTACTTTTTTTACATTTTATGTAAATGTACAAAGAAGTAATTTCATTACAGTGTTTAGGGGTACATTTATAATTCGATTACGATGCATGTACACGGCGACCATTACATTTACAGGTGTGTTCTGAGTGGATAAATATGTGGGTCCAGATTCTTTCCACCCATAAAGTCATAAAGAGACTTCACAAAACGACACCGTTCACATGGGATCCAACTCCAACCGAAAAAAAAATTTAAAAACGTGCTTTTAACCCCCCATATTTGAAAGTTGAGAAAGCTCGCACTTGCTTTGGGAAAATTTTCTGATATGTTCAATGATTAGACGTCACCAGACGCGCTTTATTTATTTCGACTTTCGATCATATTATTTTTCCTTTATTTTTATAATATGAATAATTTATAGGCATAGTTTGAGTTAAATAACACGTTGGGAAATTGAGATCTAGGGAACGTCGACATTCTAATATTCTACTACTCCCTCCGTCCCATTTATATAGGCTTGTTTTCCTTTTTTGAATGTCCCAAATATATAGGCTTGTTTCCATAAAAAGTAATATTTTTTAGCTCATTTACTAATATATTCCTATTTAATTCTTTGATTAACTCATAAAAAATACATAGTCAAATAATAAATAGGGGCATATTAAGAAATTTACTATATAATTTACTTTTCCAATATTTTTTCTTAATCCTTGTGAAAATTCCAATCCGCCTATATAAATGGGACGGGGGTATGATTTTATTAGCTAGAATATGCGATTCATCTTATCCAGTATTGTACTTTAACTAGTTGGATTATCTAAATGTTCAATCTATCCACAATTTAAAGTCAATCGATCAAAGTGGATAGATTAAATATTAAGTAAATTTGTAGTCGCAAAATATAGACGTGTTGTGAATAACTTATTCGAATTTATGACACTTTAGCTATAGTTAAGACTGCGTATTCATATTCCAATATTAATTCATCCATATGAAGTTCGTCAAGTGGCTCAATTTGCATAATTGATACAATAATCTGACTAATTTTAGAAAATCGACAAAGTGTGGTGACACAAAATGGGACTGAAAAATATGCGAATGCAATCCATATAATAAATAGAAAAGTTAGTTTTTACTCAAATTATATTTCCATCAATTCTTGAAAACCCTTCAATTTTATATTGTCAATAATAAAAGTCTTCAAACTAGAGGTGCAAATAATTTTTTAGACTGAAAAATTTGCAATAAAAGTGGAACATATAAAACCCATTTTAATTGAAAAGATAATACACCAAATGAATTTTATTCAACGCAAGTTAAGCGTTTATGAGATAACAGAGATTACAATTAAACGCAAGTGAGGCAAGAATAGAGAAGACTTCGATTGCTGTTTGACTTCTGATTGGTGGTCGCATTATTGCAACTCATTAATTTATTTGGACAAACATATTATTATGCTAGCCGGTCATAATTAGAAGCACTAAATATAGTTATTTATTACCGGTCAAACATATTTATTTCATCACAAACTCTAAATCGTCATTTCGTAGGTTGAGTAACAAAGTAGGGAAAATCAATAGTTATAGTACATTACAAAGGAAGATTTTGGGAAAGAAAAGCATCAAAAAATTATTTATTTTTCTCACATAAATCTTCCATCCAAAGAACATCGAGATTCGAAATGGGTTGCATATTAAACATCCATCGAGGCATTTTCTCGCAATGCTTCAATCTAAAACAAATAGTATATGCCACAACACATAGATGATAGGACCGTATAAGTACAGTTTTATAGTATTCAACTAGTATTGTACCCCGCGTTGCAGGGGAGTATTTTGTAATATTTTTTCTTTAAAAATTTATTATCAATTTCAATTATCTAAAAAAAATAAGTTATAATGATAAAATATTATCAATTACTATTATCTAAAAATTAAGTTATTATGATAAAATTAGATATGTATATATACTCCAATAACAATATAACTTTTGATAAAATTAAATTATGAGATTCTCATAGCCAATATTTTCATAATAAATAATTTTAAAAATGATTTACCAAAATAAAAAAAAATAATTGAAGGGGTAAAGCACATAACAAAACATGAGATAATTATTTTCTAACAATATTTTCCTTTTAATACATTCCCAGATATAACAAAAAAATTATTGAAATGCCTTTTGCACATTTGCTGGAAAAGATATCCATTCTTTTTTTTACTAAGAGTAACTGATTTACTACAGATAATTTGAGAGAAACATATCATCCCCTCCTCATGCATAAACTGCCAGCTTTAATAGAATTTATTAAAATAAATTTACACCTTCTGAATTTATAAAGGGCGAAAACTCTTGTGCACCCGTCACTTCGGTGCAACAGAACCCACGCGCCCCTAAGTGACGGGGTCGGAAAGCTCCGGTTGCACCTAAGTGACCGGTGCACAAGACCTTACCATGTTGAATTTTGTCCTATAAAAGGTGCTTACAGTTACATTTGATTACTAATCCACAAATGTTAAGCTTCTGATCTTTAGATAAGGCATTATATTTGAGCTTTTGTTATCAGACTTTCTTTTTTTTTCTTTTTCCTAAATTTGTAGTCTCGGTAAGAAATTTTTGATTGAGTATCATCGATCAATGTATTTCTCTTTGTTAACTACAAAAAATATGAAAGTAATTTTATCATACATATAATATATATATATATATTATAATTTTTTTCGTAAAAGGGAAATAAAAGGATTTTATGGAAATAAAAGTCGTTCAAACAAAAGCGACAACGAAACCAACAAAAGAATCTTGAGTTCTTATCTTTTCAACTTAATTTTTTATTTTTGTGTACTATAATTATTAATATAATTTTTAAATTTCATAAACTTTACAAATTACATATATAATAGTTGTATTTTATTAAATTTAAATTATCTATTACTAATTAAATTAATCAATCCGTGGATCGCAATATCGCAATATCGCACAGGACAAATTCTAATTTTGCAATAAAGTGGAACACATAAAAAAAATTGCTTTTTCTCTCATAAATCTGCCATCCAAAGAACATTGTGATTTGAAACGAGTTGCATATTAATCATCTATCGAGGCATTTCCTTGCCTTCAATCTAAAACGAATACCACAACTCATAGGTAAATAAGATCGTACCCGTACAATTTCATAGTACTCAATCTGCAAACGTGATGAGGTGTTGAATGGCGATAAATCATTGACGATTGAAAAGTAATACGAGCTCATTCATTTACGACACAAAGAGGCATTTAATATTAGCTTCTATGGTTTATCGTCATTCAACTCCACATCCGGTTTTTGTCTAGTCTTATCAGAATTCTTATTGCCTCTGCATTGGGAAGTATTATCACTTTGGGCAATATGTATTATTATAAAGTCTCCCACATCGGTATCACACCCTTATTTATTCATGTTTATAATGTAATAGATGACAATGTTGTTCGCCGAGCTCATTAACGAGAGCTTGTGACCCAAGTGGGGGCAATAAAGTGATTGGATATTGGGCCGATCCAACTGGCTGGGCTTTGGAGCGCCAACTCTGACCCGCCCATTCCAAGCTGAGAGTTGGGCCACGTGGCCCGTGCGAAGGCATAAGCTTCGTGGCTCTTAGAGTGGAGGGCACCGCGTCAGGCTGGTTTCACAGAGCAGCGCTAACCTCCCGCTCTCGGCAGTGGAAGGATAACGGGTTGGTGCGCTCTCGGTCCATTAAAGCTAGATTGGTCAGCGCAATTAGACAATCACTTTTTTTAAATAATCTGAAATTATTCAAGATAAAATTCTATGTACTGCATTTGATATTTCTAAACACCCCGTTTTATCCCAATATTGATCTTTTTTCTATCGCACATTTTAAAATTTCGGCAAATTAGTGTATATAATGTTTCGATAATGTCACGAACTCCAAAAACGTAAATATCACACAAGAAGTTAGTTTATAACTTAAAAAATGGGTTCTGTATTCATGATTAATTGACATTTTCTTGTGGCTTGTAGGATGATGCAATTACTTCAAGTTATATGGTTTATGTCTTAAATAGAATGAGGTGAATTTTTATCTAGTCGCCTGATTTTATTTGATGTTGCCTTCAATCAATTTGTTGACGACAAATTGACGAGGAATACATTCATTGCAATACAAACCAAAGAGAAATACAATAGTTAATCATCCAATAATCTGTTTCATTAACCCCAACTACAAGGAGAATATTCAAGGGCAGACAAACGGTCAAGTATATGCATTCCATTTCATAACTGACCAAGATTACCTATGTTCCTATAGCGCGAAAACTTTGTCCGAAATCGAGCTCGACAATATTCATTCCTTTCTTACATCCCTGCTCCAAAAAGTCAAGCTTATGGCCTTGTTAAGATGGCTACTGATTCCCACTCCAAACTGCATATCACGTCCTGCAAGGTAACATTTTCGCCAACGCTAAATAACAGACTCGTTGGCATAAACGTACAGAAAGCCCAAAGAAGGCATTGACAAGAAATATGAACAGGACTTCTGATAGATGGTAAAGTTTACTCACCGATGGGTTTTCTCTGTCTATGTCAAAGCTATTTATTGCACAGGGTTCGGCCAGAAGTTCTTTTGGTTCTTCGCCTAATTGAGTCAAAACACATCAGTTCCCAATCAAATGTGTTTTGCGATACACATTATCGTCTGATTAAGAACTCAGTGGTTTTAATTAAAGTTTGCAATTATCTGACCAAAATAAAGGACGTGTACCTTGCTCGATCACAGCAAGAATGCCATCCTCTGAACAGATCATAGCAGGCAGAATTGTAGATGATGACGAGCTACTCATCTTGGAAGAATGGGTATAGTTGTCATAGTGGACCTCCCATATGTCACTTTCTACTATGGAATTTGCTGGTGCATCACCAATACCAACCCCAGACAACATAATGGGCTGTTTCGGGCGACGTATATCCCATGCAAATACAACACCAGAAGAGCCTCCTGCCTTCACAAACAAAAATATTAGTAAATCCAATATGCAGATTCTATTTTTATGCTGTATCTCCCTACAACATTATATACACATGCATTTGTTTGCAAGACAAGTTTTTTCCAGTCTAAACTTCAGTACTATCAAGAAAGGGCAGCAAGTTAAATAAAATCTAAGATAAAGAGGCATCTTACAAGGCAAGTGTGTTTTCGTGATGGATGAATATCAATGGAATGTACAATGCCCGAAGCACTTCCTTTTGTCCTGTTAATGTCATATTGGAAAACACGTTTCAGCTTTATAAAACAATAATAAAATTCCTGGAAGGAAGAGACTAATCGAGACATTAGAGTCTCCAATCACAGGTCCTGTAGAGTGCCTTCTCATTTTTAGGTCCAAAAGAGTACTGTCTACTCTAAATAAAGTAATACTACAACAATAATAGTTGGCAATGTAGGTTTCAAGGAGTCCATTGTGGCACACAATTGTTCAATATCCATATTAAGATTAGCTGATTAATCTTGATTCAGAGGTACCCGAAAACCAGAAGCAAATTAAGAAGATTACTTACAACACAGCTTTCTTTCTCTATAGTGAAAAAATAGACTAGAATAAATTAATCTATATGTCTCATTATTGCAATCTCCTTTGTTCATCTACTAATACTTTTATGAGCCTCGAAATGTTAAGGTCGACAGAAACTAGTACTTATTTAATGGCTAGATGATCACTCTTCACCATTGTAGCCAAAACAGACCAATACATAACACCAAAATTAAAGGCAGGGAAGCAGTCACTAAAAGTCTATACCAATTTCACAATATAATCACCAGTAGTTATATCCAACTAACAATCAGAAAACACAACTTTTAGCAATCAGCTCACAACGGAGAAGTATTGTTTATGCAGAATTACTTCCTTCCACCACTCAGTTAATGATACATCATGGATTTTAAGCCATACAGAGAGTACTTGCATAATCTGCCTAGGAAAGTGTTTGCCTGCTTTCATTACAATCCTTCGAATTAGCACAACGAACAAAGACGGAGCCATTTTTGATAGATAGATTGATAAAATAATCCCATAACGACAGCTTAAACTTCAAATGCAACAGTGAATAATCAATCTACAACAAAAACAGTGCAGGCATACACCGATACATATTCACTGAAACAACAAGTACAAGATCATTAATTTTTCTGTTTGTTCTAAAGAAAAGCTACAATAATTACCAATCATCCTTGAACAACGCCACGGGACCACCGGCCTTCCGCTGGTCCCACCAATGAAGGCCAAAGCCAAACGCGCCGGTCACGAATTCCGCCGGAGAAGCCCACTTAACCGAACTATACGAAACCAAACCCTTACTATCAAAAACCCTCCTAAAACCATTCCCCGCCGATACACTCACCAAATTGACACTCCCATCCTCCCCAACACTCACACACTCCGACCCATTCTCGTTCAAATCAATCGCCGAAACGGGGCCCAAATGAAACCCCTGCTCCGGCACGGAGAACTCGAAATTCAAAGACCCATCAATCAAATCAGCGGAATGAAAGAGCAAGGTGCCGGAAAAAGTGGCGGAAGCAATAAGGGCTCTGGAAGGGTTTAAGGGTGAAGGGGAGATTTTCAAAGAGGTAATTCTTGAGGGGGAGGGTGCGGAGGCTAGGGGAGTGAGGGCAGGGGCGGTTTCGGAAGGGGAGAAAGTGAGGGTTTGGAGGGAGGGGGTGGAGGTGTCGGAGTCGTAGGCGGCGAGGAGGACGTGGCGGGTGAAGGTGGAGAGGTGGGGCAGCCACCGGAGGGCGTCGATGTACGTGTGCTGGGGGAATTTGTGGATCTGTGTGGGGTACGGAGAGGGGTTGAACGCCATTGATGAATGGCGGAGGTCAAGATTTTGGGGTTTTGCGTTTTGAGTGGCTGGTTGGTTTGTTTGATGAAATGCTGCCATGGAGATGGAGGGAACGGCAGAGTTAAATTTTTCTCGATTTATCATAATGGGCCTCAAAAGTGGTCCATTGGGCCTCCGAGTTTAACTATTTGGGCCTCTGTTTTACTACTATAGAGAGAGCACATAGTGCTGAATTAGAACCTTTTTCCTTCTGTTTTGCAACACATACACACATGACTCGAAATATGTCTTACCAACTGAGCTACCTTCGTTGTCTGTTGAATTAGAATTTCCCACAAAATATGTATGGGCTGGACTGAATACCCATATATATAGATCTTTCATAAAAGAGAAGAAAAAGAAAAATGAATAATTTTAAATTAAAAAAAATACCAAACTCCCATCAACCAAGGTCCAAGAGTACCCTTAAAGTGCAAAAATAAAGAGAAGAAAAAGAAAAATGAATAATTTTAAATTAAAAAAAATATCAAACTCCCATCAACCAAGGTCCAAGAGTACCCTTAAAGTGCAAAAATATTTATACATGGCATTTATTATTGTTGCAAAAATCCAAAAGGAATTTAATGCTTACCACTCCATGCCATGAACATATGGCAGCCACTCAAAAAGTTATAGATAAGAATTTTCAGACCTAACTCTAAGATAAGAAAAATGTTCATGGCAGATAGGAGCCTCTTCTGCTGCACTAAACACTGCTGTCTGATTCCCAACAGAAATCCCAGAAAACAATTTTTGATATCTCCTACTTTTGCAAAGAAAAAAGACTACTATTCTGAAAATTCAACTACACCAAAAAAGACCATTTTCCCATTGAAACTCTTCAGCGGCAGCAGAAATCTCATCATTCAGTCTGGTATAGGAGTTTTTGCATTGGGATTTATTGATGCTGGGTACTAATATAGCTCTCCTTACAGGATAATATATTCTATGTTTTTTTTTTTTTTTTCTGATTTTTCTGCGTTTCATGAATCAATGTTGTGGTCTAAATATAAAATATGATTGAATTTTTTATTTATTTCATTTACAGGTATAGTGGAGATTGGTCAAGAATTGGTGTGATTTCGAGAGAGACAGAGGATTTGCTCAAAGCTGCAGCATTTTTAGTAGTCCCATTTTGTATTTTTCTGATATTTATCCTGTTTAAGAATGATGGTGGTGAGGAATGAATGAATGAATGTAGAAATTGTATTGACATTTTGTTTCAAGAATATTTTTTCAGTTCAAGTACCGATCACTAGTTATACGGACAGAGACCTTAAAACATGGAAATTTTTAATTTTTGTTTGGAATATTACATCAGTTAAATATCACCTCTTTTAAAATTTCAGGTCGCAAATTATAGCACAATGAGCAATAAGTGATGCTCGTCGTGTATAAAAGAACAAGAAATCAGCGGCTACTGAAAGTGTGAAAATTATACAAGTAAATATATATCTACCGCTTAAAATATCATTAATTTAATGAATGAAATCTGACAATGATGCCCATTAAATAACATTAAAAAAATACTATTAATTAATTATGTGAAATTTTCCATCAATTTATTTGCTTTCGAATCTGTCTAGTCCACGTCGAACTCAAGTCAAATGACAGAGCATCATTAGCACATTAGTTCGGTGTGTTCGGGGATGCACATCGAAGGTAGCGGCTGCAGCTGCGGGTTCCACGACATAAAAAAAAAAGAAGCTAACTATTATAGTCAAGTTCATTGTGAAACGATACGCATTATCTAAGCTGGTATCTAGCTAGGGGTAAATTTATAATTTTGCTAGCGTTAGGCTTCCTATTTCACTTATTTGGTGTGTCCATCTATGGAATTGATTATCAAGAACTAGATCTCCTTCTTTGTAAGGCGCGCGCGCGCACAAACAGAGAGAGAGAGAGATAGAGTTGGTTGATTGATATTAGAGAATAGTACTTAATTAAGCAAAGAAAATAGACAAGAAAAATGAGTAACATAGTTATAAGGAAGCAGCGTGTATCTATGAGGACATACGTGGCTAAAATTTAAGCGCGCAAAATCTATCGTTTTATCCACTTAACAACAATCTTATCTTATGAATAAAGCCAAAAACACCATTCCCATTCCCATCTTTTGTTTTCTTCCCATCAATAAAAATTTAACTTAAAGGTCAAAACTAATTTTCTTTGCTCGGCTGCGCCTTCTAGTCTATATTGACAAAGAGACAGAGGTTATAAACAGTTATGGAGAGATCTAGAGAGAGAGAGATGAGAGGTCAGGAATTTGCAGCCTTACATTCTTATTGAGTATGTATAAATATTAACATATTTGAGAAGAAAATGCTTGTGGGTTATGTGTTACGTATGTTACCTTATCCTATCCACCTCTCCCTCTCTTTTCCAATATCCTCTCAAAATTCACAAAAATTTACATCTCTCTCTCTCTCTCTACGCCTCTGGGCTCTTGGGCCATGGCCTATTTCCCTGTCTAGCCAAGCTTACTTTTTCCTTAACTTTCTTTAACGACGAGCTTCAACGAATTCTTGTACTGGAGCAGCTAGCATATATTTTAGAGTCACACTTTGATTTTCATGCATTTATACACCTCGACGATGTGATTATTTATATCCCAATTTCATTCAATATTTCAATTCTATTTTCGTTACTCCAATCCTTTTTTTTTTTTTTTCAGTAGTTCTAAAATCTGTTCCACATTGGTTTACGCGTCTACTTTACGTTTATTTTCTCGCTCTACACTCTCCATTAAATACTTCGTTTTTGTTCTTGTGAAAGTTGGTTCTTCAGTACTCTCTCTCTCTCTGATATATACATATTGAAGCATACAATGGCCCCTAAAACTGGAAAGACTAAACCCCACAAAGCCAAAGGAGACAAGAAGAAGAAAGAAGAGAAAGGTTTGTGATATATCTTATTTTATTCTTTTGTATTTCTTTTTATTATAATTTCTTGAAATTTTGTAACGAAGAACAAATAGTAGCTGACAAAAGTAAATAAATAATCATCATTGGCAACAGATAAAAACAATTTACAGTATTCTTGTTTTCTTTTTTTGCAGTTTTACCAACTGTAATAGAAATAACAGTAGAGACACCTGAGGATTCACAAGTGACACTAAAGGTATGTACCATGCATGTTTCATTCATTTTTTTTTTCATTCCATATAAATGTCATCCTTCATTTAATTTGTGTTTTTGATAAAACAACTTTATTCTAATTCTAATTTTTGGAAAGAGTGTTATAATTATCTTTTGTATATATAATATGTTTTCGTGTTTGGCGCAAATGAAAATGCTAATTGATTTTTTCGTCCAAGTTTTTATTCAGATAAATAAAGATATCAAGAGAACTGTACTAAGTTTTTCTCCATTTTTTTTTTTTTGAAATAAGTTTCTCCATTTTTAATTACATTGACACGCGATGCATTGTATCAGAACTTTGATAAAAAAATCACATCATATGAATATATCATGCTATAGTTGAAAATTGAAATATAAATTATCTCTGAAATATTTATCTCAATTCCAACTAATTATCCAAATGCATGAACTTGGGAATTACAGAAACATTATTACTCTTTAATTTATGAATAAAAAATTCTCTAGAAACTAATTACTCGACGTTATTAACTAACAATATAATTTATATTTCACACTCAAAATGCTCTGCAGTAATACGTTGGTGAAAGGTAGTTTTTGGAAAATCGCTTATGACGGGGACCGCAGAGTAAATTTATTTTGAAATATTCAAAAAGTCTAGAATAATATTTCTACTATATAGTATTAATTTTGCATACATTTTATTTTACTTTTAATTTGTTTTGCTTTTTTTGGAACAAATTAATTACTAGTGATGTCATGTCATGCTACTGAAAATAAATTGTTGAACTGCAGGGGATATCAACAGATAGGATCTTAGATGTGAGGAAACTCTTGGCCGTCCACGTTGACACGTGTCACTTGACCAACTACTCTTTCTCCCACGAGGTATTCCTTACCAATGTACATGCCCCTCCGTCCCCAAATAAGTATTCTGAGCCGTCAAAATGAATATACCAAGATAGTGGGTGGTAACATGATTTATTTTAACCCTAATTATTGCATAGAAAACCGAAAAATTAAACCTTTATTCATGAGTCAAAGAGTAAATAAGACAATTTAACATAATTTTTATATAGAAATGTTTAATATAACACTTATTTGGGGATACAATTTTTGGCTGCTCGGGACATTTATTTGGGGACGGAGAGAATACATTGCAAATTTTCCTATGCCGTGCAATCCGCCCTTCTTTTTAAATTTAATTAATTTAAATTAAATAAAATTATAGTTTATTATTTTAATTGATATTTATTAATTCTAATTAGAATTTATTAATTTTTATTTTATCGATTAGAATTTATTAATCCTAGTTGGAGTTTATTAATTTTTAATTAAGATTTTATTCAATATTAATTAATTAAATAAAATAATAATAATAATAATAATAATGATAATAGAATGGACCACCACACCCACCGTATAATGCACGGGAGGCTTGTCTCTTCCTACATTTATTATTTGTGCACGATATAATTTGTTTTTCATAGGCAAATATTATTATGATCCTAAAAAGTAAAATTGGACCATATTTGCAAATAACACTTATTGTTTGTAAATTGTAACTGTAAGTGCCATATATATGTCATAATTGCATGATGAACTACATATAGCGAAACACTCGCGGGACACTACTCTAGTTTCAAATTTATTAATATTTATGAAAGTAAAAAAAACGTAATTATAAGGTGAGCGAAGGAGGACCAAAACAAGAAAACTATATAGATGGATTCATGGATGATCAAACAAATTTTTTGACTTGCGTGAAAATTAAAAATTAATCCGGCCCATTGATTTTTCATAGGTAAAGATTTATCATTATAGTTACTAATATAATTAATTTTGATTAATTATTGGGGGCAGGTTCGAGGGACAAGATTAAAGGATTCGGTGGAAATTGTGGCTCTCAAGCCTTGTCACCTTACCATCGTCGAAGGTATGTTATATTTACAAAGTACACGATTCATTTATTTAGCTAAAAATATTTTTTAATCTCCACACAATGTTTTATTTATTAATTACGTTCGCATTTGTAAAATGTTATTTATGCATTAATTTTTTTTAGGATAATTTATGAATTAAATTTGAAGTGCGTGTAAGAATAAAGCAATATAATCTCAGTGTAAAAATATTACTCCCTCCGTTCTTTTATAAGTGTCCCCCACCGTCAAATTACACATACCAAGAAAATAAAGAAATTTACCTATATAACCTTATTAATTACTATCATTAATGTATACATACAACTAATTAACAAATTACTAGAAGCATTAAATAAGGATAAAATTGGAAAAATGTCATTAATTTACTCTCAAATTTTGAAATAGGACACTTATAAGGAAACAAAAAATTGAGCTAAATAGGACATTTAAAAAAGAACGGAGGGAGTATAAATATTTTTCGAAATTAACATCGAACCAAAAAAATCTATGGTTCCGTGCAGAGGAGTACACCGAACGGAAAGCTGTGGATCACATTAGACGGCTATTAGACATTGTCGCCTGCACTACTTACTTCGGCGGTTCACTCACTTCCCCCAGAACCGGATCAAAAACCGGGATGAAGGAATCCGGTTCAAAAGAACCCGATTCTCCCGACTCGGAGGCCGGCTCACAGAATGCGGCTCCCGATTCTTCTCCGAAGCCCAAAGCCGCCGTTTCGCCGAAGTCCAAGCCCGGGAAACCGGAGGTGTCGGCCGCCGTAGTCGGATCGGATACGGCGGCGAAAGGCGAAGCCGCGGCGTCGATGATGTATCCTCCGCCGAGGCTAGGGCAGTTCTACGACTTCTTCTCGTTCTCTCACCTCACTCCACCCATTCAATGTAAGCTCTTTGTGTTCCAGATTTTACTTTGGGGGCCAGTATTATCAAAATGCATTTGATTTTCTCTTGAATTAAACTAATAAAAATAATAATTATAATTTGATGTGTTTTTTTAGGTAGAAACTGATAAATTGACGTTTACTGGAAATGTTGGAGGTAGAAAGTTAGGAGACTAGATTATTTGGGAACTATTGATAAAATTATATGAAATTTATAATATGGCTTGAAAAAAAAAGTGAGTTTTCATCTCATTACATATGTACTTGAACACTTGGAGTTTTTTCATGGCTTCACTTTCAGTTTTGATTTAGAAGAAAATAGAAACATGAATAAATTGCTTTGAATGCATTTGGAGAAAAAACATGGGAGAAAATATTGAGTTTTATAATTTATACTGTAATTCTGAATCATGGAACAAACTATTGCATCTGTATATATTGCTTGTTTTGTTATTCAGAAATGTTTTGTTTGTATAATTGCAACAATATTTTCTGAACAATGAGGTTGGTTTGAAGTTTCATCACGTTGAGCAGAAATTTCATTATGCTATGTTCTTAATTCCTTTGCCAGTTGGAGCTTTAGATGATTTGACCCGTTTGCCTGCTAACGGATTAATCCTTATCGTTGCAGATATTAGGAGATCAAATCGACCGTTCCTTGAGGAGAAAACAGACGAGGATTTGTTTCAGATTGATGTTAGTATCATGAACTGCTTGCTGACAATTTTTTAGTTCTTCATAAGAACTTATTTATGCTATTTATCTCTCACTGCATGAGACAGATTATCTGAAATGGGTTTTTTTCCTATCAATTTGAACGTAGGTGCGGATTTGCACTGGGAAGCCAACAACGATAGTTGCCTCTCGAAAAGGCTTTTATCCGGCTGGAAAGCGTATTCTTTCAAGCCACTCATTAGCTGGTCTTTTGAAGCAGATAAGCAGAATTTTTGATTCTGTAAGTGAAGAACAATCTATTCTTTGCTCCTCCGCCCTTTCAAGGAAATGTGTATTATGTTACGCTTCTCCTTTTCTTGAAAGTTTGCAATTCAAGTACTGAAGTTCATCTGCTTCTGTTATATTTATTTGATTCAGGCATTTAAGGCTCTGATGAAAGCTTTCACCGAGCACAACAAAGTGAGTGATTTAGAATTTAAACCTAAAATGAATTTTGGACATATGAATAACATTATCTATAATCTCTCAGTTTGGGAATCTTCCATATGGTTTTCGAGCAAACACTTGGTTAGTACCCTCCGTTGTTTCTGAGAACCCATATATATTCCCTCCACTTCCTATTGAAGATGAAAGTTGGGGAGGAAGTGGAGGCGGACAAGGAAGAGACGGGAAGCATGATTACAGGCCATGGGCAAAGGAACTCTCTATTTTGGCAGCAATGCCATGTAAAACATCTGAGGAGCGCCAAGTACGAGATAGGAAAGCCTTTCTCCTTCACAGTCTATTTGTTGATGTTTCGGTATTTAAAGCTGTTGCTGCAATAAAGCATCTAATAGACAACAATCAGCACTCTGCAAGTGATTCTGGTTCATCGATATTATATGAGGAAAGAGTTGGAGATCTACTCATTAGCGTCACAAAAGATCCACCAGATGGAAGCACGAAGTTGGATAGCAAAAATGATGGGAGCAAGGTTCTTGGAATTACACACGAAGAAGTAACTAAAAGAAACTTGCTTAAAGGAATAACTGCAGATGAAAATGCAACCGTACATGTACGTCTTAGCAACTATTAATCTTTTTCTTCTTTTTTTCCAGCAATGTGTGAAGTTATTATTCTTATGGTGAGATCATTGTCTATACAGGATACTTCTACTTTAGGTGTTGTCGTTGTTAGACACTGTGGGCACACAGCCATTGTTAAAGTTTCAGCCGAGGTAAACTGGAATGGCAAATCCATTCCTCAGGATATTGACATTGAAGACCACCCTGAAGGAGGAGCCAATGCATTGAATATAAATAGGTCAGTAGAGATAGCTCTACTTGATGTTTGTTTATTTTCCAAACTCTTCTAACTTATTAAAGAGAATTCATGCTGTTCAAATTGTACAATCGTGAAAAACTAAGTTACTTTTGCTACAACAATACCGTCACAGAGTTCTGTGATCCTTGACTAATGGATAACTCTGTTTTTTTATTTATATTTTCAGCTTGAGAATGCTGTTGCACAAAGCCGCGGTCCAATCATCCAGCCCGGTTCAAAGAGTTCAGAATGCTGATCTGGAAGAATTACGCTCCAGCTGGCCTTTGGTAAGACAGGTGCTAACTGAAAGTTTAAAGACAATTGAGGAAGAAGATTCTACAGTTAGAAAGTCGATTAGATGGGAGCTTGGTGCATGTTGGGTGCAACACTTGCAAAATCAGGCTTCGGGAAAAGATGAGCCAAAAAAGAATGAAGAGGTTAAAGTTGAGCCAGCTGTCAAGGGTCTAGGAAAGAATGCTGGATTGCTTAAGGATATAAAAAAGAAGTCAGATGATCAAATAAATAAATCTGACCCAAACAAGGAATTGTCTGCTAATTGCAGTTCTGATGCAAACAAGGACTTTGAAAAGGATGAGAAGGAAATAATATGGAAAAAATTGATTCCTGAATCATCATATTTGCGGCTCAAAGAATCAGAAACCGGTCTTCACCTTAAGGTCACCTTTCTGCATTAGTAATGATTTATATTTTATGCCATGCTATTCTTAATCCAGTTTACATCTCTCAAGAGTTGTTATTGGAAATTTGTAATCTAGATAATGACGTATATTAGGGTCTTTTGAGATTGTAAGAAAATGAATCAAAATTCATAAATAGTGGCAAAATTAACACAAATCTCTCTGGAAAATGCATATTTGCAGTCACCTGAAGAGTTGATTGAGATGGCACACAAATACTATGCTGAAACCGCCCTTCCAAAATTGGTGATTCCCTTGTTCAGAGCAAATCTGTGACCGCTAGTTTAACTTCTGAAATGATATTTATTATTTCCTTCCATATTCTTCTGACAGGTTGCTGATTTTGGGTCACTTGAACTTTCACCAGTTGATGGTAGGACGCTGACAGATTTCATGCATACTAGGGGTTTGCAGATGTGCTCCTTGGGCCGTGTGGTAATTTCATTTGGTTTCGTTGTTTATCTATAGTAAAATTGTTTATCTATAGTAAATTTCCTGATATACTTTGCGGTATACTTCTTATAGTTCTTAACCAATTACCTGTCAAACCAGGTACACATTAATTGGTTTAAAACTTTAAATGTCACATGCATCTATCTCGTTCATTTAGTTATAAATTAAAAACATGTGGTTTTTTGATAACTACTAAGCTAGTCAAAATATTTTGCTACTTATGGAAGCATACCATAAACTTCGGGGGAAAAAGAAAGAGATTCGGAAGGCTCAGGAGTTTTGTGCTCCAATTTTCGGATCTTTTTCATGAATTGCTAATGTTGTTCCTCTTTAACTTCAAATGTGTTTAGGCTTATGGACTTCTTTTATCCATTATTTGCTTTTTGCCAGTCTCACATTATGTGTTATTATTAACTCTTAAAGTTTTCCCAAACTTATTTCCTTTGGAATCATCCTTATCAGGTCGAACTAGCAGACAAGCTCCCTCATGTTCAGTCCCTTTGCATTCATGAGATGGTTGTTCGAGCTTATAAGCATATCCTTCAGGCTGTTTTAGCCGCAGTTGATGATATTGCTAATATGGCTTCGTCGATTGCTTCTTGTTTGAATTTGTTGCTGGGGACACCTCCTGCACAAAACGGTGATACAGATGTAAATAATGATGATGAATTGAAATGGAAGTGGGTTGAGACATTCCTTTTGAAGAGGTTTGGCTGGGAATGGAAGGATGAAGCACGCAATGATATAAGAAAGTTTGCTATTCTTCGTGGACTTTGCCACAAGGTAAGCTAATTCATTATTGCTTTTGCCTAAGTAGATACCTTTACTAATTTTTTTTTTCCAGGTTGGGCTCGAACTTGTTCCCAGGGACTATGATATGGATTCTCCCTTCCCATTCAAGAAATCAGATATAATCAGCATGGTGCCTGTTTATAAGGTATGCTTTTAGTGAGTTATTAAAATTTAGAATATCTCTGTTGAGGATGTTTCAAGTAGTTCTCATACTTCCAAACAGCACGTCGCTTGCTCATCTGCTGATGGACGTACACTTCTGGAATCATCCAAGACTTCCTTGGACAAGGGCAAACTGGAGGATGCAGTTAATTATGGAACAAAGGTAAGTTAGTACCCTGATCTTTTCCCCACCCTTTGAGAGGCTTTAGATATTGGTCAAAACTATGCTCAGGAGTGAGATAAAGAGCGTGATAAACATTTATTTTATCTTTTGAAGGCACTCTCAAAACTGGTTTCTGTATGTGGTCCTTATCATCGAATGACGGCAGGGGCATATAGTCTGTTGGCTGTGGTGCTCTACCACACTGGGGACTTTAATCAGGTATGAGAATCCAATCTACAAACTAGAGTCCTTTAAATCATAAAACCACAGTAAGAGTATGAGCAAAATGTCGAGCCAAGCACATATTATCGCAGAAAAAAGGGTGCGGTAACAACACTGCCTTCTCCATTACACATCAGCAGCTCAAAAGTTCCAGAAAAAAAATGTATTATTAATAAATAAAACTCCCAATCTTTTGATGTAGCACTGAGCATACCAAATGTCTCTTCATTTTCAAGAAGTTCTGTGAATAATCTTCTGATCTGATTGTTCTTTTGTATGTTAATATATTAACAGGCCACCATTTACCAGCAAAAAGCTTTAGATATCAATGAGAGAGAGCTCGGTTTGGATCATCCAGACACAATGAAAAGTTATGGAGATTTAGCTGTCTTCTACTACAGACTCCAACATACTGAGCTGGCTTTAAAGTATGTTTAGATATTCTGTGTATCTTTTATTGATGATGACGATGACAATAAATAATTATAAATTATAAAAAACACACTCACTTAATAATATACCATCGCACATTCACACTGATGAAGGCTGAAGTCTGATTGAACTACTTTAGATATTTCTCTGAAGTTTCTGTATGTGCCTTGGAGCTTTTGTTCGTTGGGCTTTTTAATGTGCTGTAGATTTAATTCAGTGAACATCAGTGCCACCGCCATGGGATCTGTACTGTTTGGTTTTGTCACTAATTAATGAGAAACAAGTTGACTAGACCATGAAGGGTTTCCCAACCATAGGGAGTGTAAGATACAAATTACTGGCTGTTGTAAGTAGCAAATGACCTCCATTAATGATTAAACAGTATTATATAAATGTATAACCCGCAAAAGAGATTATTCTTTTGTTAAAAAAAAAAAGCCACAATAATTGGCAGATTTCTTGCATTCATGTCCCTGCTTGGTAGTAACAGAACTGCACTCTGGCCTTTCTGCATGTAAGCCTAAAATATCACCATAAATTGCAATAAGGAAACCTGCAGGCATCAGATATCTAAAACATTGAGTATCTGGATATTCTCATTTCTTCTGACTGGAAATAAACTTCTCGATATTTTTCAGATATGTCAACCGTGCATTGTATCTCCTGCATCTAACTTGCGGCCCTTCTCACCCAAATACTGCTGCCACCTATATCAACGTTGCTATGATGGAAGAAGGCCTGGGGAATGTCCATGTTGCTCTTAGGTATCTCCATGAGGCTCTCAAGTGTAACCAAAGACTTCTGGGAGCTGATCACATACAAGTAATCTCTTTTTCTCTGCGTTCTTGTGTGTAAATGGTTATTTGTATTTATGTTGTTTCATAGATAAGATGTACTACTTATGATGGACCTTTTTATCATAAAAATGATAAACATTTATAATATAACTCTGCCGATAGGAAGATGAAGTCAACTGTTGCCAAATGGTGATGTTTAGAAGGCATAAGTTTCCTCATCTGTAAAATGTGGCCTTTTGACTTTTTTTTTTTTAATCAGTTAAGATTATGAATGGTTATGGGACCAAGTTGAGATGGAGTATACTGTATCTGACTTCGTTTATTTCTTTTTTTCCAGACGGCTGCTAGCTATCATGCTATTGCAATCGCTCTCTCATTGATGGAAGCATATTCTCTAAGTGTTCAACACGAGCAGACCACTCTTCAGATACTACAGGCTAAACTAGGATCAGAAGATCTGCGTACGCAGGTAATGCTCACGCCTGATGATTAAAAAGTGACTTTAGAGTTTCCCTCTTCCTTACCTTCTTTGAAATCTCTATAGGATGCGGCTGCATGGCTCGAATATTTTGAGTCCAAGGCTCTGGAGCAGCAAGAAGCTGCACGCAACGGCACCCCAAAGCCAGACGCCTCTATCTCCAGCAAAGGACATTTGAGGTTGATTTTCTACTCTACTTATTTTCCAAAATCCAAATATACTAGCTTTATTGTCTAACCTTTTTTAATACTGAAAGAAGATCATGCATCCAGACTAGTTAATGGTTGTTCTGTCTCTCATTGTACCCAATTAAAGTTCACTGATGCCTTTTATCTTTGGCTCGTGTTATACCAATATCGTGCTAATTAAGTCTTCTTGTTCGTCTTTGAAATCAGTGTTTCGGACCTATTGGACTACATAACCCCTGATGCAGAAATGAAAGCAAGAGAAGCCCAAAGGAAGCAAGCTCGTGCCAAGGTTGAATCATTGATGATTATCATGTTTCTAATATTTTTTTGTTATTTCGTGTGCTGATGAATTTCCTGACCAAGATATCATCTTCACTGTACAGCTTAAGGGAAAAGTTGGTCCAAACGGGGAAACTGCGACGGATGAATATCAAAAGGGTGAATTCACATTGGATAGTGAACCTGTGGCAGAGAACTCCAGTGACAAAGAGAACAGATCTGGAGTGGAAAACAAATCCGAGTCTCATTCTGTGGACACGGTTAAGATTACTGATTCATTTTTAGGAGAGAAAACATTGTTGGACCAAATTGATAACGTAGGAAAGGATGATATCTCCGAAGAAGGATGGCAAGAGGCTTTTCCAAAGGGGCGCTCTCCAATGAGCCGGAAGCCCTCTGCTTCCAAGAGGCCGAGCCTTGCAAAATTAAACACCAACTTTCTGAATGCATCTCATCCATCCAAGTCCCGAGGTAAACCAACTAGTTTCACCTCTCCTAAAACAAGTCCAAATGAAAATGCAGCTTCGTCTGCCCCGGCTCCACAGGGTCCCAAGAAGTTTGTCAAGAGTGCTAGCTTCAGGCAGAAGCCGAATGGTCTTTCTCCACCAGCTAGTGTGAAGGAAAAATTGGCTAATGCGAAATCTGCACCTGCTAGTCCAAGCCTAGCTTCCGGTGAAGTTGCTAAAGCTTCTATTGTTAGTTCAGTTAGTGTTCATGCTGCTGGGAAGCTTTTCTCGTACAAAGAGGTAGCTTTAGCTCCGCCAGGTACCATTGTTAAGGCTGTCGCGGAGCAGAATTCTGCAGAAGAAAATCTCCAAGCGGTCAAGGAGACTGGCGGCTCTGATCAAACTCAAAAACTGGTGGATGTGGAAAAATCTGAGGAGATTGTTAAAGAGATGAATGGAACTAGCAAGGAGGAAGATCAACATGTGACTAGAGGTGCTTCTGAAAATTCACCAGATGTCGTAACTTGTAGTGAAGTAGAAACTACAGTTGAAAGAACAGAAGCTGACAACGGGCATGAATCTGCTTCCTCTGAGGGTCTAAATTCTACTGCTTCCAAAAAAGAAGCATCTGAAATACAAGCTACAACTGATCTTGAATCTCCGACTGACTCTACGGATAATACTGCTCCGTTGGTGGAGAGTAATGCCTCTGGTTTGAAAGAAAAGGCGGTGGAGGAAGAGGAGAAGGCTGATTTGGAAGATGAGGAAGCGAACCAAATTGATGGAAGTGCCACTTCGTCGCCCACTGAAGCAGAAAAGCAAGTTGATACAGAGATAGGAAAAGAACCAACCAAGAAACTATCTGCTGCAGCTCCTCCATATACTCCTTCAACAGTTCCAGTTTTTGGCTCTATACCGTTACCCGGTTATACAGAGCATGGTGGAATATTGCCACCTCCAGTGAATATTGCACCGGTGCTGACCGTTAATCCTGCCCGTAGGTCACCTCATCAATCTGCTACTGCTAGAGTTCCATACGGTCCACGCCTTTCGGGTGGCTACAACAGATCTGGCAGCCGTGTTCCACGGAATAGGCCTGCTTTCCACAATGCTGAAAACAATGGGGATCCGAATCACTTCAACCTGCCAAGAATAATGAATCCACATGCAAATGAGTTTGTACCTGGCCAACCATGGCTTACAAGCGGCTTTTCAGTTGCCCCGAATGGTTATATTGCTGCACAAAATGGTGTTCCTTTTACCTCGAATGGGTATCCTATATCACCAAATGGATTAGCACCTGATGGCTTCCCACCATTACCAAATGATGCCCCCGAAACTCAAGATGGAGTCCCGCTATCTTCAGTAGATCCAACAGATTCTCCTGCAGCAGCGGATACTGAAGTTGACGAAGAAGCCAGTCATCATGCTGTGGCAGATGGGAATGTACAGGAGTCTCCAAGCGACTCCACTGTCATCCCCTCAGAAACAGCAGAAATAGAGGAAAAAGTTGATGAAGAAACTCATTTTGATCAGACAGTAGAGAATGATTGTCAGCCTGAAGGAAGGTGTACTGATACAGATGCAGAATCTTTGAGTGCCATTATTTCTCCAGATGGTAAGGGTGCTGACGCAGCTGTTGAAGGAAAGACAACGAAACGTTGGGGTGATTACAGTGATGGAGAAGCAGAGGTTGCTGAGGTTACTGAGACGACAAATTAGAAGGCTGTATATATTTTTGTAGGCAAGTCTCTAATCAGGGAATGATGGGAACGTTTCTTTCCTCTTGGTGAAAATTCAGTAGGAATCGAGGAGGTGTAGTTTGATATCGTTCTAGCTCATTTGGTGAAAATCATCAAGTCGCGAAGCAACAGAGAGTTTAATCTTTGAGGTGGAAGAACTGATGCAGGAATTTGCGGACATCTCAAACACTTACTGCTCCATCCTTTACTTCAATACGTTCATTCTTAGACGAGACAGGACAGCGCTGTAGCTGGCTCGTACTCGTTGATCAGGCATTGTGTTTGGAATGACTGACCATGTGCATCAAGTGCAACTGGGCATAGATCAATACAGGTTAGTTTCTGGCCTTTTGTAATAGTCAAGTTTTGACGTGAGACTAAATCATCTTGTAATAATTACACACAGATTTTGATGTTGCTTGTACGAAACTGGTGTAATTTGCATTGTCGCAGAGGACCTGAAAATTCAGTTCAGCTTCCTTAATTTATGAATAAGCTGCCTTTCTGCTGAAAATCTATGTACTTTTGAAGTCATAAATTAATTGACTAAATTACACTGCTTCATTTGCTTGAGTTTTCTCAATTGCCTATCCAGTTAAAAAAATGTAGAAAAACTAAAAGAGAAAACAAACAACAGGGGCATGACATGAGTAGCCTCTAGAATCTCTCTCTCTCTCTCTCTCTCTCTCTACACAGTTGAGGGAAACTCACCGGAAAAACCTCATGCGGGCAAACTGCGCCGCCATTCCATGATGATGAGGCTGGCGGCGCAGTGAGCAAGCGCAGCAGAAACTACAAAAACATGAAAAATCTGATGACTGTGACCAACGATATCAAATGCACCAGGCTTCCATCTCTCTGGAATCCTAGTGACATAGATAACGGCCCCAACGCCGTAGAACAGCCCCATGACTACCTCGTACACTAGCGACACAAGTATCTGGGACTGATCCCAATGGAGGATGACTGCATGAGTGGCCGGAACGACACCTGAGAAGCCCATGCAGAGGAAGAGGGTTGCCCTGAAGGCTCTGGAACGGCCAGTGGAGAGAGAGGGGGCGAGAAGAGTGACGACTACAGCAGTACCGAGTAAGGTGACTGAGGAGAGGTAGAAGACGCGCCAGTAGGGGTGATCGGAGAAGATGTAGAAGATTGGGGCGAAGAAGGAGGAGACTATCATGAGGGAGATGCCGGTGTAGTCGAGACGCCAGAAGAAGTAGTGGAAACGGCGGGAGTGGCAGCCGAAGAGGTGGGAAACTGAGCTGAAAATCAAACAGCTCATGGCTCCACTCAAGAAAACTAGCCAAGGCCATAAAGGAACCGAGCCGGAATGTTCGTTTGCATGCAAGCTTCTTAATCCACCTATATTTCCTACGTTAGAATCCTGCATTTCATCATGAGACACAGATGTCTTTACAACTACATTTATGGAGAGAGAGAGAGAGAGAGAGATAGAGAGAGAGAGATTACTGACAGTTAAGAGAGGGGCGGGGCGGTTGGATTGGTCTATGATTATGGACAACCAGGCATGACTTCCTTCGCCGAAAAAAGTTGCCATTACATTCTTAAGGCTTGTTCTGTCTGTCAAGCTCATTATCATCATCTTTGTAAATATGAAAAATCCTATTAAATGCCTGCAAATATCATTTTCCATTTCAACTCTCAATGATACCAAATTAGCTTGTTAATCAACCGATTCTTTAAATCAAAAAATCACCAACATAGATTTAATTAGAAGGATTAATTAATTGCATGATTTGCGTGCGTGAGAGAGAGAGAGAGAGAGAGAGAGAGAGAACTGACGTCCAAATGTTGATGGTTTCATTGTGCAAAGAGAAGAGGCTGAGAGCAACATCTTTCAAGGGCCATTCACATCTGTAATAATTCCTAATAAATTCATTATCCTTCAAATACTCGGGCAACTCCTCGTAATTGATCAAAACCGCATCGCAATCGGCGATCACCTTCCGCTCCGACGATCTCACCTTCTTGTAACCGTCGCAAGCCACCGCCAGTTGCTTCGGGAGACTCATGGCCGTCGTCATTGACGCTTCGCTTCGTTCTCTCACTACGCGTACGCTGCTATCATAATTAATATCCCGGTAAGCTAGCTCTATATAGATATTATCTCCACCGGAAAAGGAAACACGAGCGCTCTTCTCTTTCCCGGCGAGATTTCCACCGGAATACTGAGGTTTCTTTCTCGCCGGCTCCGATCATGCGTACATATATATATCTACGTACACGGTTCGTCGATAGCTATATATGGAGCTTCATATGAGAGGCCTTATAGTATTTATACCCCCACCAAATTCGCTCTCACCGTACATTCCATGTGTTGCAGTTACTCTCAACTTGAATCATTTCATTTCTAATTTAATTGCTTTTCGCATTCAATTTTAGATTAAAATATGTTGTGTTTTTTCTTAGGTCTAATATAGTCCAAACAAATCAATTACAGTACGTATTTACCAAAAATTTAATCTAATTCTTTTAATTTAATTATTCCAACTATTTAAAAATTTATAGCAGTCAATTTGAACAAGGAATAAATAAATAAATTCAATTTCAGTTACGTATTGGTAGACTCTTTACAGCCCTGCTACTGCAGCCTCTCCACAGCCATCATCAAGAACTTATGCAAATGATGGAATTCTGGAGAAATGTGATGCTACAGAATTAGCAAGATTCTGCAAGGCCTCTCGAAAGTCTACATCTGAAACTGGAATTTTGGGCGCTTTCTATTTGGATGAGGACTTGAAAGTTCAAATTCTCAGTTCCTGGCCTCCAACTGTTTGATGCATTGCTCCAATTAAAAAAATCTGTCTATCAACCTTCGAGACGTAACTGGACATGTTCAAATCCTGTTTCGTAAAATTATTGAGCAAGAATTCTTTCTTCTACTAAGATTTGGCGGTGGCAGAGAATGGGCACGACGGTGGTCGACTGGCCGGGGAGGCAATGCTCGTCTGTATGAGTGCTTAGATACTTACTACCACAAAATGGCGTCAAAATTAACGGAAAGATGCGCTCATGAGGCGGAGAGCTCGCTCGAAATCGCTCTGCGAGAGGCATTCTGTTCTCTTGAGCCTCAACTTAGGCCCCCTTTTCCCCTGACCATCCCAACTCAACAACAGTACTCGCAACTCAACAAAGCGATTCTGGACGCCATTTTGTGCGAACCCCACCTCGCTAAAGTTCATATTAAGCATTTACACGGTGTTACAACTGATGGGTACGAGTATTTCACGAGCATTCTTATCAAAATCGTGAATGAAATGTATGGAAAGTTAGTTGATTCTGCAAAAAGGCAGTTAATTTGGGTTACTCATGTGATGGTCGATGTGTCAGCAGTTGGGCTTGATGGTTTATTGGTGGCCCTTCTACGGCAGACTATTGGTGGGGATTTTAGTGAGGAGAATCTGTGGTTGTGTTTCGAAATGGTCAGCCTTTTCTCGAGCAAATGGGATTGTTTGCTGGAAGAGGTCCCCTTGGTTCTGACTGGTGCTTTATATGTGTTTCTGAGATTGCTGTCCGATCACTGCAGGGTATTGAATGTTCCAAAAATTGAGTCTTTGAGGAAAATGGAGAAGGATTTTTGTGTGAAGATGTTGAGGGAGAAATTCATCTTGTGTTTGAGGATTGGAAGGGATCTTCTTAGGCTTTTGCAGGATTTGGTTCATGTTCCAGAGTTTAGGGCTGTATGGAAGGACTTGTTGTATGATCCTAGCACATTCGGAGTCGATGAGTTTTTGGATATATCGAGGTTGTATAATACACGGACTTCAAAATGGTATTTTTTGCTTAGGGTCAATCCACAAATGGAGTCTCAGTTAAGGTTTTTGATGACTCATGTGAAATTTGGCAACCAAAAGAGGTATCAGATTTGGTTTACAAAGAAGTTTCTTAGTGCACCGGAGAAAAATGCTGTCTTGATTGACATAGTGAGATTTATATGCTGTGCCCACCATCCATCTAATGAAATTATCCATTCAGATATTATCCCTAGATGGGCTGTAATAGGTTGGCTACTGAAGTGCAGTATGAAAAACTATGTTGAAGCGAATTCGAAGCTCGCATTATTTTATGATTGGCTCTTCTTCAATGAAAAGGTAGATAATGTTATGAATATCGAGCCTGCAATTTTGTTGATGGTGCATTCTATCCCTGGATATATTGACATTACAAATTCTCTTCTTGAGTTTCTGTTTCTTTTATTGGATAATTATGATCTGGAGAGGAAGGAGATTGTACTTCGTGGAATATCCACTGCTTTCCATACACTTTGTAGAAAAGGCGTTGTTCAGTCACTAGATGTTTTAACTAGTTGTGATAAACTTTCTCCAAATCTTAAGGAAAGGCTTGCAGAATTGCTCTGGGGTTGATCTGGTATTGCAAAGACTTCCAGAATACCTCCTTCTCAAGTCCGGAATGCCAAACATCATAATCTGGCTCCAAAACAAACTCCTTGCAGCAGTTGAGGCGAATATAGGTACAATTTACTCCATCTTTCAAAGTACCAGCAGTCTATTTATCTGCTAGCTGTACTTAGCTGCAAACAGATAACTGCAGCTATTCTCTCCGAGCTTGTGGTCGGAGAACCCAAACTCTTCTTTACAAGCTTTGAGATCAGAGAAATTTAGGGCATAATTTGTAATTAATCTACTCTTAATTGTTGTTTTCCTGCTCATTATTTTACTTCTATAGTTCCAGTAGAATCAAACTATTCTGATGAAAGACAGTGCTATTTCTCGAAGTAAATTATTGCTTAATGAGTTATAATCATGTCTCATTCTCACAATATCTCAAATCGTGGAGACTTATATTTGTCAATTTTAATTGAACCTTATCAAAAATTATGATAACTCCGTTGGTTAGTAGTTGCTAGAAACCTTCTTCATCATTGCATTAGAATCAGGCCTTCATTTTCTGGAATTTGAGTGCAGTTTGTGAAAGGGCAATTACCGGATTATAGCCTTTATTTACCTCCTATTATTCTAGAAATGATTATTTAGGAACTATCAGCTGATCACTTTTGGGTCGACAACTTGACTACCAAATCTTCTACTTTGTCCAAGTACTTTGGTTATACAATTTCAACATTTGAAATGTTTTATTCATTTAACTCAGGTTTGTTACTTGCTAAATGGATTTTGTTATATTTCTGATATTCTCATAACAATTTGGGTATTACATTGCAAAAGTTGTATCCAAATTTGGCTGGACAGTGTGGATGATGATCCCCTTCCTTAATTGTTTCTAAAAAAAAGCTATAAAAATAATATAAAATAATAAAATAGAGAATTGCAGTTGATGTGAGAAAACAAAAGTATGAATTGAGTGTAGAAAGAATAAAAAAACTGACTGGTCACCACCATTCACTAGTCCTGTAATGGTACTTGGTGATTTAAATCGTAACTGTTCTCTTTCAATTTTCTTCTAAAAAATCTGGCAGTTGAGATTGTTTCTGACAGGCATACTTATCTTAACCCTCTATTTTGATAGTTGTCTTCCTTATTTAACTTGCATTTTAAATTTCAAGGGTACAGTAAAAATTGTTCGGCTTTTCTATTGGCAATATACGGCTCATCATTTTTGGCTTTTCTTATCATTGCTCTGGACTTTGCTTACGACATTGTATCCTAGTATTAGTTGGCAATATCCTTATATCTTATATATGTTTAGGAAAATTCCAACCTTCTGATATGCTGTCATCTCTTGTTTATCGAACATAACCTATTCTTATATGTGAGAATTATGATTCTCTCGCTTATGTCGCTCTAAAAGTTTGGACTACCAATAGCTCTGCTTTTCTGAGTATACGCATTCTCAAGTAACTTTTTCTCTTGGATTTTCTGACTAATTTTACCTCTGAAACAGTAATTTTATGGCCTTGTTTTATTCTGTGTCTTTCTTCACATGACATTGCGTGGCTGCTTGAATAATTATGTCCGGCATTCAGGATCATGAATTCATTCTTATCTACTTTATCATGAAATTACAGTATCTTACAAGACTTTGCCTTATTTGAAGTAATATTTCTTATCTTCTTTTCATATGTCCAAATTCCAACTACTTCAAATTGTACATATTCTTAGAGTGCCAGACGCTTTAATGGTAATTTGATTGCTGAACGAACCTTAATCAACTCTAACGGATCTATCAATTAATTTGAGGCTAAATTTTCGAAACTGCATATATATGAATGGCTATTGTTAGAGAACTCCAGAGATCCACTGTTCTAACTCCAGAGATCCACTGTTTTCAACTTTTCAGCTCATAACTTTGCAAGACAACTTTGCAGGCTCATCGCGCTTTGCCATTGAATGCTCCATAGTTCATCAATTTGTACTGTGTACAGCACAACTTCGGTATGATTTTCAAGTGGATTTCAGAATATCATTCTTTAATTCATCTCGGTATTTCAAGATTTTCTGCTTTTATGGAAGATTTTATGATGCTGTAACTTGGCTAGTTTATTTATATACCTCTCTGACGTTGTGTTTTGATTTCCTGGACTCTTTAATCTTAATAGTTTCAAAACTTTGTCTTGAATCATTATGTTTTCCTCTGTTTTTGGTTGACGTTCCTGAAATTTTCAGATGTTAAAGTTGTGTGAATTACGTTGAAACTGCGGCTTTAACTGACGTATGGTATTGTCTGAGTCGAGTTAAAAGTGTTATAATCGTCATTATCTTTAAACTATGACATCTCAAGTGCTCTACTTGCGCCTCTATGATTGTTCTTATGTTAAACTTCAATTCATGGTTATTGACTTTTACACCTTGTGACCGATTCATCGTTTCAATGTGTCTGAATTTGATACATACATGTTTTAGTGTGTGTGTGTGTGTGCGTCTGTTATCTGTCTGCATCTCTGTGTGTGTTTATGAAAAGTGCGTGTATGTGTCGTGTGTGGAAACTCATTATGTGGCGTGAAACTGGGAAAATATGAATCTTTGCATGATCTTGGTTGTTTAAGAAGAAAATTATGGAAATAATTATACATCTGATTTGTTGATATTATATGGTGATCTTAATATCAATCTCGATATTTTCAACAAACGGTAATGTTTGTCAGTTCCAATCGATCATCTAATTGGATCGATCAATTAATATTTAGAAATTAGCTTTCTTTTGGCGCATTATAAAAGGTTACAAATTACAAATATACTTTATTATTAAAACACTGAAAATCTTTCTAGTTAAAGCTGAAGGACAAAATCCAAGATTGTGATTTTTTCTGTGTGCGTGTGTTGGCTTTACGATAGTGTGTGGTTAATGTTTGAGGTTAAAAGGTCTCAAGTTCGAATCTACCATGGCACGGTCTTTAAATTTAATGTTATAATTATCGAGATTGTGATTTTTCAATAGGGAGACATTATGGTAGAGACTGCGATTAATATCACAATTATGTCAATGAAAAGTTTATTTTACAGTTATTAATTATATGATCTATTAGGGTTTTTTTTTTGGGGGGGGGGGGAGGTTGTTAACCTGTTTAAAATTCAATAATCAAGTTAAGTTTTTTTTTTTTTTGGGGGGAGAGAGAGAGTGTATTCGAAGATCATAAATAAAATTGTATGGCGAGTATAATAATATTATCATAAAATTTCATTGGGAGTTATTGCAAAAACTTTTATGTAAGAGCCTCCATGAAATTGAAAGAGACAGAGATGTACCTATCTCGATACCTAAAGGAGTTCTTTTATGCAGTCTCAATTTTTCCAAATATTCAGAGAGAGAGAGAGAGAGACAGAGAATAAATAAAAAAAAGAAAATATTATAACCAGCTAATAAAACCAATACTAAAATATGCTCTTCCTTTGTCTCTTCTGTATGCAGGATAATAACACTTAACTTCGAGGAAATCACACATATCATCAGTTAGTTACTAAAACCGTTTAATCATCTCCATCACGATTCAATTTATTATAAAATAGTATCAATACAATACCAAAAAAAAAACCGTAGCAGTACATGTGTAAATAAAAATTATGAAAGTTAATCAATGAAGACTAGTACTCAATTTTAAAAGTGGTAAAGTCAAGGCACCACAATTTTTTCCTTAATGAGAGGTGTTCGATTTGATAATGTATCTTGTATCTAAAAATAAAATAAAATTACCAAGGTTTATTGATTAATTTGCTTTGTAACATCTAATGATACAGAAATTCTTTGAATATTATCCATGCCACAACTATACTTAATTTTATTTTTAAACACTTGACATATTATAATTTTATGACGCAGAACGCACCCTAAATAACGGTTACCGCTAATGCATGCCAGGAAAAGAAATTAATTAAACAAGTTGGGCAGCAAGCAAGCAGTTCTATCTTCCCCCTTGTTGCTTCTGTTCTGATTGTAACCCTATATATCATAATCAACTTGCAAAATAAAGTAACGTCCAAACTTTACTATAAAAAAGAATTATAAAAGAAAAAAAATACAATTAGTGTAATAAATTTCAAAAGTTAGTTGGGGGTGTTGGGCAGATAGGGTTGGTTGTTGATAAACTAATCAAGAAAATATTGTATATCATAAAATATCTTCTTTTTTTTTTTTAAATGTGCGTTAATGAATGACACAAAAGTAAGATAGGACAAAAGAGAGAGACTGTAGAAGCCGGTTAATTCGGCCAAATTCAATAAGCCGGCTTGCTTCATACCATTTGCCAGCACAGAATATCCTGCCAAATTTTTTGATTTGTTTTTTCTTTATAACCACCTTTTGTTGTAGACTCAGTCATATATTTTTTCCTCAAATAACTTTACTCAAATTTGCTAGTGCAAGAGATCATGGTGAAGTTGTCACAGCAGATCAAGTCGAAGAACGCCTCCAATGGCGACGCGAATCCTGTGAATAATCCCGGGATGAAGGTAAAACGCACTAGGAAAACCATCCCTCGAGACTCTCCACCTAAACGCAGCTCGGTTTATCGCGGCGTTACGAGGTCTGAACTCAGCCATGCATGCACATGATTTATTCTAATGATCATCAAAATGTTGATGATGATTTGTATTAAATTATGTGATTGGATTAGGCACAGGTGGACTGGGAGATTTGAAGCACATTTGTGGGACAAGAATTGCTGGAATGAGGCACAAAACAAGAAAGGCAGACAAGGTTAGATAATTAGCAGATTTATTAATACATACATGAACATGATTAATTAATTTTTCCACTTCTCTTCTGATTTTTCTGTTAAATTAATTAGTTCTCATTTTATTTATTCTCTTTTCTTTTGGTGGGATGATTTGGTGGATTCTTGACGGAAAATGTAGTCTATCTTGGTAAGTAAATAGCAATAATTAATATTTTTCTTGCTCAATATGTGTACACACACAGATAGAATTAAAGATTTCTTTATTTAAGATTCATTACTAATGACCATCAAATTAAATTTGGGATCTTTAATTAGGTGCTTATGATGATGAAGAAGCAGCTGCACATGCCTATGACTTGGCTGCTCTCAAGTATTGGGGTCAAGACACTATCCTTAATTTTCCAGTAAGTTAAACGACATTTTTTATGTGCATTTTCTGAATGATTTGCAGAAATTAAATGAGAGGCTGATTTTTGTTTCACAATCCAGTTATCTACATATCAGGTAGAGATTTTAGCCATGGAAGGACAGTCGAGAGAAGAATATATTGGATCACTGAGAAGGTGACTAGGAAATTCTTGAGTACTCACAATTTTAGTGAATTTAATTATGTGAATTGGTCTTATTAATTAATTAATTAATTTCTTGAATATAATGCTCATGCAACTTTGTTTTATGATTAATGTTGCAGGAAAAGCAGTGGCTTCTCTCGGGGAGTATCCAAATATAGAGGCGTCGCGAGGTGATGATTATTTATTCTCTCTCTTAGATCTCTCTCTCTCTCTCTAGATCTCTCCCTGATAGAATCCTGAGATTGTGCTAATAAATGAGACAAATTAAATGATTAAATTTCTGATACTACTATCAGAAAGTCAATATATCACATCTTAAGCAAGACTGATATAAATTTCATAATATATATTTAGATTTTGAATTTATCATATTTTCTTGCTGCAGGCATCACCACAATGGAAGATGGGAAGCTCGAATTGGGAGAGTTTTTGGAAACAAATACCTTTATCTTGGAACTTATGGTAAATAGGCAAATCCTATTATTAATTATTATTATTCTATGCATATAACCATTAAAACAGACTTGTAATTAACTTCACGATAAATATTTTATTTTCAAGCGTAGTTTATTTAATCTTGATATTTATTAATTTATTTTAAACATTTTCAATCTTATTTATCATCTCACATCACATGTGCAATAATTAGTATATATCATAAGCACCTAATTAAAGATCCAAACAACTACGGTTGACATTGCACTTAAATTAGTTGGTGACATAAGTTCACCAACCTAAACCTAAATTCTTCAATTTTAATCATTCTAAATAAATTTCTAATGACCAAATTAAATGTTACTGCAGCTACACAAGAAGAAGCTGCCATTGCATACGACATGGCAGCCATAGAATACCGCGGCCTCAATGCCGTCACAAATTTTGATCTTAGCCGTTACATAAAATGGCTAAGACCTAACAACAACGACAACGATACCAACAGCAGCAACGACAACATAGACACTAACTCAGCCCCAAGCTTAAACCACGACTCACCGGGCAGCTCAACCTTCCCCCATCTCCTCCAACCACCTTCCGCCTTATTGCAGCCACGGCCGGCCGGCACTGCCACGTCAGCCCTAGGCCTCCTGCTCCAATCTTCCAAATTCAAGGAAATGATGGAAATGACACTGGCTGCAGAATGCCGTTCCACACCAACAGAGAGTGATACGCAGCAAAGGAGCATTCCTGATGACATAAAAACCTACTTCGAATCGAACGATTTTAGGGTTTACAACGACGAGCAAGGAGATGATATATTTGGGGAGCTGTTGATGCAGCCTATGGTGCACTTTGATTCAATGCTTAATGGAGAAGATTTGATGCTATAATTAAATTATTATTTATTTTATTTTTATTTTTTCATTTGAATAGTCACAGGTTTCTCAGAGTAAGGGTCATAACAGATTCTAATAGGGATGCTGAAAGCTAATATTGAATTCTTTGAATCATCATTATTTTTGTAGATACTAATGTAATAAATCTGAGAAATTGACTAGAGAAGGAGAATTGTTGCTTGTTATTTGTTTCTTATTTATTAATAAGACATTTCTTTTGAAATTTGATGTGCATTCCAATCTTACATTTCCTCAGTTTTGTTTTGATCTTACAGTTCAGTATGGAAAAGATTATAACTTTCAGATTCAGTTTTATTGACTAGAAGTCACTATATATATACACACACACACTTGCCGTTTTGGCATTTACTATTCTCTTAGTCCATCGTAGAAACAATGACAATTCATCTCCAACAGTATACTTTATTTTTACAACAAAAAAGAATGTTAAAATATATTTTCTGATAAAAACTTTTGTGCGATTAATCGCACGTCCACGCGTCAATTTTTAAGTTTTTTTTTCAATTTAATTAAGGCACGTCCACGTGTATTAATCTACTATTAGGGGGTGTTTGGTAGGGTAGATAAGCCAAGATAAACTAATATTGTTTTATTTATCTTGGCTTATCCACCTGTTTGGTAGGCAAGATTGTAAACACGGAGGCCCTCAATAAAAGCTCGGCCCGCGTTTATATTACTGTAGCAGTTTAGAAAAGGTATCTCCACTACAAGAATTTCGCACATAGACAACAGTTATTAGACAACGGGTTTTATGAATATGTGGTCTATTATGATATAGACAACGGGAGCAGACAAACCTGTTGTCTAATAACGCGCTAATACACAACAGGTTTCAAAACGCGTTGTCTATAAGAGTTATGGACGACGTGGGGTCATCCGTGTTGTCTATTATTGAAATAGACGACGGGCTTTTATCGTGTTGTCTATAAGCGCTAAAAATATTCTGTTATAGACAACGTGTGTTGATCCACCGTGTCTATATTTTATACAGACGACGTCTTTTGTGCGTGTTGTCTATAAACGCTAATATTTTTTTTAGACGACGGGATTTTAGGTTTCTTTATTTCTCTTTTTTGTGTTTCTTTTTAAAATGTTTCTTTATTTCTTACAGCATTAATTATTAATTATATGATAAATTATAATCACACAACTCTTTTGCAGAAAATTTGCTGCTTCTCTCACTCCCGTCCCCCCACCTGACCTACTCTCCAACCAAATCCATCTCCCAGACGACTGAACATCGAACACCGCCGCCGCGCCGCACTTCCTCCTGCCTCCCGTCGCCGCTGCTACGACATTACTACTGGTGTCTATTGTTCCGTCCGGCGTCGGAAATTGACTTTGCTAAATTCGATTTAAGGCTTCCATTCGACTTTGCCTCGCATCCAGGTGTCTTTCTCTCTTCACACATATATTCTATCACATCAAACTGGTCTTTACACAAGACTAGATTTTCTTTTCGATTTGTGTAGTTGATCCCTTTCGATTTTCAGAATTGAGTTGCTGTAAATTTATTGGAAGGATATGTAATATTTTCCAAATCTGTCGTCGCCACAGCCTCCAAAATCCAAATTAAATTGAGGGATCTCCAAGGTTGAGGATTGGATTGAGGGTTTCTTCAACTCCAAATTGAAGGTTCACTTCGCAATTTCTAATCGTTTTTTGCTTTTTTTTTTATTTCATTTATTCCTTCAACCAAGCACCTAATTGGATTGTTTGATATTACAGAGCCCATTCCCTAATTGGATTACCATTGATGCTTTTGTTTCTTACGGGATTGGTCGTAATCTGTTTTTCCAGAATCAATTAATCTTCTTTTATTTTAATTTGTTTGCTTTATTATATATGTTTTTTCATTTTAATTTATAATTTGGAATTTGGATTGCAGAATTTGTGTAATGTGTGATTTTGGGATGATGATTGATGTTTTGTCATGGGCATTATTTTATTTTGACCTGAGGTTGGTCCGTTGCAAATAGAAGATCGGTTTGTCAGATCTCTATTGATTGATTATAATTGTTACTTGATTATTTTTCAGGTCACATTACCCACCTCAATATAGCAGATGAGTTACTCCCATAAAAGGATGTTATAGCAAAAGTTATATATGATGTATGTTTGCTACAAATGTTATTTTGGCATGTGTTGGTTTTTCTATTTTTTAAAAAGAAAGAAAACGATAGTTTGTTAATCTAAATACTAAAGATTTCTTTCATAAATGAGAAGATAATAAATTGTTGATATACACATGATATAAACTCGTGTGTGTTTTAGTGGGATTGTTGAATAAAGTTTTATTACAATAGCAAATTTCTTTCCAACTAGTTAGGCATAGTGTTTTGTCCGTTTTCAATATTAATACCATTTCTGTAGATAATACCTTATATATATATATATATATATATTCTGTCTTTTCTTAGGTTGTTTTGAGCCATTATTGAAAAAGTTCTTTGAGTTCTATGAGATTACCGAGGAAGAAATCTGCACCAGCTGATGATGAGTTTCAACAAGATTATAAAGTCTATAACCCTATCGTAGAGATGGAAGGTCAATATCTTCTTTCTTGTGCTGAATTTTCCTTTCTGAGACTTGATTGCTCTTTATGTTGCTAATCTTTGTTTTTATTACATGGGATTGTTCGAACTGAGTTTTATTATGTAGTAGGCGCCCAATTCACAATGAAACAAAGTTTTATTTTCGTTTACTTTCCTTAGTGTATCTGTGGAAAGCTTGATTGTCAAGATAATATGTAGTTTGGTGCAGGTGATGAACTGACTCGAGTAATATGGAGATATATCAAAGAAAATATTTGGATACTAATCTCTTATTTCTTGCAAATAAGAATGAGTATATCTTTTTTGCCTCTTGTACATGATTATGGTTGAGCAGAACTGACTCCTAAACTGGTTCTGCAGTTGATGGATGTGAGAGCTCTCAATGTGTCGATCCTTACTAGGAGACGATGATGGTGATTGATTTCTCCTCTAGCTGCTATGTATGCTGCTGAGAAAGATAGCCACTCATACTTTGCAGAATGGCTGCCACTTCTTAATCAATCCGTCTCTTCTTCTACCCTTCTTTGAGGACAAGCTGATGAACTTCTAGTTTAATATTGTTGATAATATTGTTGATTTTGCAGCTAAGGGGTATGTCTTCTCCTCTTTATTATGTACGTTACTTGAATTGATTCATTTTTCGTCTGTTTTTCTTTCTAGTTTTCTTTGTTTTCGATTTGTTGTATACATGGCCAAATATTTTTTCGAATTTTGAATTCCTTGGGTTTTAATTTTGACTATTTTTCTCCTTTTCTTAATAGTATGATCTTATTAGACATTATGTTTCATGGGTTCTTGAAGTAGATTTTAATTTCTGTTCTATCACTTATTTTCTTGTTTCATGGGTTCTTGAAGTAGATTTTTATTTTCTTAATAGTATGATCTTATTAGACATTATGTTTCATGGCTTCTCCGTTTTTGTCTCTTTATAAATCTTAATGTTTAATTAAGCTGAAATGGCTATACATCTTTGTTACTTTACAAATCTGAAAATGTTTGAATATATAGGTGAAAATTTAAAGGTCGTGGTGAAGTATGCTGCCATTTAGCAGGAAAGGAACTTCTGGTTGGAATACGATGAAACTCTATTCAAATGTATTTATTGTTGGGAGTTAGAAATGGTAAATTTAAAGTTGAGACTTAGCTTTAACTTCCTTCATCTACGTTGGTGTATGTAGGGTGGAAATGTACTAATACTTGTATTGTTGAAGTTCATAGAATTATATTTATATGTAAAAGCTCGAAATTATTTTGAAGTTATTTGTTTGAGTTTGACCTACTTTATATGAAGTAGGCTACAATTTTTTTTTTAATTTTTACAATTGATATAGACAACGGGGATTCCGTGTTGTCTATAATGCATTTCGCGTTGTCTATAATGCAATAGACAACGGGGATTTCGCGTTGTCTATAATGCAATAGACAACGCGGTTTCTCCGTCGTCTATGACCGCTTGTAATAGACAACAAGGCTGTAGACAACGGGGATTTTCGTTAAAGACAACGCGTTTTCCCCGTTGTCTATAACTTTTTTTCTTGTAGTGCTCACCAAATTGGTGAGATACATAATCTTGATTTGAACAGGAACAAGATTAATTTGTGAGATTACCAAATTGCCCTCTTCTCTCTCTCTTTCTCTCGCCCTTTCTCTCTCTCTTTCTCTCTCATTCTCTCGCCCTCTGGTCTGGACGGAGATGACACTGTAGACACATTAAATTCATGTCCAATTAAATTGTGACACGTGGAAAGTAAATAATTAAATATCAAATTATATCCTTTATTTATATTTTAGGGATTTGATTAAAGATAATTCCTAAATTAAATAAATATAAATTGGTATTTAAAACATGGAGATTTTCGGCCAATCAGAAATCGCCATGTGTCAAATCTGCATAGAAAATCAAATATTTGATTATGATAATTATCAAATTTGATTGTGATAACTACAAATTTTGAGGAGCCAATAAGATTGTGCCACCTTAGCCCAAAAGCCCAAGATGGAGTCCAAAAGCCCACCAAATCTACTCTATTTTCACCTATAAATAGAGGTGATTAGAGAGGTCATAATCACACCAAAAAATCATATTGAAGAGCTCAAAAGTTGTAGAGAATTTCTCTAAGAATCCTCTCCAACATTCAAAGCGTTCTTCAAGGAAAGCAAGGCGTTCTTCGTGGGAAGCAAGACGTTCTTACCAAAAGCGTCCAAAGTCTAGCATTTGATTCAGAAATAAGGCGTCGGCCCTCTGGATTAATGTTATAAAGTCAAACATCAAATCCGATAAAGATCAAGGAGACACTAAATCTCCGAAAATCCTAGAAACTGTTTGAAGATCATTCACGATCAAATTGAAGAGAAGAATCAGAGGATAAAGATAGAGATTGCAACCTGCACTTCCACTACATGAAAAATGGGCATAGACAACGGGTAAAACACGTGGTCTTTAATAAATAGACCCGTCGTCTACAGCCTTGTAGTCTATTACAGGGCGGTTATAGACGACGGGGAAAACGCGTTGTCTATAGTAATATAGACGACGGGAATTCCCCATCGTCTATATTGTTATAGAAAATGTGTTTTCCCCGTTGTCTATAACTTCTATAGACAACGCGCTTTCACCGTTGTCTATGACATCAATAGACTACGGTGTTTTCTCATATAGACAATGCATTTTTCCCGTTGTCTATAGTTAATTACAGAAAATATATTTTTTTTCCTTTTCCAGTCATCTATTTGATCATTAGGTCCTGCTGTCTATTCTTTTGTTTTCAAACAAATCATAATATTATAAATCATCATAATATCATAAATTTAACTTAACATCATACATCAAACGTCTCATTTTCATCCCATAAACTATCTCATGATGCCTACACACATTACAAATGTTTTACAACTAGCTAATGAAAATTGTCTCAAAACACATAAATATGAATGTGGATACTGTCTTGATCTCCAAAATAACAACAATGTATTCTCTAACATTCCATTACCATCACCGCTCAACCAAGTCCATCCATCCATCGAAGTGGTTTCCATCTACATGATCTAAATAAAAACTACTACTTTAATTACATAAATCTTAAGACCTCATAAATATCAAAATAAAAAAAAAGGCTAACAAACTTACCATCATTATCATTCGGTATATTCATCGACAAAATCAAACCACTCAGTACGGACTTCATCAATTTCTTCTCTTGAATAATATCCTTCGCTAAACTAAAAATAAATAAAAACAAACACAAAGTTAGATCATAAATTAAAATAAACTTTGAAAATAAAATGAACTTACAAGTGAAGACATTGGAATGGGGTGGGGAGATCCTTCATTTTCAATGATATCTTTCATGTAGCGTATCACATAAAATTCACATTGCGATCCATCAGGTTGTTGTTGACACTACACCAAAGGAAATTAATGTGACTAACACTTTTTATAACCATAATCTTCAAACACGGTACAGTAAGTCAATTCCATTATATGTTAGATGCGCTCTTATGGTCCGAATATCATGATCACATAGATTACCACACTTTACACAGGGACAAGACATAGCATTGGGATCCTTCCCATTTAAAATGGCAAAATTCAAAAGAAGCTTCGACTCCATCTTCGTACTCTTTCGACAATCTACTTTTGGACATCCAGCCTTTATCCATTTTTGTTACGATCTACTAACATGGATTTGAAAATTATGATATGTATATATATATATATATATATATATATGAATAAGATAACCTGACAATTGAATCTAAAGTACATATAAATGCCATTTCATCAACTCCTAAATCCAAAGTACTTATAAATAATATTTCATCAACTTAAAAAAATAGCACTTCGTCTCTCCATCTTAACACATACTGGGGGTTATCTAGATTTTTTTTTAAACTTTTAGTTTAATCAATAAAATTAGCTAATTAACTATTAGTAATATGTAATTTAACTTACTGGTCTTTCTTTCTATTTTTTAAAATGCATATAATTAAGTGGGGATATCAATTCAATTTTAAAGACTATAATAATCGGAGAGAAGTGTTAATTTGATAATTTATTAAAATCGAAAACTATAAATGAGATGAGCAGTCGACATTAAATTTAGATAGAAGATAGAATAATAAAAACCTTCAAGTGAGCACACTACAACAATTTCGCTCATAGACAACGGTTATAAACCGTTGTCGTTACAAAATTGGACTGTTGTCTAATCCAGTGTGGTAGTAGGTCCCATGTTATAGACAACGGTTTCACTACCGTTGTCGTATACTCTAAGACAACAGCACTTACAACGGTTTTAAACCGTTATTGTGGACACAAAGTATAGGAATAGCGGACACATACAACAACAGGTAATAACTGTTGTCCATGCCGTTGTTGTAGTGTTTACGACAACAGTTGGAAACCGTTGTATACGACTTACGCCTACGACCACACTGGATTTGACAATAGTCCGATTGTCTACTACAACAGTCCAAAACCGTTAGTGTAGAGCATTACAACAACAGTTAAAAACTGTTGTCCCTGTCGTTGTCGTAGCGCCTACGACAACGGTTGCAAACTGTTGTCTATGATTTAGGCCTACGACCACACTAGATTTGATAACAGTCCGATATGTCTACTACAACCGGCCAAAACCGTTGTTGTAGAGAAATACAACAACGATTATTAACTATTGTCCCTGCTGTTGTCGTTAAATCTATGACAACGGTTGCGAACTGTTGTCTATGTCTTAGGCGACCACACTGGATTTAACAACAATCCGATCTGTTGTTATTACTGTTGTCGTAGATGTATTTTTAACAACGGTTTAAAATATTCTGCAAAATTTTACAACGGATTTATATACTTTTGACAACGGTTTGCAATTGTTGTGTTTTAACATTTACGACAACAGTTTTTGTACTATTGTCTATTATATTTTACGGCATGTTGTTAAAACAATATTTATTAATGAATAAATGACACTATAAAAACATGAATTATTGAAATTGAATTACTAATATAAATAATTGAAATTACAATGTACTATGAAACACTATTCACCAATTCAAGTTCAATCATAAAGATACCAAAGCATACTATATTCAATAGAAGACTACAAGTTTCATATGTATCATCAACAAATGAAGCACTTGTAAAAAACACCAGTTTAACAGGGGACAAATATTGATTTCCACGCCAAGTATCACCAGATTTGTCCTGCTATTTGTCATGCAGAAATAAATAATTAGAGATACATACTATCTGATTCCAATATTAACTGACCACCAAAGTTATACATGCCACAAGAACAAGTCATGTTGCAGATTTTGATAGAGGCAAACAATTCATTACCTTCTACACCTGTATATATTTTTGTAAACATTTTGCCCACTCCTTGCGCACTTCATTAATCTCATCATCAGAGTATCTTTTTTTATCTTCCTTGTTATCTAAGGTCTTACCCTGTTAAGTAAAAATAAACATCAGTTACAATTCTCACCAACAAACAATTGTAATATAATATTTAAAATACACTATTAATTACCAATGATTCTATCGAACCAATTGTTTCACATGATTTTAGCGCAATTATTTCTTTCATGTATCTCATCACATAGTAACCACACTGGTAGTAGTCCGGTTGTTTGGGACCCTAGAATACAATCCGACTGTCAATAATTAATTTTAATTAATTGTATCTCTATTGATTCTAGGATACGTACCTTAATGATTATCTATGAAGGTGTCTTTTTTCCTTTCTTCTGTAAATCAGCATTGAACATCTTCAACGCCCTTCATGTTATATAATTTAATTGGCTTAATATCAATATTATTGAATTATTCAAAAAGAAATAAAAAATAAATTTAACTTACATTTCAATAATCTGCTTCCAAACAACATCATGATTCCTATGATAAAGAGGATCCAACAAACCAACTTCATTGTGAGGATCGATGACCGTGATGATCCAATGTTCTCTACATATACACATATATAGAACAACATTATTAAGTACATTTATTTATGATTTTCAAAATATTAAAATGATGTTGGATACTATACTTACCCCACATTGCAAGGAACTATAACCATTTGATTGGTCGATGTACCTTTAAGCCCGGTTGCCAATGCACGTGCTCTCTGTTCCATTCCTTGCTGGATAGTGTTTTTATCCTTTTTGGTGGATGGAATATGTCCAACACCGATAGGATCAACAAATTTGAATTTTTCTAGCATTTTTGAACTCCTCATCTTGTTGTATAAGTGCCTGTAAATGAAAAAATACTTGTCAACTATATTTTTCGTATACAACTAAATGAGTAAATTAAATTACAATAAATATGAAGTTCTATTACCATATATACACAGCAATACAATTATATGAAACCGGTCGCAATTTGCAGAAAGGCTCTACATCTTCAATGTGTATGTAAAGTATGTGCTCATGACCGAAGACATCTTCATCTAGTTGTATCTTAATAGTGTCTTTACCTTTAAGTATTGTCTTGCAATGAAGATAAACTAGGTGTAATTGTACGGGCATGTTTGAGTCCGTTGTCGGTTTCTTCTGTTCTTGCTTCCTGTTTATTTTAGTTTTCTAAACATTGAAAAATAATTGAATACACATTAGATATTTTATATATATATATATATATATATATTTAATTAACTACTTATAATTTAATAAAATTAATAACTAATTGTACTCTTATACCTCATCTTTCACCTTCAACAAGTGTGCCGGCCATGTAACATGAGAGCCGACTGCATCACCAATGCTATGGCACTCGCTTGTTGGTATGGGCAAAGGAGCATTTTCATCAACTGCTTCATCAATTGATACACGCACACAGTCTCCAAACAATTTCTCAGTTGACTCACAAACTTTGACAATTGTGCCATATGCAGCAATGTTTGTGCTCGACTCGAGACTTAATGCTACCAATTTACCCTAGTCAACAAAAGTGTAAAGAAAATAAATTATAACTAGTTATTAACTTATGGAATCAACGACATAAAAAACAAATTCATACCTGTAAATGTTCATATTTTTGAAGTAACTGTACATCAAGGTCAGGCACATCCACATCATCCTCACCCAACTTGACGATGTCATCCAAGTTATGTTGGGTTTGTGGGCTTTCCTCATTCATTTCAGCTTTAAATTGGACCGAACAACTGCCCTTTTCATCAATATCAACATTATCAACATCACGACCCATGGCTTTGTACACAAGAGCTTCTAGTTTAGCAATCCTCATTTTCTGTTCCATTAGCTCTTGTTGCTGGCGATTACAAAGTTCTATATTGTGCTCTCTTCCTCTAGGCACTTTGTAATAAACAGTTTGGGTGACATGACCACCAATACCTCTCAAACGCCCATTATGTTCTTCGCTTGTAAGTGCACTTTCAAGAATAGTGCCTCTCATGTTATTTGCATCCAATGATCCTGCTTTTTTCTTGGCAATAAATTCATCCTACATTATTTTCACCATTATTAGTTCATAATAGATACATACAACTTGAACTTGACATAGTAATGCTAAAATATATATAAAAATTAAGAATGAGCTTACAATCTTAGTAACTTTTTCTATTAGATCATCTCCCTCATGTATCCCACCTTTAGTCTTTCGTCCCTCAATCCAAAGTGTGGCTTGATTAATTTCCGGATCATTGCACAAGAGACCGGGTTGCATGTATAAGAAAATATAAATTAATATACACATATGATGAGACTTTAAAAATAAGAATAATACTTAGTGGAATGTGACTTACATGTTCGCTTGCGTACCCTTTTCGAGATAAACGATAAGGGTGAACATATTTAGCTCTTCTTTGTTGTTGTTGTTCTCTTTTTTTCTATACAATAAACAGATAGAGAACTATCTAAGTTTCTTATTGAGCTATTGTAAAGCAAATAAATAAAACAAGAGCAGCTCATGTAAAAACTGAATCAAGGTAGCAATTTAATTAAGGGCAACTTTTTTATATATAAAATATTAAAAACTGTATGCACTCAAAAAATTTAAAAGAAACATAATAGGTAACAGAGCATTTTTTTTTCTTTAATCTGAATTCTGAAAGTGATATTAATTATTTAGATGTTGCGTTATGTGATTAGTGCTACCCAACCAGAATTAGATAGGATTAAGCATGATAACTTGGCATTTCTCTATAAATTATAGATGTGATTAGGTTGGAATTTCAAATCAGGAGGCTTTATTTTGTTAAGTTCTGGTGGCATCATAGCTTACTATGACCCTGACTATCATCACCAAGAAAATCCTAGCTATAACAGATTATCATTTGCGGAAAAGAAAGCATGCCTATCAAAGTACAATAAATAAATTTATGATTTAAAGCAAATTAAATACCAAGAAATACAATACCTTGAAGTTATCAGACATGCGACTAATAACAAACGCACTCCAATCAGCAGCTTCAATTTGTGGAAATTCGGTAGGAGGCGTGTTCAACTCAGCTGTATCCATTCTTGCATAAACAAACTCATTGGTGAGTTTTGTCTTGAATTGGAGCCACTTGCCATTCGCAGAACCGAGGCATGACCCCTTCCAATTTGGGTCAAGATTGAAAGACATCTACAAATTCATACATGTCACATAATAGATAAGGTTCAATAAGGTCGTATTAAAAAAAATTAGAATATACATTGAATTACTTACATTTACAGTTTCCCAAATAACGTCTTTCACATCATCTGGTACTTGTTTCCAGCTATCATACGTGATCTTCACATTATCTCTAGCCACAACCCCAATGAAACTTTGCAATTTACTGCTCACATCTCCAATGGGCTGACCCAATTCATTAAAAGGTACATCTAGCTTTACACTCTGACTTCTTTTCACTTGCAAACCATGCATTCTTATTTTCCCTCCAAGTGATCTTGTAGATTGTGAATTCTTATCACCACTTGAAGTCAATGTATTTCCTTCTAACTGATCATCAATCTCTTCAAGAATGTCATCATCAATGTGTCCTTTGCTATGATCTTTCAATCTTACTTTTTTGTTAACTTCAGGATTCTCCCGTGTTGCGTCATTTTTTTATGCTCTTTTTCTTCGTGCCATGACTAATCAGAGTCTGCAAACAATAATGAAATAAAACAAAATTAGTCTTTGACAAGTATAATATCAAATATACACCAATTCCATAGACAACCTATGAGCAACTCCTAATTTAGAATTAATAATAAAAAAATAAACAATATAATCCCAAACAGTAATAATAAAGAAAATTATATGCATACATTTGGAAGATAACAAGCAAATCATTAATGTGTATATTAAATAATGAAATACAATAAATGATACCAGATCATGATTAAATGGCTTCAATGGTCAATCCAAATCCCATCACAATTTTTACGGACACATGATTGTTCATCTTCATCCAATGCATCATCATCCTTAGTAGGCACCTCTTTGGAAAAACAAAGGTGATGAATTACAGTCTCTTCAAATTGACCATCATCCATGTATTCAAAATACTCTCTACTTGGTGTCGCAAGTACAACAGACCATTCACAATCTACAGTATCTTTTAGATAGAAAACTTTTTTTGCTTGATTTGCCAAAATGAATGAATCATCTTTGAATCCAATCCTATCGAGTTTTACCAACGTGAATCCAAGATCATCAACTTTAACACCACTTTTATTGTCAACCCAATCACATTTGAACATGGGGATTCGAAATAGGTGGTAATCAAGTTCCCATATCTCTTGAATAATTCCATAAAAGACCATATCAGACACAATCGGATTTTTATCCTTCGCACTAGAAACTTGCATGGTCCTCGCGACTAAGCTAACTCCCGAGTTTTGAACAGTCCTTAATTCATCACGTTGTTTTGTATAGAAAGTTACTCCATCAACCAAGTAACTATGATGCTTCAACACGTCATTACTAGGGCCCTTTGCCATCCACTTCAATTTCTCAGAGATTTTGAGGGTGGATCGATTATTTTGACTTGCAACCTAGTATCATGATAAATTGAAAGTGGAAAATTAGTTTATTTTTTTTACTTGGGGGAAGGAGAAGCGGTGGAGTCTAAAACTTACTCGATCACGCAACCATTTACTAAATAATCGATTATGCTGATCTTGTAACCATTTTGCAGACCTAGCCTTGTTACCTGACGTTTTCTTCAAATAGGTTATGTGCTCCCTAAAGATGTAATAGATATTAGTGACCTGACTGGAAATTAAAATATTAAATGATAAAAGTGTTAAATTACTCGATGAATGGATCGATCTCGACATCATTTGCGAGTACATGACGATATGCTTGCGCCAACTCCTCATTACTAATGGAATGCACAATTCCATTAGATAGACGCTGTGTAATTTTTCCGTGTTGTTGTACGGTTGGAATGCCGCACGTTTGCACATTTGAAAGGTAATCTGAGCAAAATTCTACCGCCTCTTTAGCAATATAACATTCAGCAATGCACCCTTCTGGCCGATTTTGATTTCTCACATAGCTCTTCAATACTCGCATGTATCTTTCAAATGGATACATCCATCTATACCACACAAGTCCACACAATTTCACCTCCCGTACTAGGTGAACAGTTAAATGAACCATGATATCAAAAAATGACGGCGGAAAGTATTTCTCTAACAAACACAACGTTGTTACAATATCTTTTTGAATGTCATCTAACTTTGACACATCTATCACTTTGCTGCATACCACATTGAAGAAGAAACACAAACGGGTGATAGCATACCTTACATTATCCGGTAAGACACTACGGATTGCAACTGGCAGTAATTGTTGCATTAACGTATGACAGTCATGTGACTTAAGGCCAATAAGCTTCGAATCCTTTAGTGAAACTAGCTTGTTTACATTAGATGAGTAACCTGTCAGAACTTTCATACCCGATAAGGATTCACAAACTATTCGTTTCTCAGCCTTGCTTAACGTATAACATGCAGGTGGCAGATATGTCCTCTTTTCCGACTCAATCGGTGCTAGATCTGTCCTCATATTCATCTCCACAAGGTCTCGTCTTGATGTTATCCCGTCTTTTGTTTTTCCAAGAATGTCGAGTAATGTACCAATGATACTTTCGCAAATATTTTTCTCAATGTGCATGACATCAAGTATATGTCGCACATGTAGATGTTTCCAGTACTCGAGTTGAAAGAATATCGACTTCTTCTTCCACATCGATTTATCTCCAACATCATTTACTCGACTCAACTTTCCCCATTTACATTTTATTGCACCAATACTTTTCAAAATATCACGACCATTTAATGGTTTTGGTGCAGTATCAAACTCTTGTGTGCCGTCAAATGCTTTCTTTTGTCTTCTGTATGGATGATTTGCATCAAGCCACTTTCTATGACCTGTGTATGACATCTTCCGACTATGCTTCAACCTTTTTGCAGAAGTTTTTTCCCCACATATAGGACATGCATGATAACCTTTGACCTTGCATCCCGACAAGTTTCCATAAGCCGGGAAATCATTTATTGTCCATAGCAACACAGCTCTAAGTACAAAACTTTCGTCATTAAATGCATCATATGATCGAACGCCTTCTGACCATAATTTTCTTAAGTCATCAACTAAAGGTGCCAAATAGACATCGATATCATTCCCGGGTTGCTTTGGTCCAGCAATCAACAAGGTGAGCATAATAAACTTCCGTTTCAAACAGAGCCACGGAGGAAGATTGTAAGTGACCAATAGAACTGGCCAACAACTATACGTAGTGTTCATCAGGCTATGGGGATTGATCCCATCTGCCGAAAGACCTAATCTAAGATTTCTTGGCTCGGACGCAAACTCTGGCCACTTATGGTCTATAACCTTCCAAGAGGGTGAATCAGCTGGATGGCGCATATAACCATCTTTTACCCTCTTATCAGCATGCCAAGTTAAATCTTTTGAAATGTTCTTATTTCGAAACATCCTTTGAAATCTCGGAATAGGTGGAAAGTACCATAAGACCTTTGCAGGAATTTGTTTTTTTAACGTGGAATTCTTACTAACTTTCCATCTCGAGGCACCACAAGTTGGGCAACTAGTACAGTCCTCATAAATCTTCCGATACAAGATACAATCATTAGGGCACGCGTGAATTTTCTCGTATTCCATACCCAAAGAAACTAGACTTCTCTTTGCATCATATATGGATCCAGGCAATTCATTCGATGCGGGCAGCATATTACGCAACAAAATGAGGAGATCAGTGAAACTCTTATCAGACCAACTATGTTTTGCCTTCAAATTATATAGTTTCATAATTGTTGATAACTTGGTGAATTTCGCACATTCAGGATATAATGGTTTCTCCGCATCCTCAAGTATTTTAATAAATTCACTCGGATTGTCAGTTTCATCAAATGCATCATGCACCATATTGAATTGATCTTCACTAATGAGATTTTCGTTATCATGTTCTAATTGATCTGAATGATTTGTCTAATAACTTGACGTAGATCTTTCTCCGTGCCATAACCATGTATGGTACGTTAAATCCATACCATTACTCAACATATCCAATCTTACAAGTTCAGCTTTTTTTCTTGATAGATTTTCACATTTTGCGCAAGGACAAGGCATTGCATCAAGATTAGACACACGTTGCATTGCAAAGGTCATGAAAGACTCTACTCCAACTTTATAGTCATGTGACAACCTATCTTTTGACATCCATGTTTTATCCATTATGATCCTATAAAAATCAAAATATTATATTGAACTAAGTATCAATTTTATAGATGAGCATAGTAAATACAAAATTATATCATCAATCAACTCGTGTACATTAATAATTATGCTTCATTAATTAATAATTAATTAATGTCATCATCCCTTAATGTCAACGTCCTTAATAATTGGTTTTAATAATTAGATGAACACTTCAAATCTCTCTCTCTCTCATCAAATGTTATAGATGGATCACAAATATGAACACTTAACACAGTCAATGCAGTTTTCCAACTTTACTGAACACGTCTGACTTGGACTTAATAAATTCAAAGTCCAATCTCGAATTAAAACAACGGCCAAGCACAAATAAGCCCAGAATTTGAATTGTATAAAACCATAACTAAGTCATTCAATTTGAATAATCCAATAACAAATAACTAACGAAAATAAGGTGTACCTTTTATTCCTCAAAACTCTTTCAAATCTGACCAAATTATCTTTCACGAAGACGATGCAACAAAAGAGAAGACGACGATACCCACAACAAAAAGAGACCACGATGCCGGCGAAGGAGAAGACGACGGCGCCGGCGAAGGAGTAGATGACGGCTGTGGGAAACTAATTAGGAGAGACAACTGGTTAGAACGGCGCATTGGGATGAGGGTTTGGTAAAAAACATTAAGTTAAAATCGTAAGTTGAGGCTGTTATCCAGTAAAAAAAAAGGCCCATGAATATTTCGTATATGTATAACATTATTTTGGTAATGGATTACAAGCAAATTGAATGGCTTACTGGTTTAGGCAGCCACCTATGCAGGTCCTCCCTTAAATTGACTCAGGTTCGAGACCTATAGCCAGCAAATGATGATTAATTTCTCAATTTCAATTCTTTTCCATTTCTTTCTTTTGTTTCTAATTTTTAATAAATTATACTTTATTACTAAATATCATTAATTTTGCAATTGCTTTTTTCTTTTTTTTCCTTCTTTTTTTATTTCAATTTCAAATAAATTAGTGTTTATTACTTTCCCATTTGTTTTCTTATATGGTACCAATTGAGATTTATTAATTAATCTCTAGGCTTTACTAATCCTAATGTATATATTAATTAGATATTAATTTCATTAAAAATCATGTGAGATCTACAACAACAATACAAGAATAACACATCGATGTAGTGTTATCGTATTTAATTTTATACGTTACCACAACATAGAAACAATAATGGTTATCCAAAGTGTTGTCGTATTTGATATTATATATCTAAAACAACATTGTAACGACAACGGTTCCAGAAAGTGTTGTCTTATTTAATAATAAATACCTACAATAACAATAAGATGACAACAGTTGCACCAAATGTTGTCGTATTTAATATTAAATATCTACAACAACATTGAAACGACAATTTTTACACAAAGTGTTGTTATATATCATTTTAAAAACCTACAACAACAGTCTAACAACAACGGTTTCTAAAGAATGTTGTTGTATTTAATTCTATAAACCATCAACAACAGTGAGACAACAACATTTATATAAGCGCGTTGTCGTATTAAATTCTATAAACCTACAACAACAGTTAGACGACAACAATTGCAGAAAGTGTTGTCATATTTAAATTTATTTATCTACAACAACATACAAACAACAACAGTTAGAAAATGTGTTGTCATATTTGATATTACATACGTACAACAACAAATAAATGACAACATCAACCAAAACCGTTGTCATATATAGTGTTATTTAACTATAACAACATACCTACGACAACGACAACCTCAACGTTGTCTATGAGAGCATAAAATAACTTACGACAACATACTTATAACAACGGAGAACTAAAACTGTTATTTATGAGCGCATTTTTCGCTCATAGACAACGGTTTATACTACGACAACACTTTTCTATATAATGACAACGATTTTTTACTAAAACCATTGTCTTTGATGTGTTGTCGTTCATCAGTTTTGTTGTAGTGGCAGCAACTCTTATCTTGGTGTGTGAAGACCAGTAGATTCAACTCAACACCATCTTCAGCAAGTGGAAACTCAGTGGCCAATTCTTTCAAATCCTGAGAAAAAATCACGATTGATTAAACTTCTCAAATATCTAACTGATTTCATGGAAGCATTATCATAAACAGTTGGCGGAGGAGCTGTTGCACTCATTTAGATCAGCAAAAATCTGATGAACAGCAGCAAAGTCAATCCTTGACTAATTTCATCCTAATCTAATTGTCCTTTAATTTTCAAAGAGATCGAAGCCCTGAAGAAGTATACTATGCAAATTTAAATAATAGCAGCAAAAGAAAAACATTAATGAGTGCATTCGAGGCGAGAGCTTACCCGGTGAAGCTGAATGACGGCAAAAATTGAAGAGAAAATAAAGTCAAATTCTCTCACTCTTATTATCGGCGTGCTGCTACTACAAACTCTTCCATTAATTGGCCATCGTTCACAACTCTAATTGCAATTTGTTTGTGTGATTTTAAAGGCATCGGCAACAGGTTTATTTGTGCGATTTCAGAGTTGAAATCATTTTTTAGTGCGGTGACGGTGTCACTGGCAGCAGCTTCGGCGTGCAATAGGCGGAGTGCAGGTGGTCCGACGGCAAACAGTGGAAGAGAAGGCAGTGGAGGGCAGACGGCGAGTCGGAAAGTAGCGAAGAAGAGAAAGATAGTAAACTAGGGCAGCAAATTTTGTGTTTCTGCACATATGGGGATTTTTGACCCAAAAAATTAAAAAAAGAAAAAATCTAACGACAACAACAAAAATGACGTCGTGTAATATCAAAAAAATTTGGTTATAGACGACGGTTACATAAACCACGTCGTCTATCACCACTCTTAATTTAAGCGCTTATAGACAACGGGGGCCAAGCCGTCGTCTATTCTGTAAAAGACAACGTGTTTTTCTTGACGTCGTCTATATCTGTTCCTAGGCGCTAATAGACGACGTGTTTTATGGCCCCGTCGTCTATTTCAAAGGTATTACACAACGGCTACGACCACACCCGTCGTCTATAATGTTATAGACAACATAATTACAAAACCCGTTGTCTATAAGCTGTTGTCTATATGCAATTTTCTTGTAGTGTTCTATTTTGATCTACAAATATTTATTTGTACTCGATTTATTGTATTTATTATATTAAATACATAAGATTTGTGTTTACAAATTTTGGCACGCATAATGGGACCTATCTACCTCTTATCTCAACTCTTCACCAAAATCTTGAAAGATGTCTCCAAAAACTAAAGATGCTAGTGAATCTATTTCAATGGCCTCTTTGGAGAGTGATGGCGTCATGACGTGAAGCAAAGCTAAAAGAATACAAAAAACTGCTAAGTCAATTTCTATCACGGAGAAAGAGCTACACCTTACTGCTATGAATGAAGAAGGCGACGACACAGAAGATGGATCTGCATCGCCCAAAAGCCACCTGGCAGAAAGTTACTCATTGGAGGCTCCTGTTATGACAACAAACGCGTCTACAGTAGAGGAGCAACTTGCAAATCTAACAAGGATGATGGAAAGCATGTGCAAGTATATCCTAGAACAAGATGTCAAGATCTCAAAACTCATAAGAGAGAAAGAAGAATCAAGTTATAATGATAATAATAAAGATGACGAGAAAGATGACGATGAAGCCTCCCAAAAGCAGGAAAAACACGAAGAAAGGAAGTCGCATGATAAAGACTTTCAGTTCTGTTCAGATGGTTTCATCTCAATAGACCAAGTCAAGGAGCTTATTGAAGGAACCATAAAATACAAGTTTGAGGGAAGCTCCAAGTCTTCATTGGTTTACTCAAAACCTTACACTCAAAGAATTAATAACTTGAGGATGTCGCTCGGCTATCAACCACCCAAGTTTCAACAATTCGATGGAAAGGGTAATCCGAGACAACACATAGCTCACTTCATTGAAACTTGTAATAATGCTGGCACCTTTGGAGATCATTTGGTTAAGCAGTTTGTTCGTTCACTCAAAGGAAATGCTTTTGATTGGTATACGGATTTGGAGTCAAACTCAATTGACAATTGGGAGCAATTGGAGCACGAGTTTCTCAATCGCTTCTACAGTACTAGAAGAACTGTTAGCATGGTGGAACTCACAAGTTCCCGTCAGTTCAAAGAAGAGCCAGTGATTGATTACATCAATAGATGGATGAACCTTTGTCTTAACTGCAAAGACCGATTGTCAGAATCATCTGCTATTGAAATGTGCATTCAAGGGATGCATTGGATTCAACCAAGGACATTTGAAGAATTGGCCACAAGAGCACACGATATGGAGTTGAGCATGGCAGCAAGTGGAATTGGAGGACCGCCAATCCAAGAACCTCGTCGGGTTATGGAGAAGCAAGAATTCAAGAAAGGATCCAACTCTTTTGACAAAACCCCAAAGAAAGAGTCAATGGCGATCAAAGCGACTCATGTCAAGTTCTCAAGAAATGATGCCAACAAAGAGGATAAGCAGAATATCTCTCAAGACATGAGGCAAAGAAGGTTGACCCTAAAAGAGATGCAGCAAAAGCAATATCCCTTCTTAGACTCAGATGTCTCTGGAATATTCGATGACTTAGTCAAGGAAGGACTTATCGAATTGCCAGAAATGAAGAGACCAAATGAAGCAGAACAAATTGATGATCCAAAATACTGCAAGTACCATCGCTTAGTGGGGCATCCCATACATGATTGTTTCATCTTCAAAGATAAGATCATGCAACTTGCCCGACAAGGGAAAATATCGCTTGAGGAAGACAATGCCGCCACAAATAATGTCACTTCCAAGAACATAGAAGAAGGTACTGAAGTCTTGTGCGGTATGGTGAGCCAAGTAGAAGGTCAACTCAAGTCAAGTGTGGCCGATGATGAAGATGTCCTAATGGTGACTTTTTTCGATGAAGACTTGCAGCTTGGAGCCGAACCTCATAACAGACCTTTGTTTGTAAATTGTTATACTAATGAACAAATAGTGAATATAGTACTCATTGATGGAGGATCTGCAGTCAATATTTTACCACTAAGGACTTTGAAAGAGTTAGGAATTCAAGTTGGTGAGCTCACGAGCAGTCGATTGATGATTCAAGGATTTAATCATGAAGGACAAAGAGCTCTTGGTACAATAAGGTTGGAATTATTAATGGATGACATGAGTTCAACTGCATTATTCCAAGTGATTGATGCCAAGACATCTTACCACATGCTCCTTGGCCGACCATGGTTGCATGAAAATGGTGTTGTTCCTTCAACGTGGCATCAATGTTTCAAATATTGCCGAGATGACATAGTGAATAAAGTGGTTGGTGATCATAAGCCCTTTACAGAAGCTGAATCATACTTTGCCGATGCAAAGTACTACATGACAAAGACAAAGGCTACCAAGGAAGAGCAAGTCGAGTGTCATAAAGAGCCTGAAAGCTGCCAAAAGAGTAAGAATGAGGCTTTACCCACTAAGGAGAAATCTTTAGATGGACTCACTATGCCTTTGACAAAGATTGATACAACAAAACCAATTCATCCACCACTTGAAGGATTTGTTCATCCAAAGCAAGGTGGTGCTACCGAACATGATGAACTTTCGAGCCCTGAAGTTGCTAAATGCTTTGGCCCAAAAGCATATGAACTTCTGGTCAAAGCCGGATATGATCCCAAAGAAAATCCTAAGTTGAAGTCCAGCTTGAAAGTTACAAACCAAGATGATCATGGACTTGACAATACCCAAAAACTCTTGAAGAAAAATGGTCATATTGTCCAAAGTACCAAGACAGGCCTAGGATTCGTTCCACGAAATCCCATTCGTATTGCCATCAAAAGAGCAAATACCAATCACATCTTTGAGGTGGAGGTATCATCTACATCAACAAGCCTCCCCCATGAAAGAAAAGTTGAAAGAGTATCGGCCTTCAAGAGACTAGGAGAAGGATGGATCGAAAGAGTGTCTGTTTTCAAGAGATTGGGCAAGGATAAAAAAGCGTGAAGAAAAGCATGTCAAAAGAAAAATCGCAAATGACTCGGAAATTGAGGAGTCTAATCCCATCTCGAATGAAGAGAAGTACTATACTCTCTGTGTCATGTGGAAAAGAGTTGAAAGCTAAGATGAAAACTGTTATCCTCACCCAAGACTCTAAAAAGGACGAAGATGAAGAAGATAGAGAAAGTGTGGCTTTGTTTTACCACACTATCGAAAGTATCCAAAATCCTACTTCTCACAGTAGATTGCATCGAGATGTGTCCCGTCTACTTAGAAGTGGCATTATTAGAGCAAGCGATGCAATAGAGATGGTTAGAGTAAGAAAGAGAGATGGAACAATGAGAATGTGCATAGATTTCAAAAATTCTGAGCAAAGGAATGAAGATGTCGCCTCATCACACCATATCATTCTCTGTGAAGAAGTGAGCATTGAAGAGGAAGATGCGGACATAGCGCCCCCACAATTTGAAGAAGGTGTGCTATTGATGAATTGAAAGAAGTTAACCTGGGCACTATAGATGATCCACGACCCACTTACATCAGTGCTTCACTGACTGCTGAGGAAGAGCATTCATATGTTGAACTCTTGAAAGAGTTCAAAGACATATTCGCATGGTCGTACAAAGAAATGCCAGGATTGAATCCGAAGATAGATGTTCATCACTTAGCTGTTAAGAAGGGGGCACGACCTGTCAAGCAAGCTCAACGTCGATTTCGACCCGAGTTAATTCCATTGATTGAAGCCGAAGTGAACAAGCTCATTGAAGCTGGATTCATCAGGGAAGTAAAGTATTCAACATGGATCTCTAGTATTGTCCCTGTAAGAAAGAAGAATAGACAAATTCGTGTCTGTGTCGACTTTAAAGATCTCAATAAGGCATGCCCTAAAGATGACTTTCCACTGCCCATTGCTGAATTGATGATTAATGCTACAACCGGACATGAAGCTTTATCATTTATGGATGGATCTTCCGTTACAATCAAATTTGTATGTCACCAATTGATAAAGAAATGACGGCGTTCCGTACTCCAAAAGGAATATTTTGCTACACAGTAATGCCGTTTGGATTGAAAAATATTGGCGCCACGTATCAAAGAGCCATACAAAACATATTTGATGACATACTCCACAAGAACATTGAATGTTATGTGGACGATGTGGTGGTGAAGTCGAAAGTAAGAAGTGACCATTTGCAAGACTTGAGAATAGTCTTTGAACGGTTGAGAAAATACGAGTTAAGAATGAACCCGTTAAAATGTGCATTTGGAGTAAAGTCGGGAAAGTTTCTTGGTTTCATCGTCCGCCATCGAGGGATTGAAATCGAGCAGGAAAAGATTGATGCAATTTTGAAAATGTCAGAACCTCGGAATATTCATGAGTTGAAGAGTCTGCAAGGAAAGTTGGCATATCTACGAAGGTTCATCTCGAATCTAGCTGGACGGTGTCAACCCTTTAGTCGAATTATGAAAAAAGGCATACCATTTGAATGGGATGAATCATGCAAAAATGCCTTCAAAAGTATCAAGACTTACTTGATGAAACCTCCTGTTTTGGCTGCACCTGTGGCAAGTCGTCCTTTGATCTTATACCTCGCCGCTCAAGAACGCTCTATGGGGGCATTACTTGCACAAGAAAATGAGAATGGAAAAGAGAATGCTCTATAATACTTGAGTAGGATGATGACGCCAAATGAGTTGAAGTATTCTCCAATTGAGAAGTTGTGCTTGGCTTTGATATTCTCTATCCAGAAGTTAAAACATTATTTTCAAGCGCATACTGTGAGTCTCATTTCTAAAGCAAATCCATTAAAGTACGTCATGTCTAAGCCCGTACTCTCAGATAGACTTGCGCGTTGGTATCTACAACTGCAGCAGTTTGAAATTGTGTATGTTTCCCAAAAGGCTGTAAAAGGACAAGTGCTAGCAGATTTCTTAGCTGATCATCCAATTCCTGCCGAATGGAAATTAACTGACGATCTCCCAGATAAAGACGCATTTTTAATTGACATTTTCTCTCCTTGGGTGATGTACTTCGATGGAGCATCTCACAGAGAAGGAGCTGGGGCAGGAGTTGTGTTTGTGACACCCGAAAGACAAGTACTGCCATATTCATTCACCTTGACTGAAAATTGCTCCAATAATGTAGCAGAATATCAAGCACTTATCATCGGCTTGGAAATGGCGGTGGATGCAAAGAGATTACACATGAAGGTATATGGTGATTCTAAATTGGTGGTGAATCAAATACTTGGATTGTACGAAGTTAAGAAGTCAGAGTTACTTCCATACGTCAAGTATGCTCAAAGAATCATCGCATGGCTTGGAGATGTAGAAATTGGGCATGTACCAAGAAGTGAAAACAAGCAAGCCGATGCACTGGCCAAACTTGCTTCTACAATAGCTATGTCTGAAGATAAGATCTCTATACCAGTTTGCCAAAGCTGGGTCATTCCACCTATCTTTGAAGAAGAAGATGGTGAAGACCATGAAAGTACTCTTGTTGAAGTTTTCGAGATAGAAGAAGAAGATTGGCGCTAAGTGTTGGTTGATTACTGGAAGTATGATAAGCTATCAAGTGATCCACGTAGAAGAGTTGATGTCCGGCGTCGGGCCACTCGCTTCATCTATTTCAAAGATACACTTTATAGGCGCTCATTTGATGGAGTCTTCCTGAGATGTTTGAACAAAGAAGAAGCTACAAAAGCCATGAAGGAAGCGCATTCTGGTATTTTTGGTGCTCATCAATCTGGTCCAAAGTTACACTTTCGGATCAAAAGAATGGGTTACTACTGGCCAATAATGGTGAAAGATTGCATGGAATATGCTCAAAGATGTCAAGCTTGCCAGTTTCATGCAAATCTCATTCATCAACCGCCCGAGCCACTACACCCCACAGTCGCTTCATGGCCTTTTGATGCTTGGGGCATGGATGTCGTAGGGCCTTTGACACAATCATCAATGGGGCATTTATATATCTTGGCTGGTACAGATTACTTCTCCAAATAGGCTGAAGCAATACCATTAAGAAAAGTAAAGAAAGAAAACGTTGCTGATTTCATCAAAGGCCATATCATCTATCGTCATGGAATTCCTCGATACATCATTACTGATAATGGAAAGTCCTTTAGTAATGCCTTCATAGATAAGCTTTGTGAAAAGTTTGGTTTTAAGCAGAGAAAGTCATCCATGTACAATGCAACAGCTAATGGATTGGCTGAAGCTTTCAATAAGATATTGTGCAACTTATTGAAGAAAGTTGTGGCAAAGACAAAGCGTGATTGGCATGAAAAAATTGGAGAAGCATTGTGGGCTTACAGAACTACCCATAGGACTCCTACACAAGCAACTCCATATTCTTTGGTGTATGGCGTAGAGGCTGTAAATCCCCTTGAGCAACAAATTCCATCATTGAGGATTGCTATCCAAGAGGGCTTGACTGAAGAAGAGAATGCTCGTCTACGCCTTGAAAAAAGACTTGAGGCTCAACAAAGACTGGAATGCTATCAAGCTCGTCTTTTAAAGTCTTTCAATAAGAAAGTTCGGCCACGCTCTTTTCAAGTTGGAGACTTAGTGCTAGCTGTGAGAAGGCCAATCATCACCACTCACGTGTTGGAAATAAATTTGTGTCGAGATGGGATGGCCCTTATGTTGTCAAGGAAGTCTATACCAACGGCGCATACAAGTTGATCTCCAAAGAAAATGTGAGAGTTGGTCCAATCAATGGGAAGTTCTTGAAGCGCTACTACCCTTAAAAGATAGAAGTGTACCTGAAAAAAAGGAAAAAATTGTGTGCCTGCAAAAAAAACACAAAAAAAACAAAAAAAGAAGAAAAAAAAGAAAAAAAAAGCCAAAAGGAGATAGAAGACAGCTCCATGACGCACGAGCCTAAACTGCATGTTACTCCTGGCCCGCATGTTACTCTTAAAATTTAAGTTGATCTTTTGAACTACGTTTTGACTTGATCCTTTTTATATAAAAAGGTACGTAGGCAGCTTAGATATATTCTAAGTTCAGTCATGTTTTGTGTTTTCCTTCAAGTTGGATTATTACGATCATATTTTGGATTGTGATTTAAATTGGATAGTTGTGATTTAGAAGTACAAGTATTCAAGATGAAAGATATAAAGCACAAGAAGAAGTATGAAAAAATATATATAAAGTACTTTATTTCATACTAAAAATAAGTAACAAAAAAAAGAAAGTGTAGCAAAACGAAAGGAAAAGAAGAAAAAAGAAAGAAAGAAAGTGAAGCAAAACAAAGAAACAATGTCTAAGCAAAGGGCTTTTGATCTTTCAATGATTATTGAGCAGCCTCCAAACAAGTCTTTGAATCCTTCAAGCTTTACGCCATTTCGTCATCCATCGGAGGTGCATTCTTAAGCTTGACAAATTCTTCTTTGAGATCATGAACCTTGTTTTGAGTTGCTTGGTTTGCAGCTTGAAGTTGCTTTAGGTTTGATGAAAGTGTAGCAATCTCTTGTTTGATGAAATCAATTTGGGCAGCTTGCTTACTTGCTTCGGCACTTGCATCGTGAAACTTTCTTTCGGCTTCTTTCAAGCGTTGGGCAGCAGATCCTCCAAGGTTATGAGATGCTGATCTTGTTTTGTCGTAGTCGCTAGCACTAGCAAAAAGTATGTCCAAACTCTCTTCAAGATGAGATACATCAAAGTCACGAGAACAGTCCTTCATGTATGACATTCCTTTGCGTATCTCGTCTTCTATAGATGATAAATTATTAATTAAAGTTCTCATTATCTTGGCTTGAAGATCGCCCCAACATAGCTCCAAGAATTGCTTACATCGATCACTAAAGATAGCTTCGCTGTTGAACTCAGACTTATCCCCGATTTGTGGTGTCTGTTTAGCTGTCACTTGCCTATTAGAATGATGAGTCCCAAGTGATTGGCTTGATCCGCAAGATCTATGACTGCTATGAGAATCTTCAAGATTATCAATACCAAGGGCTTTTTCCATCTAAAAATAAAGGAGAGCAAAATTTGTTAGAGCTAATGATAAAAATCAATCATATGAAAAGAAGAAGTAAAAATAACCTCAAGAGTAGGATTGTATGCATGATCGACGTCATCTTCGATAGAGGCTTCCTTAAGCGAGTCAACACGACTGTGTCTATGAGGGTCCACATTGCTACTAAGAGAAGCTCCTAAAGGAATTGAAGATGATTTACGCTTGCCATTGGAAGGTTCATCCAGAGATGCTTTATGTTTTCTTGTGTTTTCCAAAGGAGTCAAAATTTCTCGTGTGTTTTCTCCACAACCTTTGGAAGCATCATGTTCTTGAAGTTGAGTCAAAACTGTAAAGTTCTTTTCAAGGAACTCTCCATAGACCTTGTGCCACCAATTCTTATACGCAAGCGAGTACAACTTCTTGGCATTTTGGAGCGAACTTGGAATTGTGGCCCTACTATAAGACTTTTGGAGCAAACAAGCACGCCAATATTGAATGCCGTTATCAAAGCCAGCTCTACAAACATCTTTTTTGAGGATGCCTGGAGGAATATGATAATACCCGAATTGACGGCTGAAGCGATGTGGACTGTAAGGCTCAATGACAAACTCATCACCAAGTCTCCAAGCTAAGTAGTTGGAACGAATAGCCATAAAGATAGAGCGGTCCACTTCATTAGCATTCCCATCTTATTCGCAATCATGGTGCAGCTCCAAGAAATTTGATCCCATTTGTAAATTCGCTTGCGAGCTTCAACAGAGTCATAATATCACGCTCCCCCTTCTCCCAAAAATTAAACCATTCGAGGTACGCGCACTGTCTGGTCAAGAGGAAAGTGAGTTTTGAAGTAGAGTGTCAACCAACCATAGACAAAGTGAATGGGAAATGTTGCATGAACTCGAGTAAAATTGCGAAGCTTGGAAATCTTGTTTAGGCCTCTATAGATGCTCGTCAAAACAGAAACAGTAAGAGCAACCTTCTCTTCGCTCGCCATGATACTGGCCATTTTGAATGTGCTAGGTCGGATCAAGTCTGCATCATCTTCTGGAAGTACGAAAGTACACAACCAACAAACAAGGTAGGCAGCTAAATAAGTTTCATGCCAATGTCTTTCTCTAATACTTGTCTTCGCAAATGGAACTTTTTGAGCAGATATCCATGCTACGTGACCTTCAAGCTTTCCAGTAGGGTTGTGAGTTAACTTGGAACGCACTGATCTCTTTGCTTCTTTCCTGGTAGGAGGCCTTTGATACTTTAAGCTATTCTTGGACCAAAATTTGATCCACTCTTCGATTGAAACTGAAGTATTGGAAGTTTTTCCTTTGCTCCGAAGTATGTGATAGCTATAGAGTAAGTGTCGGCAACTTATTGGGATACGTGATCTTCCTCCTCCATCAACACCAAACAATTCTTCCGTAGACGGAACTACTTCATCATAGAGCATGCCATTCATGGGAAGTCCAGACAAGACATGTAAGTCCCATAATGAAATTTATAGCTCACCAGAAGATGTAAGTAAAGTATTGGTGGAATGGCACCATGACTCGCAAAAAGCTTTGATGACTTTCGTGTTCCGATCGTAAGTAAAAAGAGATGCGTACACATGATCGTATAGTCCGATCATGCGAAGATCATCTTTGCAGCGGCTAAGTATATCTTCGGTCCACTCCCAATAGCCTTTGAAGTAATGGGCTTCTCCAACGAACTCTGTGCTATCTCTCCATGAAAGTTTTTCAGCAACCATGCGTCTTCCTAAAGTAGGCAACGGGTCTGAGTTACCCATAGAATGATGATGAGTAGAGTGTAAAGTCCAAGCGGTAGTCGCTCTTGGTAGTTCATAAGTTTGACACCATCCATTAGTGTGGACTGCGTTGACAAACTTAGGCCATTCGTCGCTAAGTAACGACTTATAAGTTCTTAAGTGCGTTCCTTTCTCCAAGTTTTGACGTTCGTTATCCAAGGTAAGTAAGTAAGCTATCTTGCCTTCTGTGACGTCTTTGAAGTAAACCATGATGGAGTTGGCTGCACAAAACATCGACCAAAAAAAAAGGGTCAGCATAACACGTGTTTGTCAAAAGAATGGAGTTGAAAAATAGAAGGCATGTGAATAATTGTAAATTCAAAATACTGTTGGGAGGCTTGCAAAACTCCGATTGCTGCTATGCCCTGTGAAGAAGGACAGAAGAAGAAAGAAAGAAAAAGTTCAGATTTAGTTGAGAATTAAAAGGAGCAGTTATTCTTATAGGCAGAACATCGAACAACTTGAAGGCATACATGGAATGATAAATTTTATGATCATTCCCGTCAGCATGCTGAACAAACTGATTTATATAAAGCATTAAAGAGGTCTCCACTAAAGATTAATTATGATTGATTTGCAAGTTAGACTACAACATGTTATTATAATAAGCATGTGTACGTGTAATATGCAGTTTCATAATAATGAGGATGATATGATTAAAATAATGCTTTAGTGACTAAGAGAATAACAAACTTTGATGAAGAAAGAAAAGCATGATGATGATCAGACTTGTGGAAACTTTTTCGCTGCCATGATTAAGTTGTTAGTTTCAAATTCTGACAAGGAAATTTCGTTCAAGCCAATAATCGAACATGTGGTGGGCAAAATGTAAAAAATTGAAACTTCACAAATATGGAGGACATAACTCACCGAAGAATTTGACCAAAAATCCAGCCAAGGGAGAATAATGAATGTTAAAGATTTGTTTGTCTCTGAAGTTCTGTGTCGTGCGAAGAGACTCATAAAGAGGAGCAAGATATTTATAGGCTTGATTTTGAGTTGGAAATACATATGAATTTGGGAGGGATAAGAATTCTAATAAATAATTTGTGTATATCCGAAAATCCAATTCGATTTCTATGCAGAGATTATTTCATGTTATTGATAACCATCAAGTATGAGGAAAGTTACTTGATAAATAAATCTTCGGAGTCGTGTTACGTATTTATCTGGGATCTGTTACGGCTATAGTTTCAAAGTATTGAGACAAACTCTATAAAATTGATGAGGTCAGTTATGTATTAGATCAATAAGTGGGTTGTACGAAAGGAAGTTTAATTCTTTAAGGAATTTGTTGGGCTAAACTGAATTGGAAAATTAATGACGAAATATATGTTCATGTATTGGAATTTGGCCCAAATATTCAAACTATTGTGGATATTGTGAAAATTGCGGCTGCGTCTTTTTCGGACAAATTTGGGTTGTTCAAATTCAAAACAATGTGTATATATATAATATATATACAAATTCAAGAACTCCTAAATACGAGTCTAAACTATTTATAAATTAAGAACTCCTAAATACGAGTCTAATCTATTTATAAATTCAAGAATTCCTTGATAAGAGTTTAAACTATCTAATAAATTCAAAATCTTGAAACTTATTCGTTTCCTAGACAAATTGTCTACAAACAAGTCTCAGGGGGGCATTTGTAGACACATTAAATTCATGTCCAATTAAATTGCTATACGTGGAAAGTAAATAATTAAATATCAAATTATATCCTTTATTTATATTTTAGGGTTTTGATTAAAGATAATTCCTAAATTAAATAAATATAAATTGGTATTTAAAACATGGAGATTTTCGGCCAATCAGAAATCACCATGTGTCAAATCTGCATAGAAAATCAAATATTTGATTATGATAATTATCAAATTTGATTGTGATAACTACAAATTTTGAGGAGCCAATAAGATTGTGCCACCTCAACCCCAAAGCCCAAGATGGAGTCCAAAAGCCCACCAAATCTACTCTATTTTCACATATAAATAGAGGTGATTAGAGAGGTCATAATCACACCAAAAAATCATATTGAAGAGCTCAAGAGTTGTAGAGAATTTCTCTAAGAATCCTCTCCAACATTCAAGGCGTTCTTCAAGGAAAGCAAGGCGTTCTTCGTGGGAAGCAAGACGTTCTTACCAAAAGCGTCCAAAGTCTAGCGTTTGATTCAGAAATAAGGCGTCGGCCCTCTGGATTAACGTTATAAAGTCAAACATCAAATCCGATAAAGATAAAGGAGACGCTAAATCTCCGAAAATCCCGGAAACTATTTGAAGATCATTCACGATCAAATTGAAGAGAAGAATCAGAGGATAAAGATAGAGATTGCAACCCGCACTTCTATTTTGATCTACAAATATTTATTTGTACGCGATTTATTGTGTTTATTATATTAAATACATAAAATTTGTGTTTACAGACACGACAGGGGTCGGAGAGTTCCGATCGCGTCCGGCTGAGGAAGGATCGGAGTGGTGATGATGGAGACAGAGGGGGTGTGGTGGTGGTGGAGGCGGAAGGAGACGAGGGTGTGGTGGTGGTTTCTGCAAATTGGTGGACTATAGATCTGGTTTCTACAAATCAGGTTTCTGCAAATTGGTGGTGGTTGCGACGGCGGCGGATGGTGGCGGAACAGAGGAGAGAGATTGAGAGGTGAGAGAAAAGAGAGTGAGAGAGAGGAGTGAGAGAAGAGGGAGCGAGAGGGACATGGTGGCGGGTTGTGGGAGAAGGCGGCGGCTTCGACGGCGACGGATGGTGGTGGAACAAAGAAGAGAGAGATTGAGGGGTGAGAGAAGAGAGAGTGAGAGAGAGGAGTGAGAGAAGAGAGAGAGAGAGAGGGACATGGTGGCGGGTTTGTGGGAGTAGGCGGCGGCGGGAGACGGTGGTGGTTGTGACGGCGACGGATGAGAGAGAGAAATGAGGGAATGAGGGAAGCAAATATGTGGAAGACGATATGAGATGAGAGAAAGAGATGAAGGATATAAATAATTATATATATAATTTTAGGGATAGAATTGTCATTTCCCACTTAATCTTGATTTTAAACTATGGTACCAAACAACCAACCTATTATTTACTATATTTATCTTGATATTATCTTATATACCAAACACAAAAAATACACTAACAATCATCCCTTATTCACTTTATTTATCTCAACATTATCTAACTTGATTTATCCTAACATATCTACCAAACGAGCCCTTATTTACTTAAAGTTAACTATATTAAATACTCATATTAACAATCAGCAATGTCTACTAACTTTGATATATAACCATCCCTTCTAAGTGGTGCGGTTTCAATCTGTAGGCAACGAAGTTTATTTAGTAAACTCCACAAGTTTATTTAGTAAACTCCACAGCTTCCTCTTTTTCCAAGTCAATTTTTTTTTGATATATAACTATTGTGTATAACACGAACACAAATATTTATAGGGGTTACAGAATACATAGTAAGTTACAGTGGGTTACCATTTTGTATTTAATGTTCACATAACATCTGCAAATTAATATCTGTAAATTATTATAGTCTAAAAAAAGTTATTTATTTATCTTTCGTATAAACTGTTTAATGCATTTAATCTACTGTCGACTAAATAAGATACATGAAATATTTCCGCCACAGTATACTTAACAAAATATTACCGCGCAGCCCAAATATATATTAGAATAATTAGATTATAAATATATAAGGAAATTTTAATACTAAAATAAAATGTTATACTAGTGAAAATGAAAATCGATAATTTCACTGAAATTTGGCACAAATGACAAATACCAAATTTCATGTTTCCCGCCCAACACGACCATCATCACCCTTTTCCAACTCAGCCTCTCTCTCCTCCTCACTCCCCAAATCACCCCCCTACCCCCACCCTGCTCCGCCACCCATCGATACAATCGTCGGTGGCTGTAAGGTATAATCTGTATCTGTAGCTCTACTTTTTTCGCCGGCGGAAAAAATGCCATGCCTTAGCAATATCATCAATTCACCAACTTCAGCTCTACCAGAACTCAAACCCATTTTATATGAGACGAGGTTGGACCCCAAACGTAACCCGGTTGCAGCCACGGGGCCCGACCCGGATGCGTTGAATTTGGGGCTCCAATTGGAGGAGTCCCTGTCCAATGATGATGCCAAACTAGGAGAGTTCAGACGAAACGGTGAAGGAGATGGAGCAATTAGGAAGGATCCGAACCCGGAATTTGACCCGAAGAGGGATCTTGGTTCCTTTTCCGGACCAAAACTCCGGATGAATGGAGCCGGTGATGAAGATGGAGAGGGAATTGAAAAGGATTTGAATCCATGCAGGGTTCAAGAAGGGGCTGAGAGAAAAATTCAAGAAGGAATTCCCAAATTCGAGTTGCTCTTTCTAGTTGGTGCTCCCAAATTGGTAAATTCTATTGTTTCTTGAAGTTCAATCATGTGATTTAGGAGTATTTCTTTGTGTGATTTAGAGATGCTGTATTTTTCCATAATTTTTCGATGGTGTCTTTGCACAGTCACCCTACGCGTGTATTTTCGAATGCCTTTTGCAAGTTGTTGGTTATTCAATGCATTGTTGGTTTGGTAACATTAGTTCTCTTGAGTGGCGTATTTGTTATGATTTCTCGTTCGATGCTCAAGGTTGAGGTATAAACTAGTTTTCATTGTTTCAACTTTCAACTTGTAATTTCATTAGTTAACCAATTTTAGTCATTGATTCTAGAGGAGAATTTGAAGATTTGATTCATTTACTTTGTTTGCTTTTTGGTTGTGTTATGATGGTTACCACACAATGTTTTAATTTGAATTTGTGTTTGCAATTATTTTTACTTATGACCTGTTTTAGTTCCATGGATTTTATGTCATCAAAAAATTTCTTCCTGTTTGCAGAAAAATCTGTTCTACCTGTTTGCATGTAGTAATTGCTTACTGAAGAAGCTCTTCATGTTTATATTCCTTTATGATGTTTAAGAGGAATATGGCCCCCCAAAAATTCAATTTCCATCATCATATTTACAAAAGATGGATTTAGTTTTGGATTTCAGCACTTTTGTAAAAGCCAACCTTTCAGGTTACTCTTTTGTTATCTTTATGACGAAGAATAAGAAATTCTTTGAATCTTTTATTAGAAGACAACACTGTTAATCTGTAGTACTTGTGTGCCCATCCCAACAATTATTGAAAACTAACCTAAGTGGAAAAATCCATTATAAATTTACAATTATGAATAGTTTGTTCTTAGAAATATTCTCAGAAACATCTCCAAAAAGAAAAAGGAAAAAAGAAAAAAAAGAAGAAGAAGAAAGCTCTCTGTAATATAAATTGAATTTAATGGTTACAGATTCAGTGCGGCATTTGCCAAAGTGGAGTCTACCCTGAGGAGAAGATATTGTGTTCTGTTCGTAGTTGCAAGGGTGTTTTTCACATGCTATGTGCTAAAGAGAGACTGGGTTTCTCATCTTCAAAGCAAAAGCCATTTAAGTGCCCTCAACATGTAAGTTGGGCATCACTAACTGAGTCTTTGTACTTACGGCGACTTTCATACTGTTTATGCTGGGATCATTCTCATCTTTAATTCACACCATACCTGCTGGCGTCCAAACTTTTCAATCAGATTAGAAATGAAGATAATTGCATAGGGAAGTAGAAGTATAGAACAATAGATTTTATTTGGCGGAGTTATTTTATGCTCTTTTTTAGTAACTGATGGATCACTATATTGGGTCAGTCAACTGGGCCTTAAGTAAATGCTCATTTCTAGTAAATGTTGTTTTTGATGTAAATTGTAATTTGTGGGCCAAATGCTTGTTAATGCTGTTAGTATTGGTTAGACACTTAGACCAAATTTCTTTATTCTACTAGTTGCATATTCTTCCGAGTTGTTGTTTCTCTGCGTCTGTTAATAAGGACTTACATTTATTTCATCCCTCTTATGATCAGGCATGTTTTCTTTGTAAGCAAAAGAATAATTTGTGGCGATGCATAAGATGCCCTATAGCATTACATGATAAATGTGCAGCATTTCCAGAGCATGTGGTCCATATTCCTGATCAGCCCGGGGAAGTGATTTGTTGGAAGCATGATACGGATTGGCGTCTAGAGAAGGTCTATCTCTTCCTTTGCAACATTTCCCCCTAAATTTCTCGTTTCTGCAGGGAATTTTTATTGGTTTGAAATCAACATATTGGATGATTTCTATTATGCTCTATTATTTAGTATGTACTTTCTATATCATACTTCAGCTGAACTACGCCAGAGTGTGACTACTCTGAGATAAATCATATTGTTCCAATTATGTTTCTTATAACAGTGCTGAATGGCTTATAGCTTTGTTGATAAACTACAAGTGAATATTAGAGCTGAAAGCACAAATCAGCTTAATATCCCTCTGCTCCTCCAAGTATTTTCATTTCGATTCTTGCATATAAAGAGGATTTACTAGGCCATTTGTCTTAGGGATGGTAATAGTTCTGTGTTGGACCATCCCTAAAAACAAGAAATCTCTTTGTGCTGTTGCAATGAAAGCTGGCTGCTGCCCCTGGGACTCATTCCCAAAGGGTTGATGACATCTACATAGTAAGTTATGCAGTGATGGAAAAATGTAGAAAGAACCAATGGAGGTGGTTGGTCCACTTTGCCATGCAGTCATAATATTTCCAAGTGAAAATCATTTGAAGTTGAAGTACATCAATTGCATGTTTTTTTTTTCTTCTGGATGTTGATTATAAATCCTTAGGTTGTAAAAATTGTCGGTTGCTTGGTGCATAATAGGCACACTAATTGGGATATGATATAAGGAAGCCTTTGATCTTCTTTATTTCTTCCTTCTAACTAAAAACCATAAAGCAATTTTATTATTTTTTTCTCGTACTAATGATATCATTGTTTTTTATAAGGAGAAAGAATTGTTTTGATGGTCTTGGGAATTGCCAAACAAGAAATGTTTAATACCAGTCATTAACTCACTTTATAATATAGCGCCATCTTCATGTGGAGGATGCCTTCTTTGTAAATCTCCGCATTTTTATTTGGTTGAGAAGGTCCAGATGGATGTAATAGCATATATTCTTGAATGGAGGAAGTGGTGGTGCACTAGTACTAGTGTTGCTAACAGTAGATAATTCCTTAATGTAAATAACGGAAAACTTGGAAAAAGTATCCTGTAAAATACAGTTTGCTCGAAAAAGTGCACTTTATTTTGCTACCTTTACGATATAGGATAAAAATTTTAATAAAAAATCAGGTCGACAATAATGTTCGTGTTTGTATTCAATTTTGCAAAAATAACAAAAAATTTCTTAATAATATCAACTCCAAGATACCTACACTACTACCTTGGTGATCCATATGAATGGTGACAACAATTGTTTTGTAAGTCATACCAACTCAATTCCTAGGTCCATATTCTTGTTGTAGTTGATACACATGGTTTATGTGGCCTACCACCGGCGGATATATAATAGATTCATGAAAAGTCACAGTTATTTTTCTCAAGCCGTGTATTCTATGAAACATTGTCATTCTGAGTCATAAGTAAAGAAAATAATCAAAGGCCCCAACACGGATGTTAAGAAATGACTTGTTTATAATAAAACTAGAAAGAGAAAACAACTTTTTTGAAGGGTATTTCCATCAAACCATTAGGAGCAGGAAAGAGAATAGCTTCTTTGCATGGCGTAGTGTCTAATTTAGGAGTTGTGTTGAAGACGTTTATTATGTGTTGTTGGGTATTGTAGTTTCTATTTTGAGTATGAGACTAATTAGTTAGGATGGCTAAATAAGGAAATTGAGACTAAATTCTTAGGACGTAGGGAGTATAACATTATGCTGGTTGTTGCTCATGTGATACCCTGCATTTGCAGAAAATAGAAGATATATAAATTGGGTATAATAGATACGGAAGTCTTCTCATAAGTTTTGAGCCCGAGAAGTTGGTATAAGAATGTTCTTTAAGAGTGCAATGTATGGGAAATTTGTTCGGATGTATATGGAAGACAGTTTTGGAGTGTGGAAAGAATGCAATGTAGATTTTGTGCGCCTGACAAGTTGGGGATTCCCACATTTATTATTATAGGAAAACTGAAAAGGTTTACAAGTGGATATAGAAGGCAATGTAGCAACTCAGGCTAATTATTTAACCAGAGCGGACGAGTACCTCTACAGAGAAGTTATGTGTGCTAGGTGTTTTGGCCCTACATATCCTTTCGTTTGGGGGTTGGTTGCTCGAATGCGAACTACAGTTTATTGATGAAATTCAATATGGAATTTCACAGGATTACAATATATTTTTTAATGGGGAAAATTTTGAAGTAATGGAAGTATATTTGGTATCAGACTCTTCTTGCTTAACTATCTCGAAATATTGCCTATTTTTTGGTTTTAAGTCATTCATGTTCATTTAGTCTTTTGTTCTGATTCTAGTTTTCCTTCACATTAAATTCAAATAAGGTCACTTTGTCAAAATTGATGCATAGAGAAATCACGAACCTTTTATAATAATATTCCTTTAAACGATTATATTTAACACATGTAACCCACATTAATGATATTTGGACTAATTATAAAAATTATCTCCTGCAAAGGTAAGACAAGTCAATATGAGATTTGTGACATCATCTAATCCAAGTAATTGTTGGCTTTCAAATTATTCATGTGAAGGGTTATCTGGACTAGCAAATAGACTCTTACTATCCTTATTTTGAAGGTTTTTATATACCAACATATCATTTGTCATTTGGCATGTATTATGATCTATACCTAAATATTTATTGCGAGGCGACTTGACACCATATACGGTTAAAATTAAAATTTTAAAAAAGGCTTATGATGTGTCAAAATTTATACTTGTAATTATCTCCATTAGTTCTGCTGGTGGACAGGATTGACATATGTATTTTTTCCTATGCAGCACGAGGTTCCCGCAAATAACAATAAGGTCAGCTTTTATTTATTCTTTTTCCTTGTAGATATACGTGAAACAAAGTCTTCTGATGGGCTTGAATAAATTTTTGTTATGAATCTACTGGATGACTTAAGGATTTTGCTTGGAAAATTAAAATGACTTTTATCCCTCTATTAATAAAATTTATTTCTTTTGGTTAATTTATTGTACTTTTCAGGATATATTTTCTCTGTTGCCTCTTCCATATACTGAGGAAGAGTTCAAAATTGACCTAAATTGGAAAGATCAGGCAGAAACTAAGTTGGAGTCACATTCATATATTCCTATCAAGCGAAGTATCCTTTGTACATGTCCTACCAAGCATCTTGGAGAATACTTTCAACTACCATTGAATGTGTGGATTTTCAGAATCTTCTATCTTCAACTGAGTATAACTACTAGCTAGAACTCTGGATGAAAGCTAATCATATAACAGTTAGGCCGATTCAGTATTTAGCAAGTTTTAATATATGTCTGAAGGAATTACCTTTTGCATCTTAACTAAATTAGATGTATACGTTGTAAAGAAAAAGCGCAATAGTATTGATACTGATACTGGATGCACAAACTGCACTCAATGCTCTGATGGTTGTGTATGCAGGTACTGTTCTCCATTCAGAGCAGTTTTCTTAGTTACTGAGCTAATTGTGTTCTTTCCCAAAATTTAAAAGCAAAGTTGCAATATTCAGCTAAAATTATTTTGTTAATATTTTTGTAACAGGGTTCAGTGCATCAGCTGCTCAAAAGCCTGTCGTTGCTCCAAAAACTGTACAAACCGACCCTTTCAGAAAGGGAAAAAAGTCCAGATTGTCAAGGTAATTTTTGGATTTTCTTTTAGACCTAGTCATTTGTTTTGGCTTTTCACCCCCAAGAATTATTTATGATGCTTATCAGACAGAACTCTGTGGTTGGGGTGTAGTGGCTGCTGAATCAATCAGTAAAGGAGATTTCATAGTAGAATATGTTGGAGAAGGTAACTTCACGGACAATCAAGATAAAAATGCTCCAAATGCTCTTTTGCTCATATATATGGTTTACCTATTGATCTGGAATTCTGCTTTCTTGCTTAGTTGCATGTTACAACAAAAATTTCCCGGACTGCAGTGGGTTTAAAGAAGCATTTTACCTTGCAGTCAAGCTTTCGATGGTTTATCAACATTGAGATCAGCACAACCTTTTGTTTAGCATCAATTTCCCACTTTACACAATCTTTAGAGATAGAAATGTCCAACTGTTGGTTAGGTTTTCCTTTAGCTAAAGTTTTGTAGATAAAGACAATTGAAGATTTGGCATACCTGACTTTCTAAATGCTAAGAAATTGAAAAGGCTCTATTTTCCACATTTAGGATAGCCAAAAGCATATAAAAAGAATATGAAAGTTGAAACAGTAATATTTTCATTTAAGGTTTGCTTTAGATGGGTATTCTTTTTCCTTTTGGGGTGCTTTTCCCTACGGGGTTTCATCTTGGAAGTTTTAATGAGGCCATGCCCCTTGTGTCAATGTGTCTTCTTTATCATTTCCTTGGTTACTATATAATATCACATTTAGAGGAACATTTTCACGTATCCTTGTACTTTTAAAATGCTTTAATAATACTCGGGAAAATTATCAGTCGTCAATTCATGCTTCTCGTATCTTCTTCATGTATATATATCAAATTAAAACTTTTATGAATTACTGATACGGGACTTTACTCATGATATGTTTTCATATACAGTTATTAATGATGCCTTGTGTGAACGAAGGCTGTGGGACATGAAAGACCAGGATGCTAAGAACTTCTATATGTGTGAAATTAATAAGGACTTTGTGATTGATGCGACATTCAAGGGAAATGCTTCACGGTTTCTAAATCACAGTTGTGCACCTAATTGTAAACTGGAGAAATGGTGAGTATATTTAATGATTTCTCATCATAGTTTTTCATGTCTTGTAAAAAAAAATTTAGGCAAAACTAGAAGAACTTGAATTTTTCTAAACATAGTTAGGTAGGATAATCTGATAGTTAAGATAAGTATATATTTTGAGCACTGCTGAAAATTCTTTGCATAATACGGAGTTTAGAATCCGATCCAGATTATTTTTTATTTTTATTTTTAATTTGGAAATTAGTAGAGTAGAGCTTATTTTTTAAGTAAACTTGTTGCATTCGATCTGCAGCAATTCCCTTTCTTATCATTCCTTACATTATGAACTCTTACTCTGATGATATGTTCTCAACATCACATTTCAAACTTCATAGACTGTACAAAGATGAATTAGCGATGCTGGACAATTTTATTTATTTCTCTTTTCCTTGCACTTCAGATAGTATTACCGTTTGGGAAAGCTGGACTGAATATAATTTCTTTCAATGAAATCTATCTCTTATTAGAAGATTCTGACTACTGACAGTCTCACCTAATCAATAGGCAGGTTGAAGGGGAGACACGCGTTGGTGTTTTTGCTTCCAGATTAATTGAAGTTGGAGAACCTCTGACCTATGACTACCGGTATTCAGCATTCAATCTTTTCTTTTTATCTTGTTTATTTAATTCATATACCGAATTGATGTTGTTGGTTCAATATCATTATCAAAAGTTGAGAGATAATCATAACTATTTGATCTTCATATCTCCATTTTCTTCATAACAAACATGAATAAATAAAGTTCGCATTTGATGCTTGGGAGCTTAAAACAAAAATCAAAACAGAAGCTTTACTTGGTCACTAAGTAATGGCGAGACTGGAGTTTGTCACTTCAACTTCGAACATCTCTATCCTGTTTTCACTTTTAATATGCGTAGCAAACTACATTGATATGACTTGTAAGAAAATCCATACCTTGCTCTGTGGTGATGAGTGAGATAAGGACAATGTAATGAGCAGAAAGGTGAGATGGGAGTAGTGGAACGAATGAGATGTGAGGGAGAAGGGACAGAAAATGAAGATAATTTTAGGGAAAGACATTCAAGTGTAAAGGAGTTTTATAGAAGCTCTCAAGATTGTAGTTGGCCTAGTTTTAGTGCTTTAAGCTCCTTTGTGTTGTCCCCCAACTTTCACCCTCGTCTGGGTGCTTGCTACTTCTGCAGAATCCTGAAAAACGAGTAATTTTGGTTGTCTGTTGTACAAGACTTAAGGACTAGTTATTCTACTTGTGCAGATTTGTACAATTTGGACCAGAGGTAGAGTGTCACTGCGGAGCTCCAAATTGCCGCGGCTATCTTGGAACGAAAAGGAAGATCGTGTTTACCCCGAGCAAGACAGAATTGCACGTATCATGGGGTCCTAAAAGACAAAGGTCATCGAAAAGGATGATAGGAATAGTTATAAATTGAGTTCATAGTTACAAAAAACATGTATGTTATGTCTGTATATTTAGTGTTGTCATTGAGCTCATCATATAAGAGGCCAAGCGAACTACATTTGATCTGTAGTTGTAGTAATTGGAATTTTTTTGTCTGAACATTCATGTATCCTCATTGGATGCACTACAGATCGTCTACTTCTTCTACGTGCATTTCAATCTCGTATTTTATTTTGAGGCAACTCATGGAATGACACAATCACTTTAAAAAATACAAATGTTGTCAAAAGTTTAAAAAATACAAAATATGACATTTTTGACATTTTTTGGATCCTTTTACCTTTATAAAGTTTAAAAAACACAAAATATGGCACTTTTTTCTCTCCTCCCACCCACTCCATGCGCAATAAATTTTTTCTGCCACTTTTTTCTCTCTCCTCACTCCTTTCTTCTCCTTTCTCTCTCCTCCCTCACTTAGCTGACACATTTTTTTCTTCATTTCTTTTCGCGTAGGTAGTACGAAATAAATAACATTTCGTATCTGGGCATGTTACTTGGTACGAAATAATTAACATTTCGTACCTTAGCTGGTACGAAATAATTAATATTTCGTACCGGGGCATGTTAATTGGTACGAAAAAACTAACATTTCGTACCTTAGCCGGTACGAAATAACTAACATTTCGTACCTGAGCATGTTACTTAGTACGAAATAACTAACATTTCGTGTCGGGGCATGTTATGAAGTTGTAACTTGGTACGAAATAAATAACATTTCGTACCGGGACATGTTATGAAGTTGTAAATTGGTACGAAATAAATATTTCGAGTCGGCGGCATGTTATGAAGTTGTAACTTGGTACGAAATAACTAATATTTCGTATCGGGGAATGGCTTGATACGAAATAACTATCATTTCGTACCGGACTGGTACGAAATGTTAGTTATTTCGTACCAAGTAACATGCCTCGGTATGAAATGTTAGTTATTTCGTACCAAGTAACAACTCCATAACATGCCCCCCGGCTCGAAATGTTAGTTATTTTGTATCAATTTACAACTTCATAACATGTTCGGTGCGAAATGTTAGTTATTTCGTATCAAATTACAACTTCATAACCATCCCCCGATACGAAAAATTAGTTATTCCGGTACTAAATGTTATTTATTTCGTACCAAGTTACAATTTCATAACATGCCCCGACACGAAATGTTAGTTATTTCGTATCAAGTAACATGCCCCGGTACGAAATGTTAGTTATTTCGTACCGGTGGATGGTTATGAAGTTGTAACTTGATACGAAATAACTAACATTTCGTACCGGACTGGTACGAAATGTTAGTTATTTCGTACCAAGTGGTATGTTATGAAGTTGTAACTTGGTACGAAATAACTAACATTTCGTACCGGGATATGTTACTTGGTACGAAATAACTAACATTTCGTATCGGGGCATGGTTATGAAGTTGTAACTTTGTACGAAATAACTAACATTTCGTACCGGGGCATGTTACTTGGTACGAAATAAAGAAGAGAGAGAAAGAGAGAGAGAGAAAAGTCAAAAGTTGCGGCTGGGAGTGAAAAGTAAGGGTAAAATGGTCCAAAAAATGTCAAAAGTGTCATATTTTGTGTTTTTTCAAACTTTGTGACAACATTTGTGTTTTTTAAAGTGATCATGCCATATCACCACATTTCCTCTTTTATTTTTGTGTGTGTAGAGGACTGATGTTGCACAACTCTTGTGAGCACCCCAGGAGAAAGGTATGCTTACATTTTGCTGGTATTGTACTCTTGAGATACAAAGCAACTATTAGATACACGGGATCCTCTATTTCTTGATTTCTTCTATGTGCATTTCAATCTCGTATTTTATTTTACAGATGAAGTAAAATAATAGAAAAGATTCATGAAGCACTATTAAAAATAAAGTGTTGGTGAGTGACCCCTTCTCCCTTTAAGAAAGCCTTTGCAAATCTTTTCCCAGTATTTTCTATCAGGCTCTGCTTCAAGCAATTGCACCTTAGCCTCTTCTCCAAAACCACTCTGTCAATTTTTTTTTTTCAATGCATGCTACGAAGTAAGAAGAAAGAATAAAAGAATCGAACATATATATTTTAAAAAATTAAATACCTCGATGGAATTGTCTGTAAGAAGACGATCGATTAAATTATGTAGTATGTCTTTAGTGTACTCTGGATGGCCTTGAATTCCTAAAATTTTGTCTCCGAATGTAAACATTTCAACTCCAGTTTTATCAGACCACGCTAGCACTTGGGCTCCAATAGGCACCTCCCAAACCTATAAAAAAAAAGTCAATCTGGAATTTGTAATAGAGAAATGGAAGTGATTAATTTAATTTAATTAGAAGGGTATTAGTACCTCGTCCTGATGGCACTCGATAATTGAGAGAGCCGGAGGGATTTCGTCCTCCCCATCACACAAGCCATACGAGTAGAAATCTTGCGTGAAATTCACTTTTCTAACTCCAATATCCCAACCACTGTAAGATTTCGCCACTTTACCACCCAAAGCTCTGCACAACATCTGACAAAACCAAACATGCATACTAGGAAATCATGCTAAAATTAATGTAGTATTATACTGACAAACACACACCTGATGGCCGAAGCAAACGCCTAGAACCTTCTTTTGCATGGCGAACAAAGTCTGCAGGAGAAAGGAAAGTTGTACAACCCAATACTCATTGCTGTAAGCATCGTGAGGGCTTCCGCTAACCACGAAGCCTTCGTATTCGTCAACATCGTTCAACGCCGGGAACTCGCCGTCGACCACGTGGAACACGTCCCATTTGTCGCCGTCTCCGCCCAATGCCGCCGCGAACACGTTCAGATAGCCGCCGTGGAATTTCTTGACGTAGTCTGAATCCTTTGCTGCCTGCAGAAGTGCGTATCTTCTCTCACCTTCTTCAGCCTTCATTTTCTTTGAGAATGTGTGATTATATTGGAGTTGTTAGATTGTTTTTGGTTGGCGGCTACTCATTTATCCCAGACTTTTTATAGAGGGAAAAAGTTGGAACGCTCACAGAATTTTTATTGGTCACGTATATTTTATACAAATTCATCTTTAATCACATATTTATAATTTTATGAATGTGATTACTTTTTAATCTGAGTATGGATTATTATTCTATGCAATCTTGACTTGTGAAACGGCATACAAATTGCCAACTAAATCATAATATAATTAGGTTTTTTTTGTTAGGTATTAAAGTCACGTGCCTAATATTTCACTTATAAATTATAATGTCCAAATTCCGTTTCTGCAATGGCATAGTTCTGTCGTTATTCATGTAGCTGTCTCGACAGATATAAATGCAATAAAATTTCACGCAGCTTGTGTTCTTATTAAACGTGTAAACAGTTATTCGATACATATATATAGTAATTTTTTTAAGGCTCGTTTGGTAGGTATGTTAGGATAAGTTAAGATAAATAATGTTGAGATAAATATAGTGAATATGGGGTGATTATTAGTGTATTTTTTATGTTTGGTAGATAAGATAATATCAAGATAAATATAGTAAATAATAAGTTGGTTGTTTAGTACTATAGTTTAAATTCAAGATTAAATGAAAAATTACAATTCTACCCCTAAAATTATATAATATTTCTAACCCTCTACTCTCGCTCTCTACTCTCACCTATTGTCTTCCACATCTCTCTCACCTGCTTCCCTCATTTCTCTCTCTCCTCTGTGGCCCTCCCACTCATCCTCCTCCTCATCGCCGCCGCCGCCGCCGCCCTCCTCCTCAGCTACATAGCTCTACAACCGCCTCCGCTACAAGCTGCCGTCGGGGCCGGGGCCCTTCGTCGGCAATCTGAACGACTTAAAGCCGCTGCTGGTCTGTTGCTTCACGGAGTGGTCCCACACGTACGACCCCATCTTCTCGGTCTACTTTGGGTCCCACCTGAAGGTGGTGGTGAGCTCCGGCGCTGGCGAAGGAGGTGCTCAAGGACAACGACCTCCAGCTGGAATGGCTCGGATTTGATCTGGTCTGACTATGGCCCACACTACGTACGTTAAGGTGCGCAAGCTCTGCACCCTCGAGCTCTTCTCCAACAAGCGCCTCGACGGCCTCCGCCCCATTCGTGAAGATGAAGTCACCGCCATTGTTGAGTCCATTTTCACCGACTGTACTAAGCCCGATCACTCTCTCTCTCCTCTGTTCCACCACCATCCGCCGCCGTCGCAACCACCACCGCCACCCGCCGCTGCCTACTCCCACAACCCGCCATCATGTTCCTCTCACTCTCTCTTCTCTCACCATGGGCAATTTTGTCAATAGAAATTTAGTCTTGGTTACACCCTCAATCCATATAAATAATCTTACCTATTTGAGCAAACTAATAAATTGGACGAAACAGTGAAATAGCAGCGTGTTGGAGTTTTATAACGGGCTTCCACAATTATCTTACGTACCAAACACAAGATAAACCCATATAAATAATATAGTAGAGTTTATCATACCTACCAAACACCCCCTTAATATAAACAGTTATAATTTAAATATTATTACTATTTTTTAGCCTTGTGTGAGATCATTTTATCTTTTTTGTCCAATGCAACTTTACTGCATTAACAGTTGCTTATTTGATATAAAATAATTTAGGAAATGTTATATCCAATCAATGCGCGTAAGTACAAATAATAATGTCACATATTTTTAACTGCACACATAGAGACTCTAATTACCATAAACGCAACTCCACCGTACGATCTCATCGCGTGAAACATGTCCTTCAATTTAAGTAAAATATATATTAATAAAGTCCTTATCAGACAATATTCGGAATTTTATCCATATCCAGCAACCAAATTGGAAGGTGACAATACATTGTGCAATTGAGAAAGAAGTTAAGATTATTGTATTGTTTTCTGTCAAAAAGGACAAAAGATACATTGCTAGTTTGCCTACATATAAGATTATTAAAAAATATTACTCCCTCCGTTCCACGAATAATATGACTATATTTCATTTTTCATCTGTCCACAAAAAATATGACTATTTCATTTTAGGACATGATCTACATACTCACTTAACTTTATAACCATATACTATAATAAAGGTGTGTCATTTCTCCACTTACTTAACAACTACCAAACATTTATTAAAACTCGTGCCGCCCAAAAATAGTCATACTATTTGTGGACGGAGGGAATATTATATTAATTAACAGCAATTTTGAGCCAATGAGACCTAACTCAAGTGGTAAAGTTGAGACATCATAAGACTCTCCTTAGTGAGAGGTATTGAGTTCAATCTCATCTGCGTGCATAGTATATTTTCCCATCTTGTATGGTGCATGTAGACATTTTTGATTAATAAGGTTAAGTATACGAACACACGGGGTTCCTTTTTTAATTGCACATCAGAGAATTTTGATGCATGTAATTAAGTTATATGTTTGATGAAATTTAACTTTAGTTATGACGTTAAGAATGTGGATATATATATTCTTTAATATTGATTTGTTAGACTTGCACAGCAGTAACCAAGTTATTTTCTAGTATTAATTTCTTTTAACGAAACAACAGCAAGTAAGTCCAGAGAAACTAAGTATATAGAGACTTCTAATTTCTTATATATAACTCTAAAAATTAAACTAGGATAATTATTTTTATTTAATACAATTCTATTTAAAATATATGTCTTTTTATCCTTATACACACAAATTAATGAAATTTCTTTTTGCTAAAAATACCCGTAATAAATTATGAATAGTGATCAATGAAGAATGAAAAATGTGAATTTCGAGCTGAATTAATAATTGGGGGCAATTATGAAGATTAAGAGCTAAAAATGCTAAAACGACATTTATTTTATAAAAGTTAAAAAAATTTAAAACAACATATATTTTAAAGAGTGGTGCTAATTGGACATAAATGTCCGGACATAATCTAGCTCGTTTAGGTAAATGAATCGGTTCGATCCGTTTAACTTATTTATTTAATTTTGTAATTTCTCCACATTCATTCACTTTATTATTTTTTTAGTAATCTAATTCAAGTGAATGCATAAATATCTATTAAGTAATAGTATTTCCGAAAGATTAGTGAAAATCACAAAATAACTTTATTAGTTTAATTTCATATTTTTTGTATTCATATTTCTCTCTCTAAAAATGGCGGTTTAGATTAATTAAGTAAATACATTAGAGTACTAACCAACACCATTATTTTATTTGATAAATTATAAGTTAAGATTTTTAATATATTCATTTTATGTCCGGACATATATGTCCAAAAAGTATTAGTGTATTTTAAATAGGAGGGAGTAGTGAAAATGGGGTCTTGACATAGACCCTACCATTTTGGTATTGGTTTTTGATCAAACAATTATTTTTCTATCAATTGACAATATGTGCGTTTATGACTTTGATATCGCGAACTTAAAAATTGTCTTCACTTTTGAGTTAGACTTCTTGATTTGTCATGTTTCCTCGAAAATAAAACGTGGGGTTGTGATTTTAGATACTTAATTAATTTCTTAACTTTCTACTTAGTTATATTATATGTAATGGATATATAATTACGAAATATATTTTCAAAATATATGTGGCCGTAATCCCATGATTGAAATATGAGAAATATTAATATTTTAAAATTAAGAATCCCCGTCCATGTTCAAGATTAAGTCAAGCTGCTGTGAGGATTCGATCGAGATAATTAGAGTTCGGTTTTGGTTTTGAATTTCAAACCTTTCTCCGCATTGTGCTTGCTTTAGTGTAGGAGATTGGATTTGCAATCCATCTCTTTGTCTCGAGTTTTTGTGATTTTGTTGTCTGATTTATTCTTCTTGAATTTTGTATCTCGTTGTTGGGTTGCACCCCTCGTGCGTTATTTATTAATTTATCTATTACTATATTAAAGCAGAATAATTGCAATATCTTTTCCCGCTCATTCATATATTTTTCCCTCCCACTCTGCAAGCCCCATACACACTCCCCGCCTAGCCCACTCAAAATGACCATTTATTTGCTAAAAAAAAAATATAACCATTCATTGATACCGGCCAAAAATTAATTTTGTGATTTAAATGACAATATTTTGCAGTAAAGTTGTTTATTACTATGTTACAATTTTTTTTTTGGTAAAATATATTATTTTGTGATACTTTATTTTTTAAATTTGTATGGATGAGTTTCTTAATTAAATCTTAATATTCAACATAAGTATTATATATATATATATATATATATATATAATTGTATTTATAATCAAGTAGAAAATAATTATATTAATAATACTAATGAACACAATTATATAATTTTGGAGAATCATTTATGCCTCGTTTGGTATCCATATACGTATCCATATAATTATATACCAGTTTTTTTCTAGTGTATGACTCATATCTTTTATTTCCTTCTCACTTGATATTAGTCTATATCATCAGCATACCAAACATAGATATCAGATATCAATCTGATACCCATACATGATATCTGATACCCATACTCATACTTGATATCCGATATACTGGTATATAAATACCAAACGGGCCCTTAGAATATAAATATACATTGAAATATGTATTAATTTTTTGATATTACTAATTAAAACACTAATTATCATACATCGTAGCGCAACGCACACGGGTAAATCTAATTTACCTAAAAAAGAATCCCCGAATGGCCGGAAAAGCAATTCCTATCCTGTGTAGATTTCTGGTATGGATATTCCCATAATTATTACCAAAATAAGATATTCTTGATTCGGACAAAAATAAACCACACAAAAATTGTACAAATTAAGTCACTATATAATTCGTCATAGCAGAATAGTTTAAATAGATTCTTCTGCGATCCTAATATATACCAGTATATGGGGTAGATACATTGGTATTAGGGTGATAGCTCAGGTTTTCAAGAATTATTCCAAACATTCTCAACTATAAATTAATATCATTATATTTAATTCAAATTCACGAGAGCAACTAAAAACTGATATGTTGTTAATAGTACTGAATTTAAAATAAGATGCAAACAATTGTAGCATCAGAACCAAACTGACTGTCAAGAATTCAAGATACATATATATAACATTAAATAATTAAAAAAAAACTGATGTCATATTTAGGGAATAAACAGATAAAAGAGAAGAATTAATGGAGGATACAGAGAAATACGTATGCTGCCACAAAATAAGAATCACAAATAAAAAAAATTCCGCCTAATTCGAATCATAATCCTCAGCATGCGTAACAAACGGAATCAGGAGAAAACCCTTAAACTAAATTTCAAATTAATATTCTTTATTAGGCAGCCAATTAAGAAATTAATTAAAAGTTAGATTTGTAATTCCCATCTTTACGTACGACAATTTAAAAAGTTTCCATTGTCCAAAACCTTCAAGGTATTTGATACTTATTCATTATTCTATTTTATATTTCATACTTTATATATATCGTTTCCAAAGAAACCAGTTTGCTAATTTGTCTTAATAGGAATTTAATTTATTCCCCCTAAAGTATCGGTACTATTCGATATTAGCTTTTAAAACAATTTTATAACACTAAACCATAGCGATATAGTGATCAATTAATGGCTGCATTCTCAATATTCACGCATTATATTCTTGAACAATACTTCCAATTAAGAATAAAACCAAACACATCAAGTTATCATATGTCATATATAGCTCATTGATTCTAGATAATATGAGCCTCGAAAATATTTTTACAAATTCTCACCACCACACCACTAATAATTGGACCTAACTAATTAAATGCTTTTCTTTGCTTGTTTATTACTTGGAAAGAAACATATCTGAATTCCCATTAAATTGGAGAAGCTTGATTTAGGTTTAGTTGTTGGAGCTAAAAACATACTACTTTCTCCATCTCAGCTCATTTTCAAGAATCTATGATTGTGAAGCATGAATTGAAGGCACAAAATTATATTCTCATTAAATATATATTGTGAGCCGTGTGATGTGCAAGTTGAATGTATAATATTCCTTCGAAATCTAACCGCAAAGGAATCTTCAAATAGACGCTTGAGCATATATAGTTGCGGCTGGCATAGAATTGAAGAATTTTGCTAGGATAAGATCGAATTGTATTATGCTGTAAACTAAGGTTCCGCCACAGGTCCACAAAGCTTATCTGAATCTCTGTCTCTCTCTCTATGTGTGTGTGTGTGAGAGAGAGAGAGAGAGAAGGGTGGGAATGCCTAAATTGAAGTTGGTTGATGCATATGAATATTATTATCAAATTTCGTCTTTTGTGATTTTAGTAATTAAATTAATATTCAGACTTCGAATGAGATTAAAATTAGTTGATTAAATCAAATTAAATTATTACAGCTTATTTCAATTTGGTCCAGGAAGGCCCTTTTTGGTGGCTCAAATAATTATAGGAGTTTATGATTCATCAATATAATGTGGAATTAATTAATGTGGGCTGATATTATTGACCAGAATGTGTAGTAGTAGTTATTAGCGTTACAGATTAAGATATACTATAGATCTCAAAACAAGGAAAATCTTTTTAATTACAATTAATTAATATGGTTGAATATGTAAACTATACTCGATCATCTTTATTCGATATGTTGAAATGGAAATATGAGTCATGGCCAAATATTAGCGTTTCATTTCATACAATTAACATTTCTTTTCAATTCATTCTCAAAAAAAAAAAAAAAACATTTCTTTTCAATTGTACAATCATTATGGAAAGTAGTTGGGCTGTGAATAAAAAAGAAAAATCTTCACGAAATGGATCTAAAATTTGTGTAAATCCAAAAGATTCAAATTATCAAGATTTATTAATTTAGATAAGACCAAGCATAAGCCCAAGAACAATGGGTCTTGGTAGCCCATTAACCCCAACCTATTTAATTCTCATTAATTTTATGAGCTGAATAATACTAACAAAGTACTTTCAAGTCCACATGTAAATGCACGTATTTCTTTCTCACAAAAAGAAAAAGCGTGTGTACATGGGACATAGTAATAAATTATATGTAGTCGGTTATTATCCGTTTATCCCAATTTGTACGAGATTAATTTGTAAAAATCATTAGAATTGAACACATTTTTTTAGGAAATTTAAACACAATTTAAGCTTTCAAATTAAAAAATAAATGCAGGAAATAGGATTTTAGAAGGCCTTTTTTTAGAGAGAGAGAGAGAGAACAGAAGGCACCTATTTCGGCTTTTGAGAATTGGACCTTTTTTTTCTCTCTACGTGATCTGTTTCACAACTTCATCTTAAAATGTTATGGTGGGCCTTAAAAAATATGTTATCAATTATGGTAAACAAATTATGCAAACGTTTTTTAAATTTTGAGAGACAATTTTTTTTTTTGCTATTATTGCTGAAGTTACTTGTAATTATCCAAGTATTGCTTTATCATAAATAATGTACGGACAAACTCTAAAAATGACATTAACGATTTAATTACTCTATAAAATTCTAAAAACGAGATAGTAAAGACTCTAATACGACACTTTTAATTTAAACCTCAAACTTTGAGGTTTATCAACGTCCTACTTTGTGTATCACATCACATCACATGGTCAAAAGTTGTTGCTGAATGGGTCACATATACACTCATCGTGGTCCTAATCACCACAAATCACAGACATAATTTACGCATAATCACTAAATTTTACTATAAAATATCCAAATCAAATCCATTCATACAGATCGTGCTATCCACGTGGTGATCAGTAATCTACACTTATTATAAAAAGACTTTATTTCTATCAAAAATAAAAATAAAAAGACTTTAATTACAAAATTTAATTTTCTTAATATAATATTATCCATCTTTTATCCATTACTATAGTTATAATAGTGTATGTTCTTTCAAATTTCGATTATGCCTTTAATATCTACTTAATTTAATTTTTTAAAATAATTAGAGTACTTTACTATATGAAGTTTTTATATATTTAATATAAGATAATTAAGAATTCTTTTGTATCTAAAATTAAAAATTATAATATAATTTATCTATGTCCGTATGTATTTATTTATTATTTTTTCATGAGTTGCACTTACCATGTCGTCAGTATACTATAAAATTGGGCTAATTCTAATTTTAGGATCAGGTTTGCTTAAATTGAAGGATGAATTTGCACAAGTCGCAATGACTAGATATAAGCTTTTATTCAATGCGAATTTTCTATACAGATCGTTTAACAAACAAAGAAAGATTACTGATCTATAACAAAATTGATTACTGATATATAACAAAATTTCAAATCTGAAAAAAATATTAATTCAGTCAAATTGATTTGCTGAGAATTGTCTGACAACCTGATAAGATTGGAATTAAAGTTTTCAAGTTTAGAACCAACCGATAACAATTCCTAGCGGGTTAGCCTAAAATTATTATATAGGCTCAATGCACAATTGCTTCTAAAACTCATTAATTTAATTATTGCTGATTAAAATCTATATATATTAGGTTAGGGAAAAATAATAATAATAAATAATAATAATAATAATAATAATAATAATAATAATAATAATAATAATAATAATAATAATAATAATAAATGAAAACGGCTGCTTTGTCACGATTTGACTATATGATATAGGTTGGTTGGTGGTCCAAACAAACTAGCCATTTTCATCCCATTCTAACATTCTTTCTTTTTCAGCATGTCTTTAACTTTCCTCTTCAATCGTTTGAGTATGATGATATATATATTGATGCCCACATTTCTCATTATCTCCTATCATTTTTTTAATAATTATTCAGGCCCATCATTTTTATTAGTCAGATGCGCCCGAGCAAATAAATCTATGAATTGAAATATGCATTTTTATAAAATGACCGAGTATATAGTTTTTATACAAATTTATTTAACTGAATAATTCTTCTACTATTTAGATTGTAGACTCCAAATAATAAGAAAATAGAATAAGGATTTATAAACAAATTTACTGTTGATCCATTAAGCTCTTCAAATAAGATATTTGATATGAACAACAATATAAGGACTTAGGTGAACAAAATCAAATGTATTTATTGATTTTCTTCTATATACGTATTCAACGTGGTATAATTGATGTCGAACTAGTTATATAAGCAGAGAAGAAAAAGAAGTGCGCACTGAATATAGCGGCTGTGGATTTCCACGATATCAAAAAAAAGAGAGAAGAAATAGAAATGTATAATTTGATCTATTGAATTTTTTCTTGATTCGTATCCTCCACAAATTAATCTTCATATTTATTTAATTGTTGTTAATATTTTGGGTTATTTAATTGATATAATTCTTCCAAATTCTGCATAACTTTTTTTTTTCTTTTATCATTTTTTGTTGAACATTCAACATTGTTTGTTTTCCTATATCACTTGTATAAATTAATTATTCTCTTATATATAACATAAAGAATTGAGGATATATATCTTCTACTCAAAATATTGCAAACTTTCAAGAGGTTTCACCCATTCCAAGCTTAAAGAGAACAAAAGCATTTCTCAAAAAGTTTCTATGAAATCTTCACTCTTGAGAAAAGAATTTTTGAAAAAAGAGAAAAAGAAAAGGGAAAAAAAATCTGACTGCTACCATAAAAGTGTAAAGATATTTACAGCACTTTTGCTTTTTCGAAAGTTATGCTATCAAAGAAGCTGCCCACTGACATTAACTGTGGAGAAGGAGGAGAGGTGTTTAAATATATTTCATACTTCAAACCACACACACACACACACAACTTCCATTCGTGCATGAAGATTTATATATAGCTCTGAAAATATAATACAAAACCCTAACTGTGGATTCATGCACAAATTTATTGCTGTTCGAGCGAGATTCAAGTAAAGGTAGTGTAATCACATCCAATGTGTGTGGAGTGTGTGTTTAAGTTGCCTCTTTCTGCATGTTCCTCTACCTCTTTACTTTTCACATGTCATGCATAGTCTGGAATGAGTTTCTGCAATAGTATTTTTTTCATACAATTTTTTTTATATGTGCACTTTTTATGCTTGGAGCGAAGAATGAAATTGGAAATTTTTGCTGTTTGTTGCGCTTTTGCCAGACTGTTACATATATTGTGATATTACACACACACACACACACAAACACATATATGTATGTCAGGGTTTTTTTTTGCAGTGATATATGATGCAAATCTGAGAAAAGCAAAATTTGATCTTTTGGAGATCTGTAGTGAAAACGATTGATATCTTGTTTCCTTTTTGTTTGTTGTTGTTGTTGTTTCAATGATCTGTTTCTTGTTTCCTTTTTGTGGGTGTTGTGTGTTTTTTCTTTTGCTGCTTCACTGTTAGAGTTCCAATTTCTCCACATTTCATCTGTTTTCGTTTCTTTTCTCAAAATAGACATCATTTTATTTTTATATACAGTTTCTGAAGCATGTTTTTGGCAATGGAATTACTGTGCCACCTTAAAGCATGATTATCGCAAACGCACAATATACATAAATCAATAATTCAGACATATATGGGTTTCTATGGGACATCACCACATCACTTTCTTTGATTCAACTATTGCCTTGGACTCGGTGATTTGCCAATCTTGTTTCACAGGTTCTCTCTCTCTCTCTCTCTCTCTCTTAGGAGTATTGACTTATAGGGTGTCCTGATCTGATGTAGGGTGTTGTTTGGTGATGAGTTTCTGGCCCCTACAGTATGCAAAACTGAAATGTACACCACTCCAGTCTCTTTTACTTTTCATTTGGCAATGTGAAAACAATATTACATGAACCAATTAAGAAACATTAATTATTATTATATCATCTGACACTTTTACACTTAATTAATTAATCTCCCTCATTAGCTGTAAAAAACCAAGTAAAAAGAAGTCAGTCCTCGAATCCGATGAGGCGAATGTTAGAAATTGGTTGGTTGTCACTTGTCAGTCTCGAAAACTAGACTTGAAAACACACACACACACACCAAAGCAATGCAATGCAATGCAATGGCCTGCCTGTTTGGTCAGGCCGGCCAGAGAGTCAGGTCTTTCATCCTTCCCTTCTAATTAAGCACAAATTAATTCCCATGGACGACTAACCCCGTTTTGTGGGGTTATCGTCCCGTATTTAGAGTTAGTAAATTAAGAAAAATGTTTGTTAAGTAAATTAAATCCTAAATGTCCCATGTATTCATGATATCAGCATGAATACACAATTTTTGGTGTATTTGTGTGTGCGCGTGCATCTGCGTGTAGAAGCCCTCATTTATTATATATGTTGAGACAGACATAGCGACCGGCTACCTGTGAATGGACAGTAAATAAATCTACAAAGACAACACAAGGATTCTTGACCTTTCTTGCTCTACTACTCAAAACTAGTTTTCATTATCACCAAACACACACACACACCCTTAAAAAACCACTCACAAGAAAATCAAGAAAAGCCCTTCAAACTTCCAACTCGAGTTTGTTTTCTGATTTCATGACAAAAGGGTTGCGCTACGGCTGCCGGAGGTGGCGGAAGCGGCGGCCAGAAGCGAAGTTCCGGCAAACGATGAATGCTGTGGGAGGAGCTGCAACAACTACCAAGAAAATGCAGGTGAAGCAAATGGATGATGTTTGGGGATCTCTTGTGAATTGGGGTGATTCCAAAATCTCTTCTTTTCAAGCGGAGGCTTCATTCCTTGTCCGTCTTCTGTTACATTAGCTTCTCATGGCGGCGGCGGCGGTGGCGGTGTGATATTGGCGGGACGGCTCAATCTGTTCATTTTTAATTATCTTTATTTTTTTCACTTTAAATTAGCTTTTCTGTGTTTAATTGATGTAGTTGGATATTGAGTGATGTGATATATATATCATGTTTATATGCAAAGTAATTTCTTGGTTTCTTCGGCATTCTTGATTATGATGTCTGTCTGTTTTCAAATCTTTGAAGAAATTAAACCATATTCTTACACAACTTAAGGATGACTATGTATAAGGTTTTTGAGTCATTATCTACTGCACAAAGCAAATTAGGGGTATAAACGTTTTTTAACAAGTGTCCTTTTTAGCTTATTTTTTTGTTTCTCAATAAGTGTCCTATTTCAAAATTCTAGAGAAAAATAAACTTTCCATTATATCCTTGTCATTAATGCAAATCATCAACTTGTTTATGTTTCTTATGCTATTAATTAAAGGTAAAGAGAATAAATTATCAATTTTCTTAATACGTGTGTTTTGAAGGAACGAGACACTTATTACTAATTATTCATGAAGTGTAAATTTAATTAATAAATTCAAACTAATTTGTTGGAATCTCGAATAGTTTTAAGGCTGAGTTGCAACAAATTTTGTTGGTTACGTTCCCGATGCTGAAAAGGACAGTTGCTGAGAAACTAACAAGCCGTACAAATGTGGATGATATGAGTAGTAGGCTCAATTTATGGCATGTCATTACACTACATCCTAGTATGGTACCACTGATATGTCATTGAGTTTACTGTTACAATTTGTAATTTGTAGGAATTTCATAATATAAAGTCTTTAGGTAATCATCATATCCTTTCGTACCCTTCGTTCAAATTTTGGACAAACAAAAGAAAAAGGACGCCAATCCTTATAACTGGATAAATGCATGTGCGCCGAAATTATAGGCCTCCATGTCTTTATTTCTTCACATTTCACCCCGCCAAATGGAAAATTGATGCTTTCATATCAAATTCTACCACACATTTATAATTAGAATTAGAGAGTCTTGTATGAGGCAGTCTCGTGATGAGACAGTCAAAGATCTAGTTCAAAGCTTGTATTCAATGGTTTGAATCCGAATCTAAGTTCAAAGCTTGTATTCAATGGTTTGAATCCGGATCTTTAGCGAGACCGTCTCACACAAATTTTTGTGATATAATTTGAATTATTATCTAATCAAATCATCATCTATGCCCAGATTTGCAATTGCAATGCCGCTTTCAAAATGTAGCTTACATATACACAATCTATTATTTTTTTGCTATTGGGATCACAATTCACACCCATTTTTTTTTTTTACCAGAATTACGATGTGCCTTATTTTTAATTCAAGTAATGTGGACAAACCAACAACATCAAACATAAAAGTAAAATTATATTTCGAATCACCGGAAAAATTGGGCATGATACCAATTTATTGTGTATATATTTGCAATACTGTGAAAGTGATATTGCAATTGTAAATTGGGTATAGGTGGAAATTTTATTTTCCAATAACTATAATTATTAGTAAAAACGAACTATGCTCCTGAAAATACTAAAAGCAATCAAGATTTACAAAAACTCATCGGTGAAAAATAAAAAAAAGATCACCAACGTAGAGTCTAGTTTGTGTACGACATTCCAGGTTCGTGGAGGGGCTGTCCTAGTTATTAGTATTAGGACAAAATTATACAAATATTAGAGTTAAAAGGGCAAGAAAAAGACAGAAAAGATGATGTTAAGAACTCGTAGGTTTGTATCATTTATGAAAGTGTCGTTTCATCCATACAAAAAAAAAGAAAGAAAAAATCTTATTTGAAATTGCATATAAAATTTGGAGCCGGCGAAAAAACAGTTGGGCGTGTGGGGTTTGAAGTAAATTATACATCAATTATTATGTAACATATACATGTCTACAAAATTCAGGCGCACGGATATGTTGTCAGCAACAGATGGGCCTAAGTCATTTATATAGAAGAGATAGAAAATCTTAAAGCGATAGACCATGGTAAACTGTGGGTGATTGTGTTTTTTTTTCCTTATTCTTAAAATGTATATGCATTTATAATCCAATGTCTTGTGCAGAATCGGACCATATGAAATAAATGGTTGCTGTCACCTCGCTGCCTCAGGAGCAATTAAATTAAAAATATAGTAGTATATATTTTACTAAAAGTATAGTACTTGTCTCTTTCATGGGCTCCTATTGATCATCACATTTATTCAGCAATCAATTTGCCATTCTAGTTTCAGATTTCAGCACTTACTACTGCCTTGATTTGAATGTGAAGCAGCTTTTTATTAGCAAAATATCTGAAGAAGAACGACAAGTTTCTGTTCATTAGCAAAACAAATTCAAGAACTACAATATTTCACTATAATATGATGCTCCTACTTTATAAATTATCTAAAGAAAACTTCAGATTGTGACATACTAGAGAACATCCAGTGTTTCTTCCATTACCATGGGTTCAGATCTAAAGAAGTAAACTAGGCAAAGAAAGAGGACGACACATCTTCGGCACGACTGTATACTAAAAGGGCATTTTCCTTGGGTGATAAATTGTGTAAACGATTTATGAGTGATTTATTTGAAGGATTATCAAGCCATCAAAGTATGTGGTAAGTTGAGCTATATTATTTCTATCTATCTAAGGTATCACCCAAAATAAACCAAGCCTAAGAAAACCTATAAGCTTCAATTATCTTAGCGTCTGAAATGAGCAATAAGACAATGAAAACTAGAAAATGTACTTAAAGCCATGATGCTCATAAACCAGTGTACGAATCAGCAGTGTTTCAAAGAATCAAAACTGTTCAAACTTATTCGGAATGTTGTGAGAACACTGAGTCTTCTATTTTTCAAATGGCCCTACGTTTGTTTGTTTGTTTTTTTATCTACTTCCCTCACCATTATTAAGGGATGTAGGGCAAAGAAGAATAGTAAAACAAAATATTTTCTATTTTCCTACCTAATAAACACATATTTCAACATTACGAGAGATCATAGAACTTTGCAAACAAGGCTTTCACATACAGGACAAGCCCGGCACCAGGTTTAACTCCCCTCTGGTTCAAGTCACCAGTAAATATGCTGGAATAGTTGTTCTAACTTTTTCCATAGCACTATCAGCGCTTGAGGTTCCACAATCAAATGTAAACACAAGTAATCAAAAATCAGTTTTACAGCTTATCATGAAGCAAATAGGTAATGCAATCAAACTTGGATACTCCTACGCAAAATTAAACTTCCAGAAATAGTCTTTCTTATCACAAAGCCTTTCACGAATCCTTATATGGACAATAAACCAGGAGAAAAACATCAAGTAATAATCTTTCTTAGCACAAAGCATTTGACTAATCCTTGTTCATATGATAGAGCAAGGGAAGCACCTAACTAATACTTTCAACGATCACTAGCCCAGGACAAAAACTCTAGAATCGTATATAGACCAAAAACTCAAGTCCTCTTCTTCCTTATTACTGTTTAGGAGGTGGTGATGATGCTTACAACTTACAATAGGCACTACAAAAGATTGTTAGCAAAATTATTATAAATGATTCATTTACTTTTTCTGTGAATAGAACCCATGAATCATCAACTAATGGTGACCTCAAAAGTGAACAACTATAAGCAATTCCTCACAGAACAATAAAGAACAGACGTGCAGGAAAAAAGAAAAGTAAAATTTCTAAACGAGCTCAACCAAAATTCCTCAGCTCAACATCTTATTTTCTTGTTGATGCCAGTGTACTGTATCCCTCAAGAACTCAAATCAATGCAAAATCATGCCACAATAAGGACGAGATCATCACATCTCAGTCATAGCAAATTTAGCGATACCACATGTTCAAATCAAGAATCCATGATAATGATTCTCCAAAACCATATTGTTACAGATATCCACTACACAATCGATACACAAATGCTCTCATCCACAAGGAAAATCATCACCGATACGTATGAACACAACAAAATTCGAAAATTTGACAGATAGATTTCAAGAAACAGAGGATAAGGAATTTCTCAAAATCACCTGTTGCTCTATAGCTGAGCAGCAACATTCTCCAGATACCACTTGTAAGTATTCGTAAGTCCATCCTTGAGCGAAATCTTGGGCTCCCATCCCAAACTCGCAAGCTTCGAGCTATCCATGAGCTTCCTCGGCGTTCCATCGGGTTTACTGGAATCCCAAATGATCTCACCTTCGTATCCCACCACCTCCTTCACCAATTCCGCGAGCTCCTTAATGGTAACTTCCTTCCCACTCCCCACATTGACGTGCTCCAGCCCACTGTACTTCTCCAGCAGAAAAACGATGGCATCCGCGAGATCATCGACGTGCAGGAATTCGCGCAGCGGCGTCCCACTCCCCCAAACCACCACATTCTCCAATTTGCTCAATTTTGCTGCGTGAAACCTGCGCAGCAGCGCGGGCAAAACGTGGGAGTTTTCGGGGTGGAAGTTGTCGTTGGGGCCGTACAGGTTCGTCGGCATGGCGGAGATCGCGTCGAAGGAATGCTGAATGCGGAACGCCTGGCACATTTTGATGCCGGAGATCTTGGCGATGGCGTACCATTCGTTGGTGGGTTCGAGCGGGGCGGTTAGGAGGGCGGATTCGGGTATGGGCTGCGGGGCGAATTTGGGGTAGATGCAGGAGGATCCGAGGAAGAGGAGCTTTAGGGTTTTGTGATTGAATGCGGAGGAGATGACGTTGGTCTGGATTTGGAGGTTGATAGTGATGAAGTCAGCGGGGTAGGTGTTGTTGGCGTGGATGCCGCCGACTTTGGCGGCGGCGAGGATGACGTATTTAGGTTTGTGAGCTGCGAAAAAGGCGTCGACGGCGGATTGAGAGGTGAGATCGAGCTCGGCGTGGGTGCGGAGGAGGAGATTGGTGTAGCCGAGGGAGATGAGCTTGCGGACGACGGCGGAGCCGACGAGACCGCGGTGTCCGGCCACAAATATGGCGGCGGATTTGTCGACGGCGATTGAATCCATAGGCGGTGGCGGGTGGTGGTGGTGGTGGTGAAGATGAGGGGAAAATAGCGGCCGTGCAACTGCAAATAGAGAGATGTTTGTCGGTGGAAGTCTCTGTAATGGGCTTTTCTGTTGGGCTTTGTATCGCTTAGGCCTATAAGTGGGCTTCAATTAATGGGCCTTGTTTCATATATTTCTCAAAACATTTTTTTCTTTTCTTTTTTTTTTTGAGTTGTCAAATACAAACTCAATGGTACTATGTGCTCGTTTGGTTCGAGTAGAAGAATGGAAAGGGAATGGAATCAGGTAGATGAGAAGAATGGTAACAATAAGTATTATTTTTATTGGGTGTTTGGTTCAACAATGAAAAGAATGACATGATTGCGGAGAGGAAAAGATTTTGTTACCACTCTAGTATGGAGGGTAACATTTTGGGGGATTGGGTTACCCTTAAGTAAGGGTAATTGTTAACCCACTACCCAAATCAAACAAGGAGTAATGAATTCAATTAATTGAATACCTTTCCATGCCTAAAAAATGTTGAACCAAACATGGTTATGTTATTCTCTCCCAAAAAAACTTTAATTTTTTTGTACAGTCCACTAGTATAACACATAGTAATGTTTGCTATAAAATGAAGAACAAAGAAGTGATGAGAAACTATGAGAAGAAATGTAATGGCTATTCATTAAATAAAAATAAAAAATTACATTTGTATTTTATATATTTGCCATTGCAAGAAACAAGCGGGTAAGCTAAAATATTATTGGTGGGTTCAGGTAGAGAGGCCTGATTCGAAATGGACTTCGACTTCAGCCCATTACGGAGCCAGCGTTTGAACTTTATGTGGCCTGTAGGAATATATTTATTTATTTATTTTTCATGATCAATCCTCTTTCTTTGGATGATTTATCAAATTATTCTTCTCACCAGTTTCACACATTTACTTGAAGTTTATACTCACGAAACAACTAACAAGATGAACATTTTTTTTATTTAATGTTATCGGGATCAGAGACTTGCTTCGAAAATAAAATTGATAATAAAATTAAAGATCGAACTATTTTTTATACTTATTAAAGGCGGAGATAATTTTGGAAAGGGACCAAAGGTGAAAAATAACAAGTGATATCAATCCAGTTTTAAATTTAAATAGATTGATGGGCTTCAAAAAGTCCAGAAAAGTCCATGAGGCTAACCCACTTCGTATGGAATACTGAGAGCACTTCCAACATAATTTTTAAAATTTTGCTCCTAAAGTTTCCTCTATACTAGTTTTAGTCTATATTTTATGAATGCATACAACAGTTCTCCTATTTTTCATTAATTATTTTATAAAAATTCAATTTATGAGATAAGAGTTGATTTATGGAGGTGTAAATTTGAGGAAAATAATTTAGGCATGTATGTAATTATTTTTGTGGGGTCCATTCAATTTGGGAGATCTGTTGGATGAACTTTTTATCTCATTTTTTATTATTTTAACCTAACTTTAGAGTTAAAAGTCTGATGGGAATGCTCTAAGATATGTACTTGTGAAATCTTTATAAATTATTTCCAAATGTGTATGTCATCCTATATGCAATTTTTGTTTTTTTTTAATTAAGTGTTCACATTTCACATTTCTATCCCAATTCTGAAAATAATTGAAAAGGGAAAAGGATACTGTTCTACTTAGGATCAAATATCTGATTCTTTGCACCTCTCAAGTAGTTAAACAAGGGATGAGACACATATATCAAAATAATTAAAATATGTCACAGTGGGGATGGCCTAGTGGTGGAATGGTTGCCTGTTGACCAATAGGTCAGAGGTTCGAGTACTCTCGGCCACAAAAAAAACCCTAGGTGGGGTGTGTGAGTACATTTGTAATGATTTTCAAAAATAATTAAAATCTTCAAAATTTTCTTGAGAATTTCCAAAGTAACGAAACGAAAGTATAGTGAATCTGTAAAATTGAACATCTGAAATAACTAAGTATGTACATATATATATGTAATGTGTGTGTGTGGGTGAATAATCTAATATTTTATTTCTGTCCACCATATCTATTGCAAATTTTATAGGTATTATTCTACTAGTGCAGCGTATTCTTTCTAAGTGTTTACTTTGCATGATATGATAGATTGATAAAATATATGATTGATTATATGAATGATTAGATAATCAACAAGTTCAAATTAAAGTAATCAATCCATCAAAGTAAATGATAGATTGACCTATACTATTTTTATTTATATATCCTATCACACAAAGTAAACGCCCCTTAAAAACAATTATAAATCATGAAATAATTTGAAGAATGGAACAGTTTAGAGATTTTTTTTTTTTTTTTAAAGTGAGTTTGAAGTTTGACAAAATTAGAAAAAATATGTTTGGCAGATTAAGTATATTCAGATATTCTACTTGGGATAATGATTAGCAAGTCCTAGGTTTGTACTTATTTTGTAGCTGACATATACATGACCAATTAAGGTGTTGGCATCCAACTATGCATGGCACTAATTTGGTGTTTATGCCTAACCTAATTATTATCCATTTATCACTATTCATCCATAATTACCAAACCACTTGTTTATCTTGTTTAATAATACCCCAATATTGCAATCATTAGACCATTCTTGTCAAGTTTAATAGTGATTCAAAATTGATTAGCTTTAGTTTGTTGAGATCCCCCTAGTAGCTTTAACGGAGCACTTATGGTTGAGCTCTTTCTTATACGAGTATTTATTTCATCTATAAATAAATAAGTGTCAACAACCGTCAAAATAAATATACCAAGATAATCCCTTGGTTTTTTTATAAGTGTCCTATTGAGAAAAAATTAATGTTCCCTTTTAATTGTCATATTGCGGAATTTGAGACTAAAATAATAATAAAACTCCTATTTTATCCTCACAATAGTTGTTGGAAAATGTAATTATTAAATTTTGAAAATAATAAATATGGATATAAAAGTAATATCTCATACTTCCTTGATTTTTGTAATTTTTTTCAATAGGACACTTAAAAAAAACAGAGGGAGTAGTTAATGTATTGACTCCATTTAGTTACCCTAAATTATTTCATGGAAACAAAAAAAACAAAGAATTTGTCTTAAATAAAAGGATAAATCTGGTAGTTTAACATATTTTTTGCATAAAATTATGAAATATGACACTTGTTTGAGGACAAAATTTTTGGTAATTTGGAATAGGGCTGATAAATCGTGTGTGTTATCGTGTCGTTATATAACGACACAATTTGTTAATATCAAACCCAAACACGATATGTTAAAGATATACTCGATCCGAACACGAACACAACACAAAATGAACCACGAACATGATCTGAACACGACACGAAAACAATATCTTTCATGTTGACACGGCACGATAACGACACGACACGATTAAAATTTAATTTTTATCCCTAGGAAATGAAAAAAAAATTATTAGCCAAAAATAATACTCCTAATAAAATAAATAAAATTAGTTCTTATCAGGTTATACAAACCTCACCTATATCTATTACAAACACGTCACGATAATTTTGCGTCCTTATTGTGTTGACACGATAACGACATGAACACAATAAGGCTTGCAGAGTAACTCATTAATTTCGTACGCGTTCGAGTATGTCCCAATTGCTTCAAGTTTTAGGCGGCACACTCACCTATTAGTTCGTGTCGTGTCAAACTTGAGAGCAGTACAACTTGATTGTTTTTTGTTTAAATTATAATTAAAGTTACTTTATGGCTCAAACTTTAACGTGTTAGTTACTTTATAACGCGACCTTTTGAATATATCAAATATGGCATACAATTTTTATTTTGTGGCTTCACTTATGGCACGGGAGTAATATTCTAGTGCCGAAATCTTTTCCCTCATAAAATCACTGACACCGGCGAGCAATTTAGTTGAAATTTGACTGTAAAACAGGCATGCCAAAATTGTGTGAGAGAGAGCTGAATGAAAGAACAAAAAAAAAAAAAGATTTCAGCACCGAAATATTGCTATCGTGTCAAGTGAAATAACAAAACAAAGTCATATTTCGCATATTCGAAAGATCATATCATAAAGTAACTAACTAATCAAAGTTCTAGCCAGTAACTTTAACATTTTTAAATTACTAATAAAGTTATTTATATTCTATTTGAAGAGATTAAATACGATTTATCCATTCAATTCTGTATGTGCATCAAAGTTGATGTTATCTCATTAAAAGAATTTAGATCTTTTATAATAATTTGTTGGTCAGCTTCTAGCGATTAAAAAAAGTTACTAATTTCAATGAAATTTTTCAGTGATGTTCGTCCACAAACCAAATTTATGCTTTATGTAGCTAGGCATTTATTTATTTTATTATATTAGGCAGCTAAAAAAAGCGCAAACTACCATTGTGGAAGTATCAAATGCAGCGCATGGAAGAATAAACGAAATCCAACGAAGATTCGGTTTTGCATATTCTCAGACACTTGTTTAGAAGTATATTAGTATCATTTTTAATTACTAGTAATTTATAATTATTATTATATGAGTAGAAAACATAATGCTTTTCAAAAAGACCATCACTTCTCTTAAGTAAATATTACTGTGTGTAATGTGCACACATTTCTCCATAAAAAGCAGCTCCATGCCTTAACATTTAGCAGAAAGTATATCTCTTCTTATTCTTCTAATACTTTTACTTTGTCTTTTTTCCCCCTTTTCCTTTTAATGTTGTAGATGATGATGAAAAACGCTCCCGAAAATGGAGTTAACTTAATTATTGTAGTATCTTCTAATTTTTATATCCTATATTTTTTTTTACTTGATATCCTATACATTATAAAATGTTGTAATTAGTAGATAAAAAAATAACGCGGTTAACCTTTTTGTAGTTTTTGTAATTACTAAATTAAAACATGAAAAATTGATATCAATATCTTTCATAAATAGTTTTTTTAGGGGATATCTTTCATAAATATTAATCTGACCATGTATATTAATATTCCCTTTGGAAACATAGATATATTAATCGGTCGAATGCCTTAAAATGATTTTTTTTATAAATTAAAATACATTATAAAAAAATATAAACGATGCGCTCCAAGATCACAACATGTAATTCCCATAAGTATAAACTAATATTTATTTTTTAGATTATAATGCCATTTTTTTTTAATACTATCACGTTGTTTGTTAAGTAAAGAAAAAATTAATTTAAACGTTTAATTACTCATGAAAAAAATAGTACAACATTCAACAGAACATTCTATATGTGGATGGTCACTTCTCTTTCTTTCGTGTCCGTTGTTCTAAGACTTTCAACTTTGACCAATATAAATACATAATCATAACAATAAGGTGACAGCAAGAAAACAAACATTCACGAAAAATTGTTGGACAATAAAATCGTTGAGACTATCGAAAAACAAATGAATTGCATCAAAAAACTGAAAATTTTGAAGGAGAAGAAATAAGTGATGCTATTTGGATCAATTTGAGCCGGATCAAAAGCACTAAATCATAATGATTCATTTGCCTTAAGAAAAAAATCTTAATTATTCGAATCAAAAAGATGATTTTATCATTCGTGTTATCCCAACTCCAAAATTTACCACAAAAATCATCATATTTGAAATTTTCATAAATTTTAAAATTCTAAACTTTACATATAGGATCAAATTGATCCAAACATCTTCGTAGAAATTTTCCTTCCAAAAAAAAAACATCTTCATAGAAATGAAAACTGGTTTAAGTAGAACATAAAACGACAAACAGCTTGTAATAATTAGAGAGTGGTTGGCTGTAAAATTGGAAATGGGGCATTGTCAAGTCGAATCCCAATAGTTATAATAGACTATCAAATGGAACAAAATATTTCAGACTGCACCCATAAAATAGTGTCAATATTTTTCCTTATCACATCACTGCTGAAACCCCATAATCTCTCTCTCTCTCTCTCTCTCTCTCGAGTCTCGTAACTTTATATTTGTATGTTGTGATTCCAATTCTTGAAATAATTTTATTTTTCTAATAGAAGTTTGATTTATAAATTCATTAAATTGGTGCGACGTATATGTATTGATTTCGTTAGAGAAATAAGTTGTGGAAAAGAAAGGAATTATTTTATGGTTTTATCGCATAAATGTGATATATTCTCTCAGTTTTTAGCTGTCACTCTCAAATTCTGGGCTCTTAACCCCTTCAACCACTGACATCTCCCTATCGTCCCCACCTGACTCTCGCTCTCTCTTCACACACACGCACCAATATACATGAAAAAAAAAATTAAAAGGTTAATTGCAAATTATTAAATGAACCAATTTCTGAAATTGGCAAATAAATGCACAAAATCTTTACATTTATTTTCAAATTCAACCTACCTATTTTCTTCAACCTCTCACAAGTTGATTTGTCGCATTTGTTAACGAGGTAGACAAGAATCACATTTGTATATACTACAATTTGTAAATTTTTCAAAACTAAGCCATTTTATTTTTAAATCTTAAAATTCCAATAATTGAAGATTCATCTATCCATTTTAAAAGATTTATGTCAATGTAATATATGCAAAACGAAATTTTAGTCCATGTTGTTAGAGAACGTGCCAAATTAGTTTGCCAAAGGATGAAAAAAAATTAAATAGGTCGAATTTATAAAAAATTGTACATATTGGATGTGTATTTGCAACATTTCAAAGACTTTTCTAATTTGCAAAATATACTAAAAATTGGGTATTAATTTGCAATTAATCCAAAAATAAATTAGAAAGTAGAATAAAGTCAGATGAAAAAACCAAAACCTTGTGAAATTGAACTTCTAAAAAAAAATTTTATTAAATTGAAGAAAAAATCGAAAAGGGTACTTTGCACATGTAATGTAATCCAAACTTTTAATTTAATAATTGTTCTAATTCTTTAGTATCGATACAGATTCAAATACCTATAGATATCGATTTACAAAAGGATACTGTATCCGAAATCGATAAAATTGATTTTTTTTATCAAAAAAATGAGATGAGGACGAGATGTTACTAAAAATATTTTATGAGGGTATAAATGGCAGTAAAGCAAAGGTTTAGCAAAAGAAAGAAGAAGGGTCAGTAAAACAGCACTGCAAACCTGCTGCAGGCACTCTTCCTTTTTAGTGCAGTAGGTGTAGCCATTTGTACACACACTTTTTCATCTCCTTGTTTCCGTAAATTTCCTTTTGCCCACTTTCAAAAGACAAATAGCTGGAGAAATTAAAGAAAAAGTGGTCTAAAAACACTCAAAAAAAGAAGGGTGCCTAACACAGTAAAAGATGATGGTGGCTTTGTAAAAAGTTTTTAGAGAGAGAGAGAAATAGAGAGGTGCAACAGGGGAAGACACACTACATACATACACCACGTTTGTGAATCAAATGTAAAGAAGGGCGGTTTTGTTTCTTGCTTTGCTCCCATGTTTTCGCAACGATCATAATGTCTCTCATTCCTAGCCACAGTCTCCTTCTTCTCCTCTTCTTTCTTCCATTTTTCTTCACTCTTTGTGTTTCTTTTGAGCCCCGCAATCCTGAAGGTATCGTATCCTTCAACAGATTAAAAGCTCCATTTCTTTTTTCCTTGCGTGAAATAAAAAGGAGATTTTTATGTTGTTAACGTGTGTTTTGTAGTTGAAGCTCTGAGTGCTGTAAGAGAAGGGCTGGATGATCCTCATGGAGCTCTCAGCAACTGGGATGAGAACTCTGTTGACCCTTGTAGCTGGTCTATGATAACTTGCAATTCTGATAATCTTGTTACTGCCTTGTTGGTCTTCTTTCATAATTTCTTGATTCAACTTTGATTGCTGTGAAAGATAGTATTTTTCATAAATCCATTGCTAATTTGAGTTTATGTTGTGGGCAGTGGAGCTCCTAGTCAGGGCTTATCTGGTTCTTTGTCTTGGCTGATTGCCAACCTCACAAACCTCAAGCAAATGTAAGCAAAGTTTTTGTTACTTCAACACACACACACACATTAAGTTTGAATTCTAATGTTAATTTTTTGAATGCAGAATGTTGCAGAACAACAATATTTCTGGGCATATTCCAAAGGAAATAGGCAATCTCCCAAATGTTCAGACACTGGATCTCTCCAACAACAAGTTATCTGGCCATATCCCTGAGTCTTTAGGTCTCTTGAACCACCTACAGTATTTGTGAGTACCATATTTGAAACTTACATATCTGTTCTTGGCAAAATTAAGTGTGTACTGCTTCTTTCTTTGCTTCATACATGCTGTCTGAATTCAGCCTTTGTTTGACTTTCATTGTACTGTCTATTTTTTGTCGTTTGTCTTGTAATGAATAGAAGGTTGAACAACAATAGCTTGAGTGGGCCTGTTCCTCTGCCTTTGGCCACTCTCCCTCGTCTTACTTTCTTGTGAGTATCAATCTCAATCTCAATCTCAATCTCAATCTCAATCTCAATCTCAATCTCACCATATTCTTTAATTTTTGTTTTGTTTATTTTTCCTTATCTTGAAATGGCCTTTTGAGTTGTGTTGTGGGATTTGTTTCCACATGTGAATCATGGGATGTTGTGTCCTTTTTCTTGAATATTTCAGGGATTTGTCCTTCAACAATCTCAGTGGACCTGTTCCTACTTTTCCTACTAAAACATTTAAGTATGGATTCTCTGCTCTATTACACTGATCATCACATTTTATTGCATGTATCAATACTACAATTGTGTAAGACAAATGTTACTCTGCCATTCTCTGCATGCACATATGCTAGCAGAGCAATGCATAACTAAACTCTGTGTGTGTGTGTGTAGGCATTCATTTGTATTGGTTTTTGGTTGTATTCATTTGTCGTAATTTATCTAGTGTTTTCTTGCAGTATTCTAGGAAATCCTCTGATTTGTGGAAGCCACTCTAGTGAAAAATGCTCTGAATCACTCCTGGCTAGTCCTCTTTCATTCGCCGTCAACCCTTCTTCCGGTAAACTTAATGCTGCTCTCATGCTTGTGTTTCAATGTCATTCAAACTCGGATCAATTTGCTCATTTTGTGGTGTAAATTTAGGAAGGACCAAGACCAAGAAATTAGCAATTGCACTCGGAGTGAGCCTTACATTTGTCTCCATTTTAGTCTTAGTATTAGGTTTCCTCTTCCAAAGAACAAACAAGAAGAGGAAGCAATCTGTTCTAAACATTACAGGTGTGTGTGTGTGTGATCACTACGCTCATTACACGTTCCTTGTTGTGTTGAATGTGAATCTCTCACTGTATCTTGTTGATTCTTGTGGTGCAGATGTTCAAGAAGAGGATCTTATAAGGCTAGGGAACCTTAAGAGCTTCACATTTAAGGAGCTACGACGTGCTACAAATAACTTCAGCTCTAAGAACATACTTGGCGCTGGGGGATTTGGCAATGTTTACCGCGGGAAATTGGAAGATGGAACACTCGTTGCAGTGAAGCGACTAAAGGATTTGACAGGAACTACAGGGATATCACAGTTCAGAACGGAACTAGAGATGATCAGCCTCGCAGTTCACAGGAATTTGCTTCGCATTTTTGGGTACTGTGCCACCCAAAATGAGAAGCTTCTGGTCTACCCTTATATGTCTAATGGAAGCGTCGCGTCAAGGCTTAGAGGTAGCTTCACTTCCTCTCTTTTTCGAATCTGCTCATTGTTATCGATGGTTTCTGTAGAGCACAGCTCTAAATCTGTTTTCTATGAACTTATGGTGGACCTTATAAACTTAGAAGGCCTTAACTTTCTAAATTTAAAACCTAACTCCTTAATACTTAAGGTGATTATATTAGCAGATGCATTAGCTTTAGATTTGGAGATGATAGAATGGCTAAGGCTTATAAGAAAACAAACAGCATCAGTCAAATGGCTAAAGGCTTTAGAAATATTGCTCTACACTTTAAGGAAAGAAGGTCTCGCCACATTTGCATTAGCTTTTCCTAGAAAATGTGATAAAACATGTTGATTCATGTCTGATAAAGATTTTGTTTTTAAAAGGAAAACCGGGTCTAGACTGGAACACGAGGAAGAGAATTGCAATAGGAGCTTCAAGGGGTTTACTTTATCTGCACGAGCAATGTGATCCCAAGATAATCCACAGAGATGTTAAGGCTGCCAATGTGTTGTTAGATGACTACTACGAGGCTGTTGTGGGCGACTTTGGGCTTGCAAAACTACTCGATCATGCTGAATCTCACGTCACCACTGCTGTTCGTGGCACTGTTGGGCACATCGCGCCAGAGTACCTCTCCACCGGCCAGTCATCTGAGAAAACTGATGTATTTGGATTCGGCATTCTCCTGCTCGAGCTCATAACTGGGATGAGAGCTCTCCAGTTTGGGAAAACAGTCAACCAGAAAGGAGCCATGCTAGAATGGGTACTAAAGTCTCATTTTATTGCAACTCTTTGCATGATATTTATTTAAATTTGTACATAATCTGAATCATAAATATCTATTAGTTCTTGACATGATAAAAGTAAGTATAGTAATACACATACATATTCAGGTTAAAAAGGTACACCAAGAGAAGAAAGTGGAATTATTGGTGGACAAAGAACTGGGGATGAACTATGACAGCATTGAGGTGGGGGAGATGCTGCAAGTGGCTCTGCTTTGCACTCAATACCTACCCGCCCACCGGCCCAAGATGTCCGACATTGTTAGGATGCTCGAAGGTGATGGCCTCGCTGAAAAATGGGCAGCGTCGCATAGCTACATTCACACGACTTCACACAGTAAGTTTCACCTCACCACCACTACTAGCTTCGGACGTGATCATGATTACTCGAGCATGTTTGGGACGAGCAAGAACATGGATGATGATTGTGATGCCAACTGCATGGAACTTTCTGGCCCAAGATGAAAACACATAGTAGATTTAGATAAAATTTAATCAATCATTATTACTAGAAAATACAAAAAAAAAAAGAAAATGAAAAAAAGATTTGCATGGGGGAAGAGAGTTAAAAGTAGGCTTAACCCTCATATGCCACTTCATTTTTATTTTATTTTTTTCCAATTTTTGTGACGTACATAACTACAAGTCCTAATTTTCCTCTAGTGATTTTTAGAGTTCTTTGTAATTTCTTGAGTTTTTTTTTTACCACTGATCCTTGTGAGTTTTGTATTTTTTGTGTTATTTGATGTTGTAAATTGGTACTAATATTTAGTATTATAATATTATGTGGATGTGGGCCCACAGTTATCATTTTACTGATGGGATAAAAGCAAAAGTGAAGATATAGTATGGGTAGGGTAGTGGGCCCGCTGTAGTGGTACTGTCGAAGAGTTGAATGACCGTTGAATGGCAATATCTGTAAAATTGCTTTTTATTAATGTTTGGAACATTCTTTTACTATGCTGCTTATCGATGCGACACTAATATATTAATTCTTGAGAGGATAATCATTCTATCCAGTATTGAGATAGTGTGTACCTCCTACGATCATTTTTAATAGCGGGTATAAGCAATACTCACTGACCCACCAATAAGCTTATTATATCCATTTTTGTGTATAAAATAAGGAGAAATATTGATATAAACTAGTCAACCTTATAGTCATACAATATGCTCAAAATCTTTTACCCTTCTACTAAATTTCTTCATTACATACTCTGATTTATCAATTCATTTTTCAATTTGGAGATAAATCATGCAATACTATCAGGCCCATCACACTTCCGTATAACAAAATCAAAGTATACCAACTTCATACCTTTTTGACCGGAATGCTGCCGGGTATTTCCGCCGGAAGTTTTAGGGATCTCTTCCAACCACACGATCGCAACCGATGGTTTCCAGACGCAGACTCATTCAGCAGCACACAGCACAGCCCTCGTTCGTTTCCTACTCGTGGCGTAGGTTTTTCGGTCGGTACACAAAGAAAATAATATACTGGAAGGGATGAACAAAAGCCCAAACTTTTATTTAGGAATTATATAATATTTATTACAACATAAGTATATCTCCTTTAGGGAGGAGACAAACTTGTTTAGCTACCTATGGTAGCGGAATTGAAATACATAAACTATACTATAACAATTTTATTTTGGAGAGAGCAGAGAAGATGGTGTAGAGGATTTCTGATGGATTTTCGATGTCTTCTGCTCTCCTCAATCCTGGTTTATATAGAGGTCTGAAAGGCCTCTCTCCTGCATTATTGCCTTGGATGCTCATATCCTTGGCCAGCTTGCATCCACGTGAATGAGTCCTCCCTTATCTTCCATTATTGAATGAAGACAACCAACTTTCGGTGTGAGGTTCCTTTCTTGTGACTAATGGACCACCTTTCTTTTGGTAGTGGTTCTCCTGTTGCTTTACCCATCTGTTGTTTAGTGGGTAATTACTTTTCTTCCACCCACTATTATCGTTTTCTTTTTAGTGGGTGATCCAGCTCAGAGTCACATGACTCCACTAACCTGTGTCGGGAATCTACTTTTTTCCCGGGGCCCTGGGCGTCCTTGCTTTTGGCAGTGCATTCTGTTCAAGATGCTCGTTGGACCGAGCCTTCTCTTTTCCCTTTCTGGGCATGAACCCCTTCCCGAACTCTGGTTCTTTCTGGTTCTGACAATCCGAACAAACTCGCTCAGACCAATTTCCAAAATGAGCCATGTTGCAGTATTTGCGATGAGTGTCTTTACTCGTCGCAATCTTGTTTTCCCAGAGCAAGGTTCTCTTTCTTTCGAAAGCTTCATCTGCGAATCTTGTAGATTTTCCTGTCATAGTGTTTAACAGGAATGATCCGTTCACTGAATTCTGAAAGAATTTGAACGGGAACTTGACTTTGTCCATCTCAGTGAGACAGACCCATAATCCCCATGCTCTTCTGGTAGAGATGAGGTCTTCTGGTAATGTAGAGACTAGAGTAGTCTCTTTCTCTACAGGCGCTTTAATCTTTTCAAGGGCGCGTGCATCTGGTCTTCGAAGCCTAATATAATGAAAGGCTTCATGGTTTCCTTTCCCTGCTGGTTCTGGGGCTGCACTAATAAAATACAACTCCAAAATGTCACCTCGGCTAAGTTGTGGATTGTTAGCCCAGGTATCATACACCGCTTCTTGAATCCACTTGGGTAGATTCTTGATTTCGGCGAATGATGGAGATGTGGTATAAACTGAAGCAAGTGCTCCGAATTCATACCATCTTTTGACTTCGTGTGGATCTGAATTTGGCATCATCCACACCCGAGGATATTTTTCCGAGACATCAACCCTTATTTTTTCTGGGTTGATTCCAGTCCTCGTATTGAGCTTCTCCCAGCTAGCTTGATATATCTGCCACGAAGAAGAAACTTCAATTTTATCAGTATTAATCTTAGAAATGCCAGTCATCGGCCTAAGATTAATCTCTCCATCTTTTTCCCCAGAGGTGCTGGGTTGACATGATAGTTCAGAGTGTGACCCCTGAGTATCATCTTTTTCTTGGGGCAATGGTTCCGAAGATACCACCACCTTAGAACTCGGGCAAGAGGTATTTGAATCCTCTGCTATAGGTTTAGAGCCATGTACTCGAAAATCTTCTTTTACCAAAGGATCTTTGGCCACCCGAAGGATTGGTGTTTGACATGCAGCCCAGAGTTGCCCCTGAGACCATATGCAAGCTCGTATTCTCTCGGTGACTTTCGTCATGTCGAGAGTCTGCAATCTTCCTGCTTGTTCAGCATTCAGAATGCACTCGTCCCACTCTCCCGTTAACATCTCCAGATTCTCTCTGAGATGTCTATGGGCCAGTAGAATGGAGTTCACATCAGTTTGCTCCATCTTTTGTTAGGAAATCTGCAAGAACATTTTCGTGATATTTCAAAACGACAATATCATAAATATAATATTGGCATTTAGCTTGCCATCTAATTAATCTAGCCTTTTCAGGCTTAGATTCAATTTTGTTTCTTAAGAAAGCCTTAACCTGTGTGTTATCGAATTTCAAAGTAAATTTCTTTGCTAATAAAAATAAAGGCCATTTTTTAAAAGCCTTTCGGACTGCAAAGAATTCTTTTTCGTTGATGTGCCATCGCACGGCCTCATCATCTGAGAATAAACCACTACAGTATCTGCAGGGTTCTTCTCCATTAGGAGTGATCTTGGTTAAGACTGCTGCCCACCAATAATCACTTGCGTCTGTGTACAGGACCAAGTCATCTTTGTCCTGTGGTATCGAGAGTTTTGGGAGATTTCTACAAACCTCTTTTAACTCCTTCATACCCTGTCGATGTTCTTCTGTCCAGATGAACGGAACATCCTTTTTCAGTAATGTATTGAAACTTTTCTATGTTTTGCGAGATCTTTGATAAATGGTCCCGCGAAATTAACAACTCCCAAGAAACTCTGAAGTTGTTTCTTTTCCTTTAGATCTTCAGGAAAATTCTGGACCTTCTGAACAATATGGTCCTGCAGAATAATTCCTGCTTCATCAATCTCATCAATCTCGATACCCAGAAATTCCATTTTCCGAGTTGCCACGACTACCTTCTTTTCAGACAGTACTAAACCTTCTTTATAACAAACATCTGCAAAGATCTCAAGATGTTTGATATGTTCTTCCATATTTTTTGATGCTATTAAAATATCATCAATATAGACGAACATAAAAGAAAAATAATCTTTAAACAGATTATCCATCTTTCTCTGAAATATTTGAGGCGCATTAGCTAACCCCATTGGCATTACTTTCCAAACATAATGCCCTTGTGGAGTAGAGAAGACTGTAAACTTCTTACTCCCTTCTTCCATGCGAATCTGGTAGAAACCTGACTTGCAATCAAACTTAGAGAATACCTTAGCATTTCTAATGCAGTTAATAAGGTGTTCCCTACTAGGGATAAAATATCCATCAAACTCTAGAATATCATTAATTCCTTTGTAATTAATAACTAGTCTGGGTTTACCTCGTTTGATCTCCCCATGATTCCTTACCAGAAATCCAGGACTGCTGTAAGGCGAGTTCCCTGGTTCGATCAATTTTAAATCAAGGTGTTCCTTGATTATCTCCTTCATATCCTGTTAATCTTTGAGGTTCATCAGGATTGGTCTGTATCTAACAAACTCATACTCTTTTTCTGGCTTCACCTTCAAGGTAGCTTTGAGCTTGTTTCTGTCCCACCATGCCAAAGGATTCTCATTGTAATTCCTTTTAATCTTTCTTTTAACATCTTCTAGGGATACATGCATCTCTTCTTTAATATCTTGATGAGATATTAAAGATGCTTTGAGTATCTGGACCTCTTTATCATTGAGATCCTCATCCCTAATACAGCTTAGCACTGCTTCGCTGAATCTCCTTTGATCCTTCATTTTTGGGTGCCGAAGTTTTCCTTCATCACCACGCTTGCTGCGAAAACTCAATGGTATCTGGCGATTAAAAGCCCCTTTGAGCATCTGGACAATGATTTTGTGATCGCAAATGGTTGTAAACACCAATTGCCTCTTTTCATTATCCTGCATGTATTTTTTGAACATCTGTAGGAAATTGTTTCCCAACAGAATATCTGCACCTGTATCATGGAAATAAATTGGTGGAGTTTTAACCTTATACCAATGTGTACCTCTGGCTCCGCCAATCAGAATTTCCGTTTCTTTTACTCCTTTAGCCAAGAGCAAAATTTTCTTTGAGAAATCCCTTCCTGCAATTCGGGGTAGATCATCTTCTACCTCTGCTGGGAAGACTCCTCGTTTTGCAGTACAAATTCCAGCACCTGAATCAATATAAGCAAAGAAATATTCTGCTTTATATTTTTCATATAACATCCCTATAGAGATGTATATGGAGAATGGACTTGTCATTCGATTAATAGTTTTCTTCCATTAATCGTGATTTCCATTCCATCTTCTTTATTTGCCCAAGGTTTGTGATCCTCAAGAAAATCCAAACCCAATAGCAAAACTGCTTCTCTTCCGGCTCTGCCTTTGATCTCCATCACTTGTCTCCCAATTTCCAGGGTACCTTTGTAATGATTGATCTCCGGCTGCTGTAAATAGTAAAGAACATTACAAGGGAAGTTGGTTTCCCACCTTGTAGTGTCAAATTTTACTATCACTTCTCTCCATCCCTCGGGACATTTCAGATTCACTGAAACTTTGTTACTCTGAGATGTTTGAGGGTGTGCTTCTCGAATGAGGCTCCGACTCCTCCCATATGGCAAAGACATAATTCTGTCTCCTTGGAAGGATAATCTTCCTGAAGTTATCCTGAGACTTTGGTCGTGTCTGATGACTCCTCTATCTCGGATTTGAATATCAACATTCCTTAACCGAGCAATTTCCATTCTATCGGGACAAACAGCTGTTGTCACCTTGTTGAAGATATCTGGTATCTCAATGAATTTCTTTCCCAGAAATAACTCAGTGTGATGTGAGTTGGAAAGAGCATATGATACCTGATAAGTAATGGAGTAAGGCCTATTTCCTTCCTCCAGTAAATCCTTGCGTTTAAAGTCCTGATAAAGCGTCAGGGCTTTGCTGAAATGGGTATCATTAAGATTGTAATCAATCTTTGGATAAATGATTCCCACTACTTGTCCTGCATAGAGATCTCCCGCAATTGTTCCCAATACGGAATCTTTCAGGTTTCTAACTCTTTTATCGCATATAGCGATATCGATCGGTGTGTGAACTCCGGTAAAGAGAGCCGATTTTAACATTAATTGGATTGCTCCAATATGGATCCAGTTCATCTTTTCAGCGACTTCGGGCTTCATCTTTTATAGATCCTCCCTGGTGTCACTAGCTGGAATCAACTGCATCTCCACTTGATTCCCTGTAAGCTCTATAGGAAGCGACATTTCTCGTCTAGAAATTCCATAGACGATTTGTTGTTTCCTGTTCTTTAGATTAAAGTTCCTCAGAACTTGATCTATGTGGTTTGCTGAAAAGCCTTGATACCTTTGTATATTCAGACTCTTCTTCATGATTTTGTCAATCAGATTTTGAGAGAGAGTTGTGTGACTGGAGAATCCTGTCCTATCCTCTTTCTCCTGATGAACAATCTCTGGATCAGTCTGACTCCGATCTAGTTCCATCAGACCATTCTGAATCTCCTTCGCTGAAGACTTCTTCTTGTTCATATATACTCTCATCTGAGGGTATATCTTCGAACTGATATACTTGTATCAGTTCTTGGTAGTAGATGGCATCTTCGATATCCGGAGTGGATTCGAATTTGTTGATACCTCTTCTCTCGTTGTCAGGGCAATTTGTGAAAATATGCCCCTTGGCACCGCACGTCCAGCAGTTGCAATCCTTGAAACTTTCATTAACTCTAGTGTTAGTTCTCCTGAAAGTTTTCTTGGCGGGTGTCCTTCCTTGGGATTTATTATCTCCTCGGAAAGGATACCTATTCCTTGATGGTCCACTTCTTTGACCTGATTTGTAAGATCTGGCCTTCTGTCTTGACCATCTGGTTCTTGGTTTCCAAGAATTTCTTTTTGGATCTCCACCTTTATAATAGGGCTGAAACCTATTTTTCTTGCTTTTCTTCAGCCTCGGTAGTTCTCCTCCAATGATCGTTGGCAGATCATTGTCATCACAGTTTAGAGGAGCGAATTTGTTAATTCTCCTCAGTTTCTTCATGTTCCTCAGAGCTGTTGTTTGTTGACATCACTCTGAGAGCTTTCGATGTACATATGACATCCTTCTTGCGACGTTCTCAGGATCTCTCCTGGTTCATAATCCCGAATCAGCATCTCTTTCCATGGGCTTGGAAATTTTAGAAAGAAAATTTCCAGTGCAACTCTATCATCAACTTTAGATTGATGTTGATAAAGAGTAAAGAGCTGTAGAAACTTGTTAAGCGATTGTTGATCTAGGACTACAAGTCTTAGATTATACAATGCCATCAAGTATTTCTTCCTCTTTTCTTGATCAAATCCTTCGAAATATCCTTCTCCCAGAAAATGGTTTTTAAAAAGCATTGCCATATTCTGGACATGTTCTGTGTAGTTGTCACTCTCAAAACATGAATTCTTGATGTCCACATGAAAGAATTCCCATGCTATCTTGACAATTCCTGCAAGACTCATTTCGAGAATTCTTACGAATCCTTCTTTGTTTAAATCGAGAGTTGCTGCTGCAATTCTTAGGGCTGACATCCACTCATCAATAACGGATTCTCGATCTCTGAAATTTACTTCATCAAGGTCGAGCATTACTCTGTAGGGATGGATAGGATCCAGGGTTGCCTTTCCATAAGGTGTATCTTGCACCTTTGGATGCGGCCTTCTTGCCCTTGTCCTTCTTGCCGCCATGTATGCATCATTTGGGGTATGTTGATCATACCTTGCTCCAGTCTGAAAATCCTGGACAGCATTAATGGCTCCGGGTGCATTTTGAAAATCTTGTTGATTTCCAATAATGGCTCCTGGTGGGAGTTGATTCACCGGCTGTGGATTTTGGACCACATTCTGGTTCATTTTTAAATCCACCATCTTCATGTTAGCAAAAGATTCTGCTAACTCTTGGAGGTCGTCAAGCTTGATTCTTTCAAGATTATTCATCTTTTTCTTTCTCGAATCATTCTTTTCAAGGCCTCCATGTTGGGATCCTTTTTGGTTTCTCCCACTGGAAATGGATAAGTGGGTTCATTACCAAAAGGATTTCTCCCTTGACTGGAATGAGGTTGTTGCTCCAGTTTTTCGATCCGCGATTGGATCTCCTTCAGGATGTTATAAATTTCATCCTGTTTCATAGCAATCTTGTTAAGATCGCGTGGTACACCATACAGGCTATCGCCATAATGTTGTACTGTCTTCTGTATTTCTCTCAGATCTTCCGATATCTTGGATGAATCTGGAGTAATCTCTTTATATAAAAGAGTAGATGATACTCCTTTATCTTTCTTTGAATCCATTAGAGCAGTGTAGCATATAAATTCCAATTTACTCCCAAATGGCTCCAATGGTCTCTTCTTATGGCATGTTCTATCTCCCATTCAAGGAGGATACAACCATGTAAAAGATCTTCTTTTCTTGTGATTCCTTGGAGGCAGGAATCAATTAATTCTTTCTCCTGGTTTTGTTGGATTAGGATATCCAACTGCATTCTCCAGTGTGTTAGCACACTCTGGTATCTTGTCCTTCTTTTCTCCAAGATTTGGAGACGTTCCTGGAAATGTCCACACCTTGGACATCCTTCTAGGTCCATCAGTCAGTATGGTTCTGATGGTTTTCTTTCATCACGTACTCCGTCCTTAGATGGAGATACTTCAACTCCTCGAGAAAGTTTTCTCTTCTTCTCATCTCTTGGTGGCAAGAGATAATAGATTCACAATCCACTCTTAATGCTGCAGAGTGGAATTCTCTTTTCCAGATTGCTAGTGCAGTCTGGGTTCTTGTTTTCTGTACCTCCAAATCATGGAGATAATTCCTGTAACCTTCGCATCTCGGACAATTGTCCGGATCCATGTTTTTCTTGATGTCTCCTCCGTTAGGATAATACTTAAAGCAATAAATAAAATATAATTCCCAGATAAACCTAAGGCTCTGATACCAATTTTACCGCCCCACTCCAAAATGGAGTTTCCCGTCAAATTGGACCTATCAGTTTGCCAACCCAGAGCCCCGGCCCACCTCTGGCTCTTATGTCCTTAGTGGCACCGGAGTTAGGTCACCTCCTACGGAGACCTGCGCTTCGGGACCATACGTCACGCAGTAGAGGATCGGAGTTTTTTATAGGCTCTGATACCAATTTTAAAGCGTAGGATCGATCAGCAAAATATGTAATAAAAAAATACGTAGCTATCATTTTAAATAGCTAAAATAGGAGGGTAAATACATGATTTTGTATGATTTTGATTAACTAGTCAATTTTTCCCCATTTCTACACAAATAAGACACATTTTTAGAAAGTGTCACAATAGATATAATTAGGAAAGTCAAAAGTCAAAGTGGTTATGTGTTATACATGCCTTCAAAACTGGTTATGGGGGGTATACACTATCACCATACTGGATATACATAAATAATACTCTTAATTCTTACTCCCTCTTTTTCCCAAATAAGTGTTTCAAACTTTCAAACTTTTTATTCTTGAATAAGTGTCTTATTTCAGATTTTTATGCGAAATTTATATTAAATTGTACTCCCTCCGTCCCAATTAGGGCTGTAAATGAGTCAAGCCGTTCATGAGTTATTCGGCGATCGATTCAAAAAAAGCTCGTTCGACACTCGACTCGATAACTAATCGAGTCGAGTTCGAGCATGAAATCGAGCTCGATAAGTTTATCGAGCCGAGTTCGAGCATCGTATTGTTCGACTCGACAGGCTAGTGAACATGCTCGGCTCGTCAATCGAGTATGTTTGCGAGCCTACAAATCGAGTTTTAGTCGAGCTTATTTGCAAGTCTAATAATCAAGTTTTGTGCATAAAATTAAAAAATTAGTTTTAAGCGAGCTCGAGCTCAATTAACATGTATCGAGCTGAATTTAAATATAATCGAGTTCTTGACGAGTCTAGCTCGAGCTCGAATACCACGTTATCGAGTATTTGGCGAGTCGAACTTGAGCCGAACTCGAGCTCGCTAATTTTGGATCGAGTCGAGCTCGATCACGATGGCAGAAACTCGACTCGAGCTCGAGCAAGCGAATATTTAATCGAGTCGAGTTTGAGCAGACCAATACTCGGCTCGACTCGGCTAGTTTACAGCCCTAGTCCCAATAGCAAGGTCTCATTTCTTTTTGACACGAGTATTAAGAAACAAGAGTAAAAAGATAAAAGGTGGTAGGTCCCAAGCTTTTTGAAGGGTTAATTATTTCCATTTTTGAAAATGAGACCTTGCTGTTGGGACACCCCAAAAAGAAAAGAGGGACCTTGCTATTGGGACGGAGGGAGTAATATTTATTCTTTGACTCATGCCAAAAAGTTTACTTTTTATTTTTCCATGCAATAATTATGGGTAAAATAAGTCATTTTATCCACTATTTTGATATACGCACTTTGACTGTTGGAAACACTTATTTGGGGACGGAGGGAGTACATATTTTACCATTTTCAAAGGTGCATTACACTTGTTTGATGCTAATAGGCATAATTTAAAGATAAAGTAAGTTAGATTTGTTTGTTTACATAATTCAAGAAGTTCTATACTCCCTCCCCCGTCCCGCTATTAGTGACTCATTTTTTTTTGGATTGTTCCGTTATTAGTGGTCCGAACTCAAAATAGTAAAAATTAGCCAAAAAGTATGGACTTTACCACTTTTCTATCTTTTACACCTTCTTATTAATACTGTGCCCAAAAAGTATGAGTCACAAATAACGGGACGGAGTGAGTAATACTAATAAGAATAGTATACAATTATTGATATATAAAATGATTTTTGATTTCTAAACTCATGTAAAATTGTAAAATTTTAATGCTTGGTGTCTTTTATTTGACACCCATAATATGTGTGAATTAATGTCAATTACAAAATTGATTCAATAATTATGATCAAAATTTTGTTATATTAAGATACCTTAAAATTGTTAAAGTAATGATAATATTCTGATTTTTAAGATAATTAATCGTATAATATAATATGACGTGAATAAAAAAGAAAATATATTGTCATTAAAATATAAGGAGTTCGAATTACAAATTCATGCATTTAAGGACAAAATTAATTGAATTGAAAAATGGCGAGTGCATTCGTGGAAATGGCATACCTAAAAAGTGACAGAGAAGCGAGAAATCTATGACCAGAAATTCAAATGCCACGAAATATAGCCATTGTTGCCCCCTCAACCTCAATGCATACACGGAAAAGTACTCAATTGCACACTAGTTTTCACTAAACCCTAGCATCGTCGTCGCATCGGAATTCGGATCCCAGCCGGTACGCTCATCCCTGCCACCTTAACATGGCGGTGTCAATTATTATTTTTTTTCTACGTCGTGATATAGATTAATTGTCCAGAATTCCGATTACAGTTTTCTTTACCTTCCGGTTAACGTTTTAAAAATATTTATCTGTTTACGAATTTTGTTTTGCTTGCCATCTTCTGGTAGTGGGTGGGGTACGTCCAAAAAATGTAATAGTCATAATTTCCGTGGACCGATGAAAAAGGAAAAATAGTGGCACTATCCGTGGACGGAGGGATTATTTATGTAATATGGATGTGTCTCCGGTGCCGCACATTCATTTTTCGGCGCTCACGTAGTATCATTGTAGAATGTTTTAGCAAATGATCGTAGAATTTTTTTCTTTATGAAAACCTGCTGCAATTTCAAGTGGAGATTTTTGAGTTTTTCCTCTTTTTAATATTTTTTTCATAATTAAAAAAAACAGGAGGGAAAGAAGGGTGATAAATGGAAATTGTTGCTTTAATTACCGGGCAGCAATTATTATAGCAATCATTCCTCAGGCTATGTCCGTTTCTCGTTGTAACTGTGGTTCCCTGAATTTCTAAATAAATTGGTTATCTAATACTATGTCTATGACTGTGCATGTATATAGTTTAGTATGGATTATAGAAAGCTCAATTTCTGGTTGCCATGGTCTGTGTACGGTGTACCTGCTGCAAATACTCTCAAATGATTACAGATTATACTAAACTAATCTTTGGATGGACTATATATTCAAATGAATGTTTCTGAAGAAAAAAGGCCTATCTAGTTCTGGAGCGATATTTTTACAATGATTCAAGATGTACTTATCTGATTGATCTTATTAAGACTATGGTATTGAAATTCGGACATTTATGTATATCAATCACAATTTTGATAAATATGGTTTATCCTATTTGTTTACTGCATATTGGAACTTAATATACATATACAGCATTATCCTCTATTTCTCAAGCCCTAGCATATACTCCCTCCGTCCCCCAAAAGTGTGGTCCAAATTTGATTATATGTGAGGTATAAAATATTAATTGGACCATACTTTTGGGGGACGGAGGGAGTAGATTGTTTAGATATTTTAAACTTGCTAATTGCTATAGCTATTCTGATCTACTTGCATAGATCACGTGCCCATAATTTTAGAAGTTGTTATCGATCTTGCCCGGTTGATGCTTGAGTTGCAGTCTAAAATGTCGATGCTTTGATATCAAGTCTTCCTTTTTTCTGCTTCTAAAGGAAGTTAATGCGGTCCATAGTTTTATTGAGCTACTTTTTCTAGTGATTATATATATAATATACAAACCAGCAGTTTTCAGTACAGCAGCTCCTCATAGTTTGTAACTGGTCAGTTATTAACTAATGTATAAATTTTCCCTTTTGCAGAATTAATTCTTTTCGTGCCATCCGTTTGTAGCTTAGGTTCAGCAGGTTGGGCTTTTATCTTGCTTTCTTTCTGGTGAACAATGGTGTTGACTTTGATTTCAAGAAACAAGTTTTACACCACATGAGTGTTGGTGGGTCTTACATTGGAAGTGTGTAATGGTTTTTATCTTCCTGGAAGCTACCTGCACACATACTCAACTGGGGATGAAATATATGCCAAAGTTAACTCTTTAACTTCTATTGAAACCGAGATTCCGTTCAGCTATTACAGCCTTCCCTATTGCAAACCTTTAGGGGGCATTAAAAAAAGTGCTGAAAATCTTGGTGAATTGCTAATGGGAGATCAAATTGACAATTCTCCATATCGCTTCCGGATGAATGTTAACGAATCTTTATACCTGTGCACAAGTCCTCCGTTGAATGAACATGAGGTAAAGCTTTTGAAGCAGAGAACACGGGATATGTATCAAGTGAACATGATTCTTGACAATTTGCCTGCTATGAGGTTTACCAACCAAAATGGGGTCAAAATTCAGTGGACTGGGTTCCCTGTTGGTTTCACACCTCCAGACAGTAAGGATGATTACATTATCAATCATCTCAGATGTAGGGTATTAATCCACAAGTATGAAGGAACTGGTGTTGGAGATGAAGGTATGGGTATAATTACAGAAGTGAATAAAAGTAAGGCTTCAGGATATGAGATTGTTGGTTTTGAGGTTGTCCCATGTAGTGTAAAATATGAGCCTGACAAGATGACAAAACTCCATCTCTACGATAATACTACATCCGTGAGCTGTCCTGTCGAGGTTGGCAAGTCCCAGGTAATAAGGGAGCAAGAGAGAGTGTCATTCACTTACGAGGTTGAGTTTGTAAAAAGTGACATCAAATGGCCATCTCGATGGGATGCTTATCTGAAGATGGAAGGTGCTCGTGTTCACTGGTTCTCAATTCTTAACTCGGTGTTGGTGATTTCCTTCTTGGCAGGCATTGTGTTTGTCATATTTCTGAGAGTTAGATAAGGAAGCTCAGGCGCAGATGAATGAGGAGCTTTGTGGATGGAAACTTGTGGTTGGTGATGTCTTCCGAGAGCCATCCCATCCAAAGTTACTTTGCGTGATGATCGGAGATGGAGTTCAGATTACTGGAATGGCAGTTGTCACAATTGTCTTGGCTGCACGAGGAATGCTGTTAACGGGGATGATATTGCTTTATCTTTTCCTGGGGATAGCAGCTGGTTAGGCACAAGGGCCGAGCCTATTAAATACCCCGTCCGGACTAACCAGAGAGATCCCAGCACGAAGATACCCCTCGTGGCTTCTCGTTCTTGGTGCTGGAACTCTCCCATTCGGGACCCTCTTCATCGAGCTTTTCTTCATCATGTCCAGCATGTGGCTGGGAAGGTTCTATTACGTTTTCGGCTTCCTACTGATCGTTCTCTTGTTGCTCGTTATCGTTTGTGTAGAAGTTTCCGTTGTCCTCACGTACATGCATTTGTGTGTGGAGGACTGGATGTGGTGGTGGAAAGCATTCTACGCTTCGGGTTCTGTTGGCGTGTATGTGTTCTTGTATTCGATCAATTATCTGGTGTTTGATCTTCAGAGTTTGAGTGGCCCGGTTTCAGCTACTCTTTATCTTGGCTACTCGCTGCTAATGTCGATTGCGATCTTGCTCTCGACCGGCACCATTGGTCTCCTTGCTTCCTTCTACTTTGTCCATTACCTTTTTTCGTCAGTTAAAATTGATTGAGCAAGTTATTTTCATGGAGCAGTTCAGATCTTCAAGAGCATATTTGTAGGGATGTAAGGGCATCTCCAACCCATCTCTATATCTTTACATATCTCCAAATCTGGAGCAATTCCTTCTCCCGTCCCAGTACCAAAATCCTGCTCTATTATACAGATTTGAATAGTATTGCTCCAAATTTGGAGCAACACTATTCATTGCTCTATTCTTTTTGCAATTAATTTTATTGTTATAATTATTATTCCTTGTTATATTTATTATTTTTTGTGTTCTTTAATTATTTTGTTCCAAAATATTATATTATAGGTATATTTCTAAACATATTATACCAACATTAAAATTACATAAAATTATTTAAAAAATACATTTAAATAAATTACAAGATAAACAAAAAGATTTTAAAAATACAATTACATAATAAAAGCATAACACAAAGTCGATACATTTAATTTCTAATAAAGGCCATCTCCGGAACGTCTCATCATATCTAAAAATAAATTTTGAAACATATCATAAATACTAGTGTTGGCTTCTTTGGCTTGTTACCGCTTTCGAATAATATCTTGTTGCTCTGATCGGAAGTAATCACATGTTTCAGGATCATCAATCGTGACAAAAAGTAGAATATTCTGTTTTTGTGTAAAAATATAGAGCAGACTGCTGGAGATGACTTACTGATTTTGCTGTATTTTTGTGCTGAAATTGCTGTATTTTGGTGCGAACTGCTGGAGATGGCCTAAAGACTTGATCTTGCATATAGGCTATAGCTATTATATTTGTTAGTATTCTACCTTTTCTTTTTTTTTTGCCGCAGTTATTATTGCACACTACATTTCTTCTTCCATACCATAACTGATTTTGATGAACGGAACATCCGTTGCTAAGATAGGTATTGTTTTCGATCAATTGATTAAGCATTACTTGAGTTAGTTTAGAGATTTGTAGCATGACCAGCATTTAATAATCCGGTTACTGCAGATACAATATTTAGGTAGAGTTTGAGAGAGAGAGTATATGAAGAATAAAATCTCGTCAATATGAATTAAGTCGGATGGGATCCTTTGTCTCACCACAGGAGAGTTGTTCCACTATTAATTTTAGGCTAAATAGCCTGTAAAATACTAAACTTTGGCTAATCTGATTTTGCACACCAATTAAAGATTCTGTTTGTAAAATACTCAATTTTTAATTTCTTCTGATTTTACAACCGTAGCTAAATTTCCCCAAATCTGATGCTGACATGGCCACTTGAGAAATCTGATGTGGCCAACTCGCCGGTGACAATCCTTTCACATAATAAAAAAAAAAATAATAAAAAAATTCTTCCCTTCCTCATTTGTTTTGAACATAATTAACATTTATTACAAAAAATTGAATTGGAATTTTACATAATTAAATACATATTTTATGTGAAATTATGCTAAAACGTAAAAGATTGGAATTGAAGAAAAAATTAATTAAATATAGATAATGGGACACGAGGGAGACACTAATTATGAAACAAAGGATCCAAATGAAATTAAGTTCAAATTTTGCGGTACAAATTTTTGCACGCTCGGTGGGACTTAAAAAGTTTGTACTCGAACTTGTTAAATTTAAATTGAGATTGTTAAAAAAATTGTAGTCACATTAAGAAGTTGTCGATCGAATTTGAATATGTGTGTTTATCTTCTTTATGGACCATTAAAAAACAAACAAAACCCAAACATATTCGTGGCCTGTTTTGTAGAAAAATGTACCACTTTGATTTGATTTCCATGTAATTAATTAATATGTCGCAAAAATAAGAAAACATCTCTCTCGATATTTAATTTCATCAATATGGCAGCTACCTTTTTTCTGAAAATCTTTATACAAGGAAGAAAGAAACAAATCGTTCCAATAAGAAATATGGAAATTTTCTTTTGGAATAATTTGTTCCCTTTGATCTCCCGATTTACTTTTCTTTCTCCCTTTCTGGAATTTTTCTCTCGAAACTTATATAAAGGGGGTGTGCTCCAATACACATATTGCTATCCTTATTTCAACTTCTGTAAGTTTAACTTCTTCTACTTTTCAAAATCAGTTTGTATTCTCATGGATTATTATTATTATTATTATTATTATTATTATTATTATTATTATTATTATTATTATTATTATTATTCAAGTTTTAGATTAATTTTTCTTTTTCCAGATTTCTTAATTTCTTGAGAAATATCTTTAATCTTGCAGCACATAGCCAAAGGAGGAGCTTGAGCGGGACGAATCTTTCGCCGTTGTCACACAGGTAAACTATGAATTTCATCATATATATGCATCAATTTTTGCCCTTTTAACTTTCACATGGAACGATGCTTATTCATATATTAATATATATGTCTAAGTGTTTTTGTATGTCGTGTAATTAAGCGAACATACGTACATGCATGCATGAATCAGAAAAGTACTTTATCTTATACTACAATCTTCTTATTTCTGGCAGTTTGTGTGTCTTTTTGGTGCCTGAAATATGAATGATTTAATTACTCTTTATCTTAATTATTTACAAGATCATAATATATATGCTGATTACCCTTTTTCATTTGTTTAATTAATTAAAGATCGATCAATAAAAATAGTATTAAATTAAATTTCGACTAGAATTCCTACAATTTTCGGCCTATATATATATTTGATTTTTTTGTTTAATGAACGCTTACAATATAATTTACAGGAAAATAAAATTTAGCAATCATGTCCTCTTCCGATGGCAAGAAAGCACTGGCGGAGCTAGCAAGGAGAAGGGTGTTGCTTAAGTCCCCGAAGTCAATCAATAATTTTCTAGTCAAATCTTACAAAACCATCAAATCTTTAACACTTCGTGCGAATCACAGTACAAAAGCTTTTATGGCCAAAGTGAATTGTAAGAAACTAGTTCTTTCGAAAATTCGAACCCGAAACTCAATTCCTAGAAAAGTTTCTATCGCCAATTTGAATCGTAAAAATCCTCATCTTTTGGGATTTCGAAAGATAAAAAACTCGACTCTCGTTGCCAAACCATCTCCAACTCTATCTCTATGCTGTTTTAAATTGTCAACTCCTCCTACCAAACCATCTCAACCTCTATATTATAAAACGTCAACTCCTACTAAAGCCAAACCAAATCCCAAGAAAACTGTCTTTTCCAAATCTCAAACTCCAAATTCAGTCACCACCAGCAATTATTTCTGGCCACACTACCCCAACAAGAAAGATAGTAATACGTCCACTAAACATTTGCCTTTAGTTCTTACACCGTCGATGATGAACTGTCCAAAAAAGGTAAATATCTTATTCAATTTCATTACATCTTCTATTATATTATTGTTACCAACTGTGATGGAATAATTAGGGTTGGTTTTGATGAAGGAGTCGAAGAGAAGCAAGGAGGAGTCTTCACAGATGGTCATTTGGGGCAATTAAGTCTGGAAGGGGAGACGATCTTGAGCATACGCGTGTCCCAATCAGGAGGAGGAGGATCGAGAGCTTAGCTGGAGTTAGAGTTGGAACTGCATGTTTTTTTTTTCCTACAACCATGTTTTTCATAATATTTTCTAATACAATATTGTTTTTTATTTCATATTTTCGTTGATCTTTTCTTTATGTTAGAATTGGGTTTGAATTTAAGGTTGGGCACACAAAAATATTTTTTGAGATTTTAAATGTGATTTTTTTTACAAAAATTAATTGGAGAACAAATTTTACGATAATGAAGGTAGATTTGAATTGTCTTCGATTCGACAGACCGATTCCATAGAGAATGTTTTCTATCTTTTAAATTTTGGAATATTTAATTTTACCTTCTTGGAAAATATTATTCATCTGATTAATTATTAATCCTACATCGGTTGTGAATTCTTGATATCATATATCTTGATGAATTTATCCACTACAAATTCAGTTTATTAGTGAAATAAAATTTCCATACTTGTGAAATAAAATAATGCGAACTCTTGACTTGTTTAGATCAATGTATATAAAAAATGATAACTCTTTCAAGATTACACCGAATAAATTCCGACCATTCAAACTCGCATCCAGTTATTATTGACACTTTGATCTTTAATCTTTCAAAGACAAACTTAAATACTCCCTCCGTCCCATTTATATAGGCTTATTGGACTTTTCACAAGGATTGAGAAAAATTATTGGAAAAGTAAATTATATAGTAAACTTTCGAATATGCCCTTATTTATTTCTTTGACTGTGCATATTTTATGAGTCAATATTCAAAGAATTAAATATGGCTATATTAGTAAATGAGTTAAAAAAACATTACTTTTTATAGAAACAAGCCTATATATTTGGGATATCCGAAAAAGGAAAACAAGCTTATATAAATGGGACGGGGGAGTATTTGATTTACGAATACCTTTAGTTAAAATTTCTTGATGATTATGATTTTCATTGAGGTGCGCAATGAAAATAAAAATCGAATCAGTTATCGGAAGAACTGTTAATGAAAAATAATTTGAGAGAAATAGTTAAATGTAAGTAGAATTACATATATATAACTTGTTTTATTGCAGATCGACATATCCTTTATTCCTTGAAAAGTGAAACTATATATTTATTTATATAATACAGTAGTATTTTTGTGTGAGGGGATTTTTTATATAATTTCTAGTTGGGCGGAGTCTGTGGAGAAAGCGACTGCATTATGGGCCATTACTCTGAACCGGGTCCCCAGAATACGGGACCCATGGCCCATATTGTGCCCCGGGGTCGCCCATTTCCTCTGACGGCGACGTTTAACTGAAAAAACACTCTTTAAAATTCCAACACGTGTAAAGTAAAAACATCATTTTTGAGGTTTTAGGATTTGCTGTTGGAATCCATGATAGTAGTTGCTTGCATGACTAAATAGCAGATCATTGACCAAATTATCCCTGCATTATTAGTATTCACAATTTTTCAGACTTTTTATTTTATTTTTATGGTATCATTAAATTTAAAAATCGTATTACGATGAACTTGAACATGAAACTACTTCCTCCCATCCATAATATAAGTTTTTTTGAGGTTTTGCACGGTTATTAATGAAAAAAATTCTACCCATATTAACCTTATTTATCACAGTAATTAATTCTTGTTACTATTGGAAAAGGTAAAATATAAGTATGAAGGAGGAGAGAAAAAATGGTCCACCAATGAAGGGGAAGAAGAAACGGAAGATAAAGAAATGATAGAGGTTAATAAATAAGGTTAATGATGGTATATATAACTAAAATGACTTATAAAGTAAAATTAATAATGGGAAGGAGTATTTGACTTCAGACATTAATTACAATATTATTAAGACAACAGGCACATTTTTCAGACTACTTTTATATTATTCACTTAAGTGATCAACATACACACACTTTTCAAGACTTTTTTATTATTCATTTTTTTAGAACATTCAATCAAATTTTCACTTGTCCTAAATTGTAAAATTACTAAGTACAGGATTAACTAAACTATTTATTTTGAGACAAGGATTAACTAAACTCTATATCTTTATAATTCTCAAAAAGAAAAGAAAAAAAAAAGATGAATTAATATTACATAGGAAATATTTGTTGTCATTGTCATTCTGTAAAGCCGCTTGTATATTCCTACGCGGCTACGCATGCATTATCCAATCAACGGTCCCTTTATTATAAAGTTTAGATACGAATATAAAATAATATTATATATTATTATTTATATATGGGCAAAATTGTAAATGGACGTAGATGGGTCATGTGATGGAAGGTGACCGCAATTCAAGTCAAAATGAATAATGGATAAACTTGAATTAATTGAATGTACACTCATCACTCTTTTGAATTAATTGAATATATCGAGGAATTTTATTTTTTTCAAGCCTTTCTTTATTTATATCTTTTTGGGTTCCTATATCCTGTAAATATAATCCCTTCAATTGATTCATTATTTCTGGAAAATTACTTACACACACACATATATATAGATACACACACATATACATACAGCCAGGTGTCACCTTATATGTATGTCATGCATGTGTCATAACAAAGAATTTCGTTTCAGTTATGCAATCTTAAATCCCTACGGTAATAATTCAGGGGTTTCGTACTTTCATCAATCAGGTTTGCCTTGTTGACTCTTTTTATTTATTTTTTACCTAAATGTCTCAAGATTTTGAATTTGGTTAAAAGATTTACTGCAGAATTATGGGACTTTTGCAGGAATGAAAACGATGTAGAGAGTTTTATTACATGTTGTCTTAGTTTTTTCCTTAAAACATATGTGTCAGACTATAACTTGTTTGATTCAATTATCAGTATAAAGAAATGCAACGTGACTTATGCAAGATTATCGTATATTACAATAATTTCATATTTTAAACAAAAAATTAGGTTCTTGGGTTATAGAAAAGCAATTTCCAACTTGATATTATATTAAAGATTGATTCCTTCATGAACAGAGTTAACGGAACAGTTGTTTGGAATTATTGTGATATTCTTTCTTCATCATTTTCACCGATATTGGCCTTTTCCTCTGCAGTTTGCTTAACATTGTTCACTTTCAAGAACTGCTGAATTTTGAGTTATATATCCAAAATGAGAAAAATTCTTGGAGCTGCAAGGAAATTAAGGCCAGCTCTTTGGTGCAAAGGGAACTCTTTTGGTGATGGATTAGCGAAAAGGCGCGATTTTTGGCTAAATACGAATAGCTGCTATGTATACAGATTAGCAAGAAATATGTCTGCTGGCATAGCTAAGGTTGCTACTGGAGGTTGTATGACTGTTTTGAAATCTTGCATTGATAATTTTTAGATTCATTTGTGCTTTTAACTTTATATAAGTGTCGAATTTAATGATTTGATAAGGGTAAAGATTGAGGATTTAGTTTTTCTTGGGCAAACTAGTGGCAGAACTAAACAGAGATGGACCTCTAATGGAATATGGACGACGGATTGCTGCTGGTGAACTTTTGGATGGAGATGCTTCACAAGTATGTCGATCTTTTTGAGGGCGTGCGTCTATTTTTTCTAGATTTAAAGGTTGCTTTTAGTGCAGATGATAATTTCATTTTTATGTCGAGTTGGAGTGAATTGTTGTAAGAAGATTGGAGTTGTATCATATTTAAATGCAGAGTTATATACTGTTCTGTTTAAAACTATCAAATTTTTCTTCTTTTGAATCAGCCTAATAACATAGATATGGTGTTTAGCCTACACGAATGAATTACTATATCAACGTCTCGATTTTATGATTTTCTCCCTAAGAGGATGCCTAAATCACTATGTTGCAGCTCGATACCTTAGGGGAGCTGCAACGATTATATGATGAGCTCGTTACACATGCAGGAGCTTGCCGGTTAGATAGATATGCCACTTCTCAAAAAGATGAAAGGTAAACTGTTAATGAGTTTCTTACGACATGAATTTATGGTTGATTGTTACTTGTATCTGTTAGCAGAAGTAGGTGGTACTTGTCCCGATTCATCCCCCAAACTCCGTGCACAGCCGTGAAAGGACTTTATCTTTATGGGGGAGTGGGCACCGGCAAGACTATGCTAATGGACTTGTTTTTTGATCAATTGTAAGGATCACACATGACGTTTTCTTTTTCATCTTCGTAATGTAATTTCTCTATAAATGAAGTAAAGTGTAACCGTTAGTTCTGCTACGACTTTTCCATCTTCGTAGGCCACACAACTGGAGAAAGAGGAGGATCCATTTCCATGACTTGATGCTAAATGTTCACAGTCGTTTGCAGGTACGGCATTCTTCATTGGTACCATGATTGTTGCTAGCGAATACATCTTCATTGGTATAAGGACTTGAAATTTTTAACATTATTGATTATGTGATTTAGATGGAAATTGAAGGTGAAGTTGATATTTAATTGTTTGCAGAAGCATAGAGGTGTTGCAGATCCTCTAGAAATCGTTGCTAGGGAGCTTACAAACGAATCTATCTTGTTATGTCTCGATGAGTTCATGGTATGTTGCAAATGGCTGCCCTCGTTCATTTTATTGATCACGTGTTTGGCACGAAGCATTCATAGTAGAAGAGTCTTGGATTTATTACGGTCTACATTCTCTATTTTTTTCCGTTTCGTCCTTCCATAGGTGACTGATGTAGCCGATGCATTGATCCTAAATCGCCTATTCAGACATTTATTCAGCAACGGTGCTGTAAGTAAATTGAACGTCTCAAGCTTCTCTCTCATCACGGTCTGTCTGCTGAGCAGCACAATAACTAGGTACGTTGCAATGATCTGAATGAATAGATTCTGGTCGCTACTTCAAATCGAGCTCCGGAGAAGCTTTACGAAGGAGGGCTACAGAGGGACTTGTTTCTCCCATTCATTGCTACTCTCAAGGTGCATTTATGCATGCATTCTCTCTCATTCACTGCCAAAAATTGTATTAATCCTAGAATCTGTTTCTGATGTAGGAAAGATGTGTAGTTCATGAGATCGGTTCGTATCTAGACTACCGTAAAATGACATCGGTAATGATTAAATTTCTTAAACCTACTATTTAGCTCTATATATGCATTAATTGGTTTCACTCCAACTTCAGGCAGAGCAAGGTTTCTACTTTGTCGGAAAACATCTGTCCGACGTTCTTGTCCAGAAGTTCGGACAGTTGATTGGGGAAAAGGTAGCTGTTCCGGATGAGGTTGAAGTCGTTATGGGCAGAAAACTGCAGGTAGACTCAAAGTCTAGTTAATGTTGTTGTTGTTGACTTGTTGTTGTTGTTGTTGTTGTTGTTGTTGTTGTTTCTGCTTATGATGATCCTTTCTCGAACTTGTATACTTCCTTAGGTTCCATTAGGTGCCAACGGGTGTGCGTATTTTCGATTCGACGAACTTTGTGACAGACCACTCGGAGCTGCAGACTATTTTGGGCTATTCAGTAAGCCAGTTCTTGTTAAAGATTTAAAATGTCTCATATTGAGTGGTAATGAAAGTTCAAACAGTTTATATATGTGTTCAACGGACTCTTCTAACAACTTGGGTCGAGCGTTACATGGTTTGACACTATATGATCATAGAGTTTATGTATGATTTTACCAAGTGTTGTTCTGGAACACAGATTAATTATCTAATGTAACAGTAAAAAATTTCTTTTTACAGAGAAATTTCATACATTGGCTGTGGAAGGCGTTCCAATCTTCGGGCTAGCCAATAGGACTGCAGCATACCGCTTTGTGACTTTAGTTGATGTCAGTCCTTCAACCTTCTAAATTAATTATATATTTGGTGAAAACATTGATTAAAAGTGATTTATATTTTTAATATTAGTTCGTGACAACATATTTTTTGATCCTTTTTTCGTAGAGGGAATGACAATGTAATAATCGATATGTGCAACAGGTGATGTATGAGAACCGAGCTAGATTATTGTGCAGTGCAGAAGGTAGTCCAATTGAACTATTTGAGCACATTGTAACAATATCTGATGCTAAGCAAATGGCTGCTTCTGCTGCTGCTACAACCTTCTCAGCATCGATGAAACACCACGTTTCTGAGATCTGTGTCGACAATGAATTAGGTTTCGCTAAAGATCGCACCATTAGTAGGTTGGAAGATCTATCTTGTTTTTGGATTACGATAAATTTAAACATGATTATTACTAGTATATTGTGACAAATTATGGTCTTAAAGAGTTGGGATTTTCTTCATATAGACTGAAATAGGTTTGATGCAGGTTGACAGAGATGAACAGCAGAGAGTATTTAGAGCAGCATGCCCAATTGCAAATAGGGAGGGCTTTCAGCCTCGATTCGAAGGTATTTTAGTCACTATATTCTGTTCCAGAAATAATCTTCTGGTCCACAATTGGTGTCTCGGTACTAATATTTGGAGATGTTTGACGCCTATTTTTGGCGTCAAATCATAGACTAAACAAGATTTATATATGCAAATTGGATTGCAGAATACTTATCTTTTTGTGAAGTTGTCACAATAACCGTACAAAAAAGAGTATTTCTGCTTGTTTACTAATCTGGTGAATTAGATTATTGATGTGATTCAAACTCATGACCTTTCAATAACAGCTGCAAATTGCAGCCATGCCTGAACATAGCCATTCCAATTAAAACTAATTGCGTAAGAGATAAAAAGATAACTTGAAGATGCTGACAAATCTTTCGTGCATGCATGAATCTATTTTTCAGACATGTCTACATAATAGAAATCTCAAGAAAGAGAAACAAGAAGGCACATGGTGTTTTTTCTTTTATGCAAATAATCCTGACTTGATAAAAAATTGTCCACATTTACAACAATTTATCAATTACCAAAAGAACCTGCAGCAATATATATATATATATATACACACACACATCGCACATCCAAAACAGATTCTTCTTCAAGGACAAATATATCAACATTGGAAGAAATCTCAAAAAACTGCACGCAGCAAAAATGAAGAAAACATACTTGGACAAGGAATTTCTACTTCTCAATAAGAACAGCATGTAAGCACAAGTTTTACATTTTTTATGATGTATAGTTTTGAGTTCATAAATTTTTGAATATATGTGTGTATGTGTGTAAAATTACCTGATTGAACTCATTTTCGCTGGACTCGGATTTCTTCCTCTACGTCATTTGTACTGCCGAGTTCGATTTTGGTATTACTATTACTATCACCATTATCATAATGATTGTCTGATTGTGGACAAAGACTCAGGTACGACCAGTCGTGCCGTAAGACCAAACCCACGCGCGCGGGTGCGTGTAATATACATGCCCACTATCTACCGTTAAGTCGGGCGCGTGTGATACACACGTCATTCCAGGCGCTTCCATGCGCCTACCATTTTTTATTTTTTCTGATTTTTTTTCGATTTTTTAATTCTTTTTTTTTCAATTTTTTTATTCTTTTTTTTTTAGTTTTTTTTATTAATTTTTTGTTTAAAGAGTCGAGCAAGGGGAACCGAAGGCCTCGGAGCGAGCTAAAAAATATTATGTTGCCATAATCATTATCTATAAATTAAAATCGGAGCCGAAGGCAGAGAAATTTTTTTTTTTTTGAAAAAATCGAGGGAAAAGAAAACTGAAAGTCAACGTTTTGACCCGATTTGACCTAGTCAGGTCAACCCGGATCCGGTCTTACCCGTAAGACTGGTTGCACAGGAGTCCGCCTCCTGATTGTGAAACAACATTGTCATGCTCGGCATCATAGGCAGTGTCGTAACCATCGGAATCGTGCCCCGTCACAACCACCGGCGGATTTGCATGCGGTTTGAGATTTTCATATTTAAACACTTTGGCGTTAATTTCGTTTGCTTCCTTTTCAATTAGCAGTCGATTTGATTACCAACCCACATTTTTTTTATTCTTCTTTTCTTCAATTAAGGATTAGGTACTTATTTATTGGTCATAAGACTTACAAATGAGATGTACAAATCTACAAGATAGTTTAAGAAATTCCGCTTACAAATTTGTGCACCCCACTCACATGAACCAAAAATTAGCTCAGCTACTCTCGAATTGCGATTTACATAACACTTATAAAGGACATCTTTATTTTCTGCTATCAATAAACAAGATCCTGAAAACAACAGGAGAGAGGTGAAATAAATATAAACAAAAATAAAACAGCAACTAAATCCTTCAGCTTTAAGGTGCCACAGCCTACTAACAAAAATTTAGCTTCAAAATTGATCTTGCACAGAAGAAACAACAAAATTTTATTTTTCTTGAAGCAAGATTATCGCAGCTAACAGCAAAACAAATCAAAAGCAATATTATAATTTCAGCATTTTGTCTTGCCTTACAACATCTGAGTAGTCATTATGTAGTTGGAGCAGGCATTGCCTCTTTTTCTTCGGCTGTGAAAGGTATTGGCTTCGTTGGGGCAGGCAATCGACCAATACTGTCTACCTTATCCTTCAATTTCGGAGGCGGCCTTGCTGCTTTTGGAAGTAGCCTGCCCTTCTTCTCGAACCACTCTGGTTTCAGCAGTGCCCGGAAGCCCAATTTGTTGTAATACACTCGTCTCACAGACCCACCAGCAGCCTCTACTGCTGCTTTCGCCCTAACGGTCACCCTTGAGACCTATGGAAACAATGTAGCTCGATGTAATTGAAATGGGAGAAAATACAAGTTGGAGCCAAAAAATTATGAATGAATTGGAACCAAAAAACAAATACAAGTTGGAGGAAATGAGAAGGAAATATGAATTTCACCAAACATAAATAGATTACCTCTAAATGGATGGGCCATTGAATGTGTTCAGCTCCACGTCCCATCAGCCTAACACCGTCTTCTATTTGCTTTCCTATAGCTCCGCAATCCTTTTGTTTGGAAAAAAGAGTGCATGTTATCAGACAAGACAGGAAGAGCTACAGAGAAGAGCATAAGTGACTAATATACAGACCTTGAGAGTTTTCATTGTGATCAATTCTGACGAATCTATTTTCCCTGCATTTATCATCTTTGCGATTTTCCCCAAACCAACTGGCTGCCAGTGATTAACAGTTAAACACATTTATCATAAAGCTACTACTACTAGTCACAAGCATCCTGAAAACTGATTCTGTATGCCAAATACGCAAGAGAGAGAGAGAGAGAGAGAGTCATGTTCCCTGGCTAAGCCACACACTTAAAATGCAAAAACAGATGAAGCAAACACAAAAGAGAAGGGGAACAAGGTTTTAGGCCCTGGCAGTTGTGCTCGTTTAATTCAAATATGCATCTAAACTATAAATGAAATTCACATTGACTTTCTACTTTAAGTGAGGTGGATAACACTCTCAAAATGCATTTCTCCATTCAATCCTTGTGGATCATTGCCAGGGCCAACTAACAAGTGGTTGTGACAGATTTGACTTGAACATATTCAAAATGAAAAGCTCCACCTCTGAACCCTCTTTTATGTAGAGCACCTCAGAGAGTCATTTTACCATACACCTAGCTCATCGATTTATTTCAATCATATGTAAGTTTCCATGTCATGTGATAAGAAAAAGGATTCATGATCAAGAAATTGAGATGCAGAGAAAGTGCCAACACTGTACATTTGTAGTTTATTAGTGATATGAAAAATCCCCGTAACATCAAATCCACACACAGACAAAAATGTAGCATATCGAGAAGCCAAATCAAGAGGAGTCTAAAGTATTTGACTTGACATGTACAAGAATGGAGGAGCAACTTCTATGGTATGTCCATGAACTTCATACATAACACACAAGGGTTCTGTCATTCTGGACTTTTCCTATCTATGCACAAAGATGCAAAAATACATGCGTATATGAAGGCATAGTTGCTAACCTATAGTAACTGGTAGTGGAGAGATATCTGCTACTGTATGGACAATAATAAGATAACTATCACACAACAGAATTAAAACCACTCAGCACTACTAAGTCCTTATAATTGCTAGAAGTAGAATATTCACACAAACACACATCCATGCATTCTGATTCCTCCTTCGTTGGGAAAGAAGAGTTTACATAAGCAGGTTTTCCTAAAGAGAAAATGCAAGAAGAGCAGTAATCTCAAGCTCAGATACATATAAACTAACATCAATAGCCATGGAGCACAAATCAAAGAAATAAAACTTTCCAAACGCAATGAGATAATGATACACATATCAGTGGAGTTAAAATGGCCATGCAAATATGCAAGATAATGAAGCAAGTATTGAATGGAATTAAAATAACAATGCTTATATCCAAGCCTTTTGTAATACCTGAAATGTCAGACTGAATGGATTCGTAAAGCCACGTTTGGGAAGGCGTCGACGAAGCGGCGTTTGCCCACCTTCAAATCCAAATTTCATCGTACCACGAGCCTTTTGACCCTTGTGACCTCGACCTGCAGTCTTTCCCTTACCTGACCCAATACCCCGACCCTTCCTAGTTTTTTGCTTCCGGGAACCTGGATTGTCTCTGAGATCATTCAATGCCAAAAGGCTGCTGTAAGCCCTGAAACCCCCAAAATGATAGCTGGACTTCAAGATACCAGCAGGGCACTGCGGGAATCCTAGTGATGCATGCTGTAGGGGAGCGACAGGAGGAACTGTTGTTATAGGCTTTAGGCAGTGAACAGGGGCAGCTCGCATGAAAGTGGGGACAAGTGAAGCAAATCTTCTTCTCAACATTTTCTGAAGATAACAATAGCAATTTACATAAGATATTGGCGTGAAAATAGTAGAAATTGGCATGACATTGTCAGGAAATAGACTATGATACCTCTAAGCAAAGTTACAAGGAAATTAAACAAAGGTAAATTTTAACACGGAATCCTTCAAGTCAAGCTTTCTGGATACTGCAACTGGCAAGCAATCCAGCTAATATTCAGCTTCGAAAATCAGGATAAATTTGTTGAAATTATGCAAACATGCAGTATCACTCCAGCCAAAAAGGGCGAATATGTGTCAATTTGTAACTAAAAATCGATACTTGGTTTGGTCATTACCCGTGATGACTTTGTTTAATCGATAAATTTTGGGGAAAAGAACAGTAATGAAATGAGCTGCGTAGGTATTCCATTTCACTAAATCTATTATCTATTATACATATAAAAGCAAGATAGTCATTTTCCCGCCAAAAGGATGCAGCCAGATACCTGCTAAATTGTTATCCAGAATTCAAGTAAAAACTATCAAGAAACTATCGGCTATTATCAAGGACATTCAACTCAATGTCCAAAATGAATATCATTTTGCTGCATCTTGGAAACCGAGTTTTGGAGCCCATTTTTGTTGGCTTTGTCTATATAAACATCTTGGAGCGTTATTTTCCCACAACTTACAAAATAATTGCAGCAAAACTGCATTAGACACCATAAAAAAAAAAAAAAAGGAAAATGTGCAAATACTCCCCCTCATGTTGGGGGCGCAAATACCCCTGAACTTTGTTTAGGGACAAATTCACCCTTCTCTAAAATTTTCGAGTGCAATTACCTCCTAGCCGTTATGGAAACAACACAATCTGTTGGCAATTAAAATATTTTTGATTCATTTTTATTCTTGTGAACCCTTACAAAAGAATGGCAGCAAAACTGCATTAGACACCATAAAAAAAAAAGGGAAAGGTGCAAATACTCCCCCTCATTCCCCCTCATGTTAGCAGGGAAAATACCCCTAAACTTTGTTTAGGGATCAAAAAATTTAGGCAGAGCAAACATCAAGAACCGACCGCCACTCAAATCGTGAAACGCCATAAGAAGTCAGAGGAGCAGACTTGAGAGCAGAATAGTACCAATCCAAGATGGATTTGAGAGTACACTTCAATGAACAGCGGGAAAAACAAAACAAAGCTACTGCAAAAAATTGAGAAAAGAGCAGATCTGGAAGAAGAACCCACCTGCACAGCCGGGAAGATAAATCCAAGCTTTTGGAGAGGAAAATGGTGGAGCTTCGTCGAAAGGAAATCGAACCAGGCCGGGAGGTAAATGGTATATATAAAAAAGTAATAATCTGAAATTAATTGTCCACAAAGATTTTGTAAGAATTAGATTGTTTGCACCAAAAGAAGAAGGAGAAGAACAAAATGGTGAAGAGAAGAAGAAGAAGAAGCTAGACGGAGGAGGAGGAGGAGAAGAAGAATCGGCTGCGGCCCAATTGTATTTTGAGCAGGGCTTTATTTTATTTTTATTTTCTTAAAATTTTTACGTGAGGATTATTGATTTAATTTTGATTATTTAGTTTTTTCAAACAAAAAGAAAATTGATTAATTAGTTTGAACTTGATTTAACTTTATTAGACTCAATTAAGGGCCAGAATTTGTTTATATTTAATATATGTAGCTTCAATAAATTTAAATTTTTGTATTATTAGCATATGCAAATCGACAGAGAAAGTAAATATGGGTGATGTTTTTTGAATCAAAAGACTGTTCTGGCAAAAAAAAAAACAAAAAATAATCTAATGAATAGAAGAGTAAATATGGAGATCCAAACTCAAATGTTGGAAATTTAACATGTGGGAATCATAATCCCCCAAGGAAATAAAATCATCTGCTACGAAGGATTATATTTTTATTATTATTTTTTTCTTCCCTTTTTAGTGGATAGAAGATGAATATTTTTTGAAGTTATTCTGATATTTTTTGGGTTGAAAATAGATAAATGTTTATTTCTTACAAAAATAGGTAAAAGTATATCTACATTATAATTTTTTTTATAAATGGTGTCTAGCAGTAAAATGTGTTTAATCTACTAAATGAGATAAAGGATTAAGGAATGGTAACAGTAAAATGGGCTAGAGCAACATAAATTGGTTTGAAATACTCTCTCATATTCATATTATTTGTTACCCTAAGCTCATGCACACATATTAATAAAAAAAAATCTGCCCAAATTAATCTTAATTATTACCTCCCATTTGGTGGAAAAAAGAAGAACAATGTGAATGAGAGAAGAAGTGGTTCATTGACGAATGGGAAGATAAAACGAAAGATATACTATATATTAATCATATAGGTTAATAAATAGGGTTAATGTTGGAATATATACCCAAAACGACATACATAATGGATGAGAGGGAGTATGAAATTTATATTATGTGTGTAACTATAACAATATTATTGTTTATTTATAGAGCATGAAAAAAGAAATATTTTGGTGTATTTTTTATAAATTACAAAAAATATTATGCGTTTATCATAATATCCAAATACTATAATTTAATGAATCAATCAATTTGTGTCATGTGTCCTATATATAAGAAGAAAATCTCATGGTTAGGGTAGGTTTCAGGTCTACAATTTGTGCCATGTGCCTCAGACCTCTATAGTAATTGAGGCCCCCAATATATCATCAACTTATTTATTAATATATATTTATATATATATTATTTTTAAAATTATTCAATGAATATATTTGATAAACAATTTAAATTTTTGACATTAATGTTAGTATTATATTTTAAGTTTTCGCTACATTACTTCTTCTGTTCATTTTCCTAAATTTCTACTCTACTTTTTTCACTTTATTATTATTCAACTTTCTTATTAATATGTTCTAATTATATTTAACATTATTAACTAATGGATATATACATTTTCTAAAAAAATAAATTTTTTTGTCATCTATGTTCACCACATATGTAGGTTTCCTAAATTCACTAATTTTGTACGTAATTTTGTTGCATTGAAAATCTGTTTCCTTATTGTATCTCTTCAATCGTAAAATTATTTGAAATTTGATTGGTTATTGTAGTATATCTTGTAATTTTTAGTTTGGGATAAGGTGATGATTGGTACCCAGGATTTTACTCATTTTGCTATTAGACCCTCCACGTTTGATTTTGGGCATGCCGTTCCTCAACGTTTTAAAAACAGTACAAATCAGTCCGATCACTGACGGAGGCGTTAACGCCGTTGGAAAAATAATTATTTTTCTTTTATTTTTTTGTGTGGGACATTAATTGTAATTAAATAGCCACCACCCCTCTAACATTGTCAACTGAAACCTTATACCTCTGGAAGGATGAAAGGAGTTGACATATTCTGCGAATCACAAGCCGCAAACTCAATCTGCCTTAGCATGGAACAAATCTCATCATCATCTTCCTCTTTTCCTTCCACAACCACCCTCTTAGGCAAGTGGAGCTGGAGCTGACAAGACCCGGTGACTTTTTCTCTCATTCTGTCTCCACCATCACCGCCACCTCACACACACACACACACACACACACACACGCACGCATCCATACAATGAACTAGCATGGAAGCTTCAGTGGTTGAATCTATCGCCTCATTGTCACCATGAATTAGAAATCCAAGCAATTCAGCTTCTTCTACGAGTGACCGATCGAGAAAAAAAAGAAATTTCTCTCCGACTCTCTCCGTCGCATGCCATCTTCTTGAATTGCGACATCGTCGTCCGACAGCTGCTACTGAACCAAGTCATGCTTGCTGACGGCGCAGGCCCTCAAATGACACCCAACGTTCAGAACTGCAGCATCGTGCCAGAGAAGGAATTATTGGCCCGGGGCGGATATGTCGAAACATGTGACGTGGAACGGTATTCAGATGATCACGCCGGAGATATATTTAGCCACTGAAGCTTCCATGTTGATTCATTGTGTGTGTGTGTGTGTGTGAGAGTGAATGGAAGAAAGGTACAGCGATGGTGGTGGATTGGGATAGGGGAGTGAAAAGAGAAGGGTGGTGGTGCTTTTGAATTAAAGGCTCCACAAAAAAAAAAAGATATAGTTATTTTTTTTTAACGGAAGTTAACTCTCCATTTAGCAATCAGACTGATTTATACCATTTTCAAAACGTTGCGGGGCGAAATGCCCAAAATCAAACGTTGGGAGTCTAATAGCAAAACGGGAAACCTTGAGGGGCTATCAACACCTTATCGCTTTTAGTTTTGTTTGACATAAATCATATAAATACTTTGATTACTTATGCGTATTAACACTAATATTTATAATTATGTTAAAAAGTTGTGCACATTCTAAAAAATTCTAGATATAAAATACTATTTTGCAATTATTAGAATAACAAACGATAAAAAGAAAAAAAAAATGAAAAAATGAGAAAGCTAAAAAAAGTGCAAATGTGGATGTGTGAAAGAATAGCCTAGAACGAAAAATCTAAAGAGTTAATCACAATCACACATAAAATCGGCAATCGAATGATCAACTGATAATGCATTAGTATAAATAGGTTAAATGTCAAGTTTATATGATGAAGTACAATGAAAGAAAGATACATTAACAGTTATAACTTAAAAGAAATCAAATGTAAAATATTAGTATTAATTATTTTGCCTCATACCTTATATTATGTGAATTCGATCTTGCGCATTCCGTGCATCGCACGGGTAAATGAAAAAACTAAGAATTAGGGGTAAGAATTACCCATAAAACCTCAATGAGGAGAAAAATATTATCACATGATATTGGCATCAAGGTCTTTAGATCATTCAAGTGAACCATTAACATTGTCAATGTCATTTCACTCTTCTTCATATTTATAAATTTATATAGATAAATTGAAAATGATAAGTAAAAACATTGTCATTTCACTCTTCTTCATATTTATAAATTTATATAGATAAATTGAAAATGATATTATAAACATAATAGACTATATGTTTTATTTTATGAAGTTCTTTTTTTTTTTTTTCATTTACTCGTTTGGATCGGTGCTTCTTCTTGGTATGATGTTTTTCAATATTGCATCAGTATATATTTCTCATTACTTTTTTATCGGTTGGAGTACCTTCTTTTTAGCTTATAAATACAAGATGTGGGAGATTTTGTACTATATAGAAATCGCATGGTTATAAAATATTTTCTGCTTTACCAAATGTCAATATTTATCCAAATACTTCTCTCTTTAGTCCCGTATAGGGTTGTAAATGAGTCAAGTCGTTCGTGAGCTACTCGACGACCGACTCGATAAAAGCTCGTTCAATAATTAATTGAGAAGCTCGTTTAGTTAAACGAGTTAAGCTTAAGCATGACTGTACTCGACTCGGTAGCTCATGAGCAAGCTCGTAAAGTGATTTATCTTAAAAATACAAGATTATTAATCTGATATCTTATATTTTTTACAATAATTAGTAATATTTGAATTAACTATCTAGTTAACTTTATTTATTTACAAGAAAATAGTAAATATATTACATTATTGTGAATAAAATAACTTATAATTTTGAAAAAGTAACTAATATTTTTAATGAATGACTAAATTTTAAAAGCTCGTTTAGGCTCGGCTCTATACTCGGCTCGATAAGAGCTCATTCGATAATTAAATGAGAAGCTCGTTTAGCTAAACGAGTCAATCTTGAGCAAGACACTATTCGGCTCGACTCGACTCGATTACACCCCTAACTCCCGTATACTTAATTACACCTGCGTTGAATTAGAATTCAGTTTACAAGGAGTGAGCTCTCTGACTGTACGTAGAACAAGGGGTGTGTCTATAATGTTGTATCAATATTTCTTCTTCGAATTCGAAACAATAAATTAATTTAAAAAACAACTCATATTTTATAAAACAATTAATAATGTACAGTATATTTTTTTATTATGTTATATCATAATTATTCCTTTTACTTCAATTTTATTACTATATATTTTTTTGCTTCAAATATTTGTAGTACAAAATACAATGAGAAGCCCAAAATTTATTTTATGTTCGTTTTTTTTTCAAAGGATTATATTCGTAATCACAAAATTGTTACTCCCTCCGTCCCTGATAAGTATGGTCCGGAGGGAGGGGCACGAAGGATGTTAGATAGATGTGTAATGAGTGGAGAATGTGACCTACTTTGTTGTAGTGTTAGTTACTTTAAAGGGTAAAAGGTTAAAATTTTAAGTAGGGTCATATCCATTTAAGGAAGGACCACACTTATGGAGGGCGGACGAAAAAGGAAAGTGGACTACACTTATTAGGGACGGAGGGAGTATATATATTATTTAATTTATTTAGAATTTAATATTGCGAGTGTATGAAAATACAAATTAATTATTATTAAAGTTTTTATCTATGAAATCGTGACATAAAATTTTTATATCTATTTATTTTTAATAAATAAGAAATATCTCTCAATCTATTTATTTTTTTGAATAAAATTTTGAATATTGATTATGAATACTTTGAATAGATGTATATTTCTATATCTTAATGAGTAACTTAACCATACTATTGCTTTGGAAACAATCATAGTGGCTGCTACATTTATGCGATGCGGAGCCTCTTTTGTAAAGAATATTCTTGAACAGAAGATTCTATTGAAGATGACATGGGTTGGGAGGAAAGAATGTTAATTAATTAATATTGTTAGGGCCTTATGGGTAGTCAATGATTGTGGTGAAGTCGGGATGGAGAATATGATATACGATCGTCGATTTCTCTATTCTACTTTTAATTTTTTATTTTTTTTAATTTCAATTAAGTTTAGATATTTGTTGCTTTAATTTTTCCAAATCAAAACGACGTCGTTTTGATCTCATTTAGAATTTTAATGAGCCATGTATAATTTTTCGGCGCCATAAATTGGAGTTTCTGACATCGAAAAATTAAAACGTGTGTACTAATATGCCAAAAATTAAAAATGCGATATTATTGAAAAGTGTTTAAACGTTGTTTAATTAAGCATTTACATTATTAGGTTATTTATACAGTGTATTAACTTCAATTTTCTTTAATATGATAACATACAAGGGCAGTACTAGTATACAATATAACAAGCCCCAATTCGGATATTAGAGTGTAGATATTACAAATAGATGGTTGAAATTAGTTGAACTCTTGAAACTTATGCTTAAATACATTTATTATCTATTTGATTGTAGTTAGATTAGAGATATCGTAGTAGCAGCAGCAGCATTAGGCAGTAGGTTTGTTTTAAAATTTTCAACAAATTCAATCTTCACATTCCCTTCATGTAGTGCTGAATTTGCAACCAATCCAAGTCTTGCAAAGGTGACACAAACCTTAACAGTACTTACCACTTTTTTTAAATTCAACAATATTAAGTTTACAAAAGTACTATCTTGATCTTCTATCTTGCATTTTTTTTATTAGGAGAAAGAAAAAAGGAAGAGGGTGTCGTTGTATCGAGAGGATTAAATTTACAACCAATCAACGGAGAGCTATAAATTCATTATTATGTTTTCAGTTCTCCTGATGGACTAACCTTAGCCTCGGCGAGCGGTGAATTGAGTAGCAGCGACGGCGAGCGGCGGCAGTAGAGATTTTGGTTTGGGGGAAGAAGGAAGAAGGGTTCTCTGGTTCTGGTTCTGGTTTCTTTTTTTTGTTTTTTTTGAAATGCGTTTCTCGGATTTAATTTGGTTAAGACTTTTTTTTATCTCGATTTTACCCGCCCATTGATTGTTGACATCTCTACCTGGCTACAATCCCAATTCAAAATCTAATAAAATAAAATTCTAATAGTTGATCGAAAGAAATCCAAGTATTGTCAATAGTTAGATATTGCCATTAACATCTCAAATTCTCATGAAATCATAGCAAATGCGAAACTGACTCCCTTCTAGAAACAGAATTAAGCGAGAGCTCTACAAATCCGCCGGAAAACTTGAGCGGCGCATCGGCCAAACCAGAAACCGGAAGCATACTACGACAGCACGGATGAAGGCAATCTCTAAGGGTATAAATTTCTCGTTGACGTGCGATGAAGAGAGAGAAACACCGCACGACTTCATCGCCATTAATGGATGGAGAAACGAAGAATGTATTCAACTTCCAACGTGAATTCCCAAAACCAAATGCAAAAACAACCCAACTTCAAAAATCTCAAAAATAGCAACTTCATAGATTTGTACCCCAACCTTTTTATTCCTTTAGGGTGCCTTTATTTTGATAGTAAGAGAAAAGAATGGAAAAGAAAATTTTCTCTCTTTAAATCTCTCATTTGTTATCATTCTTTTCTATGTATTAAAATTTCACCATTTCTTATTCCTTCTTTTCACTTCAAGGAGTAAAAATATTATCATAAAATATTTGGTGTGATAATATTTTCCTTCCTTGGAGTAAAAAAAAAAAATAAATAAAAAAGTGTGAAATTCTAATCTATAGAAAATCAAGGATAAGAAATGAGAGATTTAAAGAGAAAATTTTATTTTCCCTTATTTTCCCTTACCCTCAAAGTAAACGCGCAAATTTACAAATTCATCAATTCGTAAAAGCAGGAGAATGATAGAAATAAGATGCCATTCTTGCAAAATGATAAAAGTATCATGGCCTACATTATTTTTCCCAGTCGGGGAAAAAAGAAGAAAAAATAAATAATAATATCAGAATTTAGCTGGTCAACAACGAACAGTATAGATTGCTTTTTTGTAGTAGTTTAATTTATCCCGATCTGCATATTATTCTGGAAACTCAACCCTAAAATCACAGGTAGTTTGAATGTGAAAAGCTCATGACTCGTCTCCATCTACCTAGAAAGAAGTCACAATGTGTTAAGCTAAGTTGTTAGTGTTTTTTCCTCCTCGATGCTATTTCCAAAGCCCAAGCTTTTCCCAGATCGGTTTGAAACTTCCCTGTAGAAAGAACAGTTAAGAGAAAGAGGGATTCACAATTATAAGTTATGTCAGATGCATATAAATTAATGGTATATAAAGGCAGCTAAATACATAGCTCTGTTTTATAGATGTGTAGTTTATTTATTATGTTCATGCATGCGCACACGCACAGGATTTGCTAGTGACAGACCATAATCATGCAAGGCAAGTATGAATTCAAATGGGAAATGTTTTCTTAATGCTTTCGTAACTAAAAGACTTCTTACTAATAATCTTACTTCAGATTTAGGCCATAATCTGAGATACAGAATTTGAATACATCTTTCAGATGTCAGTTATCTGGAATTAGATAAAAGAGAACATAATGGTTGTAACTGAGAGTTTTTCCATACAGACTTATTATGAGAAACTTTAGTTAATAGAACAAAATTTTGATGAGCTCATGAGCCTAGACTGGTGGTCGCTGGCTGAGTTTTGAATTTTAGAAGTCAATGGCACTTGATCTAAACCAGCAATATCATATTCTTTTTATGGGAATTAATGAATTCCAGTGCACCTTGTAATTATGGCAGCTTAATATATGTGACAGATAAGGTAGCAAGTACACGGAATTGAGAATGCTTCAGCTGTATTTTGAAAAAATTTATATGGTAAATAGGGTGCACCTGCAGTTGACTCAAAAAACTCTTCCAAATCCTTTCCCTGTTCTGCATAAGAAAAAATTGCAAATTTAAGTTACCTGTATAACAAGATATTTAAGTCATAAAATTATAATTTTTGTTTGTGCTTTCTTTGAAGCAAGTAATTGGTTCCCATGTACCAACTACATGTTCATTGCCTAAAACCACTATCGATACATGACAACAAACAAATTGACACCACAAATAGGGAACAACCTAATTAAATACATTATTCCCCATTTAAACTGCCTAGCGTGAAAATTTTAGTCTGGTTGCCTGCACATTGTTATTTTGTATTCCCTCATTTACATTGAAAGCAAATATTGCACATTGTTATATTTATTTGACATGCACGGATATTCAAAATAGAACAATTATGGGAAGCCGTGAGCCATGTACCAATTAAAATTAAACATCTATTTAGATCCTTAGAGAATGCTATATTATGTAGGAAGAGTGTGCATCACAAAGTTGCAGTAGGTGCCGTGTCATCTCATATATGCATTCAGAAATTAGGAAGTCCTACTCTTACTGAGACAGAAAAATGCAACATGCCTCGGTCCGGCTTTATCAAGATGCCATAATCATGAACTTAATATCAAAAAGATACTTGAATTACCATGGCACGACGTATTACCTTTTTCATACTCTAAAGCTTGCAGTATCATCTCCACCTGAGAATAAATCCAATTTTCAAATGATTGAAAAAACATAAAACCAAGCAGATAAAGCAAGCACTTCCCAAATTAACAGTGATATACTACTTGGTAATTATAGCAACCTTAGTACCCAATTAACCACGTAATCAATGACTCAAAATCAAAGGTTTTGTGTTTGACTCTTGAGTCATCACTTGTACAATAATCATCTCTACACTCCAGCTTGGAATATGATAGATGTTATAAATTTGCTCATTGGAATGAGCCCAATACAACCACAATTACCTTGTTATAAGCACGCTTTAGAACACATGCAGAATTTTTCCCATTTCACATAAGAAATCTGTATATATATTACCTTGTCAAAGTCTTTCACAACCTTAGCTTCCATAGAAGAATTCTCTTCATACTCCATCCACAACTCCTTGATCTCCTGAGCTGCATTGAATATATTACAGCCAGAAAACTGGTATAAGAGAAAGGTAGAATCATAGAAATTAGAGTTCAAATAGAGGAGCAGGGGACGATTAAATTATCTCATACCCCGTTCACCTCCACCAAGTAGTTCACACATTTTCTGCAATGCTTCTTGCTCACGTCGGCTCTTTTCTTCCTTAGGAACCCCATCAGCAGGAGTGATATCACCAACTATAGCTACACATAGGAACCAAACATAGAATTTTCTGTAGCTGATCACATAACTGCTAAAAGGTGATTCAGATCATTCCACAATAATAAAGTACAAGGCATTTTTTGTTAGCAAATCCTCAAAAAGTGTTGTCGTTCTTTCTCTTGAACACAACCAAAGGCATCAACATTTTCTGATGCAATGTATTCCTAACATATATACATTGTACATTATATTAATTTTCAATTTCTTCTCCCAATATCTTCTCTTTGAACTACCCAAAACCTGGCTTAATATTCCCAAGTATTGCGATCAGAAAACATCAATTTAAATACAAGGGTCAGCATATATTTCCAATATTAATGAAGCACCATTTTTGAATTAAAAAAGCTCTCTCACTTTAATAGATTAACAAGTGAGTGGTACAAGATCTTAGACCAAGAGGGGTCTGTTTTAAAAAGTAAGCATTAAATTTTTTTTTTTTGTAAGCATTAAATTTAATATGCTACAACAGGTCAATAGTCAATACTAAACCTTGAAATTCGTATATCCGATTTTTCTTATATTTGGGTCCCCGTGTGGCTTTTAGAAGTGAAATAATAATTTAAAGTCTGTATGCAACAAGAAAATGAATCAATATATGCAGTAACGTAATAAATTCCTGTGGCCAACCAAAATAAAAAATCAGTCCCAACCTAAGTAAGCATCCTTGAAATGCTATAAAACAGGCACATTGGTCACTATATTTTCTTCATATTAAGACTGAAGAAAGGTCTCAATTACTAATTAAAGTCTGCGTTCTTAAAAGTCAAGCTCGGTTCATTTTTCCATTTAGAGATTTGCTTATCAGCCAATGGGCTCGTTTTCTCCTAAATCTGTATGGAGCATCTCCAGCCGACGCCAATGTGTAGGGATTGTCTACTCTAACACTGAACTCAGCAGTCATCTATTCAATATTCCACATTGATTTAAATTTCTTCCCTTTTCCTACTATCCGAGCAATTACCATGTATATATTCATGGTGCTATTTTGCGGAGTATACGGAAAAAATAATCTTTTTTACAATTGACCAAACTATCTCATATTCTAAGAAATTACATAAGATAGATTCTGTTTGAGACTTGATGTTTCTCCAGCCATAGAGACTATCAAACGAATATACAATTCTCCTTTGAGGCAAATAATACATGGTGTGAGTGTGACATGAAAATACTATTATACAACAAAAGGTCAATATGTGTATTCAATCCCTTACCTTCAGCAATGTCATGTACAATGGCCATTTTTATACACCTGAGATTCATAAGGTAACAGTTATATAACTATTAAACACAACATAAATTAAAAGTTCAAATATAAAATCAAAATTGTACAAAATCGCTCACTTTTCACGGTTGACACTAGGATTATCAGAAGCTATAAGAGCCATTAATCCCATCCGATACATGTGATCACCTATTGATTCTGGTTCCTGAACCCCTCTTCGTATCCATCCTGCTCGCTTTGTCGTCTGTTAAAAGAAGATCATACTCTATATTATGTAAATTTTAGGTAACAGAATGATGCATACAGTAGCATATCCATTACAATACATGCACACCTACAAATTGAAAAGGTTGGTCCAATAACAATGCAACTCTTCTCTAATCCCTGTGTCTTTCCTTAGGACTACACGTTTTAACTACAGAAATTCCACAACCAAATTATCTGCTCACCTTCTTCTCAAACATATCGAATAGAAAGCACAATGCGCATCTATTTCATAGTTGAGATCATAAATAACAAATCTATTTAATTGTGCATATGCAAAAATTGGTTTTTACTTCCACGCCCTATCACAAATCAGCGAAGATAGAGCAGCGCACTTTCCGAGTTCCAACACAGCCAGATCATAACAGCGGAATACATTTCAAATCTACAACTTTTTCACAGAGCGACTGAAGGAGGCAATTTCGCCACAGGATTTCCGATTCTGGCTGCCAATTACATACTTTTATCTTACAAACTTAAGTACGCATCGATTCAGAACAGTTACCTTGAGACGGTGGCAGAGGGTGAGAAAATCAATGGCAGCGGAAGGGGAAGGTGAAGAAGATGAAGAGGAAGGAGAAGGAGAAGAAGAAGAAGAAGAAGAAGAAGAAGCTTCAGCCGCCATTCCCGAAGCCCTCGAAGCGGCGGATCGAAGAGGAGCGAAACGGAGGTGAGTGGCAGGGATAGAGGGTGAAGATAGTGATAGTATGAATTTGCATACTACCCTGCTCATTTTTCTTTCCCTTTTTCTTCTCTTCGATACAAATTTCCCCTATTTCTATTTTCTGTTTCTGGAAATATGAAGCTATTTTTTTATAATTAAATACTCATTTTTTTCCCTTCAAATAAACAACTACAAATTTGGATCTTAATTTCCTCAACGTTAAACTTTTTACGTTGAATCTCCATGTTCTGAATGATTCTCTTGTGTTATTATTCATGTGACAATTATCTTGCTTATTCTTTTGAATCAATTTTTCCACTTTATCATTTTCTCATATGAAAAAAAAAATCAATATATTTTCTTTTCTAAAAAAGAAAAAATCTTCTTTCAAAAATATAATAAAATAATAATATATCCTGTTATTTGGGCCTCTGGTAGGCAAGTTTTGGCAATAATATGGCCCCAAAATCGAGTACAAAATCCACAAATAAAAGGGGTGGGCTGTGCTCTCACATGATTGAAGAAATTAATTGGGACATGAGCTTAAAATTTTGTTGTTACTCTATAAAGTTCGAAAAATATATTACTTGATACTTGAAAAATCAAGTATCACATGTTTGATCAATCAGGAGAGATAAATTACGTTTGGAAAATTAGATATGACATGCTCAACTAGTATGATATGATCAACCTATTTCTTTAAGGTAATTATGAAATTTAAACTTTTAACGATTGGCCTCATAAATACCTACTCCACCACCATTAGGCCATTATAAGAGCATCTACAACGGCTAGGTCGCAAGGCCGGTCACCACATTTGCGACCGAGGGTCGACCGGAGGGGGCGGTCGCGAGATCGTTGGAGACCGGGGGTAGGGCGCAAGCCCGATCTCGTTTGCGACATGGGTCGCGACCTCCCTCCCTCGTTGTGCTTCTACCATGTGTCGCCTTTCTCTTTTTTATTTTAAGTATTAAAAAAATACAATATGGTATTTTAATTATACCTTAATTTTAATATTATTGTATTTTTCTTTATTGTATTGTAATTTTCCAATGTTTCAATACAATATGGTATTTTAATTATAATTATAATTATTTTTATTATTCAAAATAAATATAAAACATAAAAATAAAAATAAAATACAATTAAATAATGAAAGACTGGGGGTGAGAGACCGCTACCATTGAAGACGATTTAGAGACCGGTCTCTCAATGATTAGGACCCCACAAAAAGTACAACAAATATTAATAGAATATTGGGAGACCTACCAAATGGATGCCTTAAGAGCACTCACTATGGCGGTCGCATGGCCAGCGACCGCCCCTCCCCCCACCACCACCCCGGTCCCTCCCATAGCAGCGACCGCCCAGGTCGCAACCCAGGTCGGATTTGCGATCGAGCAACCGACCTGGGTTGCTAATATTTTTTTTTCATGTTTAATAAAAAAATTAAAAAATGTAAAAAACGGCTAGTTTTCAACGGCCAATTTTTTTTTTCACAATTCCTACCTATAAATACCACATCTCACTTCAATTCATTTCACTCATCTTCTATTCTATTCACTCATAATCTACATTCATTCTATCTCTCAATTTGTCTACAATCATGTCTTGGCCCGGAGCTTTATTCAATCATGAAGAAGAGAAGGAGCGTGTGGAGAGGGTGTTGGAGCTGGCTGAGTGAGCAGTTGAAATAGTATGCAAACGTCGTCAGGAGCGTGCAGCTGAAACGAGTAGCATTTCAAGGAGGGTGTATGTTACTCGAGATCGTGATGGGGCTGCCGAACGCCTCATTCAAGATTATTTTGCAGAAAATCCAAGGTGGGGCGAAGCCGTATTTCGCCACCGATTTCGCAAAGATTATAGATAATGATTGTGGCGACATTAATATTTTTTAGCTCGCTCCGAGGCCTTAGGCTCCCCTCGCTCGACTCTTAAAAAAAATTAAATAATAAAAAAATTAAAAAAAACTGTAAAAAAATTGGGAAAAAAATTTAAAAGTTCGACGCGTGTAACACACGCGCCGAATAATTAAAAAAAAAAAATTCAGGCGCGTGTGTTGCACGCACCTGACTGCCACTTAGGTGAGACCGCCTCACCCAAGTTTTTGGCTACGAAAAAAATACTTCAATTTGATCACCTAATATGTGTCTCCCACATAGTCGGTGGGAGAAATACAATGCATTTTTCATCCAAACATTAGCGAACTAAAAATTAAACTGTTTAATGCCCCCCTAAATCAATGAACCAAAAAACATAGTGTGTGTGTGAGTGTGATTGTGTGCGCGCGCGCGCGCGTTCTTTTTTTATAATTTTTTTATTTCATTTTTATAAGGGAATCGTTTATGGTATGTTCTCACTTAATCAATTATTCTTTTCGGAAAATTTAAAAAAAGAGAGATTCGTTTTAAGCTCATGACATTTTTGTCTTGTTGATAATGACATTATTCTAGCACTATTTTAAGATTCGACTATATATGATCTATTTTATGTTTTTGTTGACAAACCATCACAACTTATTTTGTGCAAGTTTGATCAAGTTTTTTACGTTATAACTGTAAGATTGATTTCATCATTATAATGTTTTTAGAAATGATTTTTTGACCGAGAGGATTCAATTCATCAACAGGTATTTCGATAATGAGGGTTAATTGTTATTTAATCTCAATCTTTAGATCCTGCCTATTTTTTAAAGAGTATTAATAATTAATAATGTCCCAACTTTTAGATTTAAAACTTCATTCTCCCAATTTTTTTGCCATAATTTGGTGTTGAGAAATTAAAATGTTCATCCTTCGCCGAAATTTAAAATTGATTGACCATATTCATATTAAATAATTCGATTTGCTAAATATATATCGATACTAAAGATATATGTATTTATTATACTTTATTATTTAATTATTTTATTTATTATTTCATTGCATACCTCATTCCACCCACACAGGTTAAACTACTATTATTATGGGTTAATTGCCACAAATTAAGATCATATTTATCTTAAATTATAGATACAATAGCACTTTTGTAAAGTTGCAATCACAACACTTTTTTTTATTTGACTCTTTTCCGGGCAAAGTTTATCTAATAAATAACACTAAAACGCCATCGTTTTACCAATACATTTTTTTAAAAAAATATTGTAATTGTAAATAGTTAAAAGTTGGCATTATAACTACAATATTGTAAAAACCGTATAGCAATTATAAATCTTGCAAATAGAGAGAAAAATTACTTGTATCCGTACTAATACTCTACATGAAAATGGTAAATAGAGAGAAAAATTACAAATCTTCAATGTATTATAGTAATATGATTTAAGACCCTTTGCTCAAAAAAAAAAAAGATTCAAGACCGACACATCCAATCAAATAAACATTTACGACCAAGAGCTCATGTTCCAAAATACAATCGCATCTAAAATCTCGACATTTCTAAACCGACATAGTCATTAAATAAATAAAAAAGTAGTTTGGATGTAGAATAAAAGGAAAATTTTGCGTAAGAGGGAGATTCCAGCGGGGTCCGGCGAAAGAAAAAGGATAGTAAAACCCAGTGGGCCCAGGCCCGAAATGTAAGAGAAAATGAAGCCCACGTAGTAAGTGTCGGCAAGAAACTGCCAAGAACGAGTGTCGGTTTCGGGCCCAATCCTACGGCAAAATATATATATAAATATATATATATATATATATATGGGAAAATATGCAAATACCCCTCACGTTGGTAGCATAAAAGAATACTCAACTTTGTTTAGGTGAAATTCACCATTTCCCCGAAAGTGCAATTACCCCCTCGCCGTGACGGAAACATACTTCCGTTGGCAAAAAAAATATTTTTGATTCATTTTTATTCTTGTGGGAACCATTACAATTCTCAAGAATTAATTGGTGCTAAAAGTTCAAATTAGAAAAAAATTTGTTTCGAACCCTAGCTCACAACTATCAAAACTCAGACGAAGTTCTCCAATACTTTGCAATCCAAGCCAACTATTTGTTGTTGATATTGATGATCTCATCTTCTTGAAGTGGTTCGTCATCCTTTTTCGTGCAAATTATCGGATAACCTCACCTGAATTTTGATAGTTGTGAGCTAGGGTTCGAAATAATTTGTTTCATAATTTGAGCTTTTAGCACCAATTATGTAGTATATAACCGTTGGGAATTGTGAGGGTCCCACAAAAATAAAAATAAATTAAAAATATTTTTTTTGATAACGGAAGTGTCGTTTCCATCACGACGAGTGGTTAATTGCAGCTGAAAACTTTAGGAAATGGTGAATTTGCGCCTAAACAAAGTTTAAAGGGGTATTTGCCTAGCGTTGTCAATACGAGTATTTGCACATTCTCCTTATATATATAGAGGGGGTCGTCACGTGGTGGTGGACCCCACGGACCTCTTTAGCCGCATTTCACGCGCCTCTCATCTCAGCTGTCCCTACTCATTTAAGCATTCGCCCCCACGCTTAGCTGTCATTTTTGTACCCTCTTCACTTAAATATCCTATTCCTTAGCCAGTTTCTGAATTTACTGCACTGCCCTCACTCTCTGTGGACTTCACTGTGCTACTGCTGACTTTTCATTTTGCCCTTACTAATATAAAATTGAAAATATATAAAAGATTTCATGAAAAAAACAAATGTAGAGAAATTTTGTTACCTGACCTGTTAGTTGTATGTAAAATTCAGTTGGCATGCATTTATGATTAATCTCGATCACAAGTAGAACTCTATGTTCTAAAAATAAATAAATAAATAGAACTCATGCTATGCTCGTTGGATCACATCAAGTAATTTATTCGCTATTTAAAATAAATAATATAATATTATAGTAACAAAAGTTGTTACTTTAATAAGATTTGACGGATAAATACGTCGGTTAATTGTAAGAGTCACACTCTCGTGGAGCGTCTTCACGGTGCATCCGGGTCGATCCGGCTCGGATCCGATCTGTAACTCGATCCAGTCAATGTTGACTTTTTGATTTTTTTTGTCTTCGTTTTTTGCTTTGATTTTAATTTATAGATAATAATTGTAGCAACATTAATGTCTTTAAGCTCGCTCTTATGAGACATTCGGCTCTCATCGCTCGACTCTTGAAAAAAAAATCATAAAGTCAACAGTCAATGTGGACCATTGACTGATCAACGTCGACCGTGTCGAATCGGATCGAATCTGACCCGAATATACGGTACATACGGTGCACACAAGTTTTTGTCTAATAGTAATGGTCGTGGGTAGTTAAGAAAAATGATCCAAAACGCTTGTCAACTGTCATGTTTTACTCATGATAATGAATAAAATTATGCCAAGGCAAGCATTTTACATTTATTCTCTTTTAAATTCACCCAGACTTATTATTACATTTTTTACTCGTATGTCACATGTTTAGGGTGATCATCACCTTCATGTATTTATATTTCATAATTAATTATTGTTTTCCAAATTCGGTGTCTATACGCATCTATTATCCTAAATGTTAATTCACCTTCCAAACTAAAAGGAGTAGCAAATACGAAACCATCAAAATAATTACTAAATTTTCAAATTCATCCATTTTTAGTCAAAAATAACAATAATTGAGATTCCGCCACAGTGAACACTTAATTATTACAGCAACAACAAAAACATTCCTTTGAACTTAAAAGGCTCTAATTTTATGCGAATATAAACGAAGCAGAGGAATTAAGAAATAACAAGGACAAATGGACTATAAGAAAGCAATTTAGACAAGCTTTCATGAAAACCTTATAATATTTTTACATTATGCAAACAACAAATCCTCTAAAGAAGAAGATAAGAAAAGAATGTATTCACCTTTCTTTTACCATTTCCCAGTGTTTTTTTTTCCTTCATTCTTTTTTATCCAAAAAAAAGGAAAAAAAATTCCCTAAAATATATAAACAATTAAAATCATCACTTTACAGACTTGCCGTGATTGTAACCATAATACGATAAATACCATTTGACGAACTTCTTTAACCCGGTTTGCAAATCGGTGGTGGGTTTGTACCCGAATTCCTTCCGCGCGTAGCTTATATTCGCATGCGTGAACGGAACGTCGCCGTTACCGGGCATGTCCACCACATTCTTTTTCGCCTTCACTTTCAAATGCTTCTCCAATATCCCCACCATCATCGGCACCGTCACGGGCGAGGTATTGCCCAGATTGAAGATCCGGAACTGGGCCGGGCCCCGTTTCTTCCCGCCCGAGCCCGTGCTCCGCTTCGCCGTATCCAACGATCCCACGCACCCCTTCACGATGTCATCAATGTAGGTGAAATCTCGGGCCAAATCTTCGTGGTTCTTGCCCCGGTATATCGTGATCGGTTTGCCCTGCAGAATATTGCGGGTGAAGGAGAAATACGCCATGTCGGGCCTGCCCCACGGCCCGTAAACCGTGAAGAATCTCAGCCCGGTTATCGACAGCCCGTAAATGTGGTTGTACGTATGGGTGATTTCCTCTCCGGCCTTCTTCGTCGCGGCGTAAAGAGATGCGGGTTGGTCGGTCTGATCCGATTCGGAAAACGGTACCTTCTCGTTCAACCCGTAGACGGAGCTGGAGCTGGCCCACACGATCGACGGCTGCGGGTCGGCGTTCTTGCATGCTTCCAGAAGCGTGACGAGGCCGGCGATGTTGCTGTGCACGTAGGATTGGGGGTTCTCCATGGCGTACCGTACGCCGGCCTGCGCCGCGAGGTGCATGACGTGGGTGAAGCGGCCGATCTCGAAGAGCTTCGCTAACATGCGCGCGTCGTTGACGTCGCCCTCCACGATGAACACGCCCTGCGCATTGAGGAGGTCCTTCCGCGCCTTCTTGAGCAAGGGGTCGTAGTAGTTGTTGAAGTTGTCGAGGCCGACGACGCCGTCGCCGCGCTTCTTGAGAGCGAGGGAGACGTGACTTCCTACGAATCCGGCGGCGCCGGTGACGAGGACGGATAATCCGTTGCTGCGGTGGATCTGGGCGGAGGCGCGGACCTGCTTCTCCCAGTGGATGCCGCCCCAGGCGGTGGAAAAGTACTTGCTGCCGGAATCGACGAACGACTGGAAGCTGAGGTACGCCGCCGTTAGGGCGACGAGGAATAGGGCCCACAGGAACATGGTGCTGGTGGAGGCGAAGCAGCGATGGAATTGGCGGTGCATCGAGTGCGACTTATCCTTGAATTTCCCCGGCGTTGAGGGGAGGAACAATTCTTCCTCGTCCATGGAAGGCATTGTATTGTAATTAATCCTCGTATTATTTTGATCAATCAAAACAGGGAGAAAGGAATTGGAAATCTTCTCTCTCTTGAAATTGGAAATTGCGGAGATAATGATTAAGAGAGAGAGAGAGAGAGAGGGAGAGGGAAATGGGGGAAACAGATGCAGATAGATTGGGTTGCACCTGCTACGGCGAAACGGAGGAAGGATAGAGGAATATATAGTGGGAGACCACAAAGGAATACGCGTGAACGCGTTAATGGACGGGGACGGCCAGGGTGGAAAATTAGAAAGGAAACTGTTTTACTTACTAGATAGGGTAAAACTATTTTTTAGAGAGAGAGAGAGAGAGAGAATGGGGGAGCAGCAGAGAAAGTGAGCAATGAGTGGACAGTGGAGATTTGGCGATATTTGGAGTTTCTTATTAGGGAGAGGGAGAGGGAGAGGGAGAGGGTAATATGGGGTTAAATTGAAAACGATGGATTTGGTAAATTTGTAAATGTACGGTTTTCTTTTTCTGCTTAGACAATTCACATGCGTACGCTCTCATTCTCCTTTTTTTCTTGTTTGGACTTCTATTCACACCACTCAGTCTTCTCAAAACTATACTACAATATTACACTTGTATAAATAGATGCATGCGCAGATGGTAGTCATAATAATAATAATAATAATAATAATAATAATAATAATAATAGGGTCTGATTTTGCTCGTTATTGAAAAATCTTACTACTATTCAAAAATGTATAAATGTAAAATTTTGCATGGAAATTGATGGTTACTCTTTCATTAACTTATTTTAATGTTATGTACAAAAATAGAATCCACGCGATGCACATACTTGAACGATAGAATGGTCAACTTTGCGAGTTATGTTGTTCTTCTTCCTCATAATAGATAAAATGGAATGATCCGTTGATTTGCAGTACAAAATCACAATGATTATATGGTCTATTCAGATGTCCAGAATTTATAAAAGAACATTAAGACAGATTTTTGTTATTTGATTAAATCAGATTACAGGCACCCTGACTATATTTATATTTTATAGGTATGACACTCAATTTTTTAATATAATAGTATAATATAATATAATATCATGGATGTATATAAAACTACAATAAATTAAATTATCGATATATAACAGATACAATTGTTCTTGCGATATTTATTTTTGTAAATAAATATGTAATGTAGTGTATCTTTTAGAAATTCCAAATTTTGAATCCACTTTTCTTTTTTTCTGAGAAGTGAGTCCATTTTTTCTAATACAATATCATGATATACGTATTACTAATCTATTATAATTTCTAAAATTTGCTTTATCAATATTTCTATCGTCTTTCTACTATTTTTCCTTTTCTTTCTTTGTTATCTTTGTTCTTTTCAGTTTTGAAACAAGAAACTAACAAATTGTGGATCCTAATTTGAGATGATGAAATTAATTTATAATATACTTAAAAATCACGAGGCTTAATTATTAAATAACCAACCGTAGGTAATAATAAAAACATAAAACTAAAAGAATATAAATCCTATTGTTAATATTTTATCTGCGCATTTCATACGGTTAAAGGGAGTAAAGGGAAAGGCTCCATAGCTAGCTGGAAATTTCGAGAAAGTCTCAGCTGGGTTAAGTTACACAACTGTGAGAAGTCAACAAGAATTTCCACAGCTGGGTATAATACTCAGTTGGACGTTTCACTCAGCTGGAGTCAGCTAGAGGGATGATGCTCAGTTGGAGTGAGTACTCGGCTGGATCTTCAGGTGGAAGATTTTGCAGCTGGACAGATCTCAGTTGTGTAGTCAGCCAGGCGGTTAGCTGTAACGTTAGCTGGACAGCCAGCTGGGAAGCGGTTATGGAAGCAGTTATGGAAGCGGTTACAACAACTATTATATAAAGATCGTTCCAGTCTGTTTCTGTTGGATCATCGCTAGCTTTAGTTTCGCAGCTTGTGTGCATTACAGAGAGAAAAAGAGTTCTTGAGTGTCAAAGTTAGATTTAGAATTCTGTTCCAATCTATGTTGTAATCGAAGTAAGATCGGAAAGTGTGAATAAAACAACAGCAGCTTCTGTCTCGTGGATGTAGATCATTTTGATCGAACCACGTAAATCTTGAGTCTCGTGTTTGTGTTCTTTATCGTTTGCGCTAAATTTACCCAACACCTATTTAATGAAATAGCAAGCTCTAATATATGAGTAATTGTTGAGATAATAAGTCTTAAAAAAAAGAACCATAATTTATATGGGAGTTTCAACCACTATTATTAACTACTAACTAAAAAAAAATAGGAACAAATGGTGGAAAGGAATTCCTTCTAGTTTTTACATTAGTACATGTATATATACAACCAGTAGAAAAATAAGGACTTTATCTATGAATGAATTGTGTTTTAAGGACATTTATTTTTGGGTTGGCAATAGAAGGACAATAAGTCCTGAGAATTGAAAAAAAAAATAGGACAAAAAAGGGAAAAAATGGCAAAATTAAAACCCATACTTATTTGTTTGGTTAAACATGCTATATACATCCTTGATATAATAGATTAAAAATACTCAAAGTTATTATTTTGATTAGCATATTATATGCTTAAAGATCCACGCTTAAAAATGGTATCAGAGCCTAAGGTTTATTAAGGAATTATATTTTATTTATTGCTTTAAGTATTATCCTAACGGAGGAGACATCAAGAAAAACATGGATCCGGACAATTGTCCGAGATGCGAGTGTTACAGGAATTATCTTCAAGATCTGGAGATAAAAAGAGAAAGAAATCAGATGTTAAGAACAGTCTGGAGAGAATTGTTCGACTCCATAGTCGTACGAGAAAGAAGGCTTGAATACCTGGAGCTTTTGATTCAAGAAATTGAGACAAGAGTTAGATTTGATTCAAATCTAAGTACTCTCCAGTTCGAGGTGATAAACACCATGAGGAGAAACCATCAGAACAATCATATCTGATGGATCTAGAAGGATATCCAAGGTGTGGACATTTCCAGGAACATCTCCAAATTTTGGAAAAAATGACAAGATACCAGAGTGTTCTAACACACTGGAGGAATATGTTGAATCTCTTGATTCAACATAACCAAGAAAAAGAATTAATTGATTCATGCCTCCAAGGAATAAAAAAAAAGGAAGATCTTCTCCATAATTGTATCTGCCTTGAATGGGAGATAGAACATGCCATGAGAAGAGATCATTGGATTCATCTGGGAGTAAATTGTAATCAGCTTTATGTTGTACAGCCCTGATGGAACCAAAGAAAGATAAAGGAGTATCATCTACTCTTTTATATCAAGAGATTACTCCAGATTCATCCAAGATTTCGGAGGATCTGAGAGAAATACATAAAACAGTACAACATTATGGCGATAGCCTGTATGGGGTACCACGTGATCTTTACAAGATTACTATAAAACAGGATGAAATTTATAATATCCTGAAGGAGATCCAATCACGGATCGAAAAACTGGAGCAACAACCGCGTTCCAGTCAAAGGAGGAATCCTTTTGGTAATGAACTCATTTATCCATTTCCAGTGGGAGAAACCAAGAAGGATCCAAACATGGAGGCATTGATAAGAATGATTCGAGAAAAGAAAAGATGAATAATCTCGAAAGAATCAATCTTGACGACCTCCAGGAGTTAGCAGAATCTTTTGCTAACATGCCGATGGTTGATTTAAAAATGAACCAGAATGTAGTCCAAAACCCACAGCCGGTAAATCAACTTCCACCAGGAGCTATCATTGGAAATCAACAAGATTTTCAAAATGCACCCGGAGCCATTAATGCTGTCCAGGATTTTCAGACTGGAGCAAGGTATGATCAACATACCCCAAATGATACATATATGGCAGCAAAAAGGACTAGAGCAAGGAGGCCACAACCAAAGGTGCAAGATACACCATATGGGAAGGCAACCCTGGATCCAATCCATCCTTACGGAGTGATGCTTGATCTCGATGAAGTGAATTTCAAAGATCGAGAAACTGTAATTGACGAGTGGATGTCAGCTTTGAGAATTGCGGCAGCAACTCTCGATCTGAACAAGGAAGGATTTGTGAGAATCCTCGAAATGAGCCTTGCAGAAATTGCCAAGATTGCTTGGGAATTTTTTCCTCTGGATATCAAGAATGCATGTTTTGAGAGTGAAAACTTCACTGAACATGTTCAGAATATGGCAACGATTTTTAAAAGCCATTTTTTGGGAGAAGGATATTTCGAAAGATTCGATCAAGAAAAGAGGAAGAAATACTTGATGGCATTGTATAATCTAAGACTTGCAGTGTTGGACCAACAATCGCTCAATAAGTTTCTACAGCTCTTTAATCTCTATCAACATCAATCTAAAGTTGATGATAGAGTTGCACTGGAAATCTTCTTTCTGAAATTTTCAATCCCATGGAAAGATATGTTAATTCGGGATTACGAACCAGGAGATCCTGAAAACGTCGCGAGAAGAATATCATATGTATATCGAAAGCTCTCAGAGTGGTGTTAACAAGCAACAGCTCTGAGGAACATGAAGAAACTGAGGAGGATTAACAAATACGCTTCTCTAAACTGTGATGATAATGATCTGCCAACGATCATTGGAGGAGAATCACCGAGGCTAAAAAGAAGTAAGAAAAATAGGTTTCAGCCCTATCATAAAGGTGGAGATCCAAAAAGAAATTCTTGGAAACCAAGAACCAGATGGTCAAGACAGAAGGCCAGATCTTATAAATCAGGCCAAAGGAGTGGACCATCAAGGAATAGGTATCATTTCCGAGGAGATAATAAATCCCAAGGAAGGACACTCGCCAAGAAAACTTTCAGGAGAACTCACACTAGAGTTAATGAAAGTTTCAAGGATTGCAACTGCTGGACGTGCAGTACGAAAGGGCATATTTCCACAAATTGCCCTGACAACGAGAGAAGAGGTATCAACAAATTCGAATCCACTCCGGATATCGAAGAGGCCATCTACTACCAAGAACATATACAAGTATATCAGTTCGAAGATATACCCTCGGATGAGAGTATATATGAACAAGAAGAAGTCTTCAGCAAAGAAGATTCAGAATGGTATGATGGAACTAGATCGGAGTCAGACTGATTCAGAGATTGTTCATCAGGAGAAAGAGGGCAGGACGGGATTCTCCAGTCACACAACTCTCTCTCAAAGTCTGATTGACAAAATTATGAAGAAGAGTCTAAATATATAAAAGTATCAAGGCTTTTCAGCAAACAACATAGATCAAGTTCTGAGGAACTTAAATCTAAGGAGCAGGAAACAACAAATCGTCTATGGAATTTCTAGACGAGAAATGTCGCTTCCTATAGAGCTTACAGTGAATCAAGTAGAGATACAGTTGATCCCAGCTAGTGACATTAGGGAAGATCTATCAAAGATGAAGCCCGAAGTCACTGAAAAGATGAACTGGATCCATATTGGAGCAATCCAGTTGATGTTAAAATCGGCTCTCTTTACCGGAGTTCACACACCGATCGATATCGCTATATGCGATAAAAGAGTTAGAAATCTGAAAGATTTCGTATTGGGAACAATTGCGAGAGATCTTTGTGCAGGACAAGTGGTGGGAATTATCTATCCAAAGATTGCTTACAATCTTAATGATACCCATGTCAGCAAAGCCCTAACGCTTTATCAGGACTTTAAACGCAAGGATTTACTGGAGGAAGGAAATAGACCTTACTCCATTATTTATCAGGTATCATATGCTCTTTCCAACTCACATCACACTGAGTTATTTTTAGGAAAGAAGTTCATTGAGATAACAGATATCTTCAACAAGGTGACAACAGTAGTTTGTCCCGATAGAGTGGAAATTGCTCGGTTAAGGAATGTTGATATTCAAATCCGAGATAGAGAAGTTATGAGACACGACCAAAGTTTCAGGATAACTTCAGGAAGATTATCCTTCCAAGGAGACAGAATTATGTCTTTGCCATATGGGAGGAGTCGGAGTCTCATTTTAGAAGCTCAACCTCAGACATCTCAGAATAACAAAGTTCCAGTGAATCTGAAATGTCCCGAGGGATGGAGAGAAGTGATAGTAAAATTTGACACAACAAGGTGGGAAACCAACTTCCCTTGTAATGTGTTTTACTATCTACAGCAGCCGGAGATCAATCATTACAAAGGTACCCTGGAAATTGGGGGACAAGTGATGGAGATCAAAGGCAGAGCCGGAAGAGAAGCAGTTTTGCTATTGGGTTTGGATTTTCTTGAGGATCACAAACCTTGGGAAAATAAAGAAGATGGAATGGAAATCACGATTAATGGGAGAAAACTATTGATCGAATGACAAGTTCATTCTCCATATACATCTCGATATGGATGTTATATGAAAAATATAAGGCAAAATATTTTGCTGCTTATATTGATTCAGGTGCAGGAATTTGTACTGCAAAACAAGGAATCTTGATACAGGTGCAGATATTCTATTAAGAAACAATTTCCTACAGATGTTCAAAAAATACATGCAGGATAATGAAAGAAGGCAATTGGTGTTCACAACTATTTGTGATCACAAAATCATTGTCCATAGGCTCAAGGGGGCTTTTAATCGCCAAATACCACTGAGTTTTCGCAACAAGCGCGGTGATGAAGGAAAACTTCGACACCAAAAAATGAAGGATCAAATAAGATTCAGCGAAGCAGTGCTAAGCTGTATCAGAGATGAGGATCTTAGAGATGAAGAAGTCCAGATCCTCAAAGAATCCTTAATATCCCATCAAGATATTAGGGAGGAAATGAAGGTGTCTTAGAAGATGTCAAAAGGAAAATTAAAAGGAATTACAATGAGAATCCTTTGGCATGGTGGGACAGAAACAAGCTCAAAGCTACCTTGAAGGTGAAGCCAGAAAAGGAGTATGAGTTTGTTAGATACAGACCAATCCCGATGAACCTCAAAGATCAACAGGATATGAAGGAGATAATCAAGGAACACCTTGATTTAAAGTTGATCGAACTAGGGAACTCGCCTTACAGCAGTCCCGAATTTCTGGTAAGGAATCATGGTGAGATCAAACGAGGTAAACCCAGATTAGTAATTAATTATAAAGGGATTAATGATATTCTGGAGTTTGATGGATATTTTATCCCTAGTAGGGAACACCTTATTAACTGCATTAGAAATGCTAAGGTATTCTCTAAGTTTGATTGCAAGTCAGGTTTCTACCAGATTCGCATGGAAGAAGGGAGTAAGAAGTTTACAGCCTTCTCTACTCCACAAGGGCATTATGTTTGGAAAGAAATGCCAATGGGGTTAGCTAATGCGCCTCAAATATTTCAGAGAAAGATGGATAATCTGTTTAAAGATTATTTTTCTTTTATGTTCGTCTATGTTGATGATATTTTAATTGCATCAAAGAATATGGAAGAACATATCAAACATCTTGAGATCTTTGCAGATGTTTGTTATAAAGAGGTTTGGTACTGTCTGAAAATAAGGCAGTCGTTGCAACTCGGAAAATGGAATTTCTGGGTATTGAGATTGATGAAGCAGGAATAATCCTGCAGGACCATATTGTTCAGAAGGTCCTGAATTTTCCTGAAGATCTTAAGGAAAAGAAACAACTTCAGAGTTTTTTGGGAGTTGTTAATTTCGCGGGACCATTCATTAAAGATCTCGCGAAACATAGAAAAGTTTTCAGTACATTACTAAAAAAGGATGTTCCGTTCATCTGGACAGAAGAACATCGACAGGGTATGAAAGAGTTAAAAGAGGTTTGCAGAAATCTCCCAAAACTCTCGATACCGCAGGACGAAGACGACTTAGTCCTGTATACAGATGCAAGTGATTATTGGTGGGCAGCAGTCTTAACCAAGATCACTCATAATAAAAAAGAACCCTGCAGATACTGTAGTGGTTTATTCTCAGAAGTCGAGGCCATAAGATGGCACATCAATGAAAAAGAATTCTTTGCAGTCAGAAAGGCGTTTAAAAAATGGCCTTTACTTTTGTTAGCAAAGAAATTTACTTTGAAAGTCGATAACACACAGGTTAAGGCTTTCTTAAGAAACAAGATAGAATCTAAGCCTGAAAAGGCTAGATTAATTAGATGGCAAACTGAATGCCAATATTATATTTTTGATATTGTCATTGTGAAATCTCACGAAAATGTTCTTGCAGATTTCCTAACAAGAGATGGAGCAAACTGATGTGAACTCCATTTTACTGGCCCATAGACATCTCAGAGAAAATTTGGAGATGTTAACGGGAGAGTGGGACGAGTGCGTTCTGAATGCTGAACAAGCAGGAAGATTGCAGACTCTCGACAAGACGAAAGTCACCGAGGGAATACGAGCTTGCATATGGTCTCAGGGGCAACTCTGGGCTGCATGTCAAACACCAATCCTTCGGGTGGCCAAAGATCCTTTGGTGAAAGAAGAGTTTCGAGTACATGGCTCTAAACCTGTAGCAGAGGATTCTAATACCTCTTGCCCAAGTTCTAAGGTGGTGGTATCTTCGGAACCATTGCCCCAAGGAAAAGGTGATATTCAGGGGTCACACTCTGAACCATCATGTCAACCCAGCACCTCTGGGGTAAAAGAGGGAGAGATTAATCTTAGGCCAATGACTGGCACTTCTAAGATTAATACTGATAAACTTGAAGTTTCTTCTTCTTGGCAGATATATCAGGCTAACTGGGAGAAGCTCCAAACAAGGACGGGAATCAACCCAGAAAAAATAAAGGTTGATATTTCGGGGGAATATCCTCGAGTGTGGATGATGCCAAATTCAGATTCACACGAAGTTAAAAGATGGTATGAATTTGGAGCACTTGCTTCGGTTTAGACCACATCTCCATCATTCGCTGAAATCAAGAATCTACCTAAATGGATTCAAGAAGCGGTGTATGATACATGGGCTAACAATCCACAGCTTAGCCGAGTGGATATTTTGGAGCTGTATTTTATTAGTGCAGCACCAGAACCAGCAGGGAAAGGAAACCATGAAGCCTTCCACTATATTAGGCTTCGAAGACTAGATGCACGCGCCCTCGAAAAGATCAAGGCACCTACAGAGAAAGAGACTACTCTAGTATCTACATTACCAGAAGACCTCATCTCCACCAGAAGAGCATGGGGATTATGGGTCTGTCTCACAGAGATGGACAAAGTAAAGTTTCCGTTTAAATTCTTTCAGAATTCAGTAAACGGATCATTCATGTTAAACACTATGACAGGAAAATCGACAAGATTCGCAGAGGAAGCTTCGAAAGAAAGAGGACCTTTCTCTGGGAAAACAAGATTGCGACGAGTAAAGAAACTCATCGCAAATACTGCAACATGGCTCATTTTGGAAACTGGTCTGAGCGCGTTTGTTGGATTGTCAGAACCAGAAGGAACCAGAATTTGGGAAGGGGTTCTTGCCCAGAAAGGGAAAAGAAAAGGCTCGGTCCAAAGAGCATCTTGAGCACAAGGCGCTGCCAAAAGCAAGAACGCCCAGGGCCCCGGGAAAAAAGTAGATTTCCGACATAGGTTGGTAGAGTCATGTGACTCTGAGCTGGAGAACTACCCACTAAAAAGAAAACGACAATAGTGGGTGGATGATTAGAGATTACCCACTAAACAACAGATGGGTAAAGCAACAGGAGAACCACTACCAATAGAAAAGTGGTCCATTAGTCACAAGAAAGGGACCTCACAACCAAAAGTTGGTTGTATTCATTCAATAATGGAAGACAATGGAGGACCCCATTCACGTGGAAGCAAGCTGGCCAAGGATAAGAGCATCCAAGGCAATAATGCAGAGGAAGAGGCCTTTCACTGAAGACCTCTATATAAACAAGGATTGAAGAGAGCATTCGAGATCAGAAATCCTACACACCATCTTCTCTGCTCTCTCCAAAATAAAATTGTTATAGTTCCTATTCTAGTATAGTTTAGTTCATGTATTTCAATTCCGCTACCATAGGTAGCTAAACAAGTCTGTCTCCTCCCTAAAGGAGATATACTTATGTTGTAATAAATATTATATAATTCCTAAATAAAGTTCGGGCTTTTGCTCATCCTTTCCAGTGTCTGATTATTCTCTGTATACCAAAATAATTACCATACGCCTCGGGTAGCAAACGAACAAAGGCTGTGCTGAGTGTTGTTGAAGGAATCTGCGTCTGGAAACCATCGGTTGCGATCGTGTGGTTGGACGGGGTCCCTAAAACTTCCGGCGGAAATACCCGGCAGCATTACGGTCAAAAAGGTACGAAGTTTGTGTACTTAGAATTTTTATACGGAAGTGTGATGGGCCTAATAAATATTGCATGATGGAAAAAATTGATAAATTTGGGTATTTTATATAGATTTTATCTTGGATGTATAAGGATTAAAGTAAAATGGATGAGTTTGGGCTTTAAAATAGGCTGCAAAACAATCTCAGGGCTTTTTGGCCTACTTTTTCTGGCCCGCAAACTTTTTGGCCTTGTTTTGAAATGAGGCAAAGATAGTGTCCTAAAATAACTACTAGCTCTATATATATATATATATATATATATATATATATATATATATATATATATATATAGTGCTCCAGATAATATGTTGTATTTTCTTAGAAAACGTTGATTATATTCAGGGGTGCATGTTTGGCGGATCTTATAAACTTTTGAAAAGTATATAAATACCCCATCTTATTTCATTTTATAGGCTCTTAAAAATATCTTATAAAATGTTGCAACTTATTATAAGCTATTTAACATAAGTTTAGCCAAAAACCCTCTCAAAACATACGATTTTTTTAGAGTGAAAATGAGAAATAGCCATTCAAGATTGTAAAAACTAAATTTTGTCTACCAACTTAATTTTTATAAATTTTGGCAATATTTTCAAATTTTGGACCATTTTGCCCTTACTAAAGATGGGGAGTCAAATTTCACATTTTAATACATTTGACCGATCTCTCCCCCCATTTTCATTCATTCAATTTCTGAAAATTCTCTCTCTTCTCTCTTTTCTCTCTCTTCTCTCTCTTTCGTGATTTTCTCTCTCTCGAGAAATATTAGATCTCTGCCGCTGCGCCGCTCATCTCCGTCGTGCAGCTCCTCGCCGTCCATCATCGTTTCTTTGTCATTCTTCACCGGCCAAAGTTCAAATCAAATATCGTCCAGATCTGAAAAATTCGTACAAATATGAAATCGGCATTTTGTGAGTTTTTTTATTTCTTGTTAATTTGTAGTTTTCGTTTTGTTTCTTGTGATTTATGTGTTTTCATATTGTTTTGATGGTATTTGGTGATTTGGGTTTAAATCCGGACGATTTGGGTGTATTATTGTTGATTTTCTGGTTCATTTGTGTTGATTCAGCATGTTTCTGTTTGCTGTCAAAATTCGTTGGTACGAAATTGATGTATTGGTACCAGTAGTAATTCGTACTAGTAGTCTGTAACTTATTATTGGCTTGTTTTTCGCTTTGGTGTATTAATTTTTGTTGATTTATGGGTGCGTTGGTATAAATTGACACATTGGTAGCGCACCGTCGTGGTACGTTGGTACGAATTGGTGTGTTTGTCTCTCTCTTTTTTATTTTATTTTTTACGTCACGACCACATTAAGGCGTGGTACGCCAGTACAAAGACACCATATTCGTACAAGAGTATCATGTTAGGTCATAGTAATCCGGTGCGAAAAATATCATATTCATACCGGAGTACCACGCTAGGGCGTGGTACGCTAGTACGAAAATACGATATTCGGATCGAAGTACCAAATCTTTGAATTTATGACAATGTTATGGCGTAGTACGTCGGTACGAAAATACCATTTTCGTACCGGAGTATCACGTTAGGCCGTGGTAAGCTGGTGCAAAAATACCATATTCGTACTGCAATACCACGTTAGGACGTGGTATGCTAGTACGAAAAATACGATATTCGTACCGAAGTACCAAATCTTTGAATTCGTGATCACGCCCTAACGTGGTACTCCGGTACGAATATGGTATTTTCGTACCAGCTTACCACGGCCTAACGGGATAATTCAGTATGAATATGGTATCTTCGTACTGCGTACCACGTCCTAACGTGGTCATGAATTCAAAGATTTGGTACTTCGGTACAAATATCGTATTTTCGTACTAGCATACCACGCCGTAATGTGGTACTGCGGAACGAATATGATGAGTTCTTACCGACGTTCCATGACATCGCGACATCTAACCTTGGTACGTTAGTACGAATATTGTGTGTTTGTACCAGTTGTACATGATATATTAGTACGAATGGTTTATATTAGTACCATATCCTAAACTGTTTTTTACCTTCATTTTTTTCAAGGTACAATGGACCTACAAGAGGTATGAAAGAACTCAAGAAATCGGCCATAGTGTCCTACAAGAACTCGATAAATCAATATTTTGACTGGGAGCATCTATTCTTTCAGCACGGATGAAAGAGTACTTACCGTAGGGATGAAGCTGGATTAAGGATTAGTGAATAAATAATTTTTATTTATAAATAATTTATTACAATTTTTGATTTGTATATATTTTTCTATACAATACTAGTATTATTAGTATGTATGCTCTAATTTATCATTTTGTCAAAATTATATGTATTTTGTAATTTGTCTAATTTAGATTTGTAGTTTCTTGGTACAATTGGCATCAATAAACCTATTATGCCAAAAAAATTAATTTCATCTGAACATTCCAAAAATAAATATAATAAACGTGTTATACAATTCAAAATAATTATCAAACAAATTCTCGTATATATTGTTATTTCAAATTCCTCCATGTGCAATAATAAAAAAAAGATGGTCTCGGCTGCATGAAAATAATACAAGTAGTCTTGGTACGAACAACTCGATATAACATATTTCGTACCACCATACAGAGGCATGTAACATGGCATGTTGGTACGAATAAGCGTATATCATGTGTGTGCACATCCAATTTTATTACAAAAGCAAGAATTCAATGATTCAAAATTACTATATTCGTACCGGAGTACCACTCTCTTGCATGGTAATCCGGTGCGAATTTATTATATTCGTACTCATGTACAACCCAAGAAAGTGGTACACCGGTACGAAATTCCTATATTCGTACCGAAGTACCACTCTCTTGCGTGATACACTATTACGAATAAGGTCTATTTGCACCAGAGTACTACTCTCTTAAATGGTACCCTGGTACGAAATTCCTATATTCGTACTGGATTACCATTCTCTGGCGTGATACACTAGTACGAATATGGTCTACTTGCACCAGAGTACTACTCTCTTAAATGGTACTCTGGTACAAAAATACCATATTCGTACCGGAGTACCACTCTCTTGCGTTGTATACCGGTACGAATTTGGGATTTTCACGTCGGAGTGCTACACCAAACATGTTAATAACACCAACGTAATATTCAGACCGAAAACTGAAACTGAAAATATATTCAAGTCCATTCGCCGACAACAAAATCATAACACCACACATTATCACCGGAAATACTCTAAAGCTGCATTATTTCCATCGGAACACAAAAGGCGAAACAGAAAATGCAGCATAAGTAAGCCGTAGCAGAAATCACGAATTGAAAAATCACAAAATAACACAACGAAAATTAAGCCACTGGAGCAGAATGTCGGAAAAGATAAACGAAACAACAATTGCCAACGATCTCGATGAGTAAAAAAAGACACCGGAGCTGAAATTCTGAAATTAAATCGCAAAACAACCGAACGCAGATGTAGCCACCAAAGCAGAACGTCGAAGAAGATAAACGGAACACAATCGCCGACGATCGCGACGAGAAAAAATAAGCTGAAAAAATGCCGTAAAAAAATATGAGAGGAAGAGAGACGACGAGTTAAAGGTTTGAAGAGAGAGAGAGAGTGTAGGTTTGAGAAGAGAGAGTCAGATTCAAAAATTAAAGAAAAAGTAAGAGAGATAATGCACTTTATTGGTGGTTTGGTCAAAAAGTAAGGGCAATATAGGTAGTTTCTCCCAAACAATGACAAAATTTATAAAAATTAAGTTGTGTGACAAAATTTAGTTTTCACTATCTTGTTTGGTCATTTCACACTATTAAGTCATTTTTTACTCATGAAATCTTCATCTTATCGAGTAAGAGCATCATGTATAATGGAGATCACCAAAGCGGCGATCACCTTTTGCTGATCGCCGTTGTACATGCTCTAAGGGCCTATTGGTCATTCTTTACTACGTTTACTTTACGTGATATGATAGATTGATAAAACATATGATTGACTATATGAAAGATTAGATGATCAAACAAACTAAAAAATAATCAAGCCATCAAAGTAAACAGTAAATTAACCTATACTATTTTTATTTATCTATCCTATCACCCAAAGTAAACGCCCTTGCGAACCAAGTGCTTCAAGAAAAATAATCAAAATTGTAATTATGGTTATTATATTTCTCATTAAATAGTGGCGACAACAAAATCTCGGTGACATTTGGACGCAATCCGTAGTCCTCATCGCTTGAAATTTTGTTTAGTCAAATACAGCTATTGGTGAATAACAAACAATGTCATAAAGAATATAGTCGTGGAATTCAGTAACTAATAGCCGCTCAACTGTATTTATCGTGCTGTTATTTTTAGCAATTTGATTTGACAAATTATTTGTCTCTATTCTTCTTTTCGAGAGAATAATACAGTTGGTTTCTTGTTTTCGAGCATATTGTTGGTTTCTTTTATTGTATGAAATTCCAAAATAAAAAATATTGTCCTTTACTCTTTGGCTTTCATGTTACACGAAACTGTGTATTATTTGAGCAAATATAACGTGGTTTATTTCTCAGTTAAGTGATGGTCTTAGTTGACACTTTACTAAAAAATAAGGTTCATTCTGAGCAAGAAGAACAAAAAATTAAGGGTCAAATTTAAGAAAAGTGGTGCACTTATACTTTTGGTCTAATTCATATAATACCTTTTTAAGTATTTTAAAAACACATGTTTCAAATAAGATTATTAAAAATAGCAAATATCTTTGTTAGTTTATCTTTTTTTTTAAACATTTTAATGTCGAATTTCGCAAACAAAAGAAAATTTAGTATATCGATCTTAAGAAATACAAAAATAGAAAAATATTATCAAGTATTTATAGCACATCAGTCATTTAAAAAAAAAAACTAATGATTTGAGGCGAATTAATCGTGATATTATTTCATCTATTTGTTAGCCATTTTTTCGATAAATAGAATGGATAAAATGTTGGCTTTGCACATGGAAAGAAAATTATAAAACAATCTTATTAAGTTTGTTTCCTTCTTTTTTTTTTCCGGAATTACACGAGGTATATATATATATCACTACATCACTATATAGATAAAACCTCTACATTACCAAACAAGATAGGAATATACTACACCTATCATGTTAGTTTTAATATTTGAATCAGCGCTTAAATTAAAATAGTATTGTCAGTTGGCAATTGGCAAGTATGTAAAATTTTAGCATTTAAAAAAATAAGTCCATAAATTTGAAATTTGGCTTATGCATTAGCCAATTTTCAAGATCGTCAAATTTTCTCCTATTATTATAATTTAAATAAGAGACTTTTAATGTTGAATTTCGCAAACAAAATAAAATTTAAGACTCCACGCATGAAATCTTTTTCAATATATATATATATATATATATATATATTATTGTAAACACAAAATATTATATTTAATTTAATAAACACAAATCTGCATACAAATATAATAATTTCGAATATATGCAGCGGGTTCAATATCTATTTGATGCTCTGATTATTCTCTTCAAGTTAACCCTCGAACGAATTTTCAAGTAGCTTTTTGAAATTTTCAAAGATTTAGTGTCTCATTGATCTCTTTGAACTTGGACGTCAAGCTTTATAACATTGACGCGGAGGACTTTTGCGTTATTTCCGAAGTAAATGTTGAGCTTTGAGCTTTATAACGTTGACATGGAAGACATTCGCCTTGTTTCCGGATCAAACGCCACTTTGAGACAATTCCGATGAAGAACGCGTTGCTTCCACGAAGAACGCCTTCAATCTCGCCTGGACACCTTAAATATTGAGAGAGAAATCTTAGAAAATTTCTCTTCAATTCTTGAGCTCTTGAAGATGATTTTTTTGGTGTGTTTTTGAAGTGGTATGGAAACCCCTATTTATAGTTGTAGGGAGAGATGTTTAAGTGGGCTTTAGGGGTGAGGTGGCACGATTTCATTGGCTCTAAGAAATTGATATATATCCTTAAATTGTTGAAAAAAAAAGATATTTATTACCTTATAAATATATATTTATTAATTAAATAACTTATTTAATACGGATAAGATTCCATAATTAAATAAAGTTATTAAAATTAATAAAAATATCTATAAAATTTCGATACCTACAATTCTCATAAAATATAGTAATTGTCATAAACAACTTTATGGAAATGATGTTAATTAAGAGTATAAACAACTACAAATTACTTTAAAATTGAGTGCTTTTCAATATTAAAATATTAGAGTGACTATTACGTAATTACATAGTTTAAAGCAGTTCATTAAACAATTTTTAAAATTTATTATTTAGATGAGAACACCTTATCAATTTGTCATTGACTCGTAGATGCAACGCTATAATTGACTAGTAGTAGTATAACATTTTGGAAGCTTGAAATTGAATTTAAGAATGATAGCTTATCACGGTACTAATTTATCCTTTTTATTGACTAAGATAATTATACAAAAAACATAATTATAAAGAACTTGTATTAAAATAAACTCCACATATATTTACTAATTTTTTGCATTACAAGTCAATTCGACTCATTAGTCAATTATCACACGATGGAAATTTAAATTGTCTCTGATTGAAGTAATCACGGTAGATGCAATGTATTAAATAAATATCAATTCAAGACTTCAAGTAAATAAAAATTAATTATCAATTAATTGATTCCACACACGATATAAATAATATCCAAGAAAAAAACAAATCCCCGAAAATAATCTTTGTTTGGAGTAGCGCAAAGCTAGGGCGAGTTTACTTTCTTGCCACTTAAGGCCCAGACTAGTCCACTTCACGAGGGCATATAAGTAAACTCGGATTTTTGCTAATGATTTATAGAACATGGCCACCACTATTTTGCCTCACACCGTCACACGACTTACACACCACATTCACACACTATGTGCGCGTATTTATGTTTTTTTTTTGTAACACAAAATTTCCAATTATGGGATAAGAAAATTCGCACACTTTCAATACAATTATTTTTTTAAAGAATTGTTAGATCTGTAGTTACTGTATCGTATAGAATTCCAATTATATTCTTCTATCGAGTCAAAAAAATTTCATCATCATATAATTTCCTAGGATATAGAACTTGGACCAGTCAGCTATCTCTGTATTCCAATCAATTTCTAATACCAAAACATATTAAAGCCACCATATCCATTTTCATGATGATGTGTCATTTTTAAAAATTTTCATTTTTAATTATCTAAAATCACAACTTTTAATTTAAATATGGTATATCACAATTATTCATTAATATTTTACAATCATACAATTAATAAAAGACGTTACAAAATCAAAATTAATGACACAAATTAATTTATTTCCTAATTTTATGGCTTTTGTGGCTATATAATTTATAAATGAGATAAAGTTTGGTACTTTGGTGCAGCTAGCGAAGGTGACTCTGATGCCTATATTTCTGATAAGCGTTTGGAGAATTGGGTCATGCATTGGATAATTTGGATTTATGTGGCTTGGATTGGATATGGCAGGATTAGGCATGCAGTGTGTATTGTGTTTAGATGATTCTGTTTTCTTATTCATTTTCTATTTTTTCTACAACATTTGTGAATATATACAAGTGGAGTGCACTGATCTGATGATGCTGATAGCGTCGAGTTGGCTCTGTTTGCAAGCTTAGTTGAAACTTTGAAATGACTTGATTGTCATGTTTCAAAATAATATTGGAATTAATCGCTAAAAAAAAACAATACAGTTGCTATTACAAAAAACTTATGACATTCTTACTTTGTAATGGTGTTTGTATTATCGAATGATGATTCTATGTAATAGTGTTTGTACAATTTATTGTTTTTTGTACAATTTATTGTTGGAAATAACGTAACACACTAGCTATTTATTTCGGTACAATTTTAATAAAAAATTTAATTACGACATCACCTTTTAATGTTTTGTAATTACAACTAGGGGTGAGCACGGTTCGGATAACCGACCGTTTGCCACAAAAAAAAACCGATCATATGGTTTTTAATCGGTTCGGTTAACCGCTAAAATATAGAAAATAAAAACCAAAAACCACTATTACGGTTAACCTAAAAATCGGTTCGGTTAACCGTTATTCAACGGTTAACCATGTAGAAAGAAAACTTTCAATTTTTTTATAATTCATAGCATGAAAAACAAAAATCCATATCTTAAAATGTGAATACGAAATATACATTTAAAGAAGTATAAATAATAAATTGAACACTCTCATGTTTTCAAGTCAAAGTAGTAAAATCAAGTTAGTTAATATTATAATTTATAACATATAATTAGTTGGTATAATAATTTTATAACATATAATTAGTAAAATTATAATTTTAAATGAGTTTCGGTTCGGTTCGGTTAACCGTCGGTTTTTATATATAAAAATAAAAACCTAACCGTTATCCTCGGTTTTTTAAAATTAGAAAAATAAACCGAACCGTCGGTTCGGTTAACCATTTTTTCGGGACGGTTTCGGTACGGTTTGTCGGTCGGTTCGGTTTTTCGGTTTGTTTTGCTCAACCCTAATTACAACAATCCTTTTTTTAATTCATATAATGTCTTCTCATTGGTAAATCAACGTGGCGTTAGGTCACACATCCGCCAAAATATATATAAAAGGTTATTTTGCAATATATATAATTAAGTTTAACATCATAAAATTAGTTAAAAGGGCCATTAAATTATATATATTGCACAATCATCATAAAAGAAATTATACTCAAATAATTATACATGGTAATTATAATTTCGACTTGGTATTCAACGTACTTCTCTCCTTGGATACATAATTCTTTTATGATTATGTTTGTGCAATATATATATATATATATATATATATATAGAGGGTGGATCAGATGAGAATATGTCATCTTATATGAGAAATGAGAATTAATTCCTCAAAAAAAAAAAAGAGAATTAATCTATATTATTTATATGTGTTGATCAATGGCTAAAATTAATGACGATTTTTTAATTAATAAGTGTGTTTATTAATTATTAAGGTTATTAGAGTAAATTTCTAATTTTCGTAACCGTCTACTACCCTATTTTATGGGATTTCAAGCATGAATTTTGTTAGTATATCACGTTAGTCTACAGACAGAAAACTTTTGTATACCAATATCTTAATTTTCAAGATTCGTTGAGTGTTTATTGAAGATGGTTCAATTCGTATCAAGTTATTTTTCTTTTTATTTTGTGTAATCGTGTTCCTCGATTGATATTGTTCTTTTTATATATAATATATAAAATCAATTATGAATATTTAATTAGAAAGACCAGTTGTCCCACTCATTTCATGTTAACATATTCATAGGATTTGATTGTCAATTAGCCAATGACCAGTTAAACCAAAAACTGATTCATATAGAATTAATGATTTCCTTTGACTCAAGTATTTTGATAACATCCATAATTTAATCCATCAAATATGTATATATATATAGTTGAGACGTTGATTAATCCGGAAGTTAACCTACTAATTATGCAAATATATTTCCAACTGATTTAATAATATGCCATAGGTTTTGAACCGAAACCGAAGTAATTAATAGGCGGTTCGATTTTGGTTCATCGGTATGAAACCGAGAACCGTCGGTTTGGTTTCAGTTCTGGAACCGAACCGAACCGAACCGACCCGCCACCACCTATATAGAAAAAAAAATTTGATTTGGGTTGAAAAATAATTAATGTGTGGATACTCGATCCATTGTCATTCATAATCGAGCCCAATAGGTAGGGATATTAATTTAGTCGAAATGAATGGGCAAGCCCAAATAGACCGAAAACTAAATTTAGCATTGTTATTCCTAACTGAGCCCGATAAATAGAAATACCAATTTAGCCCGGAATCGACGGATTGAACCGAATAGATCGAGAAAAAAAATTAAAATTAGAGCCAAAAATTTCTAGCTCAATGCTTTTTAAACTCGAATGATCGAGCGAGTTGGTAATCATAGCATATATTACCCGACGAGTTTGGAATGAGTACGAACAGTAAAGTTTCTTTTTTAATCAGGATTGAGATATACTAGTAAGGAAATTCTGATTTGGGTTGAAAAATAATTAATGGGAGGATACCCGATCCATTGTCATTCATAATCGAGCCCGATAGGTAGGGATATTATTTTAGCCGAAATGAACGGGTCAGCCCAAATAGACCGAAAACTAAATTTAGCATTGTTATTCCTAACTGAGTCCGATAGATAGATATACCAATTTAGACCGGAATCGACGGATTGAACCGAATAGATCGAGAAAAAAATAAGATTAGAGCCCAAACCGAAGTAATTAATAGGCGGTTCGATTTTGGTTCCATCGGTATGGAACCGAAAACCGTCGGTTCGGTTCCAGTTTTGGAACCGAATCGAACCTCGGCCACCTCTAATATATAGGCAAGAAAATTCTGATTTGGGTTGAAAAATAATTAATGGGTATATACACGATCCATTGTCGTTCATAATCGAACCTGATAGGTAGGGATACTAATTTAGCCGAAATGAACGGGCCAACCCAAATAGACAGAAAACTAAATTTAGCATTGTTATTCCTAATTGAGCCCGATATATAGAAATACCATTTAGCACGAAATTAACGGATTAGACCTAATAGATCGAGAAAACATAAGATTTTAAATCCAAAAATTTCTAGCTCGAAAATTTTATTAAACTCGAATGATCGAGTGAGTTGGTAATCACATAAATTACCCGAGGGGTTTGGAATGGGTGCGAAGAGTAAAGTTTCCTTTTTAATCAGAATTGAGATGTACGGGTAAGGAAATTTTGATTTAAACTCAAATGATCGAGCGAGTTGGTAATCATAACATAAATTACCCGACATGTTTGGAATGAGTACGAACAGTAAAGTTTCCTTTTTAATCAGGATTGAGATATACAAGTAAGAAAATTTTGATTTGGGTTGAAAAATAATTAATGGGTGGATACCCGATCGATTGTCATTCATAATCGAGCTCGATAGGTATGAATATTAATTTAGTCGAAATGAATGGGCCAACCTAAATAGACCGAAAACTAAATTTAGCATTGTTATTCCTAACTGAGTCCGATAGATAAAAATACCAATTTAGCATGAAATTGATAGATTGGACCAAATAGACGAGAAAAAGAATATGATTAAAGTCGAAATTTTCTAGCTCGAAGCTTTTTAAACTCGAATGATCGAGTGAGTTGGTAATCATAGCATAAATTACCCGACGGATTTGGAATGAATACGAATAGTAAAGTTTATTTTTTTAATCAGGATTAAGGTATACGGGTAAGGAAATTCGAGTTTGGGTTAAAAAATAATTAATGAGTGGATACCTGATCCATTGTCATTCATAATAGAGCCAGATAGGTAGGGATATTAATTTAGCCGAAATGAACGAGCTAGCCCAAATAGACCGAAAACTAAATTTACCTTATGTGAGTTTATTATCTTCGTAATTGTTCTAAAAAATCATTATTAAGTAAACTATTAATTGTTATTATTATTGTTTATTATATGATGATCGGGTTTCAGTGAGACAGATAACCAATTATTGTAACAACCTATATTTAATTATTTAGTTATTCTATAAATTCAAACGGGTTTGGATAATTAGCGGGGTATTACTATATGCGGTTTGGACGGAATGGTAAAATTAATTTTAATCGAGTTTGTGACATGTACGAGTATATAAATTCTAAATGAGCCGAACATGGTTCGACAAGCCTACGTGAAATTTTCTTTATTTTAAACTTTTGTTATTTATGGAGTACTATTTATTATTAATATCTATTTTGTGATATTCAAGTTTTTGTTGAAATAGATAACCAACTATTGTAACAATTTATGTTTATAAATTTAAATGAATTTGGATAATTAGCAGGTATCACTATACGGATTTTAGATGAGAACAAGTAGTGAAATCACTTTTGAATTGACTTTGACACGGGTGGGAGCATATATATTCTATACGGGTCCACGTGGTTGAACCCCAACCTTACCATTTATGTTCATAGTTGTTCTTAATTGCGATCAATAATTCCGAATGACTGAAACTTAGCCAAATATGAAATTATTTTTTAGATTTGTACTCATAAATTATAATTTTAAGTAATTTCCCGTCGAATTTCGACGGATTACACACTAGTAATAATTGATAACTTAATGAATTAATTGAGAAATTAGAAATCAAACTGCTTATAATCATTAATCGTTATAAATGTATATATATGCACATAAAGTGGACTTCGTTTTTCTTTTTTAGTATGTACCCATTCGCGGCAATTAATTTACTTGCATCCTATTTAATTACGTCTATATCAAACCTAAATTTGCGTAAGAGCCATCATAATCTTGAAAAAAAGGAGTGTATGTTAGATATATTTTTACTTTTTAGAAATAAAGTTGTAAGACCTAAGTCACCTAACCCAGCAAAAGGACAATTCTGCGTATTTATCACGTAAACTCTGTTCTATTTTGGTCCCCTTAATTGATAGATTCTCACTTTTAGCCAACTACCTTCCAAATGCTATTAAGTTTTGTACTCCATCCGAACAAAAAAAGCAGAAACAAAGCCAAAATTTATGTGACAGTGGCTCGCTGGATCTTGTGCTATTTTATCCAGTAAATTAATTAAGCAATTATGCTTACATATTTCAAATTGGAGAAAATAATCCCTTATATATTATTAAAATAATTTCATTTGAGAGGTGGTGTAGTGTGTGTATATGTATAATAGAATTTTCAAATAAATTGAGGAGGGACACTCTGTTGTGACTAGTCAATATATTAGAGTTGAGTTGACTTTAAAAAAAAGTTTACTTTTTTAAAATTTTTAATTTTTATAAATTCTAATTCAAATTAATAAATTATAATTGGATTAATAAAGTTTAATTGAAGATTAATAAATGTTAAGAAAATTAATAAACCCTAATCAAGAAGAATTAAAGAAAAAAATACGAAAAAAATCTGTGCTGCCCATAAAATAATTAAAAAATTTGAAAGATGCGTGTATTACATGTGCTCGAGCTGCAAGTGGATTATCGCACAGGAGTTTTTGTATATGTGTAATCACATATTTGCATATATGTAATGTTCGACAAAAAGAACTGGTAATACATTCTTATTGATTTCTATTTTGTATATTGGCAATCAAATTGTCTCTACAATTTAATTGGGTTAATTGTGCATAAACTTGTTAGTAATTGCAAATCAATGGTACAATATTTATTTTTAACCGATCAACTTATATGTTATAATTAGATTTCTGATGTATGGAATTCCTAAAAGTAGAAATTTTAGTTAAAAATGCATATCGCCCCAAGATTACTAATTACAATTCTTTTTTACAATTATTAGTATCTAAATACATTGAATACGCACCGAGTACGTTCGTGCCAATAATAATAAAAAAAAAATGAAAAATTGCACACTTCCATAAGAAAATAAAAATAATAGGAGTAGTATATACTCTCTCCGTAAACCTGCCCAAACTGGAGGGCCCGGCGGGCCTAACCGGAACCGGCCCGCCGGTCAACGGTTTTTTAACCGGCCCGGCAGTCAACGGGCCGGAACCGTAACCGGAACCGTGAGCTCAAGGGCCGGTTCCGGGCCTGCCTTCGTTCAAACCGTGACCGCCGGTTAACCGCCGGTTAAAACCGACGATTCCAACGGGAATTATTAAAAAAAAAAAAAAAAAAAAAATGTGACGTGGCGCCGGTTCGAACGGTCAAAACCGGCGGTTAACCGTTGGAACCGGCGGTTAGCAGGGCGGAGCCGGAACCGCCGGTTCCAACGGGAAGAAGACGAGCACGGCGGCACGGCGAGGCTGCACATCAATGGTTGACTGTATGAGCGACGGCCTCACGACGGCTAGAAAAATAGCCGTTCTTCTTCTTCTCTCACTCCCACGTTTTACCACATAAATACCACACTATAATCTCATGAATAATCACACCAATTCTCATATCTCTTTATTTAATTTCAAGCATTGATCTATTGTTGCTCAAATTCTTCATTTTGTGTTAATTTTGTGCTCAAGTTCTCAACTTCTCTCACCACGCACACACGCTTCACCAATCCATCCATAACAATATTCCATAATGTCGACCTCCTCTCGTGTCGATAAGGGCAAAGGCGTTGCCGAAAATCAAGATGATGCTCTCGTCGATCCAAAAGAGGAGGAAGATCGGCTCGGCAAGCTCGAGCAATGGCCGCCGAAGAAATATCAAGGGCGTATGCGGAACAACTTCAACAACAAGAGGATCGAGAGTTTGCCGAGCAAGTTCATCGTCAAGAGGAGGAGATGCTTCGGCAATCTCAAGAACAATCCAACGAAGAAGAAGAAGAAGAAGAAGTCGAAGCGCCGCCAAACAAACCGACGGCTCGACCTCTTGTGTTCGGATATCTTTACTAAGCATTTTAAAAAAATGCCTAGAGCCCGGCACCTAGCGACAAGCCGGAGATCCTCCAAAATACAACGCCTATTGCAACTATTGCAATAACGTCTACAAATGGACGCATGGAGGAGGCTATGGCACACTAAGGCGACACATGGAGACGTGTCGTCCGGGAGAATACGGGATTGCATCAACACAAAGCTCAAATTCGTGGCACCGCTTTCTCGGCGGGGTACGTCTTCTCGCCCCTTTATTTAAATATGATCATCCACATGCCGAAGATGTTATGGCTAGATATTGTGATATGGAAAAACAACCTTTTACATTTGCCGATAAAATAACCTATCAAGAAAGTATAAAAGATGCATATTGTCCCGCTAAAAAAATTAGTAGAAGTAATATGCTTAGACGAATTAGAAGACAAGCTTTTGATAAAAAAATGGAATTAATGAAATATTTGATAAACTTAGACCATAAAGTTTCTATTTGTGCCGATATTTGGACGGATTGTTTTCATCAAAATAATTACATGGGAATAACATGTCATTGGGTTGATGATAAATGGATACTACAAAAACGTTTAATTGCATTTAGGGAGTTCGATGATCCACGCACGGCCACTAATATTGCTTTAATAATTATAACCGTTTTAAATGAATACCAATTGATTAATAAAGTATTTTCGGTTGGTTTTGATAATGCATCCGCCAACACCGCTAGTATTCCCGAACTCATTGAAGCATGTAATCCATCTTTCCAAGGAAAATATTTTCATAGTAGATGCATTTGTCATATTTTGAATTTATGTGTTCAAGATGGACTTGAAATTTTTAATGAATCGGTTATGTCAATTAGAAAAGCCGTTGCCCTTTTGCATACAAATATAACTTTAGGTAAAAAATGGCAAAAATATTGTCGTCATAAGAATATTCAACATAGGAGTTTTGTTAGAGATGTATCACATCGTTGGAATTCCACTTATGAAATGCTTAATTCTACTTTAGAGTATAAAGATTATTTATGCGAATTTTTTAGAAAAGAATTTGCGACGGTTCAATTGACTTTATTACCTTCTTATTGGGACCAATGCATGGATTTATATCAATTGTTAAAGGTTTTTAATAATGCCACCGTTCAATTATCGGGTGTTTATTATTGTACTTCCGTTCGTGTGTTGGAACATTGCATGTATATTGCACTTAGCTTTAAAAATTGTTTTAGTAAACCCAATTTGCAAGGTGTGATTTATTTTATGGTTCAAAAATGGCTAAAATATTTTAGAAATATTCCGGATGTTTTTCTAGTAGCTAAGTGCTTAGATCCTAAATGGAAATATGATGGTGTTTGTCAAATGTTAGATATTTATTATAATGCTTTTAAGCAAATGGACTTTTTAAATGTACGAATTGATGGAGAAATAATTTTCTTTGATATTACAATATTCTTTCGAATAAAAGATGATTTAGAAGAACTTTAAGATCTCTTTTTGCCGAATATAGGATGACTCGTGGTATTGATCTTGACATGAATACTTATATTTCTTCTACTTCTACCTCTTCATTTATCTCACTTGATTTAAACTCTTAGATCCCTTAGGATTCAACAATTAAGTAGCATGTACCAAGATAGATCTTATGAACTCACCACAGGGACGAAGGTAATAGTGAATTAGATATGTATTTGGGTTGTCGTTTTGTTTTTGGTGTTGAAGATAGTGCTCGCGGAAATCGACGTGATGAAGTGGTGGTCAAAGAGAACGGAGTATCCCGTGCTCTCTATCATGGCGAAAAGAGTTGTTTGCCGTCCCGCGTCCACCGTCTCGGTCGAACAAGCTTTTTAGCATTGGCGGACTCATGTTGGACCAAGAAGATCAACGATGAAACCAAGAAACATTGAAGCCACAATGTTGCTTGATGATTGGTCGAGGGCCGACCTTAGAGCTCAAGAGCTCGATTGGGATGATCGCGACGAGAGCCCAAACGAAGAGTTCACCGAGAGTGATCGATCGGTGGACGGGAACTACTAGGGAGTAGGGAGTAATGTAATGTAATCGAACTACGTGGACTTTGATTATACATGAGGATACGTAGCAACTCAATTTTAATATTAAAATTGAGCTCAAGTCCTTTTTTCCTTTTTTTTTTCATTTCAACTTTTAAGTGTTGTAATTTCAACAATATTAATGAGAAATGATTTAATATTTTTATTCAATGACTACTAAGTAAAATTTAAATTTTTTTGCTTATATTGTCTTAAGATATATATATACAACAATTAATTACAAAAAAAAAATTACAAAAGTTGAAAAAAGTGCTCCAAAAATACAAAAACAATACGTAATTAACCGCCGGTTTTCGGCCACTGAACCGGCGGTTCGGCGAAAAAGCCGGCGGTTTTTAATTATTATTATTATTATTATTATTTTTCCAAAACCCTAAATTCTATCTATAAATACCCCCGACCCAACCTTTTCTCGCTCACGCTCCTCGGCCGTCTTCACCAATGATCATCTATCATTCAATCTTATCCATCTCTTGCCTTATCTATCTTCTTCATTTTTCTTCTTCTTTTAATTTTCTCTCTCAAGACTCGAGTTTCAAACGATTCTACAAAATACAAGCAATGACTCACAGATCTAGTATTAAGGTTGATATTTTCAACAAGACTAGTACGTAGTCTTCCATTCTGCTCGACATTCAATCCAACCTATGAAGTTCATTGCGATTATTGCAACAAAGTTTTCAAGTGAACTCAAAATGATGGCTATCTTTCCTTGTTCGTCGCATTAAACGCGTCAAATCCGAAAATTTATGGGAAATTGAGTATGTAATGTTACTAATGCAATCTCTATTTTGTAGTTGAAAATTGAAATATGTATTTTGTAATGTTTAATTTAATTTTCAAGTACTTGTAATTTCTATTTAGTCATGTTTATTTTAATTTTCAAGTATTAATGAAAAACTAGTTCATTTTCATTTATGTTTCATTTTCTTAATTTTCAATGTTTTATATATATATATATATATATATATATATATAACAAAAAAAAAATTAAAAACCGGGCCGGTTTTTAACCGGAACCGGCGGGTTTTAACCGGGCCCGGAACCGCCGGTTAAAAAGCCCGGCCCGTAACCGTGTACAGTGTACACGGGCCGGTTACGGTTCACTCTCCGGTGAAACCGTAACCGGCGGGCTCGGGCCCGGAACCGCCGGTTCAGGGCCCGTGGGCAGGTTTATCTCTGCGTCCATGATAAGTGACCACCACTATCCTTATTGTAACCCCACAACAATTTATTATGGTGGATCACTTTCACCACTCAAAGTCAATCTACCAATTTTTTTCTTAAAACTCGTGTTGAACCTGAAGTATTACACTTATTATGAACGGATGAAGTATTATTTTTATGTTGTTGGAAATTTACACCGTTACATTTGATGTGCATTTGATAAACCTTCGCTTCTATATAGCCTACAAAACACAAAAAAAAAAATTAAATAACTTTAACAAAATGTGACGGACTTTGATTTAGTAAAGAGAGTAATTTGAGACAGCTTGTTACACTGGAACACTGGATGTGGTATGCAACACAAAAAAAAAAAGTGAAAAATTGGGCTGTAAAATTTATTACAGTCGAAGCTGTGATTGATCCATTGACTGAGACTGACAGTGTTTAAGGCCTTATCCACCGTCGATTGGTGCCAGCTGGATTTCAGCAGTTATTGCATCCTCAAGATTTGTCACTTTTTTCTTTGTATAGTAATTATTAAATATTACCTGCCCAATCACTAATTTCATTCATTTCGAGCGATGTACGGTAAACGCATATTAATTATAGTTTATCGTTGTTAATACAGAAATCCTAACTTGGTGACCATACTTTTAAATTTAATAAGTGTCATGACTCATATAAGCGTAATCAAATTGTGCAGAAAAAATAAATATACAATATAAAATTTAACATAGATTTAAAGTTTCATTTATAATCACTTTTTGTATGTGCACAATATAGTAAAATAGCTATAATATCATATATCTTGACTTAAATATTATTTTTATTTTTATATTTACACACATAATAATAAAAGTTTATATGAATATATATGTTCTTGTGTAAAGATTATAGTACATGTGGTAGCAGAAATTTTTCAATAGGCTATTTGTTTGTTTTTCATTTGTTTAATTACTTATTTATATGACGAATCCTAGTAGCTTCTGAGTTGCTTTCGACAGCTGTGACAATGAGCCTCTTATGCAATTGGGATTTGCACAATCTCTCTATCAATACCCCTCGTATCAATATATATTAATTTTACGTTAAACGTACCGGCAACAGAGAAACAATAATATTTAGAGCAGTTACATCGGTGGGCGGAAGGGGGACCGGGCGGCTAGGCAAGGGCGGTGAAGAAATGGTGCCATGTGGCGGCACCTTATTGGACAACGGTTTTTTTGACCGTTGCTCAACGGCTATTCCCTTTTTTTTTTTTAATTTTTTTAATTTTAATTTAATTTAATTCTAATTTTTACCTATAAATACTACACATTATTTCATTCATTTTCACTCAATTCTCTACATTTCTCTCTCAATTTCTTCTAAATTCTCTCTTCCAATTTTCTTCGTCTCTCCGTTGAATCATGTCGGGGGACGATCGTTTCCATAGAAAAATGGAGAAAAATAGGCGGCTCGCTCTCGAAGCAACAAAATTATACGCAGAACTACTCGAAGCACGTGAGCGAGAAGAGGCAGAAGAAGAGAGACGACGTAATCGCCCAAAGAGGACGTACGTGGAAAGAAACCGGGAGGACACTGAAGCCTGCCTAGCTCCACGCCGATTATTTTGCAGATCACCTAACGTACGGCCCAGAAGTTTTTCGCCGTCAATTTCGTATGAGGAGAGATCTCTTCAGACGGATAGTCACTACGTTGGAGGCGCGAGAGCCATATTTTCAACAACGTCCTGATGCAACCGGAAGAATGAGACTATCCGCCATGCAGAAATGCATTGTTGCGCTCCGGCAACTTGCGAACGGCGGTGCATCAGATCAATACGATGAGTACCTACGTATTGGCGGCACAACGGGCAATAAATGCCTGAAGGAATTCTGCTACGGCGTTATTGCGGCCTTCGGTGCAGAGTATTTGAGGAAACCGACTGCAGCGAATTGCGACCGACTACTCCAAATGCATGAGGAGAAGCACAGTTTTCCCCGGATGCTAGGATGCATCGATTGCATGCATTGGCAACTGCCCGACTGCTTGGAAAGGAGCTTTCACCAACCAGAAGAAAGATCATCCAACCATTGTGCTCGAAGCCGTTGCTTCGCAAGATTTGTGGATATGGCATGCATTTTTTGGAGTGGCGTTCAAACAACGACATAAATGTGTTGAATCAGTCGGATGTATTCAACAATCTTCTGAATGGGAAAGTGCATTCGGTGACTTTCAACGCCAACAACAAACAATACAACATGGGCTATTACCTCGCCGACGACATCTACCCCGATTGGCTGACCTTCGTGAAGACTCTCTCATGCCCGACTGATCCGATGAGAGTTCTGTTTGCACAGAAGCAAGAAGCTGCCCGGAAGGACGTCAAAAGGGCCTTCGATGTTCTCCAAGCTCGTTGGGTAATTATAAATAGGCCGGCACACCTATTTTTTGAAGAAAATTTAGCGGATGTCATGTATGCTTGTATTATCTTGCATAATATGATTGTCCAAGACGAAGGCAAGCATGTGAGTAATTGGGCCCCCGAAGGCGCGTCGAGCTTGACAAACAACAGGGGTGCGACTCATGGAGCAACCGAAACATTTGAAGAATTTTTGAAAAGAAATGTAGACCTTCGCAATGCGAGAGCCCACGCAACACTAGAGAATGATTTGATCGAAAAATGTGGGCACGATTCGGTCGGGATTAATGTATTTTTTTATTTTTTTATGTAATGTTTTTTTTCAATTAAATAAAATTTGCATTTTAAAAATAATTACAGTATTATTTAAATTATGAAAATAAAAATAAAAGTGAAAAATAAAATCATTAAAAAATAAGTGTGTCCACCACCATTTGCGTCCACCCTACCCCACCAATACATCACTTTTAGTATTATAATATTGGTGGGTACAACTTTTTGTGTTAATTTAGTAAAATACACACTATTCCTTTTGCAAAATGAAAATTACACACCCTCACCAAAACAAATGAAATATACACAAGATGACTATTATACCCCTCTGTTTAAACTATTGACATTTCAGAATTGCTATGGACAGAGATATCTATGTATTTCTTTAGTATACGAACCATTTTGCGTACATTCTGCTATTCCTAACTCACGCTTCTAAAATGGTATCAGAGCCTGGTTTTTATTAACGAATTATATTTTATTATTGCTTTAAGTATTATCCTAACGGAGGAGACATCAAGAAAAAATGGATCCGGACAATTATCCGAGATGCGAGTGTTACAGGAATTATCTCCAAGATCTGGAGATAAAAAGAGAAAGAAACCAGATGTTGAGGACATTCTGGAGAGAATTGTTCAACTCTCGAGTCGTACAGGAAAGAAGGCTTGAATACATAGAGCCTTTAACTCAAGAAATTGAGGCAAGAAGGAGATGCGATTCAAATCTGAGCGATCTCCAGTTCGAGGTGATAAACACCATGAGGAGAAACCATCATAACAATTATATTTGATGGATCTTGAAGGATGTCCAAGGTGTGGACATTTCCAGGAACGTCTCCAAATATTGGAGAAAAGAAGGACAAGATACCAGAGTGTTCTAACACACTGGAGGAATATGTTGAATCTCTTAGTTCAACATAACCAAGAGAAAGATTTGATTGATTCCTGCCTCCAAGGAATCAAAAGAAAAGAAGATCTTCTACATGGTTGTATCCTCCTTGAATGAGAGATAGAACATGCCATGAGAAGAGACCATTGGAGCCATTTGGGAGTAAATTGGAATTCATATACAACTCCGCTCTGATGGAACAAAAGAAAGATAAAGGAGTATCATCTACTCTTTTATATCAAGAGATTTCTCCAGTTCCTCCAAGATATCGACGGGTCGAAGAGAAATACAGAAGACGGTACAACATTATGGCGATAGCTTGTATAGTGTACCACGCGATCTTTACAAGATTGCTATGAAACAGGATGAAAGAGATCCAATCACGGATCGAAAGACTGGAGCAACAACCTCGTTCCAGTCAAAGGAGAAATCCTTTTGGTAATGAACCCACATATCCATTTCCAGTGGGAGAAACCAAAAAGGATCCCAACATGGAGGCCTTGAAAAGAATGATTCGAGAAAGAAAAAGATGAGTAATCTCGAAAGAATCAAGCTTGACGACCTCCAGGAGTTAGTAGAATCTTTTGCTAACATGACGATGGTGGATTTAAAAATGAACCAAAATGTGGTCCAAAACCCACAGCCGGTGAATCAACTTCCACCAGGAGCCATTATTGGAAATCAACAAGATTTTCAAAATGCACCCGGAGCCATTAATGCTGTCCAGGATTTTCAGACTGGAGCAAGGTATGATCAACATACCCCAAATGATGCATACATGGCGGCAAGAAGGACAAGGGCAAGAAGGCCACATCCAAAGGTTCAGGATACACCTTATGGCAAGGCGACCCTGGATCCTATCCATCCCTACGGAGTGATGCTCGACCTTGATGAAGTAAATTTCAGAGAGCGAGAATCCGTAATTGACGAGTGGACATCAGCCCTGAGAATTGCAGCAGTAACTCTCGATTTGAACAAAGAAGGATTCGTAAGAACGTCGAAATGAGTCTTGCAGGAGTTGTCAAGACAGCATGGGAATTCTTTCCTGTGGACATCAAGAATTCATGTTTTGAGAGTGAAAACTACACAGAACATGTCCAGAATATGGCAATACTTTTTAAAAACCATTTTCTGGGAGAAGGATATTTCGAATGATTTGATCAAGAAAAGAGAAAGAAATACTTGATGGCATTGTATAATCTAAGACTTGCAGTCCTAGATCAACAATCGCTTAACAAGTTTCTACAACTCATTACAATTTATCAACATCAATCTAAAGTTGATGATAGAGTTGCACTGGAAATTTTCTTTCTAAAATTTCCAAGCCCATGGAAAGAGATGTTGATTCGGGATTATGAACCAGGAGATCCTGAGAACGTCGCAAGAAGGATGTCATATGTACATCGGAAGCTCTCAGAGTGGTGTCAACAAGCAACAACTCTGAGGAACATGAAGAAACTGAGGAGAATTAACAAATTCGTTCCTCTAAACTGTGATGACAATGATTTGCCAACGATCATTGGAGGAGAACCACCGAGGCTGAAGAAAAGCAAGAAAAATAGGTTTCAGCCCTATTATAAAGGTGGAGATCCAAAAAGAAATTCTTGGAAACCAAGAACCAGATGGTCAAGATAGAAAGCCAGATCTTACAAAAGGTATAAGTATCTATTCCGAGAAGATGATAAATCACAAGGAAGGACACCTGCCAAGAAGACTTTCAGAAGAACTCACACTAGAGTTAATGAAAGTTTCAAAGATTGCAACTGTTGGACGTGCGGTGCAAAAGGGCATATTTCCACAAATTGCTCTGACAACGAGAGAAGAGGTATCAACAAATTCGAATCCACTTCGGATATCGAAGATGCCGTCTACTACCAGGAACTGGTACAAGTATATCAGTTCGAAAATATACCCTCGGATGAGAGTATATATGAATAAGAAGAGGTCTTCAGCAAAGAGGATTCAGAATGGTCCGATGGAACTAGATCAGACTCAGACTGATCCAGATATTGTTCATCATGAGAAAGAGGACAGGACGGGATTCTCCAGTCACACAACTCTCTCTCAAAATATGATTGACAAAATCATGAAGAAGAGTTTAAATATATAAAAATATCAAAGCTTTTCAGCAAGCAACATAGATCAGGTTCTGAGGAACCTTAATCTAAGAAGTAGGAAACAACAGATCGTCTATGGAATTACCAGAAGAGAAATGTCACTTCCTATATAGCTTACAGGGAATCAAGTGGAGATGTAGTTGATTCCAGCTAGTGACATCAGGGAGGATTTATCAAAAATGAAGCCCGAAGTCGCTGAAAAGATAAACTGGATCCATATCGGAGCAATCCAGTTAATGTTAAAATCGGCCTCTTTACTGGAGTTCACACGCCGATTGATATCGCTATATGCGATAAAAGAGTTAAAAATATGAAAGATTCCGTATTGGGAACAATAGCGGGAGATCTTTGTGCAGGACAAGTGGTGGGAATCATATATCCAAAGATTGCTTACAATCTTAATGATACCCATTTCAGCAAAGCCTTGACGCTATACCAGGACTTTAAACGCAAGGATTTACTGGAGGAAGGAAACAGACCTTACTCCATTACTTATCAGGTATCATATGCTCTTTTCAACTCACATCACACTGAGTTATTTCTTGGAAAGAAGTTCATTGAGATACCAGATATCTTCAACAAGGTGACAACAGCAGTTTGTCCCGATAGAGTGGAGATTGCTCGGTTAAGAAATATGGATATTCAAATCCGAGATAGAGAAGTCATGAGGCACGATCAAAGACTCAGGATAACTTCAGGAAGATTATCATTCCAAGGAGACAGAATTATGTCTTTACCATATGGAAGGAGTCGGAGTCTCATTCGAGAGGCGACACACCCTCAAACATCTCAGAGTAACAAAGTTCCAGTGAATCTGAAATGTCCAGAGGGATGGAGAGAAGTGATAGTAAAATTTGACACTACAAGGTGGGAAACCAACTTCCCTTGTAATGTTCTTTACTATCTGCAGCAGCCAGAGATCAATCATTACAAAGGCACCCTGGAAATTGGGGGACAGGTGATGGAGATCAAAGGCAGAGCCGGAAGGGAAGCAATTTTGCTTTTGGGTTTGGATTTCCTTGAAGATCACAAACCTTGGGCAAATAAAGAAGATGGAATGGAAATCACGATTAATGGGAGAAAACTATTAATCGAATGACAAGTCCATTCTCCATATACATCTCTATAGGGATGTTATATGAAAAATATAAAGCAGAATATTTTGCTACTTATATTGATTCAGGTGCAGGAATTTGTACTACAAAACGAGGAGTCTTCCCAGCAGAGGTAGAAGATGATCTACCCCGAATTGCAGGAAGAGATTTTTCAAAGAAAATTTTGCTCTTGGATAAAGGAGTAAAAGAAACGGAAATTCTAATTGGCGGAGCCAGAGGCACACCTTGGTATAAGGTTAAAACTCCACCAATTTATTTCCATGATACAGGTGCAGACATTCTGTTAGGAAACAATTTCCTGCAGATGTTCAAAAGATACATGCAGGATAATGAAAGAAGGCAATTGGTATTCACAACCATTTGTGATCACAAAATCATTGTCCAGAGGCTTAAAGGGGCTTTTAATCGCCAGATACCATTGAGTTTTCGCAGCAAGCGTGGTGATGAAGGAAAACTTCGACACTCAAAGATGAATGATCAAAGGAGATTCAGCGAAGCAGTGCTAAGCTGTATCAGGGATGAGGATCTCAAAGATAAAGAGGTTCAGATCCTCAAAGCATCTCTAATATCTCATCAAGATATTAGGGAAGAAAACCAGGTGTCCCTAGAAGATGTCAAAAGAAAGATTAAAAGGAATTACAATGAAAATCCTTTGGCATGGTGGGACAGAAACAAGCTCAAAGCTACCTTGAAGATGAAGCCAGAAAAGGAGTATGAGTTTGTTAGATACAGACCAATCCTGATGAACTTCAAAGATCAACAGGATATGAAGGAGATAATCAAGGAACACCTTAATTTAAAGTTGATTGAACCTGGGAATTCGCCTTACAGCAGTCCCGGATTTCTGGTAAGGAATCATGGTGAGATCAAACGAGGTAAACCCAGATTAGTTATTAATTACAAAGGAATTAATGATATTCTGGAGTTTGATGGATATTTCATCCCTAGTAGGGAACACCTTATTAACTGCATTAGAAATGCTAAGGTATTCTCTAAGTTTGATTGCAAGTCAGGTTTCTACCAGATTCGCATGGAGGAAAGTAGTAAGAAGTTTACAGCCTTCTCTACTCCACAAGGGCACTATGTTTGGAACGTAATGCCAATGGGGTTAGCTAATGCGCCTCAAATATTCCAGAGAAAGATGGATAATCTGTTTAAAGATTATTTTTCTTTTATGTTCGTCTATATTGATGATATTTTAATTGCATCAAAAAATATGGAAGAACATATCAAACATCTTGAGATCTTTGCAGATGTTTGTTATAAAGAAGGTTTAGTACTGTATGAAAAGAAGGCAGTCGTTGCAACTCGGAAAATGGAATTTCTGGGTATTGAAATTGATGAAGCAGGAATTATTCTGCAGGACCATATTGTTCAGAAGGTCCAGAATTTTCCTGAAGATCTGAAGGAAAAGAGACAACTTAAGAGTTTCTTGGGAGTTGTTAATTTCGTGGGACCATTCATTAAAGATCTCGCAAAACACAGAAAAGTTTTCAGTAGTTTACTGAAAAAGGATGTTCCGTTCATCTGGAAGGAAGAACATCGACAGGGTATGAAAGAGTTAAAAGAGGTTTGCAAAAATCTCCCAAAACTCTCGATACCTCAGGACGAAGACGACTTGGTCCTGTATACAGATGCAAGTGATTATTGGTGGCAGCAGTCTTAACCAAGATCACTCCTAAAGGAGAAGAACCCTGTAGATACTGCAGTGGTTTATTTTCCAATGATGAGGCCGTAAGATGGCACATCAACGAGAAAGAATTCTTTGCAGTCCGAAAGGCTTTTAAAAAATGGCCTTTATTTTTACTTGCAAAGAAATTTACTTTGAAAGTCGATAACACACAGGTTAAGGCTTTCTTAAGAAATAAGATGGAATCTAAGCCTGAAAAGGCTAGATTAATTAGATGGCAAGCTGAATGCCAATATTATATTTTTGATATTATCATTCTGAAATCTCACGAAAATATTCTTGCAGATTTCTTAACAAGAGATGGAGCAAACTGATGTGAACTCCATTCTACTGGCCCATAGACATCTCAGAGAAAATCTGGAGATGTTAACGGGAGAGTGGGACGAGTGCATTCTGAATGCTGAGCAAGCAGGAAGATTGCAGACTCTCGATAAGACAAAAGTCACTGAGAGAATACGATCTTGCATACGGTCTCAGGGTCAACTCTGGGCTGCATGTCAAACACCAATCCTTCGGGTGGCCAGAGATCCTTTGGTAAAAGAAGAGTTTCGAGTACAGGGCTCTAAACCTGTAGCAGAGGATTATAATACCTCTTGCCCAAGTTCTAAGGTGGTGGTATCTTCGGAACCATTGCCTTAAGAAAAAGATGAAATTCAGGGATCACACTCTGAATCATCATGTCAACCCAGCACCTCTGGGTAAAAAGAGGGAGAGATTGATCTTAGGCCAATGACTGACACTTCTAAGATTAATACTGATAAGATTGAAGTTTCTTCTTCGTGGCAGGTTTATCAAGCTAACTGGGAGAAGCTCAATACAAGGACTGGAATCAACCCAGAAAAAATACGGGTTGATATCTCGGGGAAATATCCTCGGGTGTGGATGATGCCGAATTCAGATCCACACGAAGTCAAAAGATGGTATGAATTTGGAGCACTTGCTTCAGTTTATACTACATCTCCATCATTCACCGAAATCAAGAATCTACCCAAGTGGATTCAAGAAGCGGTGTATGATACCTGGGCTAACAATCCACAGCTTAGCCGAGGTGACATTTTGGAGCTGTATTTCATCAGAGCAGCCCCAGAACCTGCAGGGAAAGGAAACCATGAAGCCTTCCACTATATTAGGCTTCGAAGACCAGATGCACGCGCCCTCGAGAAGATTAAGGCACCTACAGAAAAAGAGACTAATTTAGTCTCTACATTACCAGAAGACCTCATCTCTACCAGAAGAGCATGAAGATTATGGGTCTGTCTCACTGAGATGGACAAAGTCAAGTTCCCGTTCAAATTCTTTCAGAATTCAGTGAACGGATCATTCATGTTAAACACTATGACAGGAAAATCTACAAGATTCGCAGAGGAAGCTTTCGAAAGAAAGAGAACTTTGCTCTGGGAAAGCAAGATTGCGACGAGTAAAGACACTCATCGCAAATACTACAACATGGCTCATTTTGGAAACTGGTCTGAGCGCGTTTGTTCGGATTGTCATAACCAGAAGGAACCAGAGTTCGGGAAGGGGTTCATGCCCAGAAAGGGAAAAGAGAAGGCTCGGTCCAACGAGCATCTTGAATAAATGGCGCTGCCAAAAGCAAGGACGCCCAGGGCCCCGGAAAAAAAGTAGATTCCCGACACAGGTTGGTGGAGTCATGTGACTCTAAGCTGGAGCACCCACTAAAAACAAAACGACAGTAGTGGGTGGAGGGAAAAGTAATTACCCACTAAACAACAAATGGGTAAAAGCACAGAAGAAGCATTATCAACCAAAGATAATGCGGTCTGATAAAGAAAGTAGCACCGAAAGTTTGGCGTCCTTATTCAATAATGGACGGCAGCAGTGGCCCTACGCTGAGTCAGATACAGGCTGGCCGCGGAACAAAGGTATCCGAGGCAATAATGAAGGAAGGAGGTTGCGAATTGAAACCTCTATATAAACCAAGAGGCTGGAGAACAGAGGATCGTCGAAAATCCATCAGAAATCCTCTACACTATCTTCTCTGCTCTCTCCAAAATAAAATTGTTATAGTATAGTTCCTATTCTAATATAGTTTAGTTTATGTATTTCAATTCCGCTACCATAGGTAGCTAAACAAGTTTGTCTCCTCCGTAAAGGATATATACTTATGTTGTAATAAATATTATATAATTCCTAAATAAAAGTTTGGGCTTTTGTTCATCCCTTCCAGTATATTATTTTCTTTGTGTACCGACCGAAAACCCTACGCTCCGAGTAGGAAACGAACGAGGGCTGTGTTGTGTGCTGCTGAAGGAGTCTGCGTCTGGAAACCATCGGTTGCGATCGCGTGGTTGGACGAGGTCCCTAAAACTTCCGGCGGAAATACTTGGCAGCATTCCGATCAAAAAGGTATGAAGTTGGTATACTTTGATTTTAGTTATACGGAAGTGTGATGGGCCTGATAGTATTGCATGAATTATCTCCATAATTGGAAAATGTGATTGGAATAAGCAAAATAAAATAAAGAAATTCAGCAGAAATGGTATAATGATTATAGTGTGTATTTTTTGAAGTGTGTATTTCTCATTTTTTGTTTTTCAAAGTGTGTAAAAGGATTTTTGTCCCCAACTTTTTTGCCCCACCAATATGAGTGCTCTTACAGATCATGATGTATATATATTAGTTGTACTGATGTCGATCTAGATTCCAAGAAAAATCTATGTTTCTATAAATTCTATGTTAGAGCAACTCACCATTCCCAGAGCTTAACGTATTTCTTCTACTATTTTCATTAGTTGATCGTTTTAGTATGGATCCATCAGTTCAAACTATCTGTTTTCCATCCAAAGTAGACATGGTTGCCGCAGCCCGCAATTAATGCATGATCCAAAGTATTTGATTAAAAGAAAAGTTTATTTTTATGCAGAATATATAATGGATATAAAGCAACAAACAATTCAAATAACAATATGCTATCTTCTCAAGAAACAAAATTTAAATTTATCTTTAATCTTCATCGATCAATCAAATTTGAAGCATGCGCCGGCTACGATTTTGAGTTTAAAGACACCACTTTCTTCGCCACCTAGCAAATTAATTGCGGTGAAAATAATCAAATATGTCGAGTTTTCAAGGCCAACTCAATTGCGGCGGTTTCAAAACTTGGAGAGAAAAAAACCTTATAAATGATATTGGTGTAGATTGGGGACCTGCGGCGGTTATTGGACGTGGGTTGATGGCGATTATTAGTAAAATGAATTCAGAAATGTAAAATCGGTTCTGACAAAAAAAAATAGGAATATAGTTATTAGTTTACAAAAACTTATTCAACTTAAGGCAACAACTACTGTGAGACGGTCGCACAGTAAGTGGCGGAGCCCACGCGAGGGGCGCGTGTAACTCACGCGCCCCTTTTTCACCTTTAAGTCAGGCGCGTGCATCACACGCGTCCCTCAAGGCGCGTGCACGCGCCTGACAATTTTTCTTTTATTAGGCGCGTGTGTTATACGCGCCTAACTTCAAATTTTTTTTTGATTTTTTTCCAATTTTTTTTAATTTTTTAAAGAGTCGAGCAGGGGAGCCGAAGGCCTCGAAGCGAGCTAAAAAATATTAATGTTGCCACAATCATTAAAAAATATTAATGTTGCCACAATCATTAAACAATCATTATCTATAAATTAAAATCGGAGTCGAAGGCGGAGAAGAAAAACAAATAAAAAAATCGAATAAAAAAGAACTGGCGGGTCGGGTTTGACCCGTTTTGACCGGGTCGGGTCGGAGGATCCGGTTTCACACAAGTGACGGTCGCACAGGAGTGCTGCTCTAATTGCTTATCTAATTTTACGGAGGTTAGAAATGGCGCCAAAATTAACTTCCTGAAAACTCTGTTTTAATATATATATATATATATATATATATATATATATATATATATAGATGTTGGTGTTATCATAATAAATACCGTAGTAATATACAAAATTACAATTGCATTCAATATGTGTGTATGTGTAAGAATTTAATGTGTCAAATTCTTTTTTTCATATATTATTATTATTATTATTATTATTATTATTATTATTAGTATTATTATTATTATTATTATTATTATTATTATTATTATTATTATTATTAGTATTATTATTATTATTATTATTATTATTATTGCAAACCCAGTTCTGTTGCAAGTAGGATTGTATCTTTTTAGCTAAAAAAAAGATTGTTTCAATTTTTATATTCTAGAGGCAAATAAGTAAAATTTTACTTGTATAAATGCATTAGCTAGTCTTCCGAATTTTTTTATTCTTGATTTTAATTTTAGCAATTACGAAATATCAATGTTTTTTTTTGACTAACTTATTGAGAGTAGTATTTAAAACTTTAGGTTTGTTTTTCAATCTAATATAATGTTAATTAAATACAAAAAAAGTTAACGAATTTATATGTATTTTAAAAAATTAAAATCAATATTCTCATTTTATTATTCAACAATTGGAAATTGAAATTTAAATATAGTACAGTTTTGGCCTCTCGTGTCACTATTTTGGCATTGCCACTGAACTCAGCTTATCTTTGTTTTTATTTTTTAGTAAACATAAATTCTGAATCCACAGGCAGCATTACATAGGCATGTTCCCGCTAAAATCTTATCGCGTTGAATAATTTGATTAATATTTTATTCCCATGTTTCCTAAATATCAAGTTCTTACTACCATTTTAATGATGGTTGGTTTTGTTAATTATTAATTGACAATTCATACATTTTTCTAAGAAAAATTTTATAAATAAATTAGCGGCAACACATGCTTGCCATTTTGCAAAAATACTATTTTAATTAGTTAAATGTCATTACATTACAAATTATGGGATGTATATTTGTTGGCGACATGAACGTGGAAAAGCAAAGTATTTTCATGATTAAAGTAAGGAAGCATATAACTTTATCGTGATTCCTTAATTTAATTTGGTCGTTCCTTTTTGACTAATCGTGATTCCTTAATTTAAAACAGTGCTAAGACACGATTATGAGTGAAGTGACGTTAAAATAATACGTTTGAATAAGCGCAGAATGCCAACTTAATAATTTTTTTTTTCGGGACGATAACATATTTGCTTCTAAGTAAAGTGTTTTGGGACCTAACCATTATTGTCATTTCTATATTTTTTTTTTCCTTTGCATAATATTGTTTTTAATTGCCATATCCTACTTAGTGGCCAGCGTTTTAATTCAACCATAACCAGTTTACACTGACATTTTTTATGAAATTATATTTTATTTTGATGTTTTATAATATGAATATATACATGTCACATGCATCGACTCCATCGACACGTAGGCATTGTACAATATGTTGAATAAGCTATATATAACTTATTAATTTATTATATAATACGACCTAAGTTATTACTGACTTTTGTAGAATAAAGTGCACAAGACAGCTACATCAACATGAAAAATATAGGAAGAGAGAGAGAGAATTATTATTATTATTATTATTATTATTATTATTATTATTATTATTATTATTATTATTATTATTATTATTATTATTATTATTATTATTATTATTATTATTATTACCCGCAACCTCTACTTTGACATACATGCTGGGTTATTTATATTTTTGTGCAATAATTTGCAAATTACATACGAGAAGTACATCGTGCTGAAAAAATTTGGTGCGGCAAATCGACTTATACACTGTTAATGAGATTCGAATTGGAGAATTTTGATAACAAAAATATTCTTCTACTAGCCCATCCTCAATGGTCATCATGACATAGTTGTAGATTTATTTGACAATATGATGAGGTAGCATGTAAAAAAAATCTAAAAGAAGCTCAAATAGCGACAGAACATGAACTTTGTTCTAACGAATAATATAAAATGAGAATATTAAGCGTAATTTAAGTACGTACGTCCAACACAACCAAACGTGGCTTTGAACAATATAATCGCAGTACCTTAACTAAAATAGGTAATGCGTAAATATTTGGGTAAGAGAATTATTGAAAATAATGATCTTATATGTATTGGATCATAATAGTATAAACGGCATTCCTAGAATATTATCGTGCTAATTAAAATATAATTATATTATAATAGTAATTACTGATAATTAATCAGTAATTATTTATAAAGATTATACTATAGATTGAATAATTTGATGATCCAGAAATAAAAATTTTGTAATACTTTCATATTTTCATTTATTTGTAAAAAATGGTTTGCACAATTTGCATTATATATACAGTGTAGGGTGCAATGTCACTGAAACAGAAATACAGCAGCTCATATTTATCTGCTGAGCAATAAGTCTTTACATAAAGAAAACAAATTCCTCAAAAATGGCTCTATCCTCCAATTTCTGCATTCTCTTGGCTCTTCTACTATTGACATCAGGTTGGATTCCCACACACACACTGACACACACACACACACACTTATATATATTGTGTGTGTGCGTATATATATATGTAGGGGTTGGTTCACGTACAAAATATTTTTCCCGTAAAAAATAATAATAATGCATTTTATGTACTAAAATAATGTATTTTATGTCTTTTTACAATGCACTGTCATAATAATGCATTTTTTATTTATTACAGTGCATTGTTACGATAATGCATTTCATATTCAATTGTAATGCACCGATCAATGACAACCGTAGATCTACAAAGATCAATGGTCCAAATTGCTTCTTATTTCTTACGGGAAAATGGTTTTACATATGATCTCTTCCCTATATATATATATATATATATATATATTCATATTTGTTTAATTACATTCCTATCGTTTCATTTTGGGTTAAATCCAACCCATTATTTAAAGGAACATATATGTACGTATCTAGAAAATGAAATGCTAGATAACTCTCTGAAATTAAAAAAAGACAAAAAATTATAACAAAATCTGGATTACGTGTAATTGTTTAAAGAAACTGATTATTTTATTTTTACTATCATGCCATGCAGTCTTGCAGACAAATTAAAAGAATCAATAATATCGCTAAAAAGGACCAAAATTTAAACTCAAATAGAAAGCTAGGATTCTGAGTGTGAATTTTATTGGGTTAGATATTTTCTCATAAAATTATGACAAAAACTTTTGTGCAACATTTCTACGGTATATCCAGATCAGATTTTATCCGATCCGATCCGGTCAATGTTGACAGGTCAATGGTCAACATTGACCGTTGACTTTTTGATTTTTGATTTTTGATTTTTTGTTTATTTTTATTTTATTTATTTATTTTTTATTTTTTTTTCAAAAGTCGAGTGAGGGGAGCCGAAGGCTTCGGAGTGAGCTAAAAATATTAATGTTGCTACAATCATTATCTATAAATTAAAATCGGAGCCGAAGGCAGAGACAAAAAAAAAATTGAAATTCGAAAAAGTCAACAGTCAAACATTAACCGTTGATCCGGTCAAACATTGACCGGGTCTGGGTTGGATCTTGGTTCTGGATCTAGTTGCATGTACAACCGGCTGTACATGAGTGCTTCTCTAAAATTATACTCCACTATATTATATGTGCATGAACGGTTTATATAATATATATAGTTTTTGGAAATCAGTGATGTAATATATTTGTTTAATTTTGTTTTGCAGTAATTAGTGAGGAAAATAGTGAGGGAGGGAGTGACAAAAAATGCGTATGTGGCAAAATGTTGGGAAATTGCAAGGGATGCGAGAATAGATGTCATGCTGCCTATAAAGCCAATTTTATGAGCGTGGCCTGCACGCCCCGCGACGGCGGCCACCCATCTATGTGCATTTGTGTTTATAAATGTGGGTGTGACCAAATCGAACTTTCGTAAAATCTAATTGCAATATAAATTATGGTTTGCTAAATTGTAACTTCAAGTCTTGTTGGTGATATTTTATATATTTTTACTCAAATAATAAATAATATTTTGAATTTCAAAAATAAAAATCAGTTTACTGGGTCATCGATTTTTACCGGTTCACATCGAATTAAAGTACAACTCGAATTTAGATGGAACCACACCTATAGACTGATCACCGGTTCATGGTTAAATTGGCCGAATCGGCCTGTTTGCTCCGATTTTCAAAACATTAATTATATGTGATGATCTCTTTCTCACGCAGACGCGCAAAATTATAATTTCACTGTTGCAATGGAAGTCAAACCAAACCAAATCTACTCAATTAGAGGTCTCAACTCTCAATAGAGTAGATGCAAATTTTAACAATATTGACTTCATATCGGGCCAAGCCCTTTGTAATTTAATAAAATTTTGAAAGGTTAACAAATTATTCGAGGCCCATCTAGGTTAATAATTAGACGGTTATAAAGAGACAAATGAGGTATACTTTAGTACAACTGTACAACTACACAGTGTTAGGAAAAATTTTGTATGAAACGGTGTCATGGTGGAATGAGCTGATGATCTAATTCTAAATTATTATCTAATGATATATTTAATTTATAATTAAATATGTTATCCAATCAAGTAAATGTAGATATCTAAATTTTATTGATTTTATATATTTATTTGATTATGGAATCTTATGAAATTCATATTAAATAAGTTATTTAATTAATAAAGATATTTTATTTGGTGATAAATATCTATTTATTTGACAACAAGTTAAGGATATATATTAATTTTTTTAGATCCAATGAAATCTTGCCTCCTCACCCCTAAAGCCCATTATGGAGCCCAAAAGCCCACTCAAGCCTCTCTCCCTACAACTATAAATAGGGATCTCCATACCACTTCAAAATCACACCAAAAAATCATCTTCAAGAGCTCAAGAATTGAAGAGAAATTCTCTAAGATTTCTCTCAATATTCATGGTGTCCTGACGAGATTCAAGGCGTTCTTCGTCGGAATTATCTCAAAGTGGCGTTTGATTCGGAAACAAGGCGAAAGTCCTCCATGTCAACGTTATAAAGCCCAAAACTCAACGTTTACTTCGGAAACAAGGCGAAAGTCCTCCACGTCAACGTTATAAAGCTCAAAGCTCAACGTTTACTTCGGAAATAAGACACAAGTCCTCCAAGTCAACGTTAAAGCTTGAAGACCGTCCCAGTGGGGATGGCCTAGTGGTGGAGTGGTTGCCTGTTGACCAATAGGTCAGAGGTTCGAGTACTCTCGGCCACAAAAAAAACCATAGGTGGGGTGTGTGAGTATTAATATTTGTAATGATATTAAAAAAAAAAAAAGCTTGAAGACCAAGTCCAAAGAGATCAAGGAGATACTAAATCCAACAAATCTCAAAGACAAATTTGAAGATTGTTCGAGGGTCAACTTGAAGAGAAGAATCAGTGGATCAAATAGAGATTGAACCCGCACATATTCGAAATTCTTATATTTGTATGCAATTTTGTGTTTATTGAATTAAATACAATATTTTGTGTTTACAGATTTTGGCACGCCAGTGGGACAATCTCTGCCTCTCATCTCTTTTCTTCGCCAAATCCATCAAGCGAAGATGTCTACAACTCTTGAAAAGCAAATAGCGAACTTGACGAAGCTTGTTGAAGGGCTCGCTAAACGCTTGGAAGAACGAGATGTTGAAATTACAAACTTAGAAAAAACGATGTCTATTGGTACAAGGAGCAAATAAGCGAAGGAAGATCATGAAACCGAGCTTTTTAGGGAGTGAAAAGATGATGATAAATCTCTGACTAAGGAGCAATCAAAAGACGGTGATAAATCTCCGACTAAGAAGCAGTCAAAAGACGGTAGTAAATCTCCGACTAAGGAGCAATCAAAAGACGGTCGTAAATCTCTGACTAAGGAGCTTGAAGTCTCTTCTAATAGATCAATACATGTCTATCAACTTAAAGAGTTCATCATGGGAATAGTCAAGGACAAGTTCGAAGGGACATCTAAATCCCCATGAACTTATAGCAAGCCATATACTCAAAGGATTGAAAGCTTGAAGATGCCGGTTGGCTATCAACCTCCAAAGTTTCAACAATTTGATGGCAAAGAAAATCCAAAGCAACATATGGCTCACTTTGTGGAGACTTGCAACGATGCTGGCACATATGGAGATCACATGGTGAAGCAATTCGTGCGTTCCTTGAAAGACAATGCTTTTGATTGGTATGCTGACTTGCAGTCATATTCAATTGATAGTTGAGGGCAATTAGAGAAAGAATTTCTTAATCGCTTCTATAGTACTCAAAGGACGGTAAGCATGGTTGAACTTACAAAGTCAAGTCAATGGAAAGAAGAGCCCGTCATCGACTACATAAATCGTTGGAGGGACTTGAGCTTAAATTGCAAAGATCGATTGTCTGAAACTTCAGCAATTGAGATGTGCATCCAAGGCATGCATTGGAGTCTTCGTTACATTCTAAAAGGAATTCAACCAAAGACCTTCGAAGAATTGACAACTAGAGCTCATGATATGGAGTTAAGCATGATTGCAAATGGAATTGAAGATATTACAATGCTTGAGCCCACAACTTTGAAGAAAATCAAGAAACAAATCATGGGGGCAAATATCTTGAAGAAACTCCAAGTGAAGATGAGGAAGAGACTTCAAATATAGTCACACGTCAATCTTCATATGTGTGTCGAAATTTATGAAGTCAAGCCCTCCTTGATAAGAGCTTAAACTGTCTAAAATGCTCCTAGATGCGAGTAAAAACCATCTACACTCTTCAAATAAAAACTTCAAATGCTCCTTGATAATAAGAGCCTAAACTGTCTACATTGCTCCTTGATAAGAGCATAAACTGCCTGCATTGCTCCTTGATAAGAGCTTAAACTCTCTAAAATGCTTCTAGATGCGAGTAAAAACCATCTACACTCTTCAAACAAATAACTTCAATTGCTCCTTGATAAGAGCCTAAACTGTCTGTATTGCTCCTTGATAAGAGTTTAAACTGTGTAAAATGCTTCTAGATGCGAGTAAAAACCATCTAAACTCTTCAAACAAAGAACTTCAAGTGCTCCCTGATAAGAGCCTAAAATATCAATAAAGCTCCTAGACATGAGCGAAAACTATCAAATCAAACTCTTTGAAAAATTGTCCAAGTCAAACTCCTTGACACGAGTATAAAATGTCTACAAATCCATATCAAGTGAAAACTCATTGACACGAGTATAAAAGGTCTACAATTTCAAATCAAGTGAAGACTCATTGACACGAGTATAAAAGGTCTATAAATTTAAATTCAAGTAAAGACTCCTAAACATGAGTATAAAAAGTTTACAAAATCAAGGCTCCTTGATACGAGCATAAACTATCTAACTTCAAATCTAAATTCAAGGCTCCTCGATACGAGCATAAACTATCTAAATCTAAATTCAAGTTCATCAAAGCTCATTTATATGAGCATACACTGTACAAATATAAATTCAAATTGAAAAAATCCTTGAAACGAGTATAAACTTTCTAAATCCAAATTCAAGAACTCATGAATACGAGTATAAACTATTCACAAGTTGAAGTTCAAGAACTCCTTGATATGAGTATAAACTATCTAATAAGTTCAAATTTATCGAGACTCATTCATTTTTACGATAAATCGTCCATGAACAAGTCTCGAGGGGGCATTTGTAGATATCTAAATTTTATTGATTTTATATATTTATTTGATTATGGAATCTTATGAAATCCATATTAAATACGTTATTTAATTAATAAAGATATTTTATTTGGTGATAAATATCTATTTTTTGGGCAACAAGTTAACACTATAAGAAATACGCTCATAGATAACGGATATTATCCTTTATCTATGCACCAAAAAGACCGATATATATAGTGGTGTTATGTATAGTATTCTCATACATAACGGATAAATACCGTTATCTATGTAGTTATACATAACGGTTAAAACACAATACGTAACACTTATATCTCCGTCATGTATACATCTTATTTATAACGGTTATTTGCCGTTATAAAATGTATTTCAACCGTGTAGTATTGTCACTATATATAACGGTATTTTGTATTTTAGATAACGACCTTTTTGCCGTTATCTATGTTATAATACATAACAGTTATATACCATTATGTATTCCGCTGTAGATTCCAATATATTTTTATTTTTTTTAATTTGTCATTTTTTATTTTCAATAAAGAATAAATTATTATATAATAAAATGATACAAATATCACCATTCAAAACATATATTATATATTATCCAAGCATTGTACATACATTGTCATACATGTCTTAAAAAAAAGAGTGAAATGTATATTACATAAGCCATAAGCCACCATTTGCACTAATGTTTATGGTCAATCAACTCTTCAAGATTGAGATTCGATGGCTTGAACTGCAACTTGCCATCAACTGGATAAAAAAAAATAGAACAAATCAATCCATATCAATGGTAAAAAATACATATAAAGACAAAGTACAAGAATGAGATAATTTGTAAAACCATCCCCTATTCAAAAGAACTGGACTCTTAAAGGAAAACCTTTTCAAATCAAATTATAAAATCAACTACAACAAAAATATTAGGTTTTTGGTGGAGCACTGAATTCAATCCCACCAAAAGCAGCTAGACATTCTACAATTTACCATCAAAGAATTAAAAAAAAGTAAAAGAAAACTATGCCTGAATATTCAGTGAAGAAGAACATTCATGAAAAGTTAATTGAGATGGCAAAAAAAAAACTACAGAATGCATTACTATTGGTATCTAAATTATAAATACGTTTGAGCACCCAATATAAATTTAGCCACAAGTTTTTAACTCTAGGATGAAGATATCTATAATAACACAGCAGAAACGGAAGATGAGAACCTGCTGTAAAAGCACATTTAACGTACTTAGAATGATCGGCTTAGCACTTTTCGGAAACCAAAAATCTTTCCATTCTTGTCGAAGGTCGATCGCCACTTTATCTCGCTTAAGCATTTTGCCTATCTGTATGGTTCCAAAATCAAAGGATGGGAAAAGTTGCATGTAAGAATAACACCAATCTTCAATATATAAGATTCAATACCCTTGATACCAAAGAGCTACACGAACATTTATGCGTCAAGTGAAAACATGATAGAACAACTTGTATTTTAGAAAGTGCATAGTTTTAGCATTTTTATTACCAATTGGCCACTTAATATTAAGAGTTTTTACAAGGCGAACAAGTGATAACTTGGCGGGAACTCGAATAAATGAGGACCAATCTCACCTCAAGACATTAAGGGATTAAATGTGATTAATAGGAAAAACGAGATCATACGAGACCCGGTCACATACATAGATAACATTATTGTGCCAAATGACAGCACAACAACTCAAAAAATATTCACCTAAAACACACGCACACACACAATCCTCCCCGATCATAAATAGCGCAATCATACAGGAAAATCGAATCTAATTTCAAGAACGTAGCAAAGAAAAGTAGCCACAACACCGCAAACATTATTGGAAACAATCTTAAAAAGCCCTAAAATATCTTTCGATTACCCCTTGCAAAAATGATCATTTTAACAAGAATTGCAATCACACAAATACAATTTTTGCGAAGTGAATGTGTATGCCTAAATCGAGAGAAATGAGGCAAATAGAATTGCACTTGTCAAACCAGTGGATCCTCAAATGTGTTCGCCGGGATATAGACCGGTAAGTTGAGCAAATAAGAATAATGCATCTCAATCGAGTGAGTCAAAAGAAAGACAAGTTTGATAGCTCGGGTTTGCGAGATGTAGCCGACACTAATCATCCTACATATCATGTGCCAAAACATAATAATGTAATGACATTTCTCATGAAATATTATAAGTCCTCACAACACGCAACACAGTAGATGAAGTTTTTACAAATGTCGAACCGAGAACCTACTCGCACTACACGAAAACGAGTACAAAAGCTCGAAGGTAACATCACGAGCATTTAATAACAAAAGCGAAAGTAACAAGATTAATAGCCAACTAACTCGTCATCGGGTCACAAACCACTCATAAAGTATTTCTCTCGCGGACACAAGTGCATAGTCATTAGAGAAATGCAATATAATCGATTCAAATTAACATTGCCCTCGTTTTTCCTATGCTCTGCTCGCTTTATTGCTCAAAACCAACACCAAAGCCGCACGTATACGAGTAAGATGTAGACAACTCGCCACAAGAAATGAATCAAGCATGAAAAACAAATGCGGCGGCAATGGTAGAAATTGACTTCTTATTCTGGACAAGAACGGCAAGCCACTTTACGCCGATTATGAGAGAAAAGAGAGAGTTATATAGAAAAAAAAACTAAAACTAAAATTAATGCGAAATTAGTTTTAATTAAGAAATAAGAAGAAGAATGGCGAGAGACTCGCGACAGTGGTGGTTTCTACGCATTCTTGCTCGTTTGGGACGAGGAGAGGATGACGACGTTCGGTCCCGCGCGCGGCGGCAACGATGAAGGCGGTCGAGAAACCCAAAGGGTACCGTCGCAGACGAGGGTGGCGCGGTCACGCGCTGGCGATGGCGAGATACGGCGGCCGGCCGTCAGCTGATGCTGCTTCTATCCGAACGCTATCGTTAGATGCACAGTCGATTCACCGGATATGATAGTTCCCTCGCCGGAGTCGAGAGTAAAAGAGAGGTGAATTTCAGAAATTTGGGGGTTTTCAATTTAGGGATCTATGATTTTCGATTTGGGGGGTTTGTGGTTAAAAACAAAGAAGAAGGTGGGAGATGGATGGAGACGGCGGCGAAGCTGATGCTGCCGTCGAGCCCAGAGAGAGAGACGGATGTAGAGAGAGAGGAAAGGGGGGAGGAGCCATGGGGACGGTGACGTCGGACGCAGAGGTGGCGGCGGCGGCGATACACGCCGGAGTAGGAGAGGCCGCCGACTTCTATGAAAGAAGAAGAAAAAGAAAAGAAGAGAGCAGAAGAGAGCAAAAGAGAGATGCGAGAAATAAGAGAGAGAGGGTTATATATATATATATATATATATATATATATATATATATCTGTGTGTGTGTTTTAATTGGGGAAGAATTTTTTATTAAAAAAAATAATCCCTCATATATAACGAAAATCATAACGTTCGGAAAAATCGTTATGTATGTTACTAATACATAACACTCAAACATAACGGAATAACCATTACCGTTACAATTGTAAATAGATAACACTACATACGTAACGGATATTTAAAAACGTGTTATCTTTTCAAAAAATGCGCTCATACGTAACGGTTTTTAGAAAACTCCGTTATCTATGCAGTGTTATGTATGAGAACTTTTCTTGTAGTGTAAGAATATATATTAATTTTTTTAGAGCCAATGAAATCTTGCCTCCTCACCCCTAAAATTAATGATGGAGCCCAAAAGCCCACTCAAGCCTCTCTCCCTACAACTATAAATAGGGTCTCCATACCACTTCAAAATCACACCAAAAAATCATCTTCAAGAACTCAAGAATTGAAGAGAAATTCTCTAAGATTTCTCTCAATATTCATGGTGTCCCGACGAGATTCAAGGCATTCTTCGTGGAAGCAACGCGTTCTTCGTCGGAATTATTTCAAAGTGACGTTTGATTCGGAAACAAGGCAACAGTCTTCCATGTCAACGTTAAAAAGCCCAAAGCTCAACGTTTACTTCGGAAACAAGGAGAAAGTCCTCCACGTAAACGTTATAAAGCTCAAAGCTCAACGTTTACTTCGGAAACAAGACACAAGTCCTCCAAGTCAACGTTAAAGCTTGAAGACCAAGTCCAAAGAGATTAAGGAGATACTAAATCCAACAAATCTCAAAGACTAATTTGAAGATTGTTCGAGGGTCAACTTGAAGAGAAGAATCAGTGGATCAAATAGAGATTGAACCCGCACATATTCGAAATTCTTATATTTGTATGCAATTTTGTGTTTATTGAATTAAATACAATATTTTGTGTTTACAGTAAAAAAAATATGTTATCCAAAAAAAAATTAAAACTATGTTTTGTAATTGATTCCAGATCTTTATTCCATTTTACCGTGAGACTGTCTCACACAAATTTTTATGGCTAATATAAATTTCAAGTATTGTGTTAAAGGAATAAATTTTTAGAGTAGATCAATAATAATAATAACAAAAGATAGTGTTTTAAATTGTTATAGAAGAAATGAATTAAATAGGGACTAATAACAAAAAATGAAGATTATTGCTTGCTAAGGATTGAGATGCTTTAGACCCTCGGATACAACACAAAAAATAATTTTAATGTCCGATGTTGGCTTGCTGTTTTGAATCTTATTAGAGCATTAGTATCGCTTGTGTTTTTAGGGACGCCCAAACTTGGATGGTATCATGGTAGTTTGTTACCTCCAAATTTTTTAGATTTTTATTTTTCCTTTGTACTCCTTTCTTTTGTAGTTTTATTATAGGTTAATCATGTTGACTAGCAAATTAAGTTAGTGGAAATTAATAGTTGGTCACCAATTTTATTCTAATAAATTGTGGCCAACTTTGGGCTGAAGTGACTTAAATGCCCTCCACATCACTTTACAACTACTTTCACTTTCTCTTTCCCCCGTACTCTCTCTTTCACCCACTCCACTCTCACTTTCTCTCTCCTCTCATGTCTCTTTCTCTCTGTACTCTCTTCCTCCACCGCCACTCCCTCCCGTCTGCTGCCGCCGCGTCTTCTTCCTTGATCGTCTTTTCGATTTGATTTATTTGTACACTTTTTCGAACAGTTTATTATTTCTCTTATAGTCTTTTTCTGGTCATCTTCTCCGGCGTAGCTTTCATCTCCATAGTGATTTATTTGAGGTATTTTTACTGTATTAGTTTTAATTGAGTTTTCTAGATCTAGTCTGTCATGTTTTAGATCTAGTCTGTCATGTTCTTGTCATATTTTTCAGATCTTATTGTCCTCTTCGTGCATATGTGTTCTTCCTGCATTTTTCACGTCACTGCGCGTCGCGACTTGGCACACCTGGTACGAATACAACATATTCGTACTAGGTGTGCCAAGGCATAACACGCATAGACTTTGAACACTTGGTACGAATACACACCATTCGTACCAGGTGTGCCAAGTCTATGCGCGGTATGCCTTGGCACACCTGGTACAAATACGTTTTCGTACCAGGTGTGCCAAGGCATACCGCGCCTAGACTTGGCACACCTGGTACGGATATAGACCATTCGTACCAGGTGTGCTAAGTCTAAGCGCGGTATGCCTTGTCACACCTGGTACGAATACGTTGCATTTCGTACCAGGTGTGCCAAGGCATACCAGGATGCGGTTGACCAAAGACAAACACCATCCAGGACATTAGATCTGGAATGTGACGCCATGGATTCCGGAGAGAAAGCTGTGAAATAAGGCAACGGGATCTGGAAGAATCTGGTGCAGCGGCATATTTAGAAGAATCTGGTGTGACGGCAGATCTGGAATATGGCCGACAGAATGTGAAAGTTCAAGGCGGCGCGGTGGATTGGACTGGAAGTACGAAGGCGGTACGGCGGAAGGGATGGAAGTACGACGATGCGGCGGCGGAATGAAAGTACGACGGCGGCAACGGAAGAAATGGAGAAAAATAGGATTTTTAGAGAGAGAATATTTTGCAGAAATAGAGAATTTGAAATTTGAAAACTGAAAAATGAAATGGGTGGATGGATGGTTAATAGTGGTTCTAAGGGCAAATTGGTCCAAATTTCCAAAAGTTGGCCAGAATTTCTACAAATAAAGTTTGTGGCCAACTATTAATTTCCACTATCTATATTGGTTATCCTAAATTTTGCCTCTTTATTATATATCGAGACCTTATTTGACCAAATTCTTTTCAACGGTTAATCATGCAAGTGAATAATATTATTCTTTCAAATTTAACAAATCTAAAATTGATATGATTTCGATACTAAAACAAATTACAACATAAAATAATCAAATTACTCGAGCTTCAATTGGATTAAAGTAATCTGAAAAATTGATTAATAACCAAACAAATTAAACCACAAATTTCTTAATCCCACAAACCTCAAAAAATCATCCACAATAGTCTATTAATAACATATACTAAATTATTTTAATTTCAAACAACATCAGTTGGTGGACTACTAAAATACAAAACCGTGTATGCCACAAATGTCAAAATCCTCAGCAACCAAGAAAAATTCACCAACAACAGCCCATAAATCTTGTCAAATTTTCCACCCCTGATCATCAAATTCGAACACAAATATACCGCCAAAAAAATCATATTCAAAACAATATTCAACAAAAATGAATTCATTTTCTGGACCTTTATTATTTCTGCAGATTTCCCAAGCGCAGCAATCCCACCACCGCCATCTTCTTCAACGACAGAAACCACTAAACTCAGAATCCAAACACTTGATATATAGAGATAAAAAATGTATGCAGCCACACAGAACAAGACAGCATTTTTAAGGTTAGAGATGTCGGAGAAAACGGGTAGAGGGGTGGCCATATATAAGGCGGAGTAAACGTATCCTACGTCAAAAATCGTGGTGTAAAACGCTGTAAGAAATGGCCTCGTCCAAGATTTCATAATACTTAAAGGCAGCTCTTTTAAGGATAATTTGTTGTCGCTGTAAGAATCGGCTGAAACTATGATGACTGCCACCATGGAGAAAAATGAGATGATGAAATAACAAAGAATGAAACCGAAAAAGACTGTAAACAAGTATGGGATATTTTCTTTGATCCCTTCACGTTTGGTCATGAATTCAGTGCTAATGGAGCTTAAAATGGGGAATAAGGATTCCTTGACGAGCATGTCGGACATGAAGGAAATCGAAGTTATGTCGAAGAAGGAGACGAAGAATATTGAGGATGAAATTAAGGAAACTGTGGTGGCTACAGCCATTAATTTTCCATTTTTGTGGAGTAGTTTGATTGATTCTTTCAGAATTTCTGCAAATTTAGAGAACTGATAGAAATCCATGGCGCCTTTGGTTGAATATTCATGCATCAATTGCCTATATATATTGTCTATATACATTAATTTGAAGGTTTCTATTTTCTTGGACTTACGTTTTATTTGAAATCTTCTATATATTGTCTTGGACTTGATACAATGTTATATATGTATATATGATTAGATTATAGTATTAGTTTGACAGATTGAAAATTGAGGAAACCTGACTATATATTTACCGTATTTTAGGTTTGAAAATGTCGTTAACGTCTTTAAGATGCACAACTGCACAAGCCTAGAAGTGTTTGACTTGGTCAAATCTTCTTGAGTTTTGAATTTATCTTTTTATAATTTCTGCTACACATGAAAATAAATTTAGTACATTCTTGAGTCGGACTGGACTATAAATTTCAGTTTGATTTTGTATATGCTAATTAGAATTTATTATATCCAATTAGATTAAATATTTATTTTTAGCATTTAATTTAAATTTTATAAATTAATAATTAATTATTTGGATTGAAAAATCCATAATTAGAGTATGCAGATTTTTTTCACTTCAAATTTCTACGATAAATATTAATTTATGATTCATTAGATTATAATAATTTTATTTTCATAATAAGTATAATTATATAATAAATTTAATAGTGGGGCACCAATTAATAAAACACAGAAATATAGGGACATCAGATGGGAACCGAGAAATGAGATGTAAAATATAGGGGAGAAATTGCTAAAAGATTTATTAGGGTTGTCCCTCCTAATAGGGAGAAAAACATCTCGACTTAATAAAAATCATACATTGTTTTTGGACGGCGGGGCATGACATGAACAAAAATATGTGCAAATACACACATCTGGTTTACTGCCCTCGCCAGGTTTGCAAACATAAGACTGCAAATTACGTCCATACGCAGCAAAACAGTTTCCTCCACAGTTTTTATTTTCATCGCAACGTCCAACCTCATTGCGACACGTGCAAATCTTCTTGCCATTATCCGCGCTACTACTTGTCACTGCGAAATTAAATGGAATTTTATTTCATTTTTTTTATAGGCTCCAAAATATTAGTATCAAACAATGCATATTTATGAAACAACAGATACTACATAGTGTTTACAATTACGAAAGAGACATAAGGTCGTACATTACCATGAAAATTACTATAATGAGTAAATTTAAATGGGAAACAAAAACTGAGAATTCTTTGGGACAATTATTCAAAAAAAAAAAAAAAATTTTAGTTTTATGATTTATGTATATATGTATAGAATAATAACCTGCTGCTAAAACGAGGACGCTTAAGATAATGAGGCATTTTGAGGAGATTGCCATTTTCATTTTGGGGTTGAGTATATTGTTGACGCTTGATTTAATAATTATATGGAGATATATATAGTGGAAATGGTGTAACATACTTCCTAGGAAATAAATATGCATTCCTGCAATTAGAGTTCGATTCTGTAAATTTGAAATCTATTGGTGTAACATACTTTATAGGAAAAGATTACGAAGTCCTGCAATTAAAGTTTGATTATGTAAATTCACAATTGGTTATATCCCAAATATTTCAATAATTGTCAAATTAAATAATCACCAACACCAAAATATATTAAATATATACAAAATATGTTCAATTTTTGTAATTGGAATCACACCCAATTTTCGGTGACCGGAATTATAATGTAGATTTTTATAATTTAATTATGTGGATTAATTTTCTTTAGACTTGAAAAAATTGGTGCCATATAAGAGATATGACAGACGTCGTATACTTAAAAAAAATAATCCTCAATTGCAAACATAAAAAAAAAAAAAATGGGCATGATCCCAAATTCAACAATTGAATAAGTTTGGTACATGTTTGATATATGTTGGTCCCAAGACGGATACCTTGGTGTAGAAGGGGGTGAATACACCAAGGTTTAAAACTTTTCCAAGTTAAAACTCTTTTTAGTGAGCTGGCTGTGTTCGATCCAGCTGGATGGCAGCTTGATCGACACAGCTGGCTGTGTGAGTGTGTGGGGAAGTTGGTGGGTTTGGAAAGTCCGTATGTTGCTTCAAATTATATTGCAAATCTTTGTTTCACTTTTCAGTTAGTCAGTTTATGCAGCTTGAGATGTATGCGTGAGAAGTTAGCTGAATGCATAAATAAAACAGTAAAGAACAAAGCAATTTTAACGTGGTTCGGAGTAATTCACTTCCACTTGGTTTCCAAGTACCAAGCAACTTCACAACTCGAACCTGAGTTGTGTTCCAACAGTTTACGGGCACTGTCAAGCCTACACCTTCAGTTTGCATGTACTGAAGAACCTTCCTTACAGTTTACGGGTACTGTAAAACCTAACCACTCGAATTACACGCTTCGAGCAGGCGTACCTTTACCTAACCTTTCTGGGTTTGGGTTTGGGTATGGGGTTTCCAACTATGAACGAGTTCTTACAATGAAGAACAAGGAGTATGATGAACTCGTTCAATCTAGGCTTAAGATGTTTATATTCTGATCTATTCTGCCTAAGACTGAATGTGTGAACAACTAAGAACACAGCTGACTGGCTGGGTGTTCTTGAAAGATATGGCTTTGAAGATCGTTGTTCATTTTTCTGTTTGCTCTTTTATTTCTTCAGTCGTCTATTTCTTCACCAGTCACTGTTCTTCAATGGTGAGGAGATATATATAGGTGGAGATTCAAACTAGCCGTTGGAAGAGAGCCGTTTGAATCTTACCTACTCTCATTGACTTCTGGCCTTTAACTTACGAAGTAGGTCTGCATCTGCAGAGGCTAGTTCATCTCTGAATTGACTGCGTCAGACAAGATCTTCTGACATCGGGATCTTGTCTTGGAGAAGGTCTTCGTCTTCGAGCTGCTAAGCGTCTCTGCTGCGTCTTGACTCTGAGCTGTGTCTTAGACCTGTGCTGTATCATTAACCTGAGCTGTGGCTTCAACCTGAGCTGTGTTAATAACCTGAGATGTGTTTTAGACCTGAGCTGTGTCATCGACACTAAGCTGGGTCTTTTACACTGAGCTGGGTCTTTGACACTGAGCTGGATTTCCATCACTGAGCTGAGTCTTGATACTGTTGGGTCTTTGACTTTGCTTGGTCTGCTTTGCTGAATACCTCAGCTGTCTGCTTAGCTGTGTCTTCTGTCATGTCTTCTGCGACTACCTGTAAACTAAGTAACTCTATAAGCTCAAACAGGTGAGCTGAGAAAGGCTTAGGCTTGTGCAATCATCTACTCGGTTGGGGTCAGCTGGGTTTTGGTATCACTTCAAAACTCTATTAATTTTCCCAACAATTTCCCCCTTTTTGATGATGCCAAAACCTTTACAACCTTTTACAGAAAAACACAAAATAAAAATCCTAACTAAACTCTTCCTGGCTGCTCTGCATGCCTTGACGAAAGTTTGCGCTCTTTCTCCAGTTACTTTTCCAGCTCGCCATTTGCCTCTTCTAGATTCCTTTTCTGTTCAATCCTTTCCCCTTTTCTATTTTCGTTTTTCTGTTTAATCCTTTCCCCATTTTTGGTTCATCAAAAAGATATTGGGAGTAATGAGAGTCGAGGTCTGGCGGCGGCGTTCTGGCAATAATTTCTTCCCGTTTGAGGTAACTCCAGTCAGCTTGGAGTTAAAACCAATCGGTGTATTTTGGCTCTTCCTTTTTCGGCTGATACCAATTGATGGTCATTCTCAGCTGTATGACTCAGTTTAGAGTGAGTCATCTTGTCTTTCTTTCTCTGCTGAAAGACGCCGTTTGCGAGGTTCCCCCTCAATTGGATAAACCAACTGGGTTTTATCAACTGGGTTTGATTCCCCCTGATTTGATAAATTCATTTTGAAATCCTTGGGGTTCCTGCTGAGTTAGTCCAACTGTGTCCGATTCCTTCTTGATGACACACGTTGATCCAGCTGAGTATTTCCTGCTGGATGCTCTTCTTAAAAATTCTGCTGGACTGGGATGAGATCAATTGTTGATACCAATTGATGGTGAATCTGCTGAACTGAGTTCCCCCTCAGCTTAATTCCTCTTCTGGATTCTGCGATCCATGTTTGATCTAGCTTTATTTGATATCCAGAGGATGACATTTGATAGTTCAGCTGGATTTCTCTCTTAATTCTCCACTTGAATATTCTGCTGGATTGACTTTGCCCTCAGTTGATATCACAGCTGTGTCGATTTCCAGAATGATGAATTTCTCCATGAATTTGATAGTAGGTGACTGTTTTTTCTCAGCTGCTTCCTACTTCACTTGAGCCAGTGATTTTCTCAATAATTACGTTCATCTGTCAACTTGATCTCTGATCTTGAGAAGACAGTCAGCTGTTCCACGATCAGCTGAGTTCACTGCTACTTTGCGGGGTAGAATCTTCGATTTCCTGTTCTTTGAAATGCATTCTTGCGCATTGAACTTACCAGGAAAACCGTTGTCACAACAATTGGCTGGGACCAGTACGCTTGACATATTCTTTGATGAGCTTTGAGGTGAGTCATGAGCTTTGATCATTAGTTGTCCTTCTTTCTCAGCACGCTTGATGACATCCTCAATTACGTCTGTCCCTCCTTGACCTGTTATCACTCCTTCGGCACCCAGTTGTGATTGGGTCCGGCTTTGTTGCTGAGGGTTCCATTGAAAACCCCGAATTGTCCTTGTCTTTTGTGAGTGATACTTCTGGTTGGTCTTTAAAGGGGTCCTTTCTTCTTTGGACCTTGTTAACTGCTTGAACTCCATTTTCTTTGATGAGGTCCATTTCCCAGCTGGAGCATGTCAGCTTGATATCCAGCTTGATATCCCGTCTGCTGGAATCTTGATGTGAAGCTCGGATGATTTCCAGCTTTATAACCAGCTGAGATCATTCTCAGCTATTTTTTTTAGTTGACCTTGATGTCTGTGCTGGATGACATTCTGTCTTTGATTTTGATTCCAGTCAGCTGGATTTATCTGCTGCCTTTGAGCTTTGTGATCAGCTGGGAGTTGCTGCTTTTCTTGGGCTTGGAGTTGCCGAGCAGTTTTCTTCTTTGATATGACTGAGCTTTGAAAGCTGGCTTGATGATGTTCGATCTTTTTGGAACATCCATGGCCTTGGTTCCAGCTGTGTTTGTATTGGCTGGAGCCAGTCTGTTCTGATTCAACTCTGGCCATCTTCAGCTTCTTGAACATTCTTCTGCTTGAGCTCATTCCTTAGCTCCGAATTCTCAGCTGGCTAGATTTCAAGGATTTCTAGCAATCTCTTGAAGTCTCTGAGCACTTTTTCGATGAGGTCTCTTTTTAGCATGCAATCAGCTGTGCCATGTCCAGATGGGCATTCTACTTGATTTTGCTCTCTTTCCAGCTGTGTAGAGTTCCTCCTTGATTTGATAGTAGGTGACTTTTTCTTCAGTTGCATCCTACTTCCTTTGATGAGGTCTCCGTTTGTATAGCAGGTAGACAGCTGTCCCAAATCCAGCTGATTCTTCTGCTGCTTCTCGATTCTTTTCTTGAGACCAATGTACTCAGCAGTGTGACTGGCTGAGTTTTTAGTTTTGTATCCAGCTGTCTTTATTTCACAATGGTCTCGATTAATGGGTTTCTTCATTTTCTTCGTCGGTTGATTCAGTAAGATGTTCCAGACATCTTAATCAAGGTGATCATCCTCATCTGAGTCGGAGAAGGAGATTTGATCATCATCCATTTCGCTCGTTTCGAACCCTTTATCCTTTCTTCGGGAGGATGACTCAGCTGGGTTTCTCTTTGGGTAGAGTTGCTTGTCGTGATGAACCTTCACGATCTTCTTGTACCTTTCCTTGCTGTGATCCAGCCTATTGATGCTCCGTACAAGCATGGCAACTTCTTCGTGCAATTCTTCTTTGCTCATATTTTTGAACTCCTTTCTGACTTTTTCAGTCTGAGCTGATTGAGCTGATCTTCTTGACTCTGCACTGAGAGTTGTCTCCTTTGCCTAGGGATTTAGCTCCGTTTCATTCATCCGGCTGGATGATTCTCCGCTTGTGATCCCCAGATTAAATTCGTTGGCTTTCAAGATGGAGAACAATTTTTCCGTTTCCATGCTGCCAAGATCAGTTCTGCTTTGGTGAACCACCTTGTGTGTACACCATTCTGAGAAAAGAGCTGCAAGAACTTTCAAGTTCTTATCTCGAACTGTATATTTTCCAGTTCGGATCGTCTCGATCTCGATGACGAGATTGGAGAATCTGAGCTCCATTTGATCAAAGGACTCGTAGGAGAGTTGCTTGAAGTTGTCGAACTTCTGGCATGCAACTGAGAATTTGTTTTCTTGAATTTCCTCTGAGCCTTCACACAGCTTGGCTAGAGTGTCCCACATCCCCTTAGCTGTCTCGCAGTTGATGATCTTGCTGAGATAAGTGTCCGTCATCGTTGAGGATATGACGTAGCGAGCGTAGCTGTCCAATCCAGCTTGTCTTCTTTCTTCTGGAGAGTATTCATTCCTTGGCTTCACAACTTGCCGGAGCACTGGTTTAGCTCCAGGTGTGGTTTCTGCTTTTCTTTCTGCCTTCTTGATGATGATGGGTCCGTCTGTGAAAACATCCCACATCATGTTGTTTTGCGTGCACAGAAAGCTTTTGAGTCGGAACTTCCATATCTGATAATCATCGACTGAGAATGTTGGAAGATTCCTGCACAGAGAAGATTCCATGACAGTATGCAATATAATGTTTTTAAAAAGATTTTGAAACTTTGAAGGATCTGTTCAGGTAACCACTATCAGCAATGAAATGCTGACTTGACACAGATACAGTGATCTTTTGAACCACTGCTCTGATACCAATTGTTGGTCCCAAGACGGATACCTTGGTGTAGAGGGGGGGTGAATACACCAAGGTTTAAAACTTTTCCAAGTTAAAACTCTTTTCAGTTGAAATTTGTTGTGTTCGATCCAGCTGGATGGCAGCTTGATCGACACAGCTGGCTGTGTGAGTGTGTGCGGAAGTTGGTGGGTTTGGAAAGTCCGTCTGTTGCTTCAAATTATATTGCAAATCTTTGTTTCACTTTTCAGTTAGTCAGTTTATGCAGCTTGAGATGTATGCGTGAGAAGTTAGCTGAATGCATAAATAAAACAGTAAAGAACAAAGCAATTTTAACGTGGTTCGGAGTAACACCTCCTACGTCCATGACCAGGTTCACTGGTAATTCACTACCACTTGGTTTCCAAGTACCAAGCAACTTCACAACTCGAACCTGAGTTGTGTTCCAACAGTTTACGGGCACTGTCAAGCCTACACCTTCGCCTGTTTGCATCGAAGAACCTTCCTTACGCTTACGGCATCGTAAAACCTAACCACTCGAATTACACCTTTCGAGCAGACGTACCTTTACCTAACCTTTTTGGGTTTGGGTTTGGGTATGGGGTTTCCAACTATGAACGAGTTCTTACAATGAAGAACAAGGAGTATGATGAACTCGTTCAATCTAGGCTTAAGATGTTTATATTCTGATCTATTCTGCCTAAGACTGAATGTGTGAACAACTAAGAACACAGCTGACTGGCTGTGTGTTCTTGAAAGATATGGCTTTGAAGATCGTTGTTCATTTTTCTGTTTGCTCTTTTATTTCTTCAGTCGTCTATTTCTTCACCAGTCACTGTTCTTCAATGGTGAGGAGATATATATAGGTGGAGATTCAAACTAGCCGTTGGAAGAGAGCCGTTTGAATCTTACCTACTCTCATTGACTTCTGGCCTTTAACCTACGAAGTAGGTCTGCATCTGCAGAGGCTAGTTCTTCTCTAAATTGACTGCGTTAGACAAGATCTTCTGACATCGGGATCTTGTCTTGGAGAAGGTCTTCTTCTTCGAGCTGCTAAGCGTCTCTGCTGCGTCTTGACTCTGAGCTGTGTCTTAGACCTGTGTTGTATCATTAACCTGAGTTGTGGCTTCAACCTGAGCTGTGTCAATAACCTGAGCTGTGTTTTAGACCTGAGCTGTGTCATCGACTCTAAGCTGGGTCTTTTACACTGAGCTGGGTCTTTGACACTGAGCTGGATTTCCGTCACTGAGCTGGGTCTTGATACTGCTGGGTCTTTGACTTTGCTTGGTCTGCTCTGCTGAGTCTGCTTTGCTGAATACCTCAGCTGTCTGCTTAGCTGTGTCTTCTGTCATGTCTTCTGCTGTCTTCGGCGACTACCTGTAAACTAAGAAACTCTATAAGCTCAAACAGGTGAGCTAAGAAACGCTTAGGCTTGTGCAATCATCTACTCGGTTGAGGTCAGCTGGGTTTTGGTATCACTTCAAAACTCTATTAATTTTCAACAATATATTTTTAAAATGGTGTCCTAATTGTAAATCGAGGTATACATTATGATATGATTTGACAATGATCCTTAACTTTTCGTGTTTCCTATTTAATTTCTCTATTATATTTCACAATTCTCCAAAATACACTATGAGTACCATAATACCCCTATTATATATATACACTTAAACAGAGCTATGTTTTTTTTAATCAAATCGATCCAATTAAATTAAATACACTGCTGTGTTTTAATTCAATTTTGTTCATGTCAATTTTATTAATACACAAATTTTGAGTATACAAATTTTTTAACTTCAAATTTTTGGGTTGAATGCAAATTATGATTCATTTGTTTATAATAACTACCGTATTTAATTATAATAAATATGACTAAATAATAAATTCATAGAGGGGCATGAGTAGAACATAGTAAATGTAGGGACTAAATCCGAACCGAGAAATGACACTGCAAAATAGAAGTAAAATTGCAAAAAAATAGTATTAATTAGGGTTCCCTCAAAATTTTTATAAAATATAAAAGCAAGCCCGGCTTGCCACTTTTAGTAACTTTCATTTTCAGTTATTTTTTATTCCACTTTTAAAAATAATATATTTAATTGTTATTATCTTAATTCTTCATTAATATTTACCAATTAGCTAATTAATGTCGGACGTTACAAAGTATAATTAGTGGTAAAAGTTTAATTAATAATATTAAATTTTCCATTTTTATACTATTTCAAGAAATAATAGATAAAAATAGAATAATATAATTTTACATTAATAATTTTTAGCCAATATCTATGCTTAATATCTGCCATTGAAATTAAAAAAATGGCTATGTTCACCATTCAAATCTTGACATTTCACAATCATGTCCATGATTTTTCCAATTAATCACCCTATTATGCTAATTGGTTGCAAATAGCTAGCCCAAAGCTCAAATTCATTTCTTCATCTTTCTCTAATTCTCTGTTTCCTTAAAACATCATCTTTAAATTGGTGAAAAATGAGTTAGAGAATTTAATCTTTTTCATTTTCCTTTACATCTTCCATGCTTGAGAAAATATGAGATTATGATGTGAATTTTTTTGGCAAGGGCATCAAAATAATTGTGTGTACTTTGATGTTGTTGTAATTGGTTTAGTGAATGATAAGTATACATGCAGATGAAATTATAAAATTTATATCATAACTATTCGTTTTAATTATACATGCGAGAGTGGTGGATGCTGAAGTGAAGCATTCGCCAATAATGGATAAGACGACAGTTGTAAGGGACCGAGTATCTTATGATGACGGAGAAGACGGGAGTGGAGAAGACGATATGCAATTGTTGATTCTTCTACTCTATTTGATTTTTTATGTTTAGATTTTTTTGCTATTGGTTAAGTTTAGATAGCAATTATAATTTATTCAGATAAAAATGATGTTGTTTTAATCTCTCATGGCATATCAACAAGCCACATAGAGATCTAATATTTGTGAGCATATGAAAATAAAAATTACTGATCATACAAATTTTATTTTTGAAATTCGTGACATAAATTTTTTATATCTTTTTTATTTTAAATAAATAAGAAATATTGATGGTCCCAAGACGGATACCTTGGTGTAGAGGAGGGGGGTGAATACACCAAGGTTTAAAAACTTTTCCAATTAAAACTCTTTTGAGTGAGCTGGCTGTGTTTGATCCAGCTGGAAGACAGCTTGATCGACACAGCTGGCTGTGTGCGGAATGTGGTGGGATTTTGGAAAGTCCGTCTGTTGCTTCAAATATATTGCAAAGTTTAGTTTCTCTTTTCAGTTAATCAGTTTATGCAGCTTGAAAAAATGCTTATGAATAGTTAGCTGGATGCATAAATAAACATGAAAGAACAAAGCAACTTAACGTGGTTCGGAGAAACTACTCCTACGTCCACGACCAGAAACCTCTGGTAATCCACTAAGGATACCACTGACTTTTCGCGCAGTCAGCAAGCGTTGCAGCTTAGTTCCTCAAGCTGGATACAAGTTTACGCGTACTGTATCGAAACGTAACCAGACTGTTTACGGGCACAGCTGAAGCCTAACCTGTAGTTTACGGGTACTACAGAATCAACACTCGAATTACGCGCTTCGAGCAGGCGTACCTTTACCTAACCTTTTCTGGGTTTGGGTTTGGGGGTTTTCCAACTATGAACGAGTTCTTACAATGAAGAACTTTGAGTATGATGAACTCGTTCAAACTAGGCTTAAGATGGGAAGGATTATATGCCTAGATACTAGTGGGAGAGAGCTTCAGCAGCCTGAGAATAAACAATAACTCATAAGTATGAAGGCTGCTGGATCTTGAAGCTTTTCTGAGAGATCTCTTGATCTTTGGTTAGACTTCCTTCAATGAAGTATGTTGATCTCTCTTGAATATATTCTCTCGTCACTTCCCTCTTTCTGATGATGAAGAAGACTTCTATTTATAGGGAGAGATTAGAACTAGCCGTTGGAAAGAGCCGTTCTGAATCTCTACCTAACTTCTGACAGGATTGACTTGTCTTCTTCCTTGATTTCCTCGTAAAGCAATCCTAGGTTTGACTTCTAGGTGCTGAGGTGTCGAGTTCCTGATGGTCCAGATCAGATCTGACTTTATCTCAAGTTGACTTCGACTCTGCTGTGCTGGTGACTCTGAGCTGTCTTGAACTCTGCTGGATCATTGACGCTGAGCTGAGTCTTGAACTCTGCTGGGTCTTGACGTAGAGCTGAGTTGTCACACGAGCTGAGTCTTTCCTACAGCTGTGTCTGGAAGAACTTTATCGTCTTGAATCTGGATACCGTTACTTATCACTCGACTTGGCTTACCCTGCTGTGTACTCAGCTGGGTCTTCTGCTGTCTTCAGCGATTCCACCTGAACTTAGAAACTCTATAAGCTCAAACAGGTGAGCTGGAAAAACGCTTGGGTTTTGAGCAAACATCTACTCGGTTGGGGTCAGCTGGGTTTTGGTATCACTTCAAAACTCTATTAATTTTCCCAACAAATATCTCTCGATCTATTTACTTTGTTTGAAAGGAATTTAAATATTGATTATGAATACTTTGTATCAGTAATTTTTCTTATCAAAATTTATTTATAAAACGTTTGTTATCGATTTTTATCCACTTTAATTAAATGTATAATTTTACATCTTTAGACATAATAAAATAAAACAAAAAGCTATTCATATCTTAAATGCAACTATATTTTTGCATAAAGTTCATCATAATATTAAAATGTATATTTTTATATGTTAATGAGTAATTCAACCATACTATTATTGTGGAAGCAACCATGCATGTTATATTTATGCGATGGAGAGCTATTTTTAGTGAGGAATATTCTTGAGCATAAGACTATTATATAGATGACATGGGTTGGAAGAGAAGAATATGAATGGGTTAATGTAGTCCTGTGATGGTGAAAACGAGAGATTAAGAAGATAATGTACAATCATCAATTTGTTTACTCTACTTTTATTAATTTATGATTTAGATTTTCTTTGCTTTCAATTAATATATTTGTTGTTTAATTTATACAGATTAAAACGACGTCGTTTTGATCTCATTTGAAATCCCAACAAGCCACATATAAATTTCGGAAACATAAACTATTACTGAAAAAAAATATTAAAATGTGGTGTACCAATTGTCTAACATTGTCTAACATGATCCTCACGTATCGCGTGGATGTAGCACTAGTAGGATAAAAAAAAACATCTCGAGTTAATTAATAAAACTCATACATTAATAATTTTGGGCGGACATGAACAAGTATAAACGCAAAAACACACAGCTGGATTATTGCCTTCTTTAGGTCCGCAAATATAAGTCTGTAAATTACGTCCGTGCGCATTAGAACAGTTTCTTCCACATTGTTCGTCGCAAGCTCCAATGTTATATTGACACGTGCAAATCTTCTTATTCCCAATCACCAGGCGACTACTACTTATACATATTTTTATGGACAACAAGGCTCAACTAAGCGATAAGACACTTTCCCTCTAATCATGAAGTTGAAGGTTCCAATTATGCATGTGTGCGTGTATTGAAACTAAAAAAAAAATATGAAACAATGAATATTACATAGTACGTGTTGACGATTACAAATGGGTCATAATGCACATAACCGCAAAAAGTAAATAAATATAATGAGTAAATTTGGGAAATAAAAACTGAAAATTCCTGAGACAATTATGCAGGATAGTAAAGATCTGTAGTTTTATGATTTATGTATAGAAATAATAGAATAATATATAACCTGTTAGTAAGAGGACGCTTAAGATTGTGGGATTTTGAGATTGTGGCCATTTTTCTTTTATTTTAGCTAGGGGGTGAGTATAATATATCATATTGTTGAAGCTGGACTATATGGGTATATATAGTGGAAAAGGTGTAACATACTTTTTATGGAAAAAAAAAATGGAGAGTCCTGCAATTAAAGTTTGATTCGGTAAAATTTCGATTGATTATATCCAAGCTAGCATTTCTATAATTAACATTTCATGTTTTCTATTTAGTTTCTCTATATCACAATTCTCCAAATCCAAGATATATAAGGGGCCATAATTATGGTTGCCATAACACATATACCCCTATAATTTAAACCAGACCATTTAATAATTATGATTTTTAAGAAACCGATCAATTTAAATTAATTCCATTGTTGTGATTAATAAACCCTAAAGTGTTTTGGAGGGTATTAAAATTAATTAAGAAAGTATATCAATTAACGAAATTCTTTAAAAATCTCCCAAATCATCTAAAAATATTATTTCTAACAAAATATGGATAATCCTATTGCTATTATTGAAAAAAATATATGGACAACACAACTCAAAAAGAAAAAAAAACAATATATAGATAATCCTATTGATGTTATTCAAACTATATCATCACAATACTACTGCTACATTTCGTGGGTTACCTTACAAAACTGTACACTACAAAAAAACTCTAAAAATCCGTCGGTAAAACAAAGGAATCCGTTGGTAAACAGCTCACCGACGGATTTATGCCGTCCTTAAATACGTCGACGGTAAAGATTTACCGACGGATTTATTTCCGTCGGTAATTTAACGACGGATTACCGACGGAAATTCCGTCGGTGACGTTCTGTTTTTTGTATTCCGTTGGCTGGAAATAGCGACGAAATACCGATGGATTATCCGTCGGTAATTACCGACGGATAAATATCCGTCGGTAAGTTTGAAGAATCGAATCACATATTACCGACGGACAATTCGTCGGTAATTACCGACGGATAAATATCCGTCGGTAGGTTTCGAAGAATCGAAACACACATTACCGACGGATTTAGGTCCGTCGGTAATGGTTTTATCAATATTTTAAAAAAAAATTGTATTATATATATATATATATTTATTTTTGCAATATTTTTGTCGAATTAAAATTTCCAACAAAAAACCAAACATCAGGCAAAATAATTAATTTGCATTAAAAACGATTTGTCATATATCAAATAATATCATGTTCAACAGATATAAATGTAAAATGTAAAGTAGTTTAAATATTATAAAATAATAAAAATACTAAATAATTAAAAAAATATCCAACAAACAAGTTAATCATACATCAGGACCAGGGGGTGGAGGTGGACGAAAACCGCCCGACGCCGCATCCGCCGGAACTCGGCAACCATCGCTCCCGGACGTGCACGTGCCTCGCGTTTCGCCTGCTGCTCCTGCTCGATGCGGGCACGTGCCTCTCGCTCCTCCTGTAGATGCTCCTCTAAGCTGCCGATTCGTGTCTGAAACATCTCTTGTGTTAGAGCAGCCGTAGAACCGGAGCTACCACTGGATGCAGTCTGTCCGAGCTGGCTGCTGCCGAAGTTTCCAGTGCCGTAGCGCCTCTGCTTCTTGGGCTATGTGATCTCCAAATAGATCTCGTTCAAATCGGATCGTCCCTCCGCAGCAGCCCGACGATGAATCTCGGCCTAATTCATAAATATAAATGTGTTAAAAAATATATTATCATCAATTATCACAATTAGAAAAACTTAATTAAATACTTACATCAATTTTTTCATCCCTCGGCGTCAGATAAGTTCCATCGGTGTTCACGTGCAGTCGGCAGAAACTCGCATAATTCAATGCATCCGGTGCGACCCCCTGCTCTGCTGCCTATTCATGCATTATTACAAAATATCATATATAAGTTTTAATTATAAATTAAAAAATATAATATATACATATATATATATATATATATATATATTTGGTTAACAAGTTAATTAAAAATTACGTACCAACGACTGAACGAGGAGACGAGTGGATCTTGATCCTCCCCTATGCTTGCTAATCCCTGTGCCGGGTCCATCGGGCTCAGCCAACTGATTTGTACGAGCTTTTTCTGATCTAGCAATCACATCTGGATTCGCCCAATACTCTTGCAAACCCGTCCAAAACTCATCAGTCAAGTAAGGGGGTTTTGTGTCAGGGTTTTTGATCCACAGTTTCTTCATATCGTTCACCCACCCACTGTATCTGACACGTGCCTTGGTCTCCCACATTTTATACACATCTGCTTCCCACTCAGCTGGTCAACTAAAATATTTTTGTTGAACAAAATATTAATTAATAAGTTAATCACATTTTATTGATAATAGTAGTAACAAACTCCTGAAATTTTATTACCTTAAATTCATTAAAGAATATAGCCTTGATGCTATCTGGAGTCAATTTCCAACTAAACCCTCCTGGATTTTGAATACTCTTAAAAATCACTGTAGCAGTATGAGAGATCCCAGGTACCTCTAGTAGATAACTTTCCATTTGTAAAAAAAAAACAAAAAAAATTAGACAATTAACATATAAATATATATATATATATATATATATATAATATATCATATATTATAATAAAAATTTCAATATTTATTATATATATTAAAAATTTCATATAATAAAATTTTAATATGAATTACGATAAATATATACATACCCCTTGTCGTCTCTCTGAAAAATCACCCTCCCCGTACTGTCTCTCTGGAAAAAAACAAGTGGCCTACTGGAGCTAGCAGGTGCTGTCTCCGGAGGGGTATCTGGTACCTGCTGTGAAGAGGGTGGAGTAGCACCTAAACGTGTAGCTGAGGACTCCGACTCGGGCTGACTGCCCGAGCTAGAAGGAGCACGAAAACCTCTACGTAGATCCATGATATCTGTTTCACAAAGAACATTGAGATGTACATATATATTATATTACTTAATAACGACATATAAATTACTTAGCTATATTATATTACATTGATTGTAAACCATCTGAAGACCAACTTCAAATTCAACCGACGTAAGGAAGCCTTGATTAGCACTCATTCTTGCAAAAAAAATTTGACAAAATATAACAACATTGAGTACAACACAATCAAGATATTAGACTAAGTACATTCACATGATATATACATAGACAATTGAGGTTTCAAATAAACCTATCACTAGTTGTCATAACCATCATCTTCAGCACTACTTTCCTCATCCGACGACATTATATCTTCATCGATATCTTCTACACCCTCATTCTCGTCAATTTCTATGGTTCCACCTCCTGGATGATCAATCTGTGTCGGATAATCATCTATTACAGTTTGTGTACCCGTTATAATGACGTGATATTCTTGAAACGGTTGATCTAATGTTGATGTAGATGTTTCAGTAGAGACTTCTACATTAGATCGAGCCTTGACTTTGCATGCTGCCCACCAATTCTTTTTTGCTTGATTCATACTAGGATAAGGACAATAAAACACTTGAATGACTTGATTAGCTAAAACAAACGGGTTGTACTTCTTATATCTACGACTGTGGTTAATTGAAACAAACTTGAAGTCTGAATGAACCTCTGTTCCCGAATTAGATAAGTCAAACCACTCACATCTGAACAATGTTGTCCTCTTCAACAGATAATTCTGATACTCCAATACACACACCTCCAGCAGACGCCCATAAAAGTCTTGCACATCTCTATCATAGATCGAGCCTTTAATACAAACGCCACTATTCACAGTCGCTTTATCCAAATCATGGTCTATCGTGTGGAACCTATATCCATTGACTACATATCCTGAATATGTATCAACTCCATTAATAGGTCCATCTGCAAGATCCTTAATATATTGGTTCAAACCGTGGCAGGAATGACGTTTAACCTGTGATAGATATGTCATGTTTTGTCAAATATTTTTCCATACAACAAAACAAGATCCTTAATTTATTGAATATTAAGATAAATTTAATCTTACATAGTATTTGAACCAGTTAGCAAACTCGTTATCGAACTTAGTATCTAACTCGGATCCGGAGATTAAGGGATTCATTGCTCGCATTTCATCCTCAAATACTCTTCAAAAAAGGATAAATGTGTATGTTAATATGTAAGATGTATATATTCATATAGATTGAATATTACGTGTAGTATTAACCTCACATATGTGTCGGTAACCTCCGCACAATTGGATAAAATATACATATGCGCAGCATTGTATTCTTTCGTATCCATATATCTTCTAGTACTTTTTCCAATTGGACGTCCAGATACCTTGAAAATTGAGAGCATATTAGGATCATCATTTTCTTCAACTATCCCATCATCGTTGCGATGCATATTTCTCAATCTCGTGGTCACATGATTCTCAAAATAGTAAGAGAAAAATGTGGATATTTCTTCCATTGCATATGCATTGCTGATGGATCCCTCAACCTTGGCTTTATTTTTTATATGGTTTTTCAACATCCTCAAATACCTCTCAAGTGGATACATCCACCGATACTGAACTGGGCCGGCAAGGTGTGCTTCCTCCGCCAAATGAACCGGTAGGTGCTCAATGGAGTAAAAAAAACTCGGTGGGAATATACGTTCCAGCTTACATAGAGTTACTGCTATTTTATCATTGAGGATGCCCATATCCTCTATTTTAAGACTCCGGGAGGTCAACTCCTTGAAGAAGCAACTTAACTCTGTAATTGGTTGCCAAATGTGTTGAGGAAGAAGTTCACGAAAGGCAATAGGCATTAACATCTGCATGAACACGTGACAATCATGACTTTTCATGCTATTCATCTTTAGCTGGACTAAATCAACGCATCTGCTAATATTGGACACATATCCATCGGGAAATTTAAGACCTTTTATCCATTGAAGTAAGACTTTTTTCTCCCCTCGGTCAAGTGTGTAACATGCTTTTGGATACTTGTGTGTTACATCACAACGTTTCAATTGTGGTCTATTGCAGAAGATATTCAATTCTTCTCTAGACTTTTCTGTATCTTTTGTCTCCCCTTTCACATTGAGTACAGTATTGAAGACGTTATTAAACACATTCTTTTCAATGTGCATGACATCGAGATTATGTCGAATCAAAAGGTCTTTCCAATAAGGAAGATCCCAAAATATGCTTTTTTTTTCTTCCATTCAATGTGAGGATCTCTCGAGACTTGCTTGTTTGTGTTATCAAAGTCTTCGGTTACCTTCACGAGACCCATTCCCTCTATAAGATCCAATATGTATGTTCCTGATTTCTGTTCAGGTGGATCGATTTGACATGCCTTATTTATCCTAAATACAGTTTTGTTTCTCCGAAATACGTGAGTGTGAGGTAAGAATTTTTGGTGGCAGTCAAACCATGATTGTTTTCCACTATTCGGTAGAGTGAACGCTTCAGTATCTTCCATGCAATGTGGAAAAGCCAATCTTCCAGCTGTACCCCACCCAGATAACATAGCATAGGCCAAAAAATCACTAATGGTCCACATCAGAGCTGCTCGCATTTAAAAATTGTGTTTCAATGACATGTCATACGTTGGCACACCTATTTCCCACAAGAATCTCAACTATTCTATTAACGGCTGCAAAAAAACATCCAACTTCATCTTCGGATTGGATGGCCCAGGCACCAATATAGTGAGGAACATGAATTGTTCCTTCATGCACAGCCAAGGCGGCAAGTTATAAGGTGTGACAATCACCGGCCAAGAAGAATACTGCCGTCTTGATTGCGCAAAGGGCGCGAAACCATCTGTTGAAAGGCCCAATCTTACATTTCGGATCTCTTGTGCGAAATCAGGATAAACATCATTCAAGTGCTTCTATGCTGGAGAGTCCGCATGATGGCGCATAATTCCATCATCTGTAGAAGTAGCATGCCAACGCATATGTTCTGCTGTTGCTTTAGATGTATATAGCCTCTGCAATCGCTGTGTAAGGGGAAAGTAGTGCATCTGCATTGCAGGTACACGTTTCTTTCTACGGCTTCCAGAAGCACGATAGCTATCCTTGAATCGGGATGTGCCGCAAAACTTACAGTTCTCCAATGCATGGTCGTCTTCCCAATAAAGCATGCAATTCTTAATGCAACAATCAATCTTCTGTACTGGTAAACCCATGCCCCGTAGTTGTCTCTTCGTACTATATAAGTTTTCAGGAGACAAGTTTTCTTTTGGAAGAGCCGACTTAAATAATGTAGCGAGTTGATTAAAACACCTCTCAGAAATATGATTTTCTGCCTTGATGCTAAAAAATTGCGTCATAAATGATAACTGTGAATGACTATCACAACCGGTATACAATGGATTTTCGGCTGCATTCAACATGTCATAAATCTGTTGAGCTCCAGGATTCGGCGGCTCTTCAATATTCGTCTGCTCTTCAAAATTATTAGAAGGACCCGTATGATCCATCACCATCCTATGATAGTTATTTGATGATTGTTCATCAACATCCATTGTAATAACTTCTGTCGGCCTATACTGCTCTACTTCCCCGTGATAAACCCAGATTTTGTAATTCAAGATGAACTCACGCCTAGAAACGTGATCCCTAACTTCATCAACCTCCCGAAATGCCAAATGCTTACACTTCTTACATGGACACCTGATTTTATCTCCATCCATGTACTCCTTCTGATTACTTGCATACTCAATAAAACTGTCAAGTCCCTTCTCAAATGCAGGACGATCATGATAACGATGATACATCCACTGACGATTTTCACTCATTCTTGTAAATTCTAACAAAAATATAATAAATGCATTAATTACTTTAATCAAACAAAATTTCGGCAGCATAACCCTACTATCCTAATTACCAAGTGCTCGACTCTACCGGCAGCTATAGTAACCATAATGGTTCTAAACGTCTATATCTACCCCCAATGTGAATATCCTTAATTAAGATGTAATTAATTTCTATCCCAAAGGGAGTAGATCCTTAAGAAATTAATTACATCTTTCACCAACAAAGTTCTAAGTTCATCCCCAACTTATAAATCATAAATAACGCGATCTTCAACATAATATTCACATGAATAAATAATATCACATTATTGGGAGACGATTCTTAAGATGTAATTAATTTCTATCCCAATGAGAGTAGATCCTTAAGAAATTAATTACATCCATCCCAAATTTATACTTACACAATTGCTACAAACTTTAATATATACATCTTAAAACAATCTCATGCTATTAACATCATAGATCAAAGTTACACTTATACAATTACTATAAAGTTTATTATATATAAATCATTTTATACAACTACACTATATATACAATTAAATCATCATCATAAAACAAACTCATGCTATTTACAATAAATTAATTTACACTTATCAATTATACTGCATGTTATACTTATAATTCATCATAAATAAATTTCATGCTATTTATACTTATACTTCAACATCAAACAAACTCATGCTAATTTTTACATCATAAAATAAACTCATGCTATTCAAATCATATTTCATTGGCAAATAATCGAACAAATACACAATTCATGAACTACAATAATTTAACTAGATTCAAATTCTAATTATTTATGAAAACTAACTTGGAAACAACGGGATAGGAAAACTAACTTGGAGGGTTGACCATTGCAGAAGCCGGCGACGATGGCTGCAATTATGACGGGAGTGGCAACTGCAAATCTGGGCCGAAAGAGAGAAACAAAGAAAGAGACAGTGAGAGAGACAAATACAGTAATTAAGATAGAAATGGAGAGAGATAGAGTGCATACCGTGATGGGATAACCCAGAAGGCGGCGGCAGCAACAAGCACCGGTGGCGGCGGCGAGGTAGGGGCGGGGCTGGGCGAGAGAGGCGGCGAGGCGGAGACAGACAAGGCGGAGGCAGGGGCGGGGCGGGACGGTGGCGCGGCAGCGAGGCAGGCACGGCGGCGAGGCAGGGGCGTGGCGGAGCGAGTCGAGGGGAGAGAGAGAAAGACAAGGCGGAGGCGGGGCGAGGCAGGGGCGGAGAGTGAGGGAGGCGCGGCGCGGCGACGAGGCGGCGGGTACGACGGGGTGGAGAGTGAGAGAGAGAGAGGAGCGGACGGGACAGGACGGGGCGGGGCGGAGCGGGGTGGAACGCTGGCGAGGCAGTGGGAGGCGGGCGGCGGAGGAGAGTGAGAGAGAGAGAGGCGGACGGGTGAATGAGGAAGAAATTAGGTCTGCTGGGTATATCGCAGATTTACCGACGGATTCAATCCGTCGGTAATTATATATAATTAATTTATTAATTTTTTTCCGAATTATGATTACCGACGGACTTTAATCCGTCGGTAATTAACGACAGATAAATCCGTCGGTAAATATATATAATTAATTTATTATTTTTTTCCCCGGGTTATGTTTAACGACGGATATATCCGTCGTTAAGTACCGACGGAAGTTAATCCGTCGGTAATTAACGACAGATAAATTCGTCGTTAATTATTATTTTTGATTAAATATTATTTTTCGCCTGTTTACAAATACCGACGGATATATCCGTCCGAAGTTTGTTTTTTTATTTTTAATTAGATAAATTAAATATTACCGACGGATAGCTCCGTCGGTAATATTACCGACGGCTAATAGCCGACCCGCCTTTTTTCCGTCGGTAATTACCGACGGAATTATATCCGTCGGTAATAACAGTTGGTAAACATGCATGTTTTTTGTAGTGGTAAGTGATTTATATTAATTTATGATCTGATATTTAAGCCGAGTTGTAAATATGACATCATATATAATCATATTCAAATGTTTAATTAGACACGACATATTAGAAAATTTCATCTCGATAGTGTCGAGTGCCGATTAAGGCTCAACAAGTGGAATAACGTCTAATTTCGCGTACTCAACATCGCTCCCCTGCAATTCAACCTCTTGTCCGTACCCTAATTCCTTGACACGAAAATACAAAATTGTGTAGGCCACAAATGTCAAAACCCTAACCAAACAACAAAAATTCACCAACACCAACCCCCAAATCTTCTCATGATCACCACCCATCATCATCACGCTCCATCCCACCAATACCACAAAATAAATAAAATTCAGAAAAACATTCAACAAAAAAGCATCCAATCTCCGCCCCTTTATTATCTCTGCAGATTTCCCAATCGCAGCAATCCCACCACCGTCTTCCTCCACCACCGAGACCACCAAGCTCAGAATCCAAACACCGCACACATACAGATACAAACCGCAGGCGGCGGCGCCGTACACAACGGCGGCTGCTCGGGCAGCGAGGTTTGAGGAATCGAGGGAAGAAGTGAGCAGTGGAATGGCCAAGTACAAGGCCAAGGATTCGTATCCCACGACGGAAACCGTCGTGTAAAAGGCCGTTACAAACGGCCTAGCCCAGGATTTGGCGATGCTCGAAGACAGCTCTTTTGAGGTTAAAGAACCGCCGCTGCAGGAGTAGGATGAAACGGTAACGGTGGCCGTGGTGGAGAGAAACGTGATGATGAAGTAAAGAGGCAGGAAACCCTTTGGGAGATTGTATGTGATTCCCGTGGCGTCGCTGATGATTTTGGAGATGACGGAGCTTGAGATTGGGATCATGGATTCCTTCACGAGCATGTCGTGGAGTACGATGGAGTTCGACGAGGCGGAGAAGATGAAGAAAAAAATTGAGTATGAGATCATGGAAAGTGTGGTTACTAAGGCCATCATCTTACTGTTTTTGCCAAATAGTTTTATGGATTCTTTCAGAATTGTGATGAAACCGAAGAATCTGTAGCAGTCCATGGCGGTTTAGTTCGGTAATAGGCCAGGATTGTGCATCAACTATTTATGTGTTAATTTGCAGGGATCAATTAAGATTTCTAGATTTCTTGTTTTTGGACTTGGTATATAATTAGTACTATTTTACTTGGTCCTTTTTTTTGAGAATATTTTACTGGGTCAAAGTTTGAAGGTAGATATGCAACTATGAAAATTAAGCAAAGTTTCCCTTGTTTATTTATAGGCCCTTTTTGACTTAAGATAGAACTGTCCTTCAGTCAATATTATTGGCCAAAATGCATACAAATTCCTGACCTTTTCTCAAATTCTGGTTTAATTCAAAACCTTTTAATTTTTGCAAAAGAAATCTCCACTTTTCAATTTTGCTTAATATTCTCCCGACGACGAATTTGGGTGAAATTCAAAGTGACGTGGCATTCAAAATGACGTCGTTTTGATTTTAAGAATTAAAAAATAAAACAAATTAAATTACATATCAACAATTAATGCCACATCATCATCTTCTTCCCCTTTGTCTCTCTCTCATCTCTCTCTCTCTCTCCCTGCTGACTCTCAAACATCTTCCATGGCTGCTGCTGAAGAGGAGATCCGCGCAGTGGCACGAGCAGCGCGTTTCCGGCGACGGCAACCAAGGACGAAGGAGGGCAGTGGCTCTTTGTTGTCGCGTTCTCGGCGACGCACGGTGCAACACCGGATCTGCTGCGGTGGCGCGCGAATGGAGGCGCCGGAGCGCTGGTTCGATGCGCAGCAGCAGCAGCAGTTCGGGGTGGCTGATTGGTCGCGTTTTCCGGCGACTTGAGCGGGTATGGGCTGCAGCGGCTTTAGCGCAATCGATGGTAACCGAGGTCGGAGAGAGCAGCGCGTTTTCAGGCGCGCGGCAGGGCTGCCTAGTCGCATTTCCGGCGACCCTTGGTGATGGGATTCCTGCAGCAGCCGTTTTCGGGAGATTAGAGAGAGAGAAAGGTGTTAGAGATGATGAGGTGGCAATAATTATAGATATGTCATTTAATTAATTTTTTTAAAATTTAAAATCAAAACGACGTCGTTTTGAACGCCACGTCACTTTGAATTTCACCCAAATTCGTCGTCGGGAGAACATTAAGCAAAATTGAAAGGTGGAGATTTATTTTGCAAAAATTAAAAGGTTTGGAATTAAACCAGAATTTGAGAAAATGTCAGGAATTTGTATGCATTTTGGCCAATATTATTGGGTATAAATTATTTAGTAAGGCTTGATCAATTGAAAAGCTACATGAAATTTATTTGTCAATATTGACTGGGTTCATAAGTTCAAGGCTAGCTACTATATGTTAATGTCGTACCACGTTCTTCAATTTGGAACATTATTGCACTCCATTTATTTAATTTATTTATGATAATGATAAATTACACATTACATATTTATCTTTTTTAATTGTGACCATCAAACTGGAGTACTATATATAGATATATCATGGATTCAATTTCCACCACCTCCACCATAACCCGACCCGTGCCCCTCACCTTCACCACTTCCCTCCCCGGACCCCCCACCACGGCCCGACCCTTCCCCACCACCCGAACCTCCCCCACGGCCGCCACCACCGCCACCTGAGCCCGATCCTGCTCTTGATCCAGCAGAAGAGCCTGCTGATGAGCCTGCACCACCACCTCCACCAGAAGTTGAACTTGAACTCGAGCTCGAACTAGAGCTCGAGCTAGACCCCCCGCTTGAGCCGGACCCTGCACCGGCTCCAGAACCACTGCCACCGCCCCCTAAACCGATGCCAATTCCAGCACCAATGCCGATTCCTAACCCGCCCAAATCGAGGCTTAGGTCTTTCCTTGCAGCCCGGCTCTCGGAAACTTTTGCTAGGGTGGCGAGGATTAACATAGATAGATAAATATATGACTCTATCTTAGCCATAATAATGGCTTAGAGTTATAACCGATATAACAAAATATATAGGAAATTTTGGAGAAACTGCAAATGCTTTGATTCTGTTGGTGTGATCACACAATGTTACACTATAGAGGTATTTATAGTTACATATATCGCTGAAGTTGGCCTGTAAATAGTGGCAATTATATATATAAAAAATGGTGTATTTTGAAATGTTTTATAATTTAGAGATTTTGTGGATGAGGAGAGCTTATAAGGCATGCAGTGGAAATCATGTTGGATTCCTCGATCTTCTGCTGGCCATTATCTTTAATATATATGTTGCCAATCCGACTTAGGTCATTTATGGAATACGTTATTTATTAGCATTATCGATAGTTAATTTTTGGCACAATGCATTATGAACTTTGAGTTTTTATTTCATTAGATCCTCCTACAATATTTTCGTTTTATTAAGTCCTTGTACTTTCATTTTCAATTTTAATGAGTCCTTATTTAACGGAATGTTAACTTTTCCATTAACTAATTTACAAGTCATCATTTATTTATTTAATCATATTCCACCTCATATTTTATGTTTTTTTTTAAACTCATGTTTGTAAATATTATTATCAAATATTAATGTAGAAAAGAAAAATCAATTTCTCAAAAAAATGATTGAGATTGGTGCAGCAGCTACATAAATCCAGCTGGCGGTGAGCTTCCGGCCAGTAATTCCAGGCCAGACCTGTCGTCGTCTCCAAAAAGGATGGGGCATCTTGAATTTGAAGGTTTTCAATCAACCTGCAACTAAAGAAATGAGGTTTTGAATTTCTAGAAAATTAGAAATGATGGATGTTTGCTGCAACTAAAGATAGAAACAAATGGTGGGTTTTCATCAAGAGTAGATCCCAAAATGATTATCCAATCACCAAAATTTGTAATTAAAGAATCGAAATCTCAACCCTCCCCCACTTCAAGAATCAAGGATCCCCAATTTGCAAGCAAATTAAGATTGCAGCAGCAATCCACCACCGTCCTCGACCACAACCGCCATCGCCGGCGCCACAGCCAATCTTTTTTGAGGTATTGATTTTTCTTTTCAACATTAATATTAATATTTATATAATATTTACAATTATGAGTTTATAAAAAAATTTAAAACAAAATATGATGTGGAAAATCATTAAATAAATAATGATAACATGTAATTTAGTAAATGGAAAAAGTTAACATTCCGTTAAATAAGGGCTCATTAAAATAAAAAATGAAAAAACAAGGATTTAGTAAAACAAAAAATTGTACGAGGACCTTATGAAATAAAAAATCAAAGTATAGGGACCTCATAATGCATCTGCCTTAATTTTTGAATTTTTAATGCAAAATGATTTTCTCGTGTTGCACTTAGCTAGCTAGCTAGCTTCACTAACTACATTGCAATACGTATCATGTATGTAAGGGTGTCTCCAATGGTTGGAAACCAGTTTCAGGTTCCAAACCGGTACATCAGCGCCACGTCAGCTTTTGGAACTCACCTACTTTTTTATCTAACACTTTCTCCAACAATGAAACCAGTTTCTACTATTTAAAGGGTCCCACTATAATACACACTACATTAGTTTTGAACTTTAAAATATCATCATTTGCTCGTTTCAAATCGGATTTTTACGATTTTTATGTCGAATAAAAGCTCTCGTCGTGATCTTTAATATAAGATATATGTTCAATATGTTTTAGACGAGCTAATAGGTCCGTATTTATGAAAAACTATTAAAAAAACTCGAAATGAAAAAGGCAAAAAAAAAACAAAAAAGTCAAAGTTTGCGTTGCAAGAGTTTCGATTTTGAGCGGTTTCAGCTTGGAAACCAGTTTCTTTTTTGCACAATGGTGTATTTGGTGGGTTCCAAATTTTGGAACCCACCATTGGAGACACCCTAAGTTTTACGTATTGTAAATCATATAGCAATTAATCTTTTTTAAAATGATGTTTCACTTATCTAATTTTATTTCAAATTTATGAGACCGTTTCCACATTTATTTTAGCCTTACTAGCTAGTTACGATTTATGAAATTTGTTATATACAATGATGCGATACATATCTATTACTCCCTCCGTCCCATCCAATTTGTCTAGTTTACTATTTGCACGGAGATTAAGAATAAATGTAAAAAGATAGAAAGTGGGTAGGTCCCACCACTTTTGAAGTGTTTTGAAGGGTTAAATTTGGGGTAGACAAAATGAATGAGACGTCCATTTATAGAAAGGTAGACAAAATGGATGGGACGGAGGGAGTAATTGATATACAAGATGGAATTCTACATAGGTCATACTGCGGCAGTCTGAGTCATCTTTCCGTCGCTTTGAGGCAGCCCGAGTCAGTTTTCCGTCGCCAAATTTAGCTTCCGTGCTATAAGGTGAACAATAGACTAAAGTTCAAGCTATTTTTGTAATTTCTTTTAAGTTCAGACCATATAATTGTAATATGGGGTCAAAATTCAGCCCATAAAATGTAATTTAATTCTCTTTATCTTTTTCAACAATTTGAACTCTATAACATTAATTAGAGTACAAAGTTATTTTAGGACTTTAACTTTTGTCATTTTGCAAAAGTAGGACACATTTTTTCGGGCTTCCAATTATAGGACAAAATTTAAAAAATTAATCATCATCAGGACAGATTTGGGCTCGATTTATGATGGTCGGGCTAAGTTCCATGTGTGCTCAATTAAAGGGCCCGATGCCCATGTGTCTGCCCATGTGTCAATTTCATAATAAAATTTAAAAATCAAAACTAATTAATTCAAAATTAAAATTAGTAAAATGTGTCTGCCCATGTATATGCCCACGTGTGCTCAATTAAAGGGCCCGATTTTTCGCGCCTTGCTTTCACCTTGTTTCAGAGTCGATTATATCACTTCGATTTAGTCTGGGCAATCAATTTGGGACTAGGGTTCTTCAAATTGGGGTGATATATGATTTGAGTTTCTTTTTTTTTCTGCAACGTGATTTCTTTTTATGGGAGTTAATATTGAATTTACTAATTTTAATTTTGAATTAATTAGTTTTGATTTTTAGATTTTATTATGAAATTGACACATGGGTATCCACATGGGCAGACACATGGGCATCGGGCCCTTTAATTGACCACACGTGAAACTTATCCCGACCATTATAAATCGGGCTCAAATCTGTCCTGATGATGATTAATTTTTTAAATTTTGTCCTATAATTGAAAGCCCGAAAAAATATGTCCTACTTTTACAAAATGGCAAAAGTTAAAGTCCTAAAATAACTTTGTACTCCATTAATTACAGAAAAATATGGAAGGAATGAAACTAAAAAGTAAAAATCATGACTTCACCCTTATAAAAAAAATAATATCAAATTTTGAATCTCCAAAATTCTGACCTTACCCTAGAAGACTAGATAATAAATAAAACTAAATTCCAAGTCTCTTGTCGAGAAATTGGCAGTGTGCAACATAATTACATAACATGTAGAATAATCAGGTACTCCATATTACATTAGTAATTATAATTACATTCTAAATATAACTAATTAGTGAAATTCCATTAGTTATATAGTTACATACTTACATTAAGTCCATGTAAGATATCTTAGATAGCGTTTCTTATGATTGTTCAAGAAGTACATATAATAATCTTAACAAAAAAGAACAATAGTCATGGAGTAAGTAAATCAATTTAAAATTCATGATAATAATATTTAAAAACCATAAATAAACATTGACATTAATTATTTTTCGACTCGATCCTCAATATTGAAGCTGACAAGGTACAACCATGACATAGCACATTATTACACAACTATACAACGACAATTCATTTTCCCCTGCAATAATCACAGTAGACTTACTAATTATCTTTTATTCAGACATACATAAGATAATTAAGCTACTCACACACTTTCTATAATTATTTTGTGTCTAAATAGATGACCCAAACTAATGTACTATAAGCCCTTCAGCCATGGCCGCCCGAGCCAGCTCGTGATCCGGCCCGTGACCCGGCAGACGACCCGGCTTCCGACCCTGCACCACCTGATCCGGACCCAGCTCGTGACCCGGCAGACGAGCCAGCTTCTGAGCCACCTCGGCCACCACTGGAAGAACTCGAACTCGAGCTCGAACTAGAACTAGAACTCGAGCTTGACCCACCACCGCCGGAGCCGGAGCCCGAGCCCGCCCCGGCTCCAGAGCCGCTGCCGCCGCCACCCAAACCAATGCCTACACCTGCACCCACTCCGACTCCAATGCCGCCACCTAAGTCCACTCCCAGATCCTTTCTTGCAACTCGGCCTTCGGAAAGCGTTGCAATTGTTGATAAAATTAGCATCCCGACAAGAAACAATGACATCACTAATTTCGCCATTGTTTCAGTTCTTGTAAGATTCTTCAAAAGAGAAAATTAAGGGAATGAGCTTTTCACAAGGTTTTATAAATATAGGTATGAGATTTTTGTGGTGATGATATGAATGTGAGAATATAAAACATGGTATTTATAGTTGCAGAAACTAAGGTGAATATTTCCAAAGTTAGAGAATTTTAGAGAAGTATCGTAGACTAACACGTTGCTGGATTTGGATAAATGGTGCGTGCATGCTAGCCCCAACAAAATTCCACTAACAAAGTGGAGCTAGATTGCATGCTAGGTGTCACACGCTTTGCTTCCTTAATTGGTTTGACTTAAGACAGGTCCAACACCTTAACATATGATTGCTGAGAACCAGAAATTTTATTATACATGTATAAGTACTACACCTATCTTTTATAATATTAAAATATTTCATGTGAGAGGTGATGTACTATATGTACATCCTTAATAGAATTTCCCACTGAAAAGTTAATTTCTTGATTTCAGAAAATTACAACAATTTCATAAGAATTAATTAAGAATTTATTAATTTTAATTAAAATTTGATTGAATATAATTAAATTAAATTAATTAAAAATTTAAAACTATGATGTTTCCCGCACTAGTGAGCCACTTTGTGGAACCACTGGATAAACTAAAGGAATTAATGGGGGTATAATATTATTTTGAATAAAATAAAATCATCCCACCTAGTTATTAATAAATATTAGGAGTATGTGCTAGCCACATATATTCAATCCCGTTTTTCATAATTAATACCCACTGCAAGCATTTGTAGCTAATATATAGCTTGATTTGTTGAACTCCAATCATTTTTGCTAGTAATTATAACAAATGTCTCGTTGGCGTACACGATAAACAATTTTTAGGAAGTAAAATTGCAAATTTTTTTAGAATTACACAATAAACAATGGGAATATTAATATTATAAGAGTTCGTTTGGTAGGTATGTTAGGATAGATAAGGTCAAGATAAATATAGTGAATAAGGGATGATTGTTAGTGTATATTTATGTTTGGTAGATAAGATAATGTCAAGATAAATATAGTGAATAATAGGATAGTTGTTTGGTACCCTAGTTTAAAATCAAGATTAAATTTATCTTTACAATTATAACCCCAATTCCCAATTCTCTCTCCCCTCTCTCTCTCTCGTCTTCTCCTTTTCCACCCAATTCCCAATTCTCTCTCATCTTCTTTTTATTTTTCCACCCAATTCTCTCTTCTCTCTCACTCTCGTTTTCTTTTTCTTTTTTTCTGTCTCTCTTCTCCGACAACTCGTCCACCGCCACCGCCTATACCACCACCACCTTCGCCTCTGACCGCAACCACCACCACCACGTTCGATCCCCTCGTCTCACTCTCTCTCTCACCCCCTTTCTCTCTCTTCTCCGATAACTCTTCCACCGCCACCGCCTACACCACCACCACCTTCGTCTCCGACCGCAGCCACCACCACCACCACCACGTTCGATCCCCTTGTCTCACTCTCTCTCTCACCCCCTTTTTCTCTCTTCTCCTCTTCTCCGACAACTCTTCCACCGCCACCGCCACCTCCTACACCACCACCACCTTCGTCTTCGACCGAAGCCACCACCACTGTCTTCTCCTTCTTCTTTCTTACTCTTTCTCTCTCTCTCTCTACCACGACTTCCGCCACCTCCTTCCGCCGCCGCCTCCTTCTTCCGCCGCCTCCTTCTTCTTCGTTCACGGCGTCAGACGGGAAGAGAATGAGAGACAGAAGAGAGAAGAGAGAGAAGAGAGAGAAGGAGGGTAATAAGGTCATTTCATGAGTTATCTTGGTTACTGTTGAATCATGGTTGAATAATCCGACCAAGTTGGTAGGATTGGTAGTCTAAAAGTGAACAGTAAATTAATCACGGGACGGGCTATATCACGGGCTCCTACATTATTTATCTTGGCTTCCAAATGCCTAGATTAGCCAAAATATATATCCTATCTTGGCTAATCTAGTCTACCAAACACGTCCTAAATAATTATGCACCATTAACTATCAAACTACCCATATAAAATAGAAAAAATACTCCACATAATAAGGTGGAAAACTACTCCACACGCATGTGCAAATCGAATCCAAGAAGTCCATCTAAAATTTGATAAACCTACATAACCAAATCAAAAAATAAAACTTAGACAAAAATTGTGGAATGTAGGACTAAGAATACGACCAAAAATGAATTTTTGTTGGGTTCCAAATTCCTAAATCTTTTCTTTAAAAAAAAAACAAATTCCTAAATCTTAATCCTTCATTCTTTTAAAAAAAAAATATTAATGAAAAAAGGGGTTATTGCCTATAAATACACAACCTTTTTTTAAATTCTAGAATTGCACATGACTTTTTTTTTTTTTGCCTCAGTATACATAACCTTTTACTTTTTTTCTATTTTTACAGAGGTCATCGTTTTCCACGAATTGAATCACACGTGGAGGCCAGAAATGCCACTCTGGACAGTCGGAACTGCCACACGAAATGACGTCGTCCTATTTTAAAGGAAACGACGTCGTTTAGACCAAAATCAAATTTATTTTCCCTCTTTTTCCTCTACGCACAATTTAATAATCCCGCTCCCTCTCCCTCCCTTTCTTGCTCGCTTGGTGATGAAAAGCTCTAATGTTCTAATCGCAGAGGCAAAAGAGGGAAACTAAATTCGATTTTGGTCTAAAAGACGCCGTTTCTTTTAAAATAGTACGACATCGTTTCGTGTGGCTATCGATGTTATCCAGAGTAGCATTTCCGGCCTCCAAATATAATTCATGCATGATTCAATTTGGAGAAAAACGATAACATCTGTAAAATTAGAAGAAAAAAAAATTATGTATATTGAGGCACAAATAAAAAGTTATGTTTAATTTTAAAATTTAAAAAAAATGTTGTTTATTTACGGACAATAACCCCTAAAAAAACTTAATCCGTCCGCGTCGAGTCAGCAGCTCGTTTGAATTGATAGGGGCAAGAAAGGGGCAAACAGAATAAAATAAAATAAAATACTTTGCCAAACAGAGCACACCGGAAAGGGGCTAGGGCATTTTTCAATTCATTTTCTATCAGTCACAGCGACAGACTCATGATCACACGCATCTCCATTTTCATCTCTCTCTCTGATATCTGCTTCTAACTTCCCTCTGGTGGCGGCCATCGTTTAGGGAAGGTAAGATCACGAAGATTTGCCTTTTCTTTGTCGCAAAATGTGTAATGGCGAAAATTCGGAATGTGTTACGGATTGCGACGGTTGAATTTTCATTTGCAGAGCTCGTTCGTGTGTGTGCATCAATTCCTCGCTTCCTTCGCAGGAATATGAAATTAAATTAGATAAATTATGTGTTTTCGTTTCGGTTTAACTGAAATTTATGTAAAGTTATACTGTTAGAATTCTGACAGTTAAGGCGGGCTTTTCTCATGCTATTTCAGTATTTCTTGCCTTCATCACGCTTATTGCTAATCTAATTTTTTTATTCTGTAGGCAGGATGCTTCCAATTAGGTTTTTGTAGCTTGCAAAGTGCATTCTTTTCTGTATCATAAGAGAATCCTTTGATTGTGCCTGTGAAAACTAATCAGAACATGGCTTGTAAGCTTGATTGAGTAAAATCTAATCAACTTGAAAAATAATTCTAACTAATAAATGCCGTACAAAAAATTTAACTTAGATTATTCAAACTAGATTAATAGAAGTTTGCCAGCCTCGAAATTTGAATGAGGAGCCCATAAGTATGTGCTTTAGGAAACATTACAGCATCACCCTGTTAATTGTCTATCTCAATGATTGAAGAGATTTAGCTGACTTTCCTTTCTGTTAGCTCTACCTTGCCACAATGATCTCTTGGAATCATTTAGAAACTCTTATTAGTTTACCTCTGTGCTTATATGTCCCCCCTTGTTTTGCTCTGTCCAAATAAGTAGCAGGAAAATGTTCTAATCCGAATCCTTGTGATAGGTAATTTTCTTAGTTATGGACTCAAGGAGAAACATACCTCCAGCATATGATGAACATTTAAGGATGACGCATCGTGGTCCATTACCTCCCATACACCATCACATGGAACTACTTCCTTCGGAACTACTAGAGAACAAATTGGCCTCCCAGGCAGCAGAAATAGAACAACTTACAACGGACAATCGTAAACTGGCAGCTAGTTATATGGCCTTGAGGCAAGAACTTTTTGCTGCACAAGACGAAGCTGAAAAAATAAGAGAACATATGAGAAGTATTCAGAATGAAGGTGATATTCAAATTCGGATTTTGTTGGACAAGATTGCGAAAACAGATGCTGATACCAGAGTTGGGGACACTATGAAGAAAGAACTTCAAGCAGCCCATGCTGAAGCTCGGAGCTTGATGACAGCTAAGCTAGAGTTGTCTGTTAAGCTCGAGCAGGCTATAGAGGAATTGGATCAGTCATGCGAGAATATTGAAAAAAATCCGGAAATGCGCTCTGAACTTGATAGCCTGAGGCAAGAATATCAAAGATTACGGTGAGTGAGGTGATTTCTTCATGTTCATTATTTACTCCCATGACCTCTACTTGTCTCTTTGGACCTCTATTTTATCTTACATTCTAATTATTATTCGTCTGTGGTGTGTTTTCATTATCGTTATGTTTTTGGATCTCTTTATCCTTTAAGACTGTTGCAAGTAGGTTGTTTTACCATTTCATGAACATTTTCCTGCCAATTTATTTTATTCTATTTCATGCAAAATAAATAACATCGCTAGCTGCGTGTAGAATCAACTGAATTAGCGGTGGCTGAGCTGGTTTGAGCAACATGTGAAATTATGTGTATCATAAATGTGAGAGAAAATAATGAGCTAATTAACTTTTGATTTTGCAGTTTAATGCTTAGTCTAGTTTTAATATTTTCTAAGAGGATTGATAATATTGATTTTTATTATAGGAGAGAGTGTTGCTAATCATGGCAGTGGATCTTTTGTAGTTTGTGGAATGACTTCTTCGTATTTCTTCTTATCTGTCAGCATAAAGTAGATTAAATATCTGGAGTCGTGTATTTATGTAAAACTTTTATATAGTAATTAGTAAATGCATCTTCGCTCACTGACGGCTTAAGTATCTTGCCCACAGCCACACCTCCTGTTAACCAGTTGATTGCCCTTGACTTTAAATTCCTGTTTCTTCTTGTACGTCTTTACCATTCTTGTTTGTGTTCGTTATTTTGTGATCTCTTATTCTTTGTTTAAAACATGTAGCAAGACTTTTGAGTACGAAAAATGCTCAAACGTAGAGAAAGTGGAACAGATGAAGATTTTGGAGAAAGACCTGACTGGGATAGCTGAAGAAGTGGAAAGATTGCGCGCTGACGTGTTAAATGCTGAGAAGAGGGCTAGTGGTACACATTTTTCTGTTCGTATTTGAGATCCCGTACCCTTCTTCCTTACTTTGCCAATCATACTAACTGCACACATGTATCTTTGTAGCTCCGGTCTCATATAGCAGTTCATATATGAACCTGGATAATAGATATCCACTTCCCTACCATGGTAATGGTGGTTACACAGACAGTTTCACTTATGGAGCTGCAGTGGAGATGATGAATCCATATGCCGGTGGCGGATTTCCAGTCGGGCCCCAAGTAATCGGTGGGCCCGTTGGCAGCACTGGTGTCGGTGCTGCCGGCAATGGTGCTTGGGGAGGGGTTTATAATTCATCACCAGCAGTTGACTCTCAAGTGATGAGTGCTCCTGTAAGTAGTGCTTCTGCTAATGCTGTTTGTGAAGAGGTTAATGATACGTGCGATGCTGGGATATAGATGTCATCAACTGCAATTGGAGCTCTCGAAGAAATGGTTAATTCGATTAACCCATTCTTCAACAGTTGATTTTATGGCGTTTCTAATCAATCATATTGGTTTGAATCTTGCTTTTTAGCATCTTTGTTGAGGCTGGAATGTATTTTCAGTTTACGGCAAAATACATGTGCCTGTTTGTTCTTTTTTTGGGGGGGGGGAGGGGTAGTTGATTAATAGGCATTGAGGGGATGACTGGTATGTTGGAATGGAATGAGAATGAAATAGTCATTACTGTCTTCATTCCTAATTCCTTGGTTGGTGTATTTTTTTCAGAAGGAATGACCATTCCTTAAGGAATGACTAATCCCATGAGCATGGTTTAGTCATTCCTTCTCTTCTCTGGTATTAGTTAATCCTCATCTTCATGAATAAATATTATTATTATTATTATTATTATTAATGGTATAATAATTAATAATAATAATAATTATTATTATTATTATGAAAACAATTATAATAAAAACAATAATATTAAAATAATAAGAAATAATAATAATTAATAATATTATTATAATAATAATTAAAATAATAATATTAAAATAATAATAAATTTATAATAAAATTAAAATAATAATATTAACATAATAATAAATAATAATAATTATTAATTATTATTATTTCTTATTATTAGAAATCATATTATAATAATTATTAGTATTAATATTATTATAATTATTATTAAGTTAATTTTAATAATTAAATTAAAAATAATAATTAGTAAAATCATAATAAATAATAAATATTATTATTAAGCTAATTGTAGTAAGTATAATAAAAACAATAAAACTAAAATAATATTTATTATTAGTATTAGTATTAATATTAATATTATTAAATTAAAATTATTAATAATAAGCCAATTATAATAAGTACTCATTTCGTCCACCAAAAGTTTGCATCAAGAATTGCGACACGGATTTTATTATTAACAGTAAGAATAAAATTAGTTAAGGAATGATCATTCCATTCCTAATGTATACAATTCATAGGAATATTATTCCTTAATTCATTCCTTTCCTACATTCATTTCATTACAGGGGCCATTCCATTCCCACTAAATTTCATTTATGTCTAACAGCCATCCCCTAATTAGTAAAACTAGGGTGGTCTTGAATGGCAACTGTAGGATTTTATTTTAGGGCCTTTTGTAGATAAAATGTGCAACGTAATTCTATTTGATAATAACGAAGAATAGAGTACTATATCCTTCATAGAAACTAGTATTGCACCCGTGCGTTGCACGGTAGAATGCATTTTAAAAATATATAATACCCCACACACATTCATTATTTTATACCTCACAACTACTCATTATAGTAGGTCTCTTTCTCTACTCAAATATTATTTACCTAACATTTATTAAAATCCTTATCGCACCCTACGTGACTTATTTTTCATGGATGGAGGGAGTATAAAATTTCAAGCAACAAAAGAGAATAATAATATATTAGTTTTCAGTATAGAAATTAATGACATTTTTAAGTATAACATGATAATCAAGAAATGAGATGTATAGAGTAATTAACCAACATATATTATTCATCATTCATAATATAACTAAAGGTCAATACCTATTATCCACTAAATTGGTTTTGAAGGGAAAATAACAATATGTGTAAATAAAGCCAAAATTCCATTATTTAATATAGTATAGATTTAATCTCAGAGGATTTGGCACAAATGTTAAGAAATTGTTGGGAAGGCTAAATATGGTAAACTGAGACTAAATTTTTCTAACGGATGAAGTATGTATTTGTTGTACTAAATTTGGGCAAATACTTTTATAAAACTAACATCAATTAAATCGATGAGATTTTCTATTATAGTCATAGTCTAAGTTACAATATATACATGTATTGATATGTATGCATATGCATTTGTTGCATCACGTAATAAATCAGATAATTCTAATGTCTAATTCGTGTATGTATTTGGTAAATTGGCCAGAAAAGTCACGAGTCGAATGTTGTCTGTGACTTTTCTGACCGGCTCCGACTAGAATGCCAAAAAGTATGAGTACCGTCATAAAGATCTTGTCATATGCTTTCAAATAGTATAGTCAATTTAATGATGGATGCTGAATTAAATAATGGCAAAATACATTACTAGGTTATTGTACTTTAATATTTTGTTTTATTAGGTCCTCTTATAATTTTTTTTTATTTTACTAAGTCCTTGTACTTTTATACTTGATTTTAATAGATCTTATTTAATGGAATGTTAATTTTTCCGTTAACTAAATTACACATCATCATTTATTTATTTAATCATTTTCCATATCACATCCATGTATTATTATTATTATTATTATTTTCAAAATCATAGTTGTAAACATTAGATTATAATTATTAAAAGACAGCCCAAAATAACAAATTAACCACACTTTTTAGGGTGGAGGGAGAACTGTATATTAGTGAACTGAACAAGTTTGATTTTGCTAGATGATCATGTATACATTCAAATACTATTATTTTAAATTTAAACTATCACTCAATTAAAGTCATCTTAATATATTTATTATTGTTTAATATGAATGCGGTCATATAAATATTATATTTAAAGGCCTAGGAATACAGGATCTAATCGTTAAGTACACATAGAAACTGTAAATTTATTGAGTACTGACGCATGACTTATCTTGAACCATGGAGATTTTGTTGTAATTTTAGGGATGATTTATTGGTTAATTAGTACGGTATTAAAGAAGGATTAGGAATTATATTAAGAGATGCTACTGGAAATTTTATTGCAGCATGGGTTGTCTGTTTCAACGGTTTTTATCTGGTCGAAGAAGGTGAGGCAATGAGGCTCCAAGAAGCTTTGTCTTGGATCAAATCAAGAGGCTTACAACAAGTTATTATTGAATCAGATAGCAAGATTGTTGTGGTTGCAATTTATTCAAAGAGGCCAAATTTGTCGGAATTTGGGATGATTATCCAAAATTGTAAGTCGATTTTTGATTCTAATAGGCATTATAAAGTTAAACATGTTCGTAGAGAGACAAATATAGTGGCTCATCGGCTTGCTCGAGTAGCTAAAGATTTTCTAGACCCTCATGTGTGGGATAAGCCCTGTCTATTGTGGATGGCCTTCTCCATTTTCCTTGCACTTGCAATTAATTTTATTTTCCATAAAAAAAAAAGGATCAAAGGTGATTTGATTAATTTATTGTAACTCATTTTAGTATATTCTAATTATTTTAATTTAGAATTCAAAAAAAAATATATATATATTAGTACTATTTACTATTTAGAAATAAGGAAATAATACTCTCACCCATCCCATGTACGGAAACCCAATACCAATCCCGTCCACCAGTTGAACTAGGGCAGCCGAGCCGGTGGTTCCGACCGACCAAAACGCGTTGAGTCGCACGAGCTCAGATCGACGGAAATTTCTCCGCCTCAGCGCGCCCTCGCACTCTGCTTCCGGTACAAGCAGAACATTGTTTTGCTTTATTTATTTCTGTAACTATTAATTTTTGCTTGTTTGATTTTTAAGGGGATTGAATAATTATGCATCACATTTTCTACAGAAATGATTCGCTTTTCTTTTGTGATGGTTTTATGTAATTTGCTCCCCCTCCCCCCTCCCGAAGCTGCTATGTACTGTTGAAAATTTCGAACTTCATCGTTGCTATGTTGTAATTTGGATTTTAAACTTGTGAGGGATTTGAATGTCTTAGTTGTCAGATGTGACTTGGTATCTTTGTCTTGAATTGAGGTAGTTTTACCTGTTTATTTGTTGGATGTTTTTTGGATAACAAATTTTGCAGTTTACAATTAGAATGGTATTTCTGATGCTGCTTTTCTTTTTGTTGGCGATTACTAACTTTTAAGTCTCATTGCATTGTCGCGATGCAGTTCATTTCTTTGTGACTGTATTTTCGTAGAGTTGCTACCATGAAGCTTATTTATGCACAGTCCCCTTTCCCATGTTTTATAGTATTATTTTGCTTTGCACAGAGGATAATAACGCCTGCTTTTGAAATATTTTTTCGAATGTGTTGTGCACGTGTTTTTGCCCATCTGCCAGTACAAATTCATGTTTTTGCACGTCAATTAGAAGCACTCTGATGCTAATTGAAGTTTACTAATTCTTAAATGCTGGAAATTCATTTGTCTCACTTAGTTAGGATATCAATTTCCACAATTTGTTTTTCAGAATGTTATGTTGTACAACAAAGTAATTCCTTATAAATCCAAAGAACTGAATTTAAGCCGACTTAGGTCTGTGCTAATGGAGCAATATAATTTATTCTTTTGTTCAGAGGATTACATCAACTCGGAGCTTTGATCAAAGCTTTCTGAAAGGACCACCATCAAAGTTTCAACAAACTACGTCATTGGTCGTACCAATCATTGTACTTGGATCCTTTGCTCTCTTATGATCAGTGGCACTACTAGCTACGACACAGGTTCTATTTATAATGTGTTTCTTGTTAAGCTTAGTTTGTGCATCTCCTTGGCATATATTGTTAATAGAGTTTGTTTTTCCTTTTTTGTGATACCTACATTATAACAGGTTGAGGTGCTTGACACAATGAGTGTGAGATGGCCAAGGCTTTTGACACCCACTCAGCTCTCACAGCTAATACGCAGCCAGAAAAACCCATTAAAGGCTTTGGATATTTTTAATGAAGCAAAGACTAGATATCCAAGTTATCGCCACAATGGTCCATTATATGCTACCATGATCAGAATGCTGGGAAGCTCAGGGAGATTGACTGAGATGAAAGAAATTGTTAATCAGATGAAAAGGGACTCCTGTGAGTGCCAAGATTCAGTTTTTGCTGGCATAATCAGAACTTATGCTAATGCTGGTTTGTTCGATGAAGCTATATCTCTATTCAACAGTCTTCCTGAATTCAACTGTGTCAAATATACAGAATCTTTCAACACTCTGTTGGAGATAATGGTGAAGGAATCCAAGCTAGAAACTTGTTATCACTTTTTTGTGGACAATTGTCAAGGTTGGGAAATCAAGTATCGAACCCGTCCCTTGAAATTGCTCATGGCTGCTCTTTGTCAGATACACCGTTCGGACCTTGCATTGCACATTTTCCAAGAAATGGGTTATCAGTGGTGTTATCCTGATAGGGATACATATAGGATCTTGATGAAGGGTTTGTGTGAAGACGGACGACATACTGAGGCTACTCATTTGTTGTATTCTATGATCTGGAGGATTTCTCAGAAGGGGTCTGGTTCTGACGTTTCTGTGTATAGAACACTATTAGAGTCTCTATGTGACAGCGGACGGGTCGAAGAGGCTGTGGAAGTGCTCGAGAAGGTCTTGTTAAAAGGCCTCAAGGCTCCCAAAAGATACTTCAAGCAGCTCGATTTAAGCCAGTTCCGCTACAGAGATGATGTGAAAGCATTGATCAACGAGGCTTTGATCAAAGGTGGAGTTCGAAGCTCAGATGGCTACAAGGCTATGGCTATCGACTTCTACTTGGAAGGTAATATTGCTGAAGGTGATAAAGTGCTCAAAGAAATGCACAAGAAAGGCTTCAAACCATCTCTGCCAATGTACGAAGCTAAGATAGCAGCATTATTTAAGGCAGGCATGGTGGATGAAGCAGTGCATGTGGTCGACAAGGAAATGATAGACAACGACACTGTTCCAAATGTGAGGTTACACAACGTCGTGGTAAGAGGACTCTGCAGCACGGGAGAATCCACACGAGCTATCAGGTATGTCGAGAAGATGTCTAGACAGATAGGTAGTGTTCCTGATAAAGAGACTTACTCCTACCTTGTTGATGGATTGTGCTGTGATGGTAAATATGTTGAAGCTAGTCAGATGTTGGAGAAGATGTTGATTAACTCGTACTGGCCTTGCGAAGAAACGTACAATAAACTTATAAAGGGACTTTGTTTAATGGGAAAGACTTATAGAGCTGTGATGTTGCTGGAGGAGATGATTAGCCAAGCTAAAATTCCTCAAATATCTGTATGGTATTCATTAGTATCTTCTGTTTGTTTTGAGAGCCACCATACTTATGTATTGTCTGTGAAAGTAGACAACTTATAGAAATTGCTTGATTTTCTTGAAAAATGTCTGGTTTTGGTCCTGTTAATCTGAATTTATAGTACCATGATTTTATATTACGAGGGTAATATGCACCGGCTATCACAGCATTGTTGTTCTAACTTGGGATTACGTTGTTGTTCTATTTATATATAGTCATCATGTTAAAGAAGTTGAAGCGTCCGTATAAAAATTGGACCGAATTTGGGTGTAGAATGTAAATATGGACCTTTAAATATGTTCAAATAAAAAACAATTATAAATTTGGGTTGATGATTGGTTCTGTTTCAATGTGATGGTTCTTATGTTTCAATCATTAAATTACCACCTCGTATAATTTCAAATGTTCGTACAATATTGCTTGCACCACCCTAGGGCCTAAGAGAATATATGATGCAATTATATTGTGACGGTGATACATTAAATTAAAAAAGGCAGAAAATACGGAATTTAAGATAAATCGAAATAGAGAATGAAATGCTTATACTTGACAAAATTAAATGATATTATTGTTATTTTTTTTTCAATTGGTTAATGATGTGATTAGTTAGGAATGGAGAATGGAAATATAGGGAAAGATTGAGATAAAAAATAAAATAAAATATAAGTTGTTATAATTTTTTTTTCGATTGGTTAATTACGTGATTAATTAGGAATGGAGGATAGAAATATAAGAAAAGATAAATTTAAGATAAAATAAAAAATAAAATATATGAATTAATATTGTGCAAAATAAATATATCCATATAGATTAAAATTATTATATTAGAATTAGAATATATAAATATAAATTAATATTGCATAAAATACTAGAATAAAGTAAGTAGCCCGTCGCAATTCGAAGGAAAATAACTTTATGTTTTAATTTATAGAGGTCCAAATACTTTGGTACCAAAATTTAAAGAGGATAAGTTTTTTAACCCTAAACTTAAAACTACAAGTTTTCTATACCAAAATTGATTAAAAGACTAAAATACCCTTTACTATTTTAAATTTTGTCTCTCTCTCTACATCTATCGGTCCCTCCACTACCCTACCACAAACCCACATTCTCTCTCTTATCTCTCTCTCTCGACCGAAACCATGAAGAAAACCCACGAAGAAGAAGCACGAAGCACGTTCTCGACGGAAGACTTGCGGGCACGATGAGTTCGTCCGAGACACAATCTTACCACGATGGAGAGGAAGAGTTCCTAAACGAGCCGCCGGTTAGTACGCCCTAATTTTCAAAATAAATTGAAATTTTTTGGCAAATTTCGATGTTTAATTCTTGGGTATTCATGCTAAAGTTAAGTTGCGAAGAAATGTACATGTTCTATGCGTTTAAATATTGATTTTTGGCGTAAATTTGGGCTGAATTTATATGGGGTTGGGGGCGATGGTGTTGGGGTCGATGGGGTGGGCACGATGGGGTTGGGGGCGATGGGATTGGGGTCGATGGCTGGAGGCGATGGGTGTTATGCACGAAAGGGGTTTGGGGGTGATGGGGGTTGGGGGCGATGGGGCTGGACACGATGGGACTGGCCACGATGGCTGGGGGCGATGGCAGTCCATTGTGACTTTGCCATCGTGCCCAGACAGGGCGGTCTTTTTTTTGTGTTTTGTCTTATTTTTTTGAATTTGCTCGTGAATTTATTGCTTATGGTTGCCCGTTTTGTTATTGCAGGAGGGTTGTGTGTGGAAAAGGCCCACGTTACGGGATGTGACACGTGGAATCAATTTGTATATGCATTGTGACGTGTTTAAAGAGATACTTTCCACGTTGCGTCGCATTGGCGGGCCTAGACACGAAGAGCGTGCGATAGAGCACTTTACCTCCGGGGTCGTGGGCAGACTGATTAGAGTTAGGTGGACGGGCAGTGCTACTGGTGCTCTTCACCACCTTATAGCCGGCAGTGCGGGGGTGACCACATTACCCTGCCGCCATGAGTCATGGTTTCAGCTCGGGGGTCGGACCGTCCGTTTTACACCTCGTGATTATGCCCTAATCACGGGACTTTACTTTGGAAACACGGAGTTCGACACTACTGAGACTCACCTGATCCGTCCTGACAGTTTATTTCACCGTCATTTTCATGCCAAAAGAACAAAGGTGAACGAGCTGCGCAACAAGTTCAAGGAACGCAAGTTAGGAGATGAAATGGAAGATTATTTGAAGGCGGCGAACTTGTTGGTTTACTACTACTTTCTCTTGTGCCGGGACAAGATGTCGGTCGAGAACTGGGCATGGGCACTGGTAGAGGACTTTGAAGCGATGGGACGGCAGGTTTTCTGGGGGTCGCTTACACGTACCGGGCAGTGTTGACTCAGCTACATCGACAACGTGGCTCTTACTCCCGGGACGGAAGAGATTGACTACCAGCACACGGTCCGGTGCGGGTCCTGCAACTTTGGATGTACGAGCGTTTCCTCGTTTGGGACGCGTGCTAACGGAACGAGAGATGAAGTGATCGGTGCGCCCGATGCTTGATATGGGAGCGCGCGTGAAGCGTACTTCGGTACCTTTTTTGACCAACCGGTACGTAAATCACTTTATTTTTTATGAATTTTTTGAAATTTCAAAATTTTATCGATATATAATTGTTATTTTATATGTATTTCATTACAGCTCGAAATGAATGATGTCCCGTTGGTCCCGATGGAGAAAGAGGAAGCCGAGTACTACTTCCTTAGCTTTGAGAACGGGGATCCGTTTGATGTGGTGCACCGAAGCCGGTCTGGGTGCGGGTCGGGGTAGGGCAGAGGTTGTGTTTGGAGGGCCCATCAAGAACAAGGGCAAGATCAAAGTTACAACAATGGAGAAGATGAAGGCGACCTTTGGAAAGGTGTCGAAGCGTCGCCGAGAGAGTACTTCTCTTACCCGTTCTCAGACAGCAGAGCGAGTGTACCAGGAGAGGCCGGAGTACAGGGTGTGTTGTTTGCACGAACAGCCTTGTCCGGACCACAGATTCAGCACTGACGACGTCGTCGATCGCCGCTTGAAGGCAATCTTGCACGACGACTCAAGCACATGTTTCCTTTGCTCGAGTGGCGATGGGGTCTTCGCTAAGATCTGGACTACTTCGGTCCTGCAGACGGAGCAAGAGTTATCGGCGGCACTCTCGGTAGCCACGGGTCGCGGCGTGACCGGCTCAGCCAGCTCCGTTGCCGCGGCCCCTAGTCACCAGCTCTGCGACTAGCCACGGGTCGCGGCGTGACCAGCCCGCCGTAGCTCATTGCGGCCGGAGACCACAGGTCCCGTGCACCCTGCTGCGGCTAGCCACGGGTCTCGGCGTGACCCGGCCCCACGCCACTCCGCCGAGGGCCCTAGTCACCAGCTGCGGCCCAGGTAGTCATAGGTCTCGGCATGACTGACCCGGCGCCACTCCGTGCGCTTCTACCAGGTACCACGACTTCGAGGTGGATCGTGATCGAGCGAAGTCTGAGATCACACACCACCCGTACTCTGCCCCGCGAGACCTCGCGGCGGTTTGCGGCGGCGGCTCGAGTTTGCCGGCTTTGAGAGAGAGGAGGAGGAGCGGGGTGAGTTGGTGAGAGTAGTCACTCCTCCGAGAGAGACCTGAGGCCGTCTGTTGCACTCGTACGCCATATGTTGGTGAGACGCCCGGCTCTCGTGCACGGATCGGTCGGTAGTACGGCGCAGCCTCGGACATATGGACGACAACACGCACGTGATAAAAGAGATTGACCACACGGTTACGCAGGCATTTTTTGACCTTGTGGAGAACGTCGACGAGTGCTTCACTGCAGAGGTAACATTTCTTGCAATTTAACGTCTTCACATATTTAAATTATTTAAATTGATTTATATATCGTCATGTAATGTAAAATGTTTGAATACATGTCATGGACTTGTACGTGCTCTTCACTAGGTCTAAGTTGCGAAGGGGGGTTGCAGGATTTAGTGCAGTGACCACTATTATTCAAGGGTCTACGTTTTTTGTAAGTTTTTGTTTGACTTTTATTTGTTGTATTAGTTGGTTTACAAAAAATTATTTTTAACTTGTTTTACTTTTTTTAGGCACTGATGCTGAAAGAGTTCCACGAGCTAAGTCCAAAGGGCAATAAAGTGAAGGAAAACAAATGGATATTGCCACCGACTGGCCTATCTTGGATCTCTTTCATGACATGGACACACCGAGACGGGATCCCGTGGTTAAAACTAACGCAACACGATAAGTGATTTTAAATTGATTTTTAAAGTTGTCTTTTCTTTCAAATTGTCGGTATTCTTGATTTGCAATTGTACTAATATTTGTTATTTGAATAGATTATTGCCTTTTGTTGTCTTGATGAGCATTGGGTCACTACGAAGATCAAAATAGATGATTGGTGCATCGAATTGTATGACTCATTGTCACACCAACATGACGCCGATAAATCTCCTCGGATAAAGCAGATGAGGCCCCTCACTTGTCTCGTTCCTAGGCTACTAGCTGCGGGAATTGCGGACGAATAACCCGCCTTGAAGATAAGAAAAGAAAACTTCATGCCATTGATCATAATGCCACCTAGTGAGCAGTTCGCCCAGACCGATGAGGTCAGTTGCGGTCTTTTTGTTGCATGTATCTAGATCGTATGGTGTCCAAACATCCAACAAGAAGACATACAAAGAATATTGATGTGAGATATCTTAGGAGCTATCGTAAAGAGATAGGTGCTAGGATATTTAGCTTGTCTTTTGATTTGTGATTTGGTGCACGATTGACAATGCCACTCTTATTTATGATATGTTATTCATTTGTCCTAATTTTATTTATTTATTGACCTTGTGTTGTGTTTAGAAATTGGAAAATGTAAAAAACAAAGCCGAAATAGGTTTTCTTTGTAAAGTGGGTGCACCCGCTTCGGCGGCTCACCCGCCTCGGCGGGGTACACGAGCCTGCCAATTTTCTCCATCGCCCACGATTAGGAGACCCCATCGTACCCATCGTCCCTATCGTGCCCATCGCCCACGATCCATCGCCCGCATCGTGCCCATCGTGCCCATCGCCCCCATCGTGATCACGATGAAGAGTACCCATCGTGCCCAGAAGAACAGGCATCGATAAGTATTTTTAATACCTTAATGTTATTCCTTAGTATTTTTTTATACCCTATAAATAGTTTTTTATACCTTACATACATAATTATGATCAATCTGAATGTTTTTTGCAACATCGATGATATACAGCCTATAATTTGAGAATTTGAAGTAAATATTCATTGAGATCATTTTCATTCTTAAGATATGATATGATTCATAATCATATTAAAGACTACATTTAAATTATTTCAAATGTTCTTTTTTACTTATGAAATTCTTAAATAAACAATTACAAATCAATATATCAGCACCACAACAACATAAAGTCCAAAAATGTCAATAAAATCAAAATTTCTTGATGGGGAAATGGGACATGCATCGTGAGAGCGATGGCCACGATGGGGCGATGGGCACAATAGGGGCGATGGGCACGATGGGGTCTCCCAATCGTGGGCGATGGAGAAAATTGGCAGGCTCGTGTACCCCACCGAGGCGGGAGAGCCGCCGAAGCGGGTGCACCCGTTTTACCAAGGAAACTCGCTTCGGCCCTATTTTTTACATTTTCCAATTTCTAAACACAACACAAGCTCAACAAATAAATAAAATTAGGACAAATGAATAACATATCACAAATAAGAGTGGCATTGTCAATCGTGCAAAACATCATAAATCACAAGTGCATCGGACATCTTGTGATTGTGTGTTCTTCACTACCACAATTGCTGCATTTCTTCTTTCGTCGCCGTCTCTGACTCGATGGTTCTCCCTCCGGGGGAACATTTAGATCGACATCTAAAGCGAGTGGTTCGGTGCAATTCTTTCTATTATGGCCGGTCCCCTTACACTTAGAGCATTTTTGCCTACGGCGTGTTGTGGGCGCACCTTCAACTGCTGAACGAACACGCTGTAATACCGACTTACGAAATCAAACAAATTGACAGTGTTTCCTTGGGTCCTGAGGGTTACATCTGCATGATGACATGGCATCTTATCCTGATCGAACTCACGACACTCACATGTCCAATTCCCAAGGTCCATCTCGAAGACCATCTTCTCGTCTTTCACTTTATAAACATTGTCAGTGGTAGGTTGAGCAACGACCTGATGACCTGCTTCCACTGTCACAACAAGCTTGTTGAAGGCCTCAAGTGTAATCTCATGCTCTCTCTCCCTAGCTAATGCCCTTTTCTCGTCGACCCATTTCTCGACAATGCAACGATACACCTCAAGTAACGAGCAAATAGATAAACGTCTAGCCCACAGTAGCAAAGAGTCCAAGCTTTTGGCGGCATTGGAGGTCATGAAACTGTACCGTCAAACTGGGCAATGCGACCTAGACCACCTATAAGCACCAATTTGGGAAAGTCGTGTGTGAGCACCCTCACATGAAGCTTTCAAGGCAGAAAAATTCTTCTCGACGGCCGTATCGCGTCAGATTCTTCTGCATGTCGTGAAAGCATAATCCGTGCGCTGCAGTCGGATAGATTACTTTCACGGCATTTGCAATGCTCTTATGTTGGTCAGAGACGATCAACAATTCATCCGGAGGGTCGAAACACCTGCGCAGATTCAAAAGAAACCAAGTCCAAGACTCATCGATCTCTATCGGACCAATTCCAATAGCTATAGGAAAGAGCTGCTCATTTCCATCTTTGCTAACAACGACAAAAAGAACTCCCTTGTTCATTCCGTTAAGATGGGTCCCGTCCAACACAATCACTGGCTTCAGATAGCGCTCGAAGGCACGAATACACTGTCCTAAGGCGAGAAACATGTGACAAAATACTCCCTCACTACTGATCTGCATGTTGTACTCAGTATCGGGATTACATCGCCTCAATAAATACAGATACGACGGGACCATCTGATACGACTTGTCAAAGTCACCGTATGTCTTCTCTATCGCTATATTCCTTGTTTCTAGAGCGAGGTTGTACAATATGTGAACACCAAACTCTCAGCGCATCTCTTTCATCATCTCTCTCGGCTTCAAATACACACCCTCGCAAACCAACCTACGAGCAAAGTACGGCTGCAACTTTAGCAGTCACCGTCTGCTCGGCAGTATGAATCACGTTCAAGTGGCAACTGTGATCCAAAGTCAACTTCGTAATGTACCAAATCGAGTCGCCCTCATCTTTTGGCCCCTGAGCACACAACCTAAACGTGCAATTATTCCTACCGTGCTTGGAGAGAAAGACTATACGATTTCTGGACGGAACGATCAATGACATACTCTAGCATGTGCTCTAGGTGATACATTCCCACAGCCATCTTCAATTCATACTTGGACTGAAACGTAGCCCCCACTACAAGTTCACTGGTGAACGGTCCGGGCTGCTCAACCCACCCAAGTGGCAGCGCGCTGTCACACTCGACCAGTGAAATGCTCCAATTGCATAGGCTGCTGCGTAGTTCATCATCATCACGACCAGTCTGATGCTCAGATGTGAAATTCTGGTGCCCGAAGATCATGTTTACTTGTTCTGGCTGTCTAATCCAAGCAAGAAACTCAGTAGTCATAGATTCAATTATATTCTTACGGCGTTCATCTTCTTCGTCGTCGGAGATATGAGTACCATCTGCTTCTGGTGGCATTCTATCATCATCATCCTCAAATATATCCCGTCGTCCACTGCCTTCCACGTCCACCTCAGGGGCAAAAACACTGTCTCTTTCAAAGACATAAACCATCGGATCCGACCTTTTCTCTTGCACTAGCAATCGAAGTAAATCCGTATCACTATTTAATAAAGCTCTACATCTGCTCTCATCCCTCAACAAAGACAAATAGGATAGCACATACTCGGAATCTCTTCGACCACACAAAGCATCTCTAATCAGATTCATGGGATGATCTCGATCATCATTCGTATCGTCCATGTGCACAACAATAGTACTCCCGCCTAAGTAAGCCAATCCTTCCCACTGACCTTCAAAATGTATAATAACACGCCGCCGCCCCATCTAAAAATCAAAGAAAGAAGAGAGATTAGGGTTACAATACGAAAAACAGAAATTTACATCACAAACTGCTAGGGCACGAAGGCACCATCGTGGGATTGATAGAAAGGATCGAGCTGGCCATCGTGCACATCGTATCCATCGTGCCCATCGTGGACACGATCGTGGGCACGATCATGGGCACGATCGTGCCTTCCACATCGTGCCATCGTGGGGAGAAACCCTTCGCCCCCGACAGAAAAAAAAAATTATAGTTTCCAACCCCTCACAAATCACACAATGCAAGTTATTTCAACTATTTTTTCTTCTAAACATATTACTAAACTTCAAGTTATATTCGAATTTAAACAAATATCACTTAACATCTACATATTTCATGCAAATCAAAGACAATTTTGGGACACGATGGTCAAGGCACGACCGTGTTTACTTGGTCACGATCGTGCCTTACCATCGTGAGTTAAATAACATGCACTAGTATATGCTTTTCAGACGGAGATTTCGGGTGCATACATTCTTTATGAAGCCAGAAACGCGATGTTGGCCTTCCTTGATATCTTTTTCTTCTTTGGTTTCACGTTTCGAGAGATTGGAGTAGCTTTTTTCTCTTCTTTTTCTTCTTCTTTCTTTTTAGGGTTTGTGGTTTTTGGTGTTTTCAATTGTGGTGTTGTGATTAATTCGAACCCAACTAGGAGTTTTAAACCTTGTCAACAACCTCTCTTACGCAAACTTTAATGCACTACCTTCATTAAATTCCTAGTTTCATCCGAAAATCTTCAAAGAATCTGCATTAAATATTACTTTCCATCGTGTCCAATAGCACCATCGTGTCCATCCATCGTGCCCAGCCATCGTGTCCAGTCGCCCCATCGTGTCCAGAAGAAATCTGGCCGACGACGGGAGAGAATTGAGAGAGATTAAGGCTGTTGTTTCATATATTTTTTTTACTTTTTTAATTTAATTCATATGTGTATTTTTTTTTTTAGTTTTTGTTAAAGGGAGGGCACTTTAGTCTTTTAAATGATTTTGGTATAGAAAACTTATAGTTTTATGAATGGGGCTAAAAAACTTATGCTTATTAAGTTTTGGTATTTTTTTGTCCAATTTCACTAATTTATATGTATATATTTTAGAAATAATTTTATATCTTATTTATAAGTTGTGATATTGTTCGCTTTAATTATTAATCAAACTTAGAAAATTAATTTTATTTCATATATTTAAATTTATAATTAGGAATGACAATGGATCGAGTATACTCATTCATTGTGTATTTTCTAAATGTAATTATGTTTAGCGACTTACTGTACATACCCGTTTCAAATCCGTAGGGTAATACTCGATAAAAATATGAACACACAAGTAAAATTAATTAAAATTAATAAAAATCATTTTTTCTATGTTATTTGAACCGTCTCGTTGGTTTATGCTCGATAAAAATATGAACAAAGTTAATATTAATTAAAATTAGTAAAAATCTTTATTTTTAAGTCTATTTGAACCGTCTCGTGGTTCATGCTAAATTGATATCTCTAATATTTGCCGAAATGTGGAAAAAAAAAATATGTTTACATCTTCAAAGTAATATTAATTAAAATTAGTAAAAATCCTTCTTTCTATGTTATTTGAACCGTTTCGTTGGTTTATGCAAAATTACTCGATAAAAATCTAAACAAAGTTTTTTTTTGAATTGAAATCTAAACAAAGTTAATATTAATTAAAATTAGTAAAAATTCTTCTTTTTAAGTATATTTTAACCATCTCGTTAGTTCATGCTAAATCGATATATCTAATATTTGACAAAATGCAGGAAAAAAATGTTTACATCTTCAAAGTAATATTAATTAAAATGAGTAAAAATTCTTCTTTCTATGTTATTTGAACCGTCTTGTTGGTTTATACTAAATTACTCGATAAAAATATAAATAAAGTTAATATTAAATAAAATTAGTAAAAATCTTTCTTTTTAAGTATACTTGAACCATCTCGTTGGATACAAATAAATTACAAATATTAATTAAATACATATATAATGAATGTAATAATCATAATGATAGATTCGGATTATAATATAGAATATATAAAATAAGGATTTATAAGCATGTATTCCGAAATTGTTAATATTTTAATATGTATAATAGAAGGAATTAATTAAATAGAGGAAAAGATAAATATGAGATGTGATTAATAGATAAAGATATGATATTTCAATAATATGAAATTAAAAAAAATTAATTGATAAAAATTAGAATATATATAAATTAAAATTAAAAAAATTATTAGAATAAATGAATATCGGGATGGAGCACCGAGGATGAGGGTACTTCAACTTGGATACACTATTATATTATTTTTTGGTTTTTTCTTTTTCTATTTTCCCATCTTAGTGCAAAGTAACGTATTTGTGAATGTATATAATATATATACTATTGTTGCATTATTGGTTATCGATAATATAATAGAAAAAAATTTAATGAATATGCATACTACCACATAAGTCAAGATAGAAACGTATAAATGTTTATAATATTAAATTTATATAAATTATTATATATGAATTAAGAATGTATAAAATAAAGATTTATAGGAATGTATTCCGAAATTATTATTATTTTAATATGTGTAATAGAAGAAATTAATTAAATAGAGGAAAAGATAAATATGAGATGTGATTAATAGATAAACATGTAATATTTCAAGAATATGAAATTAATAAAATTTTAATTAATAAAAATTAGAATATATTTGAATTAAAATTCGATAAATTATTAGAGTTAAGGAAAATCGGAACGGAGCACCGTGGATGAGGCAACTTTATTTTCATATTAGTAATAGATTAATTAAAATTTTATTAATTTCATATTCTTGAAATATCACATATTTATCTATTAATCACATCTCATATTTATCTTTTCCTCTATTTAATTAATTTGATCTATTACACATATTAAAATATATATTACTAACACGAAAATAAAGCTTGCTCCGTTCAGATTTTCCTTTATTCTGGTAATTTGTCTAATTTTAATTCATATATATTCTAATTTTTATTAATTAAAATTTTATTAATTTCATATTCTTGAAATATCACATGTTTATCTATTAATCACATCTCATATTTATCTTTCCTTCTATTTAATTAATTTCTTCTATTACACATTAAAATAATGACAATTTCGGAATGCATTCTTATAAATCCTTATTTTATACATTCTTAATTCATATATAACAATCTATATATATATATATATATATATATATTTATATTTATTTATATATTTAATATTATAAAATTTTTTACGTTCCTATTATTTGGTAGTATATTCATTAAAGTTTCCTTTATTATATTATATATAATTATAAAAAAAATATAAAATTAGATTATGTATAGAATTGTAAGTGCTCGAAAAGTATTAGTTAATCAATTTAATTAATTTATATATATATATATATATATATTCTAATTCGAATTTATCATTATGATTATTATTATATTTATTAGTATGTATTTAATTAATATTTGTAATATATTTGTATTTATTTTTCCGTGTGTAATGTCATTAACTTCTAATAAACTATTAAATGTTGTAGTATTGATCTATCCATGTTGTTATTGAATTCTAATAGACTTTTATGTGTCATATTATGACACAATATTATGTATTAGAAGAATTATCATTCTGAATTATGTTTAGATATTAGAAATAAAAATATTTTTTAAGTTAGTCTCTAAGCAGCACTAATAATTAAATTTAAAGTAACAGACAAATTTTAAAAAATCAAATTAGCATTTTAAGAGGCCAATAGAAATTTTGTAAATGAAAATCCCTATAAAGACTAATTAAATATATTTTATCAATATGTCTACATGGAATCCTCTTCAATTTTCATTCATGTTTTTCTAAAACTTCGATTAGTGTTTGTTAGAAAATATATACATAATCAAATGTGGGAAAGACAGCAAAAAAAGAACAAAAAAAATATGAAGATGTAAACATATTTTTTTTTCGGCATTTTGGCAAAGATTAGATATATCAATTTAGCATGAACCAACGAGACGGTTCAAATATATTTAAAAACGAAGGATTTTTACTAATTTTAATTAATATTAACTTTGTTTAGATTTTTATCGAGTAATTTTGTATAAAACAACGAGATGGTTCAAATAACACTAGAAAGAAGGATTTTTACTATTTTTAATTAATATTAACTTTATTCAGATTTTTATCGAGTAATTTTGCATAAAACAACGAGACGGTTCAAATAACACTAGAAAGAATAGTTTTTTACTATTTTTAATTAATATTACTTGTAGTGTTCATATTTTTATTGAGTATTAAACATGACAACACCCTCAGCGCACCAGTTTTGTGTATATCAGAGGTCAAGAGAGGAAGTATAATAGAGACGTCATTAACAGATAACGCCCACGGTTCGCTATTTCTATTTATCTTAAATTCTTTATATTGTGCAATAGTAATTTATATATATATTTTTTTTTGGCCTTTTGGCTAAGATTAGGAATATTAATTTAGCATAAACCAATGAGACGGTTCAAATAGACATAAAAAGAAGGATTTTTATTAATTTTAGTTAATATTAACTTTGTAGTATTCAGATATTTATCGAGTATTAGCCAACAGGTTTGAGACTGGTATGTACAATAAAGTTACTGTTTTAATTGAGATTAGGACGACAATATGTAAAAAATTTCTAAACAAATTTATATTTGAAAAGTACTTAATGAACGAATATGCGTTCTAATTCCTAATTATTTGCGAACAACATCACAACTTCTAAATAAAATATATATATATTTTTTTTAAAATGTATACACGTAAATCAAAACATAAGTTATTTTCCGTCGAATTTCGACGGGCTACTTACTAGTATATATTACTAACACGAAACTAAAGCTTGCTCCGTTCAGATTTTCCTTTATTCTGGTAATTTGTCTAATTTTAATTCATATATATTCTTATTAATTAAAACTAGTAAGTAGCCCGTCGAAATTCGACGGGAAATAACTTTATGTTTTAATTTATATGTATACATTTTAAAAATAATTTTATATTTTATTTAGAAGTTGTGATATTGTTCGCGTTAATTATTAATCAAACTTAACAAATTAATTTTATTTCACGTATCTAAATTTATAATTAGGAATGACAATGAATTGAGTATACTCATTTATTATGTATTTTCTAAATCTAAATTTGTTTAGAATTTTTCTACATGTTCGTCCTAATCTCAGTTAACATAGTGACTTTATTGGACATACTTGTCTCAAATCCGTTGCGTAATACTCGATAAAAATATGAACACTCCAAGTAATATTAATTAAAATTAGTAAAAATACTTCTTTCTATGTGATGGTCCCAAGACGGATACCTTGGTGTAGAGGGGGGGTGAATACACCAAGGTTTAAAAACTTTTCCAATTAAAACTCTTTTGAGTGAGCTGGCTGTGTTCGATCCAGCTGGAAGGCAGCTTGATCAACACAGCTGGCTGTGTGCGGAATGTGGTGGGTTTTTGGAAAGTCCGTCTGTTGCTTCAAATATATTGCAAAGTTTTGTTTCTCTTTTAAGTTAGTCAGTTTATGCAGCTTGAAATAATGCTTATGAGGGGTTAGCTGGATGCATAAATAAACAGGAAAGAACAAAGCAACTTAACGTGGTTCGGAGAAACTACTCCTACGTCCACGATCAGAAACCTCTGGTAATCCACTAATGATACCACTGACTTTTCGCGCAGTCAGCAAGCGTTGCAGCTTAGTTCCTCAAGCTGGATACAAGTTTACGCGTACTGTATCGAAACATAACCAGACTGTTTACGGGCACAGCTGAAGCCTACATTCAGTTTTACGGGTACTGAAGAACCTAACCTGTAGTTTACGGGTACTACAGAACCATAACCTTAACCTAACATTTTTCTGGGTTTGAGGGTTTGGTTTTGGGGTTTCCAACTATGAACGAGTTGTTACAATGAAGAACAATGAGTGTGATGAACTCGTTCAAACTAGGCTTAAGATGGGAAGGATTATATGCCTAGATACTAGTGGGAGAGAGCTTCAACAACCTGAGAATGAATAAGAACTCATAAGAGTGAAGGCTGCTGGATCTTTTAAGCTTTTCTGAGAGATCTCTTGATCTTTGATTAGACTTCTTTTAATGAAGTATGTTGATCTCTTGTTATGTATTTTCTCTCTCGTCACCTCTCTCTCTCTGATGATGAAGAAGACTTATATTTATAGGGAGAGATTAGAACTAGCCGTTGGAAAGAGCCGTTCTGAATCTCTACCTAACTTCTGACAGGATTGACTTGTCTTGTTCCTTGATTTCCTCGTAAAGCAATCCTAGGTCTGACTTCTAGGTGCTGAGGTGTCGAGTTCCTGATGATCCAGATCAGATCTGACTTTATCTCAAGTTGACTTCGACTCTGCTGTGCTGGTGACTCTGAGCTGTCTTGAACTCTGCTGGATCATTGACGCTGAGCTGAGTCTTGAACTATGCTGGGTCTTGACGTTGAGCTGAGTTGCCACACAAGCTGGGTCTTTCCTACAGCTGTGTCTGGAAGAACTTGATCGTCTTGAATCTAGATAACGTTGCTGATCACTCGACTTGGCTTACCCTGCTGTGTACTCGGGTCTTTCATTGTCTTCAGCGACCACCTGTAAACTTAGAAACTCTATAAGCTCAAATAGGTGAGCTGGAAAAACACTTGGGCTTGTGCAAACATCTACTCGGTTGGAGTCAGCTGGGTTTTGGTATCACTTCAAAACTCTATTAATTTTCCCAACAATTTCCCCCTTTTTGATGATGCCAAAACCCCAAGTTGGAAAAACAAAATTGCTTCCCCCTTAACAGGAAACGGGGTTTCAAAGGATTAAACATTCTCAGCAGGTAACCATATTCAGAGCCTGGACAAAGAGAGATTGTCTTCATGTTGATTTTGATAAAACGAACTTTTTCATTAATACGAATAAATTTTACAACTTTCTAATTACAAAAAGTTCAAAAGAAAATTCCCAGTTGGCTGGGTCTTCAGCTTTGCTGCTTCCTTTGTTCATCAATCTGATGGTCAGTCTTGAGACCATATCTGTTGAAGATGAACTCTTCCAGCTTCTTCCATTCTGCTTGATTCTTTGATTTTGAAATTCCTCTTTCGCTAGCCCAGTGATGAATTTCTTTGATAATTTGGGCCTTGTCAGGAAGATTCGTTCCAGCTAGAGATGGAGGCTTCAATTGCTTGACTTTTGGAGCCTTCAGCTGGATGTTGTTTCTTTTGGCATATAAGGCAATTGATCTTGCCATCATTGGATCTGTCTCATGAAGTTCGAGGAGATAATCCTGGAACGCAGTTTCTGGATCCATGCCTTTGTACTGATTCAAGTAGTAAAATTCTTTGATGAATTCTGATTTGCATCGTTCCCAATTTTCATTGAAATCGTCTGGGTTCTTCTTGTCGGCTGAGGCTGCTTGGATTTGTTTCTTCTTAGCTTGCCTGTAGCTCTACCTTTTCTTCTTCTTCTTCTTCTGCTTTTTCTCAGCAGGCTTGAGCGATTCAGCTTTCTTCTTAATAATTTTATCCAGCTCTTGCATTTCTTTTCTTTGCTCGTTGTGGAAGTTACACAGCCAGTGATAGTCCTTGTATTCTTCTGGCTTGTGTCCACAGGCTTTGGCAAGAGCAACCATCTTTTCTCTCCATGTCACTTTGACTACTTTGGCTGCTGTAGTTGGCTCTGGCTCTTCGTCATCCAGCTCTTTGGCAAAATCGTCGATTTTCCTCTGAATTGGCTGCACAGGTTCCCCCTTAGCTGCAGCTTCCCTCTCCATTGTTTTTCCAGCTTCATTCAGATCTTCCCCCTTTTTGGCATTATCAACAAGGGAGGCAGAGAGGTTGGCAACTGTTGCGCTGAGCTTGGAAAGAATACCTTCAACATCAGCAATCTTGGCTGAGTTGTCAGCTGTGACGAGGTTCAGCTGGGCATTGCTGCTGCTTCCAGCTCTGAACTGAGCATCCAGATCTTTATATAGGTTGAAGAGTTGGCGGATGTCAGAGCTGTTGGAGAGAGTGGACTTTTTGAGAGCTTCCAGCTGGCTTGAAAGATTTGCTATGTCGTCGACCAGTGGAGCTTGAACTCTTGTTACTATCTCAGGTACCCTCTTCTCTAGATGATTTCTGAGTTCGAGATCTTGAGTAACGAGGGACTGCTTGAGATTCTGGTTGGTGTCCTCATCAAGGGTGTAGATGGACTTCTGCATTTCATCGATAGTCCTCCCTTGAGTATCTGCCTGCATTTCAATAGTTGTACACCGAAGAAGAAGTTCAGCTTGATTTTTCATATTTTCCATAAGAAATGCCCTTTCGACGTATTCCTGGATTTGTTTCTGAAGAGTAGGAGAGAATTCAGTGCTAGACTCCGTTTGGGTTCCGGATTCAACATGACTGGGTTTGTCTGCCTCGAACTCGACCAGTGCGCGAGTGTCATCGGCAATTGGAATTGGTGGGGCTGCTGCCTCTGGTTCTGCTTCTGCATCAGCTGGTTCATCAATGATTATTACCTCAGCTGTGTTTTCTGGTACAGCTTCCTTGGTAATCTCAGCTGAGACTTCTTTGGAATTGTCAGCTCCAGACGGTGTCTCCCATCCCGCTGCTGTAAGAAGCTTGTTGGCGGACTCCCAGACATTTGCTGGGTGCGGTTTGGGAAACTTCTGAGATACTTCGATGATACCTTTAATGAGCTCATCCTGATGCAAGTATGCATCCTCCAGGCTTCCAAAGCCAAAAGTGTGTTGGAGGCATGCTTCATCTGTCTTCAACTTCTCATAAGAGAAGGTTTCTATCAGCTGCTCATTTTGGTACCAAGTCGCCATTTTGGTGGCAAGATAGAACTTGAGATCTCCGACTTTGGTGAGGGCGATAGGCAGGTGCGCCAAGATTGGATACTGAATTAGAGCACTCTTGATCCCTGCAATGCGCAAGTCCTCGTACATGGCTTCCATGAAGGCTGAGCCAGTGGAGTTGAGTGAAGGAGAGGCAGTAGAATCACTCTCCTCTGATTCTGTGGAGATTTGAGGAACTGGTTCAAATGGGTTCACAGTAGGCTGTGAAGAAGTATCAGCCAACTGCGTGGGAGATTGAACTTTGGGTGATGGCAGTTTTGGGGGTGAGCTGGGATTAGTGGAAGAGGGTTCAGCTTGGGTGTCAGCTGGCTGTGAAGGAGCTTCAGCCAGTTGAATATCTGTCTGCTCTCTTACAGGAGATGGCTCTTTGGTTGGAGAGCTGGGTGGAGGAGAAGGCTGTTTGGGTGGAGAGCTGTGAGGCGGTGAGGGCTGGGGAGAGCCTTTTGGATTATCCAGCTCGTCCTCTGAGCTGGATGACGATCCATCATTCAATCCCATCTCAGCCAGGATGTTTGATCCGTATTGGTTAAAGGCCGACACTGGCTGTGGGGAGAGAATCACCATTGCTTGACTTGGAGTTTCTTTAGAGGAAGGTCTCTCTTTTGATGGTGGAATGACAGCTGTTTTCTTTTTCTTCTCAATTTGGACCTCCATTTGGTTTGGGTCATTGTCTTCCTTTTTCTCGAATCTTCTTAGCCGAAACCTCCGCCTACGTTTCTTCCACTGTTTCTTGCCTTTGCTCACGTGTCGTTTCTTCAGAAGATCATTGACTTGACTTATTCTCTGGAATAGAATCTTCGTTTCTGGAAACGGTTCTGAATCAGCCCACTTTACTGTGTGCCCTTTCACAGCTTGCTCTATCAAGAAAGAAATCTTAGAGCATAGATACAGTGGCTCTGAGGTTGAATACGTCGTCCTGGTGGAGTTGAACTTGATCTTCTCTGACTCCTTGACCAGTCGGTTGAGTAAGAAATCAAACCAGTTGACTTTTGCGCCTTTGATCATGGCAATCATCGGCTTAAGCTTTGGAATGCTGATCTCTCCTTGAGATCCAGCTATCCCTGAGATGCACTTTTGCGTGATATCCAGCAGCAGCCTGTACTTTGGCTTGAGAAGGAGCTTTGACATGCTCGCTCTATATGGCTCTGGAGAGATAAGCATCTCTTGACTGAGGAATTCATCCACTTCTTCACGGCTGTAATCGTCTGGGATGAATCCTCCTTCTCTGGGTAGGTTGAACACCTTTCGTAGCATCTTGTTGAGTTTGATATTGACGGTTGCTGAATCAAACTTTCCGTCTGCGTCTTTGACGATCATGTCAAATGAAGATGAGTAGAAGCCGTCTTCATCAATGATGTTGAGGTAGAAGAGGGCAGCATCTCTCTTCAGTATAAGCTTCGGCATGGAGGTTGCCCATAGCAAGAGACCGGAGTCTGCGACAAGATCCACCATCTCTTTTAAATCTGAAACATGAAGGTTGGAGGTGGACAGAACATTCTCAAAAGATAGCTTTGTCATTAGAGCTTCAAACTGGTTCATCCCTGCGGTTGATTTTGATCATGCGAAGAACTTGCAGAAAATAGATAGAGGATTTGAATATTTGAAATTTGCAGTGATAAAGATGAAGGAAGAAAGAATCCGCGTATCTTTTCCATATGTATCAACTGCCATATAGGATCAACGGTTGAGATTGAATCAGTTGATATTCTGATCAACGACTGGGAGGAATTCACTCACCACGTTTTGCTGACGTGCTTTCGGCGAGTGTTTTACAACCGCGCGTGAGGCAGTTCAAACGTTTGACGTTCTGCCTCGATACCGCCGTGCTACAGTACTCTACAGACTTTATAATTAATGCGACGGGAAAGGAAACTTATCAAACAATTCAACTAAGGAATATATGTCCGCTTAACATTAGAATTCAAAATGATTGAACTTAAATATTATATTCCTCAGAGCAATAAATGCATGAGACGCAAACCGGTCAGCTTGGACACCGTATCCAGCTGATACCACGGCTGTCTACTTCTTTGTTTGACTGAGTTTTTCTCCTCAGCTGAGAATCTGGTCAATAGCTTGAATTTCCTTCAGCTGAGTTCCCTTTAGCTCTTCGACTGATGTCCAGCTGAGCTTGATTCCCTTTTTGGCTGGGAAATCCTTCTGAACTGAGCTTTGGGATCCAGCTGAGTTTGTTCCCCCTCAGCTGGATGAGCTTTTCTTTATCTGGTTTGTGCAGTCCAAATAATTTACACATTAGCTCATTTCTTTGATGAGGTCTCAGTTTGTATAGCAAGTAGACAGCTGTCCCAAATCCAGCTGGTTCATGTACTGCTTCTCTATTCTTCTCTTGAGACCACTGTACTCAGCTGTATGACTGGCTGAATCTTCATTTTTGTATCCAGCTGTGATTATTTCACAGCTGGTCCCAGTCAGCTAGTTGGGTTTCTTTATTTTCTTCGTTGGTTGAATCAATAAGATGTTTCAGACATCTTAATCAGAGCAGTCATCCTCATCTGAGTCGGAGAAGGAAATTTGATCATCATCCATTTCGCTCGATTCAAACCTTTTATCTTTTCTCCGGGAGGATGACTCAGCTGGGTTTCTCTTTGGATAGAGTTTCTTGTCGTGATGAACCTTCACGATATTCTTGTACCTTTCCTTGCTTTGTTCCAGCTGATTAATGCTCCGTACAAGCATGGCAACTTCTTCGTTCAATTCTTCTTTGCTCATATTTTTGTGCTCCTTGTTGGTCCTTCCAAGCTGAGCTGATTGAGCTTCTTTCCCTGGCTTGATCCTCAGCTTTGCTTCATTCATTTGGCTGGATGAATCTCTGTTTGTGATCCCCAGATCAAATTCGTTGGCCTTCAAGATGGAGAACAATTTTTCTGTCTCCATGCTGCCAAAATCAGTTCTGCTTTGGTGAACCACCTTGTGTGTACACCAATCTGAGGAGAGAGCTGCAAGAACTTTCAAGTTCTTATCTCGAACTGTATATTTTCCAGTTCGGATCGTCTCGATCTCGATGACGAGGTTGGAGAATCTCAGCTCCATTTGATCAATGGACTCGCAGGGGAGTTGCTTGAATTTGTCGAACTTCTGGCATGCAACTGAGAGTTTGTTCTCTTGAATTTCCTCTGAGCCTTCACACAGCTTGGCTAGAGTGTCCCACATCCCCTTAGCTGTCTCGCAGTTGATGATCTTGCTGAGATAAACGTCCGTCACCATTGAGGAGATGACGTTGCGAGCGTAGCTGTCCAATCCAGCTTGTCTTCTTTCTTCTGGAGAGTACTCCCTTTTGGGCTTCACAACGTGCCGGAGTACTGGTTCAGCTCCAGTTAAGGTTTCTGCTTGTCTTTCTGATTTCATGATGATGATGGGTCCGTCAGTGATAACATCCCACATCATGTTGTGATACGCACTCAGAAAGCTTTTGAGTCGGAACTTCCAGATCTGATAATCATCGACAGAGAATGTCGGAAGATTCCTGCACAGGGAAGATTTCATGACAGTATGCAATATAATAAATTTAAAAAAAAATTGAAACTTTGAAGGATCTGTTCAGGTGACCACTATCAGCAAAGAGGCTGACTTGACACAGAAAAAGTGATCTTTTGAACCACTGCTCTGATACCAATTGATGGTCCCAAGACGGATACCTTGGTGTAGAGGGGGGGTGAATACACCAAGGTTTAAAAACTTTTCCAATTAAAACTCTTTTGAGTGAGCTGGCTGTGTTCGATCCAGCTGGAATGCAGCTTGATCAACACAGCTGGCTGTGTGCGGAATATGGTGGGTTTTTGGAAAGTCCGTCTGTTGCTTCAAATATATTGCAAAGTTTTGTTTCTCTTTTAAGTTAGTCAGTTTATGCAGCTTGAAATAATGCTTATGAGGGGTTAGCTGGATGCATAAATAAACAGGAAAGAACAAAGCAACTTAACGTGGTTCGGAGAAACTACTCCTACGTCCACGACCAGAAACCTCTGGTAATCCACTAAGGATACCACTGACTTTTCGCGCAGTCAGCAAGCGTTGCAGCTTAGTTCCTCAAGCTGGATACAAGTTTACGCGTACTGTATCGAAACGTAATCAGACTGTTTACGGGCACAGCTGAAGCCTACATTCAGTTTTACGGGTACTGAAGAACATAACCTGTAGTTTACGGGTACTACAGAACCATAACCTTAACCTAACCTTTTTCTGGGTTTGAGGGTTTGGTTTTGGGGTTTCCAACTATGAACGAGTTCTTACAATGAAGAACAATGAGTGTGATGAACTCGTTCAAACTAGACTTAAGATGTGAAGGATTATATGTCAAGATACTAGTGGGAGAGAGCTTCAGCAACCTGAGAATGAATAAGAACTCATAAGAGTGAAGGCTGCTGGATCTTTTAAGCTTTTCTGAGAGATCTCTTGATCTTTGATTAGACTTCTTTTAATGAAGTATGTTGATCTTTTGTTATGTATTTTCTCTCTCGTTACCTCTCTCTCTGATGATGAAGAAGACTTATATTTATAGGGAGAGATTAGAACTAGCCGTTGGAAAGAGCCGTTCTGAATCTCTACCTAACTTCTGACAGGATTGACTTGTCTTCTTCCTTGATTTCCTCGTAAAGCAATCCTAGGTCTGACTTCTAGGTGCTGAGGTGTCGAGTTCCTGATGGTCCAGATCAAATCTGACTTTATCTCAAGTTGACTTCGACTCTGCTGTGCTGGTGACTCTGAGCTGTCTTGAACTCTGCTGGATCATTGACGCGGAGCTGAGTCTTGAACTCTGCTGGGTCTTGACGTTGAGCTGAGTTGCCACACAAGCTGGGTCTTTCCTACAGCTGTGTCTGGAAGAACTTGATCGTCTTGAATCTGGATAACGTTGCTGATCACTCGACTTGACTTACCCTGCTGTGTACTCAGCTGGGTCTTCTGCTGTCTTCAGCGACCACCTGTAAACTTAGAAACTCTATAAGCTCAAACAGATGAGCTGGAAAAACACTTGGGCTTGTGCAAACATCTACTCGGTTGGGGTCAGCTGGGTTTTGGTATCACTTCAAAACTCTATTAATTTTCCCAACACTATGTTATTTTAACCGTCTTGTTGGTTTATTCTAAATTACTCGATAAAAATATAAACAAAGTTAATATTAATTAAAATTAGTAAAAATCCTTCTTTTTTAAGTATATTTGAACCGTATCGTTGGTTCATGTTAAATCGATATCTCTAATCTTTGCCAAAATGCGAAAAAAATATGTTTACATCTTCAAAATAATATTAATTAAAATTAGTAAAAATCCTTGTTTCTATGTTATTTGAACCGTCTCGTTGGTTTATGCTAAATTATTCAATAAAAATTTAAACAAAATTAATATTAATTAAAATTAGTAGAAATTCTTCTTTTTAAGTATATTTCAACCGTCTCGTTGGTTCATGCTAATTAAATCGATATCTCTAATCTTTGCCAATTTTATAATATTATATATATATATATATATATATATCGCGGATCAAATAAGAACACTTTCTTAGGTGAGAAATAAGAACAAATCTCTAATTTATGCATTTAAATGCTAATGCATTAAGTTATTGTAGTTTATGCATTAAAATATTTATGCATTTAGTTTCTGCATTTTATGCATGTGGTTTACCAGATCCGCTATATATATATATATATATATATATATATATGAATTAAGAATGTATAAAATAAGGATTTATAAGAATGTATTCTGAAATTGTTATTATTTTAATATGTGTAATAGAAGAAATTAATTAAATAGAGGGAAAGATAAATATGTGATGTGATTAATAGATAAACATGTTTTATTTCAATAATATGAAATTAATAAAAAATAGAATATATATGAATTAAAATTAGACAAATTACCAGAATAAAGGAAAATCTGAACGGAGCACCGTGGATGGGGCACCTTTATTTTCGTATTAGTAATAGATTTTATTAATTTCATATTCTTGAAATATCACATATTTATCTATTAATCACATATCATATTTATCTTTTCCTCTATTTAATTAATTTGATCTATTACACATATTAAAATAATAACAATTTCGGAATGTATTATTATAAATTCTTATTTTATACATTTTTAATTCATATATAATAATCTATATTTTCCTTTATTCTGGTAATTGTCTAATTTTAATTTATATATATTCTAATTTTTATTTTTATTAATTTTATATTCTTCAAATATCACATGTTTATCCGTATTTTGGCAAATATTAGAGATATAGATTTAGCATAAACCAACGAGACGATTCAAATATACTTAAAAAGAATAATTTTTACAAAATTTAATTAATATTAACTTTGTTTAGATTTTTATCGAGTAATTTAGCATAAACCAACGAGACGGTTCAAATAACATAGAAAGAATGATTATACTTAAGAAGAAGAATTTTTATAAATTTTAATTAATATTAACTTTGTTTAGATTTTTACCGAGTAATTTAGCATAAACCAACGAGACGGTTCAAATAACATAGAAAGAAGGATTTTTACTAATTTTAATTAATTTTACTTGGAGTGTTCATATTTTTATCGAGTATTACTCAACGGATTTGAGACGCGTATGTACAGTAAAGTCACTATTTTAACCGAGATTAGGACGAACATGTAGAAAAATTCTAAATAAATTTAGATTTAGAAAATACATAATGAATTAGTATACCCGATCTATTGTCATTCCTAATAATAAATTTAGATACGTGAAATAAAATTAACTTTAAAAGTTTGATTAATAATTAACGCGAACAATATGACAACTTTTAAATAAGATATAAAATTATTTTTAAAATGTACATATAAATTAAAACATAAAGTTATTTCCCGTCGAACGAAACTCGACTACTTACTAGTAGTAATAATAATAATAATAATAATAATAATAATAATAATAATAATAATAATAATTCCGTTTCTAAAAAAAATTCCGCATTGATCTCCAGACCGATCCACGTGTGCGGTGACGATAGCGAACTGGACGAACCGCACCGAAATAGCCGTTTAATTATCGCTCAATGGTCCCAATCATGCATTCATGCTGGTCAATAGAAGCCAAAATAACAAGCAACGGCTTTTGATTTTCACTCGCTCAGAAGTTTCTGATTCCAGAAGGTCTTGGCATTTCCGATGGAAGAGGTAAATTTTTATCTTGCAAAATACCTAATTTTTCATTTATGTGTTCAATTTTCTTGATTTTTGATATAAAAAGGAGTCTCCATTTTCCTCATTCTCATCAAATGGATGCAAGATTTTGAGATTACTTAGGTTTAACTCTGACTGCACTATTGATATTCTATTGGCATTAGTAAAATGTAATGTATTGATGACGGATTGTCGTATTATTTTTGGCCATTGAGGCATAATTTTCTTTCTCAGAAATTTCTGTTTTCATCTGCAGGATAAAGAATTGCTTGTATTTGATTCTGATTAATATATATACTTTTTTCAGATTGAACTTAAAACCGCGCCTGCTGATTTTCGGTTCCCGACTACCAATCAAACCCGGCATTGTTTCACCCGTTACATTGAGTTCCACAGGTTGGTTGCAATATTGTAAAGCGGTGATTTTTTGTTCTATTATATTTTTCTCTTTTACGTTAATGTTTGTTGCAATATCTTGATAAGGTGTTGATTTTTTTAATGAACCAAAATGTATCTGCGACTGTATTGCTTGTATGACGTTAAATGAAACAAGTTTTGAAAGAACTTGCATTCGATGAGCAGTGATTGTGATCCTTTTATTCCCTAATAATCTCTTGACTTTTTTGGCCCATTTTTAAGTTTTGTCTTATTATGCTGTGTGATAGTGCAAGTACCTAAGAACGATTATGTTATTTTCTTATTTTGTATTAGCTGAGGTTTTTTTTTTTACGAATAGTCAGAAATTGTGCATTATTCTGCATTCGCATATGGGAGATTTGGTGGTTTTTGAACAATATCTAGAACCTTAAGTGGTCTTCTGTTTACATAATCAATGAAAGGCTTATGCCATTTAAGGTCTAAGTAAGAGGGGTTGTCCCTGTTAGCGGGGGGAAAAAGCTTTCTCGAGTCAAGCCTAGGTAATTGTGTGTTCTAGAGGTGTGTAGAATTTTCTTAGATTAATGCCCTTCACATGAATGGATGTCCTAAAGTTACTCTTTTATATGTAGTTTTTTTAAATACTAGAACTGCAAAAGACATAGGAAGGAAGAAGGTGAACATTATAAGTGTTGCATATTTTTACGTTGGGGTGTATGTGATTGTCTGAGAATTTTTTATTATATTATACATCTTGATATGATGTTTTAATTTCATATGTATATTTCAATAAACTTATTTTATTTCATGTTCCCAGGTGTGTGGCTGCTAAGGGTGACGAATCTAGTGACTGTGATAAGTTTGCCAAATACTATCGTTCCCTTTGCCCAGGAGAATGGGTAAGTTGATATCGGCTTGTCCTTCTATTTTCTCGTGGTGGTTACTCTTCTTCATGCTGTCCATGCATATGTTAAAAATCTAAAAGACTAAAACAAGTAGATATGTTTCAGTTGTCCTTGTGCTTGTATCTTAAACGGAGAAGAGTTATTGCTGGTTAAATAATTAGCAGTTAACAATATAAAGACTTGTGCATCTACTGTTCATAAGGTCTTTTCTGCTTCAGCTCATCCCTTGTAAAATAGTAGAGAATTTCAGAGTCTGGCTACTTCATGTTCTCAAACATTTCCTGTTTGTTCCCAAATCCCAAATATGCAAAATGCATGTCATGATACCAAAAGGAGTTAATAGGCTATGGCAAATCCTATTGTTCTAAAGAGATGATATAAAATTCATGTCTGCGTACTGTACTTCATGCAGCGTGCTCTTTGTTTTTTAGATATTTTGGGGTTGAATAAGATCAGTTTTATCTTCCATTGTATAGAGAAAATGTGTTCCATGTTTAATTTCGGTTAAATATTTGAACTGTACAAGGAGACATATGATTAGTGTGTCCTTAAGACACTAGACTAATTATCGAACTACATAACACTTGAATGTAGCTTCGTCATGTAACTGGAAATAACTCAGAAACTTTTTATTCTTAGTTGGTAGTAGCTCAATTTGAACCATTATTGGAGTGGTTTTGATGGGATTTGAATCCACATTATGTGGAGTCATTTAAATCCTTCCGCAGAATCCTCCATTTTCAAATTCATCATTCAAGTCGTTGAATCAAAATGCAAGTCCTGCAGTAGTTTACTTTTTGTGGGCAACATCTCTGCTAATACTAGTAGAGGTCTTCCCTATTGCTTATGTTTCTTGGCAACATCTCTGCTAATACTATGAGTTATTCATGTCTGCTTCATCTCTTGAACTTGTGCATCTAGTCTCGATTAATTTGACCATTATCTTCCATCTATCATATTCTTTCTTCTTTCCTTTTCTGCATGCAGGTTGACAAGTGGAACGAACAGAGGGAGAATGGAACGTTCCCTGGGCCTCTGTAGTTTAGTTAGTCTTTTTAAACTTCAATTTTTGGTATTTCTATTTGCCATTTGTCTAAACTAATCTAGTCACTTGCTTTTGATTTGAAGTTCAATGGATTTTTAAGCCACTGTAGCAAATTGTGGTCCTAACGATTAGTATTTGAAAAAAACAATTGATTTTTGCATCAATGCTACGATAAAAAAAACTCGTTGGTTCATTTTGAAAATTAGAGGTTATTTGTTTTTATACATTAAAATACAATTTAGAACTTTCAATCTTGGGAGAATTTCAATTTTTTTTTTCTTTCCATCTTGCTTTACAAATATAATTGAGCATATAAGCTAAACTAAAAATCGCCTAGTCATTTTCAAACCTTCATTAATTTAGCTTAAGCGATGGAGAAGGCCGCTTTTCATTGTCACAATCACCAATGTCAGCTAGACCTGCCCATTTTTCACGAACCGGCGGTTCGGAACCGGTTCGAACCGCCGGTCAACGGTTTTTTAACCGGAACCGTGGTCACCGGTTCCGAACCATAACCGGAACCGGCGGTAGAAGGGCCGGTTACGGTTCAAGCAAATTGGTAATCGGAATCGGCGGGCCTAACCGGCATGCCTATAAAACAGGTGAACCGGCGGTTTATGTGATTAACCGGCGGTTTTCGGCTTAAAATGTTATTTTTATTTTATTTAATTACCTCATATGTATATCTATAAATATATATCCCTTTGAGATTTTATTTGTTCCACACCATTTCTCTACACTTTATATTCTTGTCTTTACTAAAATTTTCATTCTTTTCCAGCATTCATTGAAACTTATGCTAATTGCTAATGTAATTATAAATTATGTAATGTTAATTTTAAGTACTAGTAGAGTGGTACGTGCGATGTACGTAATATTGATAAATTTTAATTAATAATATATATATATATATATATATGTCAAACATAAAATAATCATATGATAATAGATATTAATAATAAAATACTATATAAGGGTATAATAGGCCAATCAAATTTTGTAAATAATGCTCTTTTATAATAGGTATAGATTAATAAAAAATGAGTTAATTTTCTTCATTTGTTTTAATGCTCGTTTTGTACTTCCTTTACATAATGTTCATTTTCGTAATCAAAATAATACATTTATATTAGTATATTAAAAAAACCCAAAAAAACCGGTGGGCCGAACCGTGAGCCGGCGGTTTTAACCGGAACCGGAACCGCCGGTTTTTTGGCCGGGCCCGGAACCTGGAATAGTGTAGACGGGCCGGTTACGGTTCACCCCCGGGGAAAACCGTAACCGGCGGTTCAAGGCCCGGAACCGGCGGGCCTTGAACCATGGGCACGTCTAATGTCAATTGGTGGATTGAGTCACAGGAAATATATAATTCGAAAAAAAATTATATAAGTTTCTGATATTAAATTAGCGATGATAACATGTTGAAATTCTATTATTATAGCTCGAGTTTTGAACAATTCAGAGGAAGCTTTGGAGCTGTTATCAGAAGACATATATCTATTATGGAAGCAGCGCACATATTTCTAGTATGTCGCTTTGGATTGAAGATATCCCAGCCAGCCTGGTTGAAAGAAATTGTTATTTCGGATGTTTTTTTTTTTTTGAATAAATATTACAAAAAATTTTAAAGATCGTGTGACGGTAGACGTGAACCCGTAATCTTTGGCCCGGACATTAACCACACTACTACTAGGTAAACAGACGCACACTATTTCAGATAATTCTTGTTATATATATATATATCGTCTCCTTCGAATTCATTTAGTAATACAATGTCAGCTTATTAAAGTATACTAGATAAAGAGGATCGTTAGGATAGTGACGTGCACCGCATGAAATACTCGTATTCTTTGCTTTTGAGTTTTGATATAACCTATGGAATAATTAATCAATACAATAATTTTGCCTCTGCAACTTTGACCAGGTCGTATTTAGAAATTCCGTAAGAACCTCGTTAAATAATGAGATCCAAAAAATAAAAAAAAGACATAATTTGGCGCCAAATAAAGTAAAAAAAAAAAAAAACTTGAGCTTAGCCTTGTTTTTAGCTATGTATTGGCTGTATATTGTAAAATGTCGAATATTCAATTTATATAATAAAATATTATTCTCTCCGTCCCGTTAATAATGACTCATTGTTTTGGGTACATGATTTAAAAAGGTATAAAAATAGGAAAGTAATAGGTCCACATTTTTTGAAGCGCTAAATTTTGCCATTTTAAAAATTGAGCCATTATTAACGAGACACTCCAAAAAGAAAATCGAGCCATTACAGGATGGAGGGAGTATTTAACAACTCTTCTAAAAATATAATCTTTTTTATTTTTAAAAGTAATGGCTTGCCCGCGCTGATTGGCTTGCTTCCTGAGATTGTTTATTTATCTATTTTTGCTCTATTTCCCGTTTTCGTCTTATTGGATCAAGAATATTATTTTCAAGTATGAGAAGCATGAAACATCTTTTATTGAATTTCAACACACGCATACATAATTTAAACCCTCAACTTCATAGTAGGAGGGAAAACATCTTATCATTAATTTGCGCTTCATTATCAGAAGCATGAATATCATCTTATTTGATAAGAAATAGTAGTTCTTATTTGATTGACAGATTAAGTGACATGCGTTTGAGAGGATGAATATCAATTCTAGTCTTCTATCGAACTAATATACATAAAAAATACAAATAGGTGAACCACTATACTTAAAAAAAACATAAATGTATGATAATTATTTAGTGAAATTACTTCTTTTTACTCGATTATATGATTGGATAAACTCTTAGCATTACGGGTCAAGAGTTATCCAATCATGAGATTGAGTAACCCTCTTGAATAGTTTGTCAAAATAAAGGATGGGACACCCTCTAATAAGGAGTAATTTTAAAAGTGAAATTTAAATATATTAGAACTAAAGAAAGCGACTAGCTCAATCATCTTTTATATACAAAATAAAAAGAAAAAAATAAAAAGAAAAGACTGAATTTGGAATTGTTATCGATCCATCGAGATATTCCATTTTCAATTGATAATAGCTAAATTCCGAACTAGTGATGTAAAGTTAATTAATAGCAAAGTGTAATAAAAAATAGAATCTTCAAAAACTACGAATGCGGTTTGTCACCATCTCTAATAATTTGATCTCTATGCGAATGTTCGAGGCAACTAATGTGTATGTGCGGAAGTTAGGCCTGGCAAATCGTGCGTGTCGGATCGTTATCGTGTCGACCTGTTAACGACCCGATCTGTTAAGGCCAAATCTGAACACGACCTGTTAAGGATTTGCTCGACATGACACGAAGCCGATCCGAAATGTTCAAATCCGAACACGACACGAACACGAAAATAATACGATTTCTATCGTGTTGACACGATACGACACGACACGATTAAAACATAAATTTATATGACACTATAAGCTATATAAATAATAAAAATATTAAAAATTAAACTTAAAACCCTAAGAAAAATAATAAATTAATAATTAATGATGAAAATAAAAAAATAATAAATAATCAATAAATCTTATCGGTTACACGAACCCGACACGAACCCAAACTGATAATTTCGTGTTCATATCGGGTTATACGATAACGACCCGAATCCGATAAGGCTTGACACTAACCCATTAATTTCGTACGTGTTTGTGTCGGATTATTGTGTCGTGTAAAAAATTGCCGGGCGTAGACGAAGGGCAAAACACATACACAAACACACAAACACACATATATGGAGTAATTAAATAAAATTAAAATACGCGGGGACGACCTACTCAAAGGTCAAAGCCGTAGGACTAAATAATGGCCACGTGGATAACTTGTCTTGAAGAAATTCCAAATATTTAAATCACAGTTTACACTTTACAAGACTCAGCCGAAACAATAATACTCCTTCCATGGCATTATTAATGTTTTATTTTTCTTTTTTATCTATTCCATTATTAATGTTCTGTTTCAAAGAAAAAAATAATTAACTCTTCAAAAGTGATGAATCTGTCCATTTTCTATCTTTTTATCTTATCTTGAATAACCGTATAAAAAAGAAACAAGACATTAATAATGTGATGGAGGGAGTATTTTTTTGACAATACATATAGGGCTCGTTGGTAGGGGTGATTAGGGTGTATAATATGTCTATGATACCCTAATATCTTGTTTGGTATGAAGCATACGGCCCTTTATAAAGTTCGGGCCCGTATGAATAATACTTATTTTTGTTGTTATGTATACTACCTATGAGGTGGTATAAATAATACTGCAACTAATTATAGCAATAAATTACAATAATTACTATGTGTTGCAGAGAATTTAATACATCATACCAAACGGAATATTAATTCTTTATATTTATAAGACATCTCAGTCAAACATATCAGGCCTTATCCCATATTTTGTACCAAACGAGCCCATAGAATAATATTTAGAGGTGATATGCTAGTCATCTTCCGTGAGCATATTTCGTGGGTAACATTTTTATTTTGTCCATATTAATATAATTTTATTTAAGTTTTGATATTGTGTTTTAATCTAATACCTTATAAATTGTTACAGAATTAATTAAATTCAAAAATTACATAAAAATCAAAGCTCAATTTCTTTATTATTATTATTATTATTATTATTATTATTATTATTATTATTATTATTATTATTATTATTATTATTATTATTATTATTATTATTATTATTATTATTATTATTATTATTATTATTATTATTATTATTATTATTATTATTATTATTATTATTATTATTATTATTATTATTATTATTATTATTATTATATCCCAGGATACGTATATGACCCAAATACATATGATAATGAGATAATGAATATTCCATTGAAAGATAGAATTTGCACTGCCCTCACCAGACACGGAATGTATGTCGATCTTTTACTTTTTTTTGTTTTTTTCTGAGAAGAGATCAAATTTATATGTATGTAAAGTAACAGATATCGAAATAAGACCGCATTTCTATAATTATCTCATTATCTAGCTTGCCTAATTGTGTTCGAAGACCGAAAATTCGTTAACTTTAATAGAAATAAAAAATAGTTTTTTTTTATTAAAATTAATAGATCACCCACTTTAAGAGGAATTTGGACTCACAATCTATCTAAAAAAAATAATCCACCTCCCTTTCGATTCTATAAAAAATAAAATTGACAATATAAAAAATTAAATTTAATTGGTGTTTTGTTTTTTATGACGAGGGTAATAAATTTGATTTGTGTTTGTTTAGATGGTGCTTGGCTAAAATATGTTAAAATGGTTTGGAATTTGTAAATTCCCCCAAAATGTTTCACAAGTATTTTTTTTTTTTGAGTTGGGGAGGCAGGAGTGGAGATTGAACCCCAATCTTTCATCTATAAATGGATGAGGAATACCACTAAACTATATGTCAGTAGTAAATGTTTCACAAGTTTTTAGATATAACTACTTGCTGCTAAAATAAGATTAATAATTTATAAACTTGTAAGTAAAGTAAGGGACCCATACTTTTTTAGGAAAAAAAATATTTGATATCCCTTATATTTTAAAAAGTATATTACAATTTATTTTTACTAATATTAGTAATCTTCAGCTGTCTGAACACATAGTAATTTATTTTTGAATTAAAGAACTCACATATTATAAATTATAAAAGCATCTCAACTAAATTACCCAAACACTCACTTACTATGATTATAAAACAATTTAAAAACTAGAGAAAAAAAGAAAAATAAGATAAGCTACTGAAGTTCGACAGTTTCATAAGGGGACGGTTACAGCCAAAAGTCATGTTAGACCTACCGGCCTTCATATAATATTAATGATATTTCTTCACGAAAATTGAATGAGCCTAAATTATTTATCAGAATCTTTATATGTGTACACTTGATCATACAAATACAGGGATGAGGTGTTAGAATAAAAAAAAATTTGATGTTTAATTGCAACGATTAGAAAATTATGAAAAAAAAAATTGTAAAATAGCGTAAATATTGTGTTAAATTCGATAATTAATCTTTAAACAATTATAAGTTCGAAAACACGCATATGTGTATTCAACTTCTTTCGAAATTGAATTAGCAAATACAATTGCAAAAATACTAAATTGTGATTCCCTCTGGAAAATTAAAATGGAAAAAATAGTATCTAGATATACATGGCAAATTTTCCTGCACGGTGGTCTTCTGTTAAGTTGATACTTAGAGTTTGGTCATTCATAATTAGAATTTATATATTTATAATTATAGTTCAATAATTAATTAATCAAATTAAATAAAAATAGACGCCGTGAGAAATAAAACCGTCAGCCACAGCCTTCGCCTTGGCGCTTCGTTACGTAACGCGAATAGTTGACCGCTCTGCCACCAACCTGGGCCCACAATTTCCCGTTTTGTTAAAGTAAAAAAGCTTTATCAAACAATTACTCTACTACAATTTGCAGTGAACGAGAGAGACAGCGCGACTACACCCTTGAAACGCTACTCTCAGAACTCCGTACACGTCACCACCGCGTTGCTTCACGTCAGTTTCCAATTTGAAATTTCCATTCCATCCATCAGTTGATACCTTCCAAATCTTTCCCTATAAAAAACCCTAAATCAAATCAGTATCACCTGCATTCACCAAAACTCGATTATTAAACTCATCAAATCTCCATTAATCTCTGCGGGAAAAAGGAAAAAGAGGATGGTGCGCGTGAGCAACAATCTGGTGGGAATTCTGAACTTTGTGACGCTGCTGCTTTCGATTCCGATAATCGGCGGCGGGATATGGCTGTCGAAGCAGGCGGACTCGGAGTGCGAGCGCTTCCTCGACACGCCGGTGATTGTGCTGGGGGTGTTCGTGCTGCTCGTCTCCATCGCGGGGCTGGTGGGTTCGTGCTGCCGCGTTACGTGGCTGCTGTGGGTCTACCTGCTGGTGATGTTTCTATTGATTTTGCTGCTCTTCTGCTTCACGATTTTCGCCTTCGTCGTCACGAATAAGGGCGCCGGCGAGAAGCTTGCCGACAAAGGATACAAGGAGTATAGGCTTGGAGATTACTCCAATTGGTTGCAGAAAAGGGTCAACGGTAATTGGGGTAAGATTAGTAGTTGTTTGGCGGATAGTAAGATTTGCCAGAAGCTGCTTGAAGATGGGTCAACTCCTCTCGAACAGTTTTCCAAGGAGCATCTCTCTGCGCTTCAGGTATAAATTTGGTTTGGTTTTCTCTGTGTGTCTGTTTACAAGTTTTTGTTTGTGTTCTTTCGTGTGTGTGTGTGTGTGTGTATTGGTGGATCTATCATTCTGTTGATGAGTATCGTAGCACAATTGAGTCGGCCTTTTCATCAAACGGTTGATATGCATGATTTAGATTTTTGTTCATATTTGGGGTTGCGCGTTAATCGTTATGATGAATTTCAGACGGTTTAGATCTGGATTAGTCTGTTTGCGTTATGGCAATATTTCTTCAAATCTGATTTGTGATATATGCTGGTAATGTTTCTTCAAATCTGATTGGCATGGAGTGTGATGAAATTGTGAATCGTGGAATTATTATTCGAGAATTCACTTAATGATAGTTGACCTATGCTTCATTATTGTTCGAGGGGCCAACTTTTCTGTAATTATTATTATAGCAAGTTGAATTGGTAGACTTCTTATACTTCATCAACTTAACTAGTAGATGCTAGTATTTGACAAAATGAAAATTCTTTTTACTTTTTACTTTTTACTTCTTTTTCGCATTATGTGATTTTGGTTATTTTCTATTTCTCTTAGAAAGTTGAGCATCTTTAGCATGAAAAAGTGTCCCTTGTGCATAAAGTTGCAACATCTTTCGGACTTATACTGCAATCAAAATTCTTACTTTTAGTCAACAATTCAAGATTTTTGGTTTGTTATTTGCCCTTTTGATCTAGTCCATCCATAGAATTATTCGATATAACTCAGACAAAAATGTACTAGTACTAGTGGATTTCTTGATTCTGTGTTTTTATTTCTTGGCTGCTTTATTTTGTTCGCATTTGGTTTTACTTACTGATTTATGATCTCGCTTTGGTTTCAGTCTGGTTGCTGTAAGCCATCAAACGACTGCAACTTCCAATATATTAGCCCAACAAATTGGACTCAGACCACAACTCCTACCTCCCCGAATCCAGATTGTGCCAAATGGAACAACGAACAGAATAGATTGTGCTACCAATGCAACTCATGCAAGGCAGGGCTACTGGATAACATCAAGAGTGACTGGAAGAAGGTGGCTGTGATCAACATCGTCTTCCTCGTCTTCCTCATCATCGTCTACACCATCGGATGCTGCGCCTTCAGAAACAACAGGGAAGATAATTCTTGGAAACGATACCCTTGAGATCTTGATTTGTTTGTGAGTAGAGAGAGAGATATCAGAGGCTGACTGATTTCTTGCACCTTACATATATCACTCGGCTTCTTTCTGCTGGCTTCATTTTTAGGTGTACAGTGCATTTTTTCTTTCTTTGGGTTTTATTATACCCCTTCTTCAGACCATATTATGTTGCTCCTATTCTATTACATATTGTTTTCTGGATATTTTTTGTGACTTCATTGTGCAAACTTCATTCTCTATTAATGCAGTTTTGTGAAGATACTTAGGTTTATATTCCAAATTTTGTTATATTTCATACTATGATGCTATATTCCTAATTTCCTATTGCGTATGTGAATGATATGATGCAGAGAGGGTGGCATTAAAACCATTGTTGATGCTTTACATGTTTATCACACTTATTATAATAATTATCCGATTAATATACTGATATTTAAATCACATGTTACTTCAATTGAATACTATATGAATAGAAGAATGAGTGATTTATGATGATTTTGGCGTCAATTGTCATCATAAATTAATACTAAAAGGTACTAGTAGACAAGATAATAAAGTAATGGGCCAGCTGTAATTTATGAATGGATATGTGGTTACACCTGTCATGACTATAGTAATTTTGATATTGTCTCCTGTCAACGTTATAATTATTTGAACTCGTGTTAATATTTTTCTTTTCGTACTCACTAGTCACTAATCACTATTGTTGAAAATTCAACAGGTTTCTGATACGAACGATCAATCCATATCTTTTACAAACTATTATTATTATTATTATTATTATTATTATTATTATTATTATTATTATTATTATTATTATTATTAATTTTTTTTTTGTTTAAGAAAAAGTTGTATTTTGTTTCCAACTATTACAGTTTGAGCTATCGGAACATATCCTATAAATCTTGACATTAAGTTATGATTGTCAAATAAGTTGAACGGTCGGGAGGCATCCTCTGAAATATTAAAGATGTATTTAATTTTCATCTGTAGACTAAAATCCTCATCAGCATATCAACAATGCGAGATTTATGGGAACTGGAATTTGATTTTAAGCTGTGTTATGAGGAATTTAGTCTGCGAGTAAAGCATTTTTAATACTTTGAAGGATTTGATTGCACGTTTCAATTATTTGGAAATAAAGATCTGCTAGTCATAATTGAATGTCAAAATTTAGGATCTGCCGTTGTATTTTATGAAAATCTCCATTTGCCTTTTATTGATTAAATGAAATCTCCATATCTGGAAAGAGTAAATCCTATTTATTGTCACATGCAAGTTATATAACTGAAGATCATCTTTAAGAATTAGTTTCTTATTAGATCCTCTCTTGAAAACAGTCAGATTATGTTTCATATTAATTTACGTTTCACAGAGTTCCATATTAATTTTATCGAGCTCCAATTACTTCAAGAGGTTTAAGGTCAATTCTCTATATTAATTTTAGTTTGCCGATAATCAAGGAAGAGTAACACTTGGGTACAGCCGGCTGTACCATACAGCCTGCCCGACCCGCCCCGATCTGCCTCGGTCAACGGTCAACGTTTGACAGTTGACTTTTACCCTTTTTTTGTCTCCGTCTTCGGCTCCGATTTTAATTTATAGATAATGATTGTGTCAACATTAATGTTTTTTAGCTCGCTTCGAGGCCTTCGGCTCCCTTCGCTCGACTATTGAAAAAAATAATAATAATAATAATAAAAAAATAAAAAAGTCAACGGTCAACATTGACCATTGACCGGTCAACGTTGACCCCGGTCGGGTCGGCTGCACGAGAGTTTTTGTTATCAAGGAAAGGGGAAAAAAAGAAAAGAAGTGTTAAATTTAGTCACATATGGCTTTCTAATCATTTAAGGTTGGATCTATTCCCAGATGTAAAATCCATTTACATTATTCATGAACTGATTAGAAACATCGACATTATTGGGCCTCTTAGGCCTATAAAAGCATTTTCTCCAACATCGATATAATTGGGCCTTCTTGGCCCATATAATGTGGAATTCCAGCCGTCAACTATCATTAGGGATTTTTTTTAAGAAACATAATAAATTCAAATAGACTCCAATCTCATTCAATTTTTGTTGGTCGTTTTGAAATTTTTATTATTTATGTTTTAATTGTCATTTTGGGATGCTGTACCAAAGCTATCCTTATACTCTCGCATGGAGAAGAAGATGAATAGTTTTTCTTCCTTTTCCATCAAATAATGGTTGTTATTAAGGGAAAATTAGCATTAATTAAGACTAATTTAGGTATATTTTTTTATTAAGATGTGTGCAAAAGCACAAAACAGACTTATAAATTGATTGGGAGGGAATATATCAAAATATTATTAGTGATGATAATTATTGAATTTCGAATATTTATGTCATCAAGGACAAGGAAGGATAAGAAGATAAACTTTTTATACATTGTAGGTTTGAACAATTATGGAATGCTATAACGTTAAAATTAATTTTGATTAGACAATTCTAGTATAATTTTTCCGACAGTGTGCCGCCTACGGGCTACAGATAGCCCAACAAGAGGATAAGAAAATAATTTTTGTATGGTTTCTAGATTTTGACATTTTATGAATTGTTATGCCTTAATTATAACTAGATTTACCCGCAAGCGTTGCGCTGTACCATTTAATTGTATTTCAAATTTTACATTTTTAAATGTCGATAATATCTATATAATCTAATTACATATTTCAAACTAATAAAATTTATCTTTGTGAATCTTCTTATACAAAATAATACATTTAGCAAGCAAACACAAAAAATTAATTACTACTCCAAAGCTTAATATTTGAATTTGAAAAATTGAAATGCAGCATACATATCATTATATAGTGAACTAAATTTGTTAGGCCATCTCCAGCAGTTCGCACCAAAATACAGCAATTTTAGCACAAAAATACAGCAAAATCAGTAAGTCATCTCCAACAGTCTGCTCTATATTTTTACACAAAAACAGAATATTCTACTTTTAGTCACGGTTGATGATCCTGAAACATGTGATTACTTCCGATCAGAGCCACAAGATATTATTCGAAAGCGGTAACAAGCCAAAGAAGCCAACACTAGTATTTCTGATATGTTTCAAAATTTATTTTCAGATGGAGTGGGACGTTCCGGAGATGGCCTTTATTAGAAATTAAATGTATCGACTTTGTGTTTATGCTTTTATTATGTAATTGCATTTTTTTTAATTTTTTTTGTTTATCTTGTATTTTGTTTAAATGTATTTTTTAAATAATTTTATGTAATTTTAATGTTGGTATAATATGTTTAGAAATATAACTATAATATAATATTTTGGAACAAAATAATTAAAGAACACAAAAAGTAATAAATATAACAAGGAATAATAATTATAACAATAAAATTAATTGCAAAAAGAATAGAGCAATGAATAGTGTTGTTCCAAGTTTGGAGCAATACTATTCAAATCTGTATAATAGAACAGGATTTTGGTGCTGGGCTGGAGAAGAAATTGCTCCAGATTTGGAGATATGTGAAGATATAGAGATGGGTTGGAGATGCCCTTAGGCTCCAAAGCTTAATATGTTTGAATTTGAAAAATTGAAATGGCATGGGAAAACGTACCGTCATTAATTTTCATTGGAAAGTATACAATTATTTGCATGTGGCATACAAAATGGGCGGAAAAATGCATTGCAAATTATTTTGCTTTAATATAGTAATAGACATCCCTTTGAAATATCCAAACAGTAATAAATCTTATTTTTGAACAGAAAGCTCAAGTTCTCAAGCTCAATTTTTACAGCTCCCTTTTCACTAAGTTAATAATAATAACTTTACTATAATTTTGATTGAATTCTTCGATTGTAAATTTTATTTGGGTCCATAGTTACCATCATATATATATCATATTTTATGTTTATTGATGTTAAGCGTAGCATGAATTAATTTTATTAAAGTTAAGGTAAGAGATGTCAACCAAAAAAAATAATAAAAAAAATTAAGTCAGAGATGAAAGATCTTGGACAATTTACACACTATTGTATACACCCCATATGACACATGACATAGTTCAGTTGGCGTGAAGACTAAAATGAGTCTTTGTTTTGATACGAGTTATATGGTGGTGTTCAATTCTCTATTGGTGATATAATTTGAAATTAAATAATTGTTATAAATTAGAAGAGAAGAGAGAATATAGTAGAGAATAAGAATTAAGTGTATTCACATATATCGAAGTGTATTAAAATGTATCGAAGTATCTACAATATGAGGACCAAAATGCCTCTATTTATAATGATACAAAGCTAGCGTTTTAGGGTTAATTACTTGGTCAACACTCATATGATGTATATTTATAAGATATTTACAACACTCCTCCTTGAGTGACTATCCTTAAAATAAATGTTGTCTCATTAAAACCTTACCAGGAAAATCCAGTGGGACAAAACCTGATCGAAGGAAAAAGAGTACAACTGCTCCACTTGAACTTGATCATTATAGTCTTTGAGTCGTTGCATGTCGATTTTGTGTACCAACTTTCTTAATGTTGACGTAGGCAATGCATTTGTGAATAAGCCCGCCAAATTATCACTTGAGCGAGTCTCTGTTGAAATAATGATACAAGTATAACACTTCACATTTGACATTATTGTTGTGATGTGCATGCCTCGTTAAAAACTTCTTTAGAAAAATCCTGTGGGAAAAAAACTCGATAGAGGAAAAGATTACATGACATACACTTACTCATGTGTTGCATTACTTGACTCGTTAAAAACCTTGACTAAGAAAACCCTCGGGGAAAAAACTTAGTAAGGGAAAAAAAACACGAGTACAACCATTTGGCCTTAGAGTATAATCTTTAGGATTACTCAAAATTAACTTTCATGACCAAATTAACCTTACTTAAGTCAAAAAAATGGGTTTGACTAAAAAAGCGGGTTTGACCTTAAGATTAAGTCATATTCATTAGATCCAGTAGGATGGATGGTTAAGATCTATTCTTATTTCTCACTTTAAGATTTATTCTTATATGATTCATTTCCTATATATATATATATATATATGAGGCCCAACTTTTTTAATACCAAAACATAAAAGAGACAAGTTATATATTATACTCATAAAACTAGATCTTTTGCATTACAAAAAATGTGTTAAAAGACTAATATAGCTCCAACTCATACAACTAATAAAAAAAACAACTAAAATAAATAACAAAAACACAAAAAAAAAAATTCACATTGGTCCCCTCCAAATCTAGTCAAAGTCATCGCCCCCCCCAACTACCCTACTTTCTCTCTCTTTCCGGTTGCCTCTCTCTCTCTCACGAAGCCGCCAGTCCACGAATGAAGCTTCTTTGTGTCCGAGAATCCGACGGGGTATGAAAACTGGTGCAAATATCGGTCCAGCTGTCACGATCATCGTGGGCTCTGATTTTTATGTATGTTTCAATTTACTTTCTCCTAATCATAATTTTTTATGTATGTGATATTATTGATCATGTATGTTGTAACTTTTGAAAGGCTGCTTTGCATGGTGAGCTAGAAATAATGACTAACGAAATCGTACACAGACAATCCATTGCTAGCGCGCCTGTTACAATATCGAAAATATTATAAAATGAAATTTAAAAGAAATTATAGCCAAAGATAAACAATTACCTTATAGCGGCAACGACATGCTTACATTGAATCTGATCCTCATCAAACTCCCGGCACTCACATGTCCAACTCTCAAGGTCGACTTGGTAAGGAATTTTATCTTCTTCGACTTTATAATCATGTGTTGTGGTAGCTCGAACAGTGAGATGGACACTAGCTGGCACAGATAAAGAAAGCTTATCGAAAGTATTCTTTTTCAACTCATGATCTCTCGATGCAGCTTCTTCCCGCCTCTCATCGAACCAATTCTCTAGAATTCTGCGAAATATTTCAAGTAACGAGCAAACTGGTAAACGTCTGGCCCACAACAAATGAGAGTTCAAGACTTCGGCTGCATTGGATGCCAGGAAGCCATAGCGTCGTATGGCACACTTCGACCTAGCTCACCTCTCCGGCCCAATTTGAGAAAGTCGTTTGTGAGCCCCATTAGGGCTTTCAACATGCAGTTTCGAAAACAGATTTTTGAACTCTTTCACCCGATAACAGTATGTCGCTTGGTTGAAGAGTGTGGCAACAGTAATGCTGTAACCTATTAGATTTTTCTGTAGATGGTGGTACCACAACCCATGCACTGCATTCGGATAGACGACTTGAACAACATTCTCGATGCTCTTATGTTGGTCACTCACAATCAATAAATTTTCTGGAGGATTGAAGCATCTGTGCAGGTTGTAGAGAAAATAAGTCCACGACACATCGTTCTCTATCAGACCAAGTCCAATTGCAAGCTGAAAGATTTGTTCGTTTGCATCTTTCGTGACGTCGACAAATAAAACTCCTTTGTTTCTTCCCTTAAGATGGGTCCCATCAACTACAATCACCACCCGAAGATGCTCAAATGCTTGAATACTCTGTCTGAGGGCAACGAACATGTGACAGAACACTCCTTCACTAATCATCTGCAAGTCATAAATAGTCCACGGATTACGCTGCTTCAACAAATACAGATACGACGGGAGCCTCTAATATGACTTGTCAAAGTCGCCATACGTCTTCTCTATCACTATGTTCCTCGTCCGAAGAGCGAAGCTGTATAGCATCTCAACGCCGTACCTACTACGCATCTCTGTAATCATCTCCTTTGGCCTCAAAGTGTCACCCTCACCGAGTAATTTTTTAGCAAAATAAAATGCAGCAACCTCAGAAGTCACCGACCGTACAACAACACGATTCAAGTCCGCGTGACAACTGTGATCCAATGTCAACTTACTAATTCTCCAAAGAGTTGCTCCCTCACAAGCACACAACCTAAACGTGCTATTTTCTCTACCACTCCTGCAGATGAACACCACACGATTTTCGGCGGAACGATCAGTGACACACTCTAACAAGTTCTCCAAATGATACATTCCTACAACTATCCTCAACTCTTCCTTGGACCGAAATATAGACCCCACCTCGAGCTGACCAGTGACTGGCGGAGGCTGCTCAACCCAACCCAATGGTAGTGCGCTGTCATAGTATAGAAATGGAATGATCAAATTGCGCAGTGAATGCTGACTCTCAACATCGGTTCCAGACTGATGATGGTCCGATGAGAAGTGTCGTTGCCCGATAATTCTATCCATTTGTGCCGGTTGTCGAACCCAAGCAAAAAACTCTTCTTGTTGGGAAAATTAACAGAGTTTTGATTGGATACCAAAACCCAGCTGACCCCAACCGAGTAGATGATCGCACAAGCCTAAGCGTTTTTCAGCTCACCTGTTTGAGCTTATAGAGTTTCTTTAGTTTACAGGTAGATTCGGCGAAGGCAGTGAAGACAGCAGAAGACACAGCTAAGCTGACAGCTTAAAGGACTCAGCAGAGCAAGACCAAGAAGAGTCAAAGATCTTGCAGTATCAAGACCCAGCTCAGTGACGGAAACCCAGCTTAGTGTCAAAGACCCAGCTCAGTGCAAAAGACCCAGCTTAGTGTCGTTGACACAGCTCAGGACTAAAACACAGCTCAGGTCAGTGACACAGCTCAGGTTGAAGACACAGCTCAGGTTGATGATACAGCACAGGTCTAAAGACAGCTCAGAATCAAGACACAGCAGAGTCCAAGCCGCTGAAGATACAGCAGAGACGCTTAGCAGCTCGAAGACGAAGACCTTCTTAAAGACAAGATCCCGATGTCAGAAGATCTTATCTGACGCAGTCAGATCAGAGAAGAACTAGCTTCTGCAGATGCAGACCTACTTCGTAGGTAAAGGCCAGAAGTCAACAAGAGTAGGTAAGATTCAAACGGCTCTCTTCCAACGGCTAGTTTGAATCTTCACCTATATATATCTCTCCTCCACCATTGAAGAAGAGGCTGGCGAGGGGGCTGGCAAGACGACTGAAGAAATAGAAGAACAGAAAAATGAACAACGATCTACAAAGCTAAATCTTTCTAGAACACCCAGCCAGTCAGCTGTGTTCTTAGTTGTTCACATATTCAGTCATAGGCAGAATAGATCAGAATAAATATCTTAAGCCTAGTTTGAACGAGTTCATCATACTCATTGTTCTTCATTGTAAGAACTCGTTCATAGTTGGAAAACCATACTCAAACCCAAACCCAGAAAGGTTAGGTAAAGGTACGCTTGCTCGAAGCGTGTAATTCGAGTGGTTAGGTTCTTCAGTACCCGGAAACTGAAGGTGTAGGCTTGACAGTGCCCGCAAACTATTGGAACACAGCTCGGGTTAGAGTTGTGAAGTTGCTTGGTACTTGGAAACCAAGTGGTAGTGAATTACCAGTGAATCTAGTCGTGGATGTAGGAGGGGTTACTCCGAACCACGTTAAAAATGCTCTGTTATTTTATCGCTTTGTTTTATGCATGTTACTAACCTTCATGAGCATACATCTCAATCTGCATAAACTGACTAACTGAAAAGTGAAACAGAGCTTTGCAATATATTTGAAGCAACAGACGGACTTTCCAAATCCACCACATTCCGCACACACACACAGCCAGCTGTGTCGATCAAGCTGCCATCCAGCTGGATCGAACACAGCCAGCTCTCTGAAAAGAGTTTTAACTTGGAAAAGTTTTTAAACCTTGGTGTATTCACCCCCCCTCTACACCAAGGTATCCGTCTTGGGACCAACACTTCTGTTAGTGAATCAATCAAATTTTTGCGACGATCTTTCTCTTCATCTTCGGATGTAGACACTGCCTCGTCTTCATATTTCTCGTCTTCCTCATCTTAAGATGGCATGCTATGTTGTGGCATGTTATGGTCTATGTTGTCGTGCTCTACTCCCGAGCTGCTACCTCCCATATTAACCTCGGGGACGGATGAGCCGCCGTTCTCAATCACATATACCTCCAGATCCTCTTTGTGTTCCACTAGTAATCGAAGTAATTCGGTATCGCCTCGCAATAAAACTTTTACTTTGTTGCCGTTGGCCATGCATGTCAAATACCATAATACGTACTCGGTCTCATTTCGACCTCCCAAACCATCTCCAATAACATCCACGAGGTTAGCTCGGCTAACTTTTCCTGCATCAATGTAGCCAAAAAAGGAATCTCCATCTATATATATCGAGCACTCCCAACGACCGCCGTGATGTATCAAAACACGCTGCCACGACATCTGCGATTAACAAAAGACAAAAAGAATCGTCAGCAATCAATTGAATTCATTTTTAGGGCTTCACCTACCATGCCCACGACCGCTGCCACGACCGCTGCCTCGATCGTGGAAACGGTCGTGGCAGCGGTCGTGGGCATCGCTGAAGCCCTAGAGAAAAAAAACTAAAAACCCTAGATTGTGAGCACGATACTCTTAGCCTTTAGAACTGATTTTACCCTTGCATAAACATGAAATTTATAATTCTATATCAACAAATAAACATATTTCATGCAAAATATTCATAGTACTAAAATCCTAATGCGAGCTTAAGAACGTGCCATTAAAATCTAAAATCATGTGCGGCCTATTTAACATAAAATAAGCAATATTCGTGCTCAATATATATATCATCATGAAATCAAACCAACAAACAATAAATCACCATCGTGGGGTTTAGATCATCATCGTGTTCACGGTCGCGACTACTATCGTGACTTTATGATCACGTTCCTTAAAAATGTATTTTTGGACTACTATACGTATTATGCGTACCTTTATATAAGATGGAAATACGAAGGCACCCCCTTAAAGTTGATCTTTCCTTTTGGCCGATGTTTCGAATGGTTTTTATGAGGATTTTGTTTCTTTTTCTTGTGTATTTTATCTATATTTTGAAGAGAATATTGGTTGATAATTGTTGATTTCATTGATGTTATGCGATTTAAATAATAGCTGTTTACACCAACAAACTCTCTTACAAGAATTTATTAAAGTAGCTTCATTAAATACCTAGTACATCCGAAAATCTTCACCAAATCCGAATTCGCAGGTTCAATAAATGGAGGGTTTCGGTGATACGAGAGTGGATACGATCGTGCTCACGATGGTGATGACAATCGTGGCCACGATCGTGGCACACCATCATGAGCACGATGGTGATGACAATCGTGGCCACGATCGTCGCACTCCGGCGTGACCACTGCTGTCCCGCGTTGACCAAGAGTTATTTTTGTCTTTTGAGTGATTTTGTTATACAAAACATCTACTTTTATACATAGGATATATAACTAGTGGCTTTTATGATTTGAGATTTAAAAATAGATTAACTCTATATATATTTGAGGCTAGGGTCCGAATCAAAAACTAGCTATCAAGCAAAAAGTAGGAATTGGCACGATCCGGAAAACAATTAAACAACATTATATTTCTCTCACCTACAAAATCTAATGATAGCGCAGGGGAAGTCCTCAACAATATGATTCATTCTTTTGGGCGGTACACAATCTGTTATCTAACCAACTAACTCATTATTCATTAACTATAATAAATTTATGACAATGAGTCATCAAACTCTCCTTGAGTTTTGGAAGGAAAAAAACCCCAAGTTAGGTTGGAGATTTTGAATTTAGAAAGTAATATAAAGAAAAATTAAAGAAATGATGCTTTATCTTGTCAAGGAAGGGAGCTAGAGTTTGACCATAAGCCAGCAATTCACATCACATACATGTTGGTTAGTTGCAGTTTAGTCCTGGCATTAAATCCTGTTTTTTCCAGGCTATAAACTAGTTGGCAAATTGAAATTTATGAGCTTTGAATTTGAATTATGTTTGACTGACTTTTCTAGCTATTATTGTAATTAACTTATTTTATTATCACATGAAACCAATTAACCAATATTTTCGAATGCACATATTTTAATTTCCTAAGGATAACTAGCACTGAGTATACTTAATTCCTTCCATGCAGGAACTTTAGTTTCTGTAAACTTGCAATATCTTAATTAATTCTTTAAACAATAACTCTGAGTAGATCATTATTCAAATCGACACAGATATGTAATGTAATTCTATAGTATTAACAAAAATAAATACTCCTATGTTTTAATTAATATGACACAAAGCTATTAAATTTAAAAAAGAAGTCAAAATGCTATTGATTTGGATCAAATTAAAACATCTAGCTAGTGCCTTCTTTAAGTATGCCTACAATTCTACTTGTTGAAGGAAAAGTATTTTAGGCATTTATTTAAAATAAAAAATGTACACATATTTTATTAAAATGAGACAAAAACTAAAATGAATTAGGTATCCTACATGTTGGAGCTTATAAAAGAAAACAAAAAAGAAAATGTTAAATTAAAATTAATAACTGAATAATAATAATAATAATAATAATAATAATAATAATAATAATAATATTAATTGACTGTTTCTATGCAACTTTAATTTGAACTATGTGAATATTCAAGTATTATGGATCATATCAACCATAATTTTGTTCTGATTGAATGAAGGAGAGCAGTGATGATCGAACTCTAAACTTAACTCTTAATACGAGAGGTCTTGACTGGTTGGAAGTCATTGAAGTGACATACTCCATTCGTCCCATTTATATAGGCGGATTGAAATTTTTACATGAATTAAGAAAATTTATTGGAAAAGTAAATTATATACTCCCTCCGTCCACAATAAATTTGCCACATTGTGGATGACACGAGTTTTAATAATTTGTTGGTTGATTGTATTGTGAGTGGAATAAGGGTCCCACTTTTATATAGTTTTAAATTGTGTTGTGAGTGGAAAAGTAAGTGAGGTGTGTGTGGTCTATTACAATAAATGGATGTGGCAAATTTTTTGTGGACGGACCAAAAAGGAAATTGTGGCAAATTTATCGTGGCCGGAGGGAGTAGTAAATTTCTTAATATGCCCCTATTTATTATTTGACTATGTATTTTTTATGAGTTAATCAAAGAATTAAATAGGGATATATTAGTAAATGAGTTAAAAAACATTATTTTTTATGGAAACAAGCCTATATATTTGGGACATCCGAAAAAGGAAAACAAGCCTATATAAATGGGACGGAGGGAGTATCAAACATATGTTACAATATCAATATTAGCATTGTATGCCCAATTTAGAAATCGTAAAATAAAATTAGAAAAAGTAAAGAATAAAATAGATAAGGTAGGTGACAAGTTGGTTGGAGTTTTTGGTAAGATGAGCTGCAAAACTAGTGGTGTGTAGAATTAAATGAGCCACAACAGCAATATGGGACATTAACGTGCATACCATGTGCAATGTGTTACAGACTTATAGTGTACGGGGAATACAGCTTCAAATTTTTTTCATGTCACACTCACTTTATACCTATCATTTACTTTTCCGAATTTATTATTTTTAATTCCTTTTAGTTTCCGCTTAATTTTTTTATAAATTAAATATCTTTCCATTACTTCATCGTACATAAATAGTAGATGATTATTTACTTGTTGACTCGATTTTAAAGTGGAAGAAACTAAATTATTGAGCACTACATGCACTACACACATACATCATTAACAATTTATTTGTTACGTAAATTATATAAGGGAGATTTCGTTCTGATTAAATGGATTATGAAATTTTGGGGAGATATGTATATATCTTAAATTTACATATTAAAGATCGTGTTAAGTGCTATTGTGATTTAGTAATTGAAGCAGAACAGCGTAACGACTAACGACTATGAGCATGACATTAATTCATTAAAATATTGAACAACATACTAATAAAATAAAATATTTATACATCGTGTACGTGTGTTGACCTAATGGTAGTGTGGTTAATGACCGATGCCACAAAGTTCTCATGGTTCAAGTCTACCGTGACGCAGTTTGTAAATTTAATATTATAATTACAAAAAAAAGAGATAAAAATATTTATATATGTACATTAATAGTAATAGAAAGCTCAAAAGATGGAACTATACTATCTATAAACACATAAACACACATGCAGACAACCAGCTTTCCAAATATTAATTACTCCCTCCGTCCACGATAAGTGTAACATTTAGGATTCGATATAAGTTTTAAGAAATAATTGATAGATTGGTTTTGAGTGGAGAAAGGAAACCACCATAATGGATTGTTGTGAGGTTTAAATTAAGAATAGTGATGGGATATAATTTTCCAAAATGAAAAGTGCTACACTTATCGTGGACATACGCAAAAGGAAATTGTGTTACACTTATCATGGACGGAGGGAGTAAAATATAACTACTGTGTATCTACTATCACGATCTACTTTTTAAAGACTTTAAAAACAAATCTACTATTATGATAAACTATTACGTACACTTAAATGGTCAAGAAAGGACATTAATTTCTATTAATGTTGCTGCAAGAAGATAGGACTGAAAAAACCAAAACAAATAAATCAATATAAACTAGGGGTGACCGCAGTTCGGTTAACCGACCATTTATGATATAAAAAAATCGACCATGCAATTTTATATCGGTTTGGTTAACCACTAAAAAATCATAAATAAAAACCAAAAATCGCTATAACGATTAACCTTAAAATCGGTTCGGTTAACCAATTATTCAACGGTTAACCATATTAAAAGAAAGTTATAATTTTTTTAATTCATAATATTAAAAAGGGGTCCAAATAATTTGGTACCAAAACTTAAAGAGGATAAGTTTTTTAACCCTAAACTTAAAACTACAAGTTTTCTATACCAAAATTGATTAAAAGACTAAAATACCCTTTACTATTTTAAATTTTGTCTCAAAAATTCCCTATTTCTAAAATATATATATTTCACGTAATTTATAAAAATACAAATAATAAATTAATAAAAATAATAAAACCTTAACACATCTCATATACCAAGTATATATAATAATAGTGTAATAAAAGATTAATTGGACAATCAAGCTATATTTATTGTCAATTTGAACTAATTGACAATATTATGGAATAAAAAAATTTAATGTCTAGTTCAGAAGAATAAACACATAGGATAACAAAATAGTAATCAAATAAAATTGATTAAATGTAATATTTATATGATAGATAATAAAATTATAAATATTTTATGAGTATCGGTTTGGTTCGGTTAACCGTCGGTTTCTATAAATAAAAACCAAAAATCGAACCGGTACCCTTGGTTTTTTAAAATTGGAAAAATTAACCGTACCGTCGGTTCGGTTAACGGTATTTTCAGGACGGTTTCGGTACGATTTGTCTGTCTTTTTGCTCACCCCTAATATAAACTCGTTCTCTATTAATTAGGAAACTGGTGGTAGCTATTAGTTTGTATATTATGTTTATAATATGAACTTTTGGGCTCTTTCTGAAAAATGACTTAACCGAAAACAACAATTTCGTACTAGACCTGTATATCCAGCTCGTGACAAATGTAACATCGATATCAGACCAAAATTCGATGACCTTGCTCTAAAGCATCATCGGAATCCTAATAGTGAAAAACCAAGTTACACCAAGTTAGACACGATCAAAATGAAGCTGTCAAAAAATTAAATGAACTTCTAAGATATTAATTAGTTATTTGACTTCAATATGAAGTTTGGACTCCAAACAATTCGTTTAAGACAAAGACAAGTCTTCAACTATATCAACTACACAAACATTTTCAAACATAGATAAAGTCTGTACAAAAAGGTTAGGAACTTAATTTGTAGTATTTGTAAGCAGTTATATCGACCAACACTTGAGATCATCTATCCATTTTTGGTAAATTTTAGCAGCAGTAAAGATCGATCTCATATTGTAGTATAGTGGATTTGAGGAATAATTATACTTTGTAACTTTAATTAATTCTAATGTGTATCTGATCATTAAATTAAACAAGGAGACTAGACGTAAAGAAATTATTTCACTCTCAAACTACCATAAAAATTAAAAACACTTGATTCTATTTATTTTCTGCATACTTACAAACACACACTAATTCTAGATTACTGACCAATTCTCAATTATCTGCCCCTTAAGTTTTTCTATTCGAACCAAAAGTTTGGATAATTAATTAAATACATAGCTCCCACATTTTTACATCTTCAATTAAAAGAGTAGAATTATCAAATACTCCCTCCCATTCATATTTTAAGTCGTTTTACCATTTTTAATTATTTGTAAAATGAATGTCGTTTTGTATTTTTAAACCATAATTGCCCTTGATTTTTATTCTCTATCATTAATTTACATTTCCTCTATTTAATGTTTGCACACGCTTCTCCTCCCCTTCTTTGGTTGATTCTTATTGTCTCCTCTCCTCCAAAGATGTTCACTTTAATAAAGCTAATTTGAGAGGGAGTATTAATTAAGGTTAATTTAGGTATAATTTTTTTTTAATATGTGTGTATGAGCTTAGGAACACAAATAAAATGAATAGGAGGGAGTACTAATTATATACTTCATTAATACATGCAAGAGATTTATTTTCCTCTCAACATTTGTTTGTTTTTAAACGATGTTTTTAAATATTAAGTGTTTCTTTTTAAAATTGTTTTTTCACTTCTGTTCACCAAGAAAAATAGTACAAATATTATTTGGTGTTCCAACTTTCTTCTGACCAATAATATACATGGGACTTCATATTTGTTGTGTCAATTAAAAGTCCGTATTCAACTTTACTTGAAGTTTGAGCTTCCTTCAAGAATGGTTAGATAAGTATATTGAAAAGTGCAGTAAAATGAGTCCTTGAACACAGAGCTCCACTTATAAATTCGTACTACCAGAAAAAGAAGAAGATCGAATTCGTCATTTTTTTTTACTAGTATTAATTAGTTTAGACAACTTTTTTTAGAACGATAATATAAATTGGAATCGAGTCGATACTGTTAAAAGATGAGATCAAATATTACATTCGTCCTCGATAGGTGTCATGTTTCGTAATTATGTACTCCATCCGTCCCTGATAAGTGTGGTCTGGAAGGAGGGGCACATGTTTTAAGAAGGATGTTAGGTAGATGTGTAGTGAGTGGAGAATGAGACCCACATTGTTGTAGTGTTAGTTACTTTTGAAGGGTAAAATGGTAAAATTTTAAGTATGGTCATATCCATTTAAGGAATGACCACACTTATGGGGGACAGATGAAAAAGGAAAGTGAACTACACTTATCAGGGACGGAGGAAGTAGAAAACTAATATCAAATTTATCATTTTGCCCTTTCCTCAATGCAACTTCTTTAGTTATTCGGTTTTCATACAATAATTAAGAGCAAAATGAATAAGTTTGATAGACAAATTTGGTTGGCAGAAAATACTAATTCGGAAACGGAGGGAGTACTGTTTAGAATGGAATGATCGATGGATGATTCCGTGTGATGACAGAGGTCATAAATGTAGACTGCAAAGGCTGGAATCGGCCATGGGTGTGTAGTTTGTAAATGATTAGAGGAGAGGGGGCTGGCTGTATTGTTGAGAGAAATAAATTAAATGCATTTAAATCCCAACTAACACTTGTGAAGGTTCAGTCCATCTCCACAACTTGCAAATGCAAATATTAAGTCCTCCAATTGATGTGGGCATTCGAATACCACTGCTCCCTTCCTCCACTCTGCATATATTTAATAACTTGTCACCATTTTATTTCTTATAATAAATTGAATTATTGAAAATATTTCTTCGTTTCGAGGTATATATGTGTTTTATAAAATGTTTTCTCTAGAGTCTCGTCCTATCCATTCCTGGGCGCTGAATAAATAATTTGGCTAGAATATACATGTACGCACACACTTTAATGAATACATTATAATATATGCTCCAAGAAAACATCTACAAGTATATATTTATTTTATGCATATTCATTACACTTAATTATAAAGATGAATGATTCTCAATATTAGCTTTGTTGCTAGGGAAAATACCTACAGTATTTGTTGTAATGTTTTTTAGAAACAATCTTATTGGACCTTCCCACAAAAAATATTATTAAACGTATGGACGTATATATGAGATGGTCTCTAATGCGGTACCGTTAATTGGTAGGTCAATCCTATTTTTTATTTTTAATTAATTACTAATATTTAATTAATACTAATTGAAGCTTGATACACTCTAATTGAAATTAATAGACTCTAGTTAAGATTAATAATTTTAATTGTAATTAATTAATCCTTATTACACCTTAATTATCTATAATATATTCTCTTAATTACATCATAATCCCTCTTAATTACCCTTTAATTACGGTCAACTGCACCGTACTGTTGGCCGCTTGCCTATAATTCTTCTCTCTATGTTTGTCCTCGGTCACATTTCGTACTTATCTATAGTATTTTATCTCTATGATTATACTTTACATCTACTCATTAATTTGTGTACATGGATATAACTAAAACACGCAACTTACCCGGCTCGGCCCATTTAGCCAGCCATGTGCGAAATTCCAAGTTTACCCTCAGAACCACCTACTCAATGACAACATATTCAAGTCGTGGATGTTATTACATCTCTGTTGCCAACCCATTCTTTCCTAGCTCACAATTGGACATAGAATTGAATTCTGCTGCCCCCCCTTTCAGACATACATAATCTTAAAACTAACTTTCTCAATTGCGTTTATTTTCTTTATTATCATCTCTGTCTGACCCCTCCCTCCCTCCCTCCATCGTTGGCAAATATTGTGTTGATTGAGACTCTAGAACAAACATGTGCAAACCCTACCCTCTACCCGTTCGATCAAATTTTAAAACCCTACTGCAATACGACATGTACGCTAATTTTGACGGTCTTTCGAAATCGAGAATAATTTTTATCGCACACGTAAATATTTGGACCGGCTAAATTACAAACACTTGTGACGTGTTTAACGTAAGGGACATTATGGTATGTGATTTTGGATTTCCTAACTGTAATGTTGCGCCAATTTTCACGACCGAACCCTGATTTATTATTATTATTATTATTATTATTATTATTATTATTATTATTATTATTATTATTATTATTATTATTATTATTATTATTATTATTATACATTTTCCTTAGCTATGATATAAACATACCTAGCTAGTTATTTATTACAATCGCTTGTGTACACACATGATGTAGTAATTAATTTCATTGCTTTCGCAATTTCGGAACATTTGTGGTGCCTATAGATATATATAAAGTACAGAGTTTTTTTAGGATAGTAACTATAGGTGTTTTGCAAAAATAGGACAACGTATTGAGGGCTTGTAATTTTAGAACAAAGTTTTCAAAATTGCTCAATTTTTGGACAAAAATAGCCCGATCGGGCTAAATCGCACGTGTTTTGCACGTGACGTTACTTTATTCGGCCCAATGATGATTTGGCTGCCAACTAAGCTGATGAGTCATAAAAAAAATGAATAAAAAATAAAGAAAAGAAAAAATAATTAAAAACTCATTCCTCTCTCCTCTCTTCTCTCTCCCAAGGTGGCCTCTTCCTCCATCTCTCTCTCTCGTCCACTGCCCCACCTCCGCCGTCGCCACCATCTCCTCCTCTAAGTCATTATGTGGAATTTTTTTTCTTGCCGGTGACCAACCCCACCTTTCCCGATCAGTTGATGTGGATAAAGAAAACGTGAGCGGTGGCGGCAGAGGAAAGGATTGCGCCTCCACCACCGCCTGAATCAGTCACACTTCCTCTCTATCTCTTTCATTAATCTCTCCCTCTATCTCTTTCATCCTCATCTCACTCACAACAACAACCACAACCAATTTCCCCCAATTTCATCTTTCGATTAACCGGCCAGTCGAGCGACGTCTATGTGCCGGACTTCCCCTTCAGCCCCCTGCTGCGGTTTAACTACACCGGCAATTTGCCGAACAACACCATGGTCAGAGAGGAGAGAGAACTCTCTTGGCTGCCGCGACAGACCGAATGAGATGGGCGAAAGAGAGAGAAGAAATTTCTTCAAATTTTGTGGATTTTGCAGATGGGACTAGAGAGAGAGAGAGAGAGCGAAGAGAGGTGATGGTTGGTGGCGGCGATTTGGGGGTGGGCACGATTTGGGGTTAATTTTTTTCGTTTGGGAGTGGGTCGGCGGCGGAGGTGGGCAAAGAGAGAGGTGATGGTGAGGAAGAGAGAGTAGAGAGAGGGAAGATGGGGGAAGGGAGGTGGTCATCAGTGGAGGTGGGCGAAGAGAGAGAGAGAAATGGAGAGCTGCTGTGTTGGTTGTGCATAGGAGCGAGAAAGAGGGAGGGGGAGATGGAGAGCTGTGTGGTGGTGGTGGAGGTCGTAGCCGGTGGTGGTGGCGGCGAGAAGAAGGTGGTGGTGGCGGCGAGAAGATGGTGGTGGTGGCGAAGAGGGAAGGTGGGGGAAGAGAGATTTTTCTGTTTTATTATTTTTTTTTATTGAAAAAAATGAGATGACACTTAGTTGGCAGCTAAATCATCATCGGGCCGAATAAAGTAACGTCACGTGCAAAACACGTGCGATTTAGCCCGATCGGGCTATTTTTGTCCAAAAATTGAGCAATTTTGAAAATTTTGTCCTAAAATTACAAGCCCGCAATACGTTGTCCTATTTTTGCAAAACACCTATAGTTACTATCCTAAAAAAACTCTGTACTCTAAATATATTACACACTTTATGATAAAGTGCACATATCGAAGCTCATATATATTACTACTATACAATTCGCTCCATAAGTTAATCATCAATCTCATATACAAGAAATAATTAATGCTATTGAGGAATATAAATAATAATTTTTTAATGGACATTTAATTTATTTCATAAACATATAGTATAATTATAAATTTCCCTATAGTACTGTAAAAAAAATTTAAAAAACCCCATCGAAAGAATATAGTGTACATAAATGACTAATTAAAGTGGATATGTCAACTTGATCACGTTTGCTACTAAAACAAATAAATAAAGGGCCTCTAAATGTAGCAAATTGTAGGCATATTGTTGTAGCAATAAATGTATCATTCAAGCTTTCACAGACAACACTCCAACTAAAAAAAGAAAAAAGAAAAGAAAAATAAGCATTTTCAACTATTATATATAACTATACATACTTGTTTGTATTCAGTAGTAACGAAAAACAACCTTTCTTTCTCCAACCATTACCTCTCATTCTTTCCATTTGAAATCACATTATTTTTGGCGCTCGAATCCTAAGACAAAAAAGTTTAAGGATTCTCACCATGGCTGCACCTTTGTCTGCTTGGCCATGGGAATTCTTGGGTAACTACAAGGTACTTAGACAGGAATTAAAAATATATATGATCATAAAAATTCATGCAAATTCTCTTACAGATTGTTAATTAACTGTAACATATATGATGTTTTTTCCATACTGCAGCTTGCTGTTTATGGGCTTTTTCTGGCAAAAGGAATGTATTCAAGATATCAAGAAGAATCCATGAAGCAAACTAATTGGTTTCTTCATATCTTCATCTTATGTATGCTGAGACTTTTCATGTATCAACTATGGAGTTCTTACAGCAGCATGCTCTTTCTTAGTCGCAACCAACAGATTGACAGGAAAGGAATTGATTTTAAGCAGATTGACAGAGAATGGAACTGGTAATTTTTCTTAATATTTTTTTATTGTGTTGTTAAGGCAGAGAAGCGATTTATTGAATATACTATATATTGTTGATGAATCAGGGATAATTTTATTATACTTCAAGCAATCATTGGTGCTCTAGTGTTGTACATTTACCCAAGTTTTGAAGCACTATCTGTGTGGAACAAAAATGGGATCACTGCAGCACTAGTTCTTCATGTAGCAATTTCAGAGCCTCTTTTCTACAGCTTACACAGATTCTTTCATGGAGATTATCTTTTCAGTCGTTATCACTCGCTCCATCACTCATCGCCCGTACCACAGCCCCTTACAGGTACAATTAGTTAAGAGGGAGGGATTGTTTTGTGTTGTACTTGAAATTAATTAATTTGTTAATTTCATCATTCATTCAGCTAATAACTCATGCAGTACATTAATTATATATGTTCATCTTTGGTTGTTACTGCAGCTGGAAATGCTACATTTTTGGAACATCTTTTGCTGACTGTTGTGGTTGGAGTACCAATAATTGGTACTTTTGTGATCGGCCATGGATCAATAAGCTTGATCTATGGCTACGTTTTGTTGTTCGATTCACTGAGATGTTTAGGCCATTCCAATGTGGAGATCATTCCTCATCAGATATTTGATGCGGCCCCTTTCCTTAAATATCTACTCTATACTCCAACGTAAGTGAATTTCTTGAAACAAGTAGATATCTGATGCTGCCCCTTTCCTCAAATATCTGCTTTAATTTTATGATAATTACTGTACTAGTTACTGCTAAAACAATTAATCTTTTAGCTAGGATATGATTAGACTTAAAAACACTTAATTATATATCGTCTCAACTAATTAATAAAGGCAGCCAACTACCTTTTGTATGTGAACAAGTACTTCTATAGTACTTTTATATCTTGCCTAATTTTTTATTTCATTTTTCTTGTCTGATATGTTATATATATTGACTGTGCAGGTACCACAGCATACATCATACTGAGAAGGACTCAAATTATTGCCTTTTCATGCCTCTTTTTGATGCACTAGGAAACACATTGAACAGAAAATCATGGGACTTCCAAAGGGAAAACAGCTTAAACTCAGGTCCTTTAAAAGATCCATAAAACTGAATTAACCGGCATTATTGTATTTCAAATAGTGCATGATCATTAAACTCTTAGATTCTTGGAAATGCAGGTAAAAATGGGAGGGTTCCAGATTTTGTATTCCTGGCTCATATAGTGGATATGTCATCTGCTATGCATGCACCATTTCTGGTGAGATCAATGGCCTCACTGCCCTTCTACACGAGGCTTTATTTGATACCACTTTGGCCCATCTCTTTCGCGGTGATGCTCATCATGTGGGCTAAATCTAAGACTTTCTTGGTCTCTTTCTACTACCTAAGGAACCGGCTCCACCAAACGTGGGTTGTTCCCCGCTTTGGTTTTCAGGTTAGGATTTGGTCTCAACATGACATTCTAGCTATCTAGAAAGTGTCGAAACTTGCCTAATTTAATTTGTTGTGTGCATTGTGCAGTATTTCTTGCCCTTTGCAGCAAAAGGGATCAATAAGCAAATAGAAGATGCTATTCTTAGAGCTGACAGATTGGGAGTTAAAGTTATTAGCCTTGCTGCTTTGAATAAGGTCACTCTCCTCTCTCTCTCTCTGTTTCCTCTCTTTCTTCATATATATTGTACATGCCTAGTGCATTAACAGATAATTAACTGATAGTATTATTTTGGTTAAAATTGCAGAATGAGGCTCTAAATGGAGGTGGAACGATCTTCGTGAACAAACATCCAAACCTTAAAGTCCGCGTTGTTCATGGGAACACATTGACAGCAGCTGTGATTCTTCATGAGCTTCCTCAAGATGTAGCAGAGGTGTTTCTAACTGGAGCCACTTCCAAATTGGGAAGAGCTATTTCTCTTTACCTTTCCAGAAAAGGAGTTCGAGTTCTAGTAAGCTCATATATATGATGCATCATGAATAAAAAAAAAAGAATTAATTAAGATCATGCATGCATCTCACATGAGTTTGTAACTGTAACAGAATTGAAGCAGAAATTAACAAATCTGATATTGCATCTGCAGATGCTAACTCTATCAACAGAGAGATTCCGAAAGATCCAGAAAGAAGCAGCACCTGATTGCCAAAAGTATCTTGTCCATGTAACTAAGTATCAAGCTGCACAAAACTGCAAGGTAATCGATTAAGCCAAAATGAATCAACATCAATTTATTCTCTTCTCAAATGTTGTGCTGATTAATGAATGTTGTTTGTTTTGATTGGTGCAGACATGGATAGTGGGGAAATGGATCACACAGGCGGAGCAGAGATTCGCCCCGCCCGGAGCTCATTTCCATCAGTTTGTTGTTCCTGCTACCAAGTCATACAGAAAGGACTGCACTTATGGCACTCTTGCAGCCATGAGGCTACCGGAAGACGTCCAAGGCCTTGGATCGTGTGAAGTAAGTCTACATATCAAACTTATTTAATAAGAAACAAAATGGACAAGTTGTAGAAGAAGATGAATATATATATATATATATGATATGATGCAGTATTCCATGGATAGAGGAATTGTGCATGCTTGCCATGCAGGAGGAGTGGTTCACTCTCTAGAAGGATGGACTCATAATGAAGTCGGAGCCATAGACGTTGACCAAATTGATTTTGTGTGGGAAGCTGCTTTGAAGCATGGTTTTAAGCTTGTCTCAACTCCCACCAAATACCAGGATCGATCAGATTAATTAGATATACTCGCTACAGATTTCATGTCATTTATCAATATCTTCATATGTATACTGATTAAGAAATCGTACCACTTCATTTCTTCTGTCTTAATTTCACATCATCGTTTTCTTACTAACAAATATTTTGATCGCTAAGAGTAACATTTCTTTGCATTAATTAATATATATATACTATGTGTTGTCAGTTGTATTCGTTGTGTTGTCTGAATTTCAGCTTGTATTGTTCTTGCAAATTGCAATCTCATTTTCTTAATCACAACATGACGGAATATGATTCTTCAAATTGGGAAACTAGTTAAAATGGAGTACCATTAAATTTAAATACAATTAATTAGGGGTTTTAGCATAATTTGGGAAAGAATACCAAAACGGTGTCGTTGCGGTGAGGATTGGAATGAATATTTTTTGCTTCAGTTTCCACCGCCATTTGAATTTGTATACTATTTGGAACTACACACGTTTCGGCATTTGCAGCTTCAAGCGTGTCCATGACCGTTTTCCGATTCCACAACAAAACCGCAGAATTTCTCTCTCCTCTTTCTCTCTCTCTCTCTCTCTTCTCTCCGGTAAAAATTTCTCCTCTGGAACACAAAGTGGCGGTGTTGCGTTAATTAGCTACAGAACAATGGCCACGAAACTCGTCTCTGTTGTTGATTCTCGTTGGAAGAAGAAGAAGCCAACAAAACGCATCAGCAAAAGGAGAAAACTCAAATCAGCTTTGAAGAGAATCTTCAACTATATGAAATCGGACTCTTACATGTTTGCGCCATTGATCAAACCTCAATCTTCTCTCCCATCTGCCCCCGTTTCTTCTGGTATAATTAAACTGTTTTACTACTGTGTCTTTTTCACCAATTCTTGTTTTCTGTAAATTCATGTTAGTTTTTCTGCACTTTTTATTAGCAGGGGAAGTCTTCTTTAAACCAATGATGAAAAAAGAGAAGAAATTGGTGGAGGATGTTAATGACTATCTCAAATGTGACACCTACATGTATGCTCCCTTAGCTATGGATTCTGCATACGATGGTACAACAACTCCTCCTTCAGGTACAATCGTATACATGCAGCTCAATTTGTCACCGTTTCTTTGTTTTCTGAACCTTACGGTTTTGCAACATGTTAAATTTGATTTTCAGGATAGTTTTGTAGGAATATTAGGATTGTACACTTTGATTTGAAACAATACTAAATACGAATGAAAGAGATGAGACAACAAAATAAGTAATAACAAATTACTACAAACTTAAAATCACCAAGATGTTCTCCATAATGTTGCGATAATAGTTCTGATAACAGATCTAGAGACAACTGTCGAGAAAACACTCGTTCCGCAAGACGAAATATGCTCCGGCTAGTATTCACGGTTTAGCGTATTGTCTCCAAAGATAAAACGGCTTTTTCCTTTAGTGTAGTAGCATCACAAACATCAAGGCTCCGACGAATTAAATGGTGTGAACTAAGAAGCTTGTGACTAAGACATGAGCTATAGAATATGCAGTAAGTCTAAATAATGCTTAGCAACTTGTATTCTCTACCCTCTACGAAGCTATGCAAATGGGTTCCTATTTGAGGTGTAACCCTCCAAGCAACTCTCTCACCACTTGAATATGGAGGTGTAACCTCTACCTAGCAATTACACCAAGAGATGTAACTTCGAAGCAGATTAAAGTCACATGTAATCTCCATGGATGATTCAAATCGTCCATTAAACCCAGTTGTTACTTATAAAACTGTCATAAAAAATGTTGTCTCAGATGTTGTCCCAATATTGCAGACAACATATTCTGAACAGTATGCACTAACATAATAACATTATCCAAGCTCGTTTGGTGTTTCTTAACATCCATTTCTCACTCATCGAAATTCGATTTTGAGTAAATGAATATATCACAAGAAATTGGTCAACTCAACCAAATTTCCAACAAGTTTTTCTGCAAATCTCTTGTTATTGATTTAACATGGTAAGTTAATCTTGGATAGAGGATCGACGTGGAGGAAAGGCAAAAACTGCAGAGGGAGATGATGAACATTCACTGACAAGCTGTAGAGATATGGAGCATAGCATCTTGCATTCGGAAAGAGTAAACCATATTATACTTCACCAAAATTGGAGCTCTTTGTCTTCCACAGGTTGTATTCCACTCTGTTTTATTTTATCTTCTTGCTTTTTCTTGGCAATAAGAATGGTTAAAACAATTGGGATTGAAGGATAGTATGTGTTCAGTGTTCTGAATGAGATGATAGTGCCAATTTGAACATAAATGGGTAGTGGACATCTAGCATCAAAGGGTACACACAACTTAAATAGATATGTAAATGGTGTATTGGGCTTTATATTTGTAATTGTACGATTTTCCCATTATTATTTTCTTTGTGATTTCTAATTGCTAATAACAAACTGGTGTCCATGTCAAGCTTTGCTGCCAATATTCATTATTTTGTCGATTGCATGAAGTTTCCGGTAACTTATAAGAGTTTTTGCTACAATATTGGATGAGAATATTGAGATTATTTTGTTTTGCTTACAGAAATGCATTGGATGTGATTGCAGGAAAGGTGTTATCACAGAGGAAGCCACTTTAAGTCGCTGATACACAGGACCTGACCTTGTTACTTTAGTCCAATCATAATATTATGCCATGTAATTGTAATAGATATTTACTTTCTTTAGGTTTAGACTTTAAATAACACAGCACACAGGTGTTACACAACTCAAAGTAATTTGTATTTTTATTGATTGATTGATGACTAATATCACATTTGATATCTTATGCTTCACCTATAATAACAAGATAGAATAATAGAGATAAGAGAACAAGGATATTAGAGCAAACAAACACACAACATAACAGGATATTTAACTAAAATAACTGCACGTTTTTGCAAACAAACTTATAGCACGCAGGTGTTAGATAACTCGAAGTAATTTGTAATTTTTGTTCATTGATGACTAATTTGTATCTTATACTATATTTATGAAAACTAATTATTTCACCTAAAATATCAAGACAACAATGTAGATAAGAGGAACAAGGATATTTGAGCATAAGATCCATTTGTGTTGTATCACATTTTTTATATCTTACGTAGAGCTGGAAAATGATCGGGCTGGGCCGGGCTGGCCCGATCCCACCGGTCTTCTTGAAAAAATCGTGCCGGGCCGGCCCATTCCAAAATTCCATCGGGCCTAAATTTATGAAGCCCAGGCCCGAAAAGAGATTTATGGTACACATTTTTTCCATCGGGCTTTTGCTACTTTTGGGCTAGCTCAACCCGACCCGAAATTCCATCGGACCTATAATTTTAAAACTCAACTCGGCCCAAAACCGGGTCAGTCCGTTGGGCCGGGTTCATTTTGCCACCTCTAATCTTACGATATCTGCTTAAATCAGATGACTTCAATCAGTTGCCTAATACTCCATTCGTCCCACTAAACTTGTCTTCATTTCCTTTTTGGGTTGTCCCACGAACTTGTCATGTTTCCGTATAAGGTAACAATTAACTCTTCAAAAGTGGTGGAACCTACCAACTATCTAACTTTTTATTCTTCTTCTTAATACCCGTGTTGAACAGTAATAAGACATGTTCAGTGGGACGGAGGGAATGGTAATTTACCACCCTCATAATTACTATCATGTCCTTGACCCTCCCCTTTTGTACAATAACTAATTAACTATTATAAATGTGCTTTCTATATAAGGGCTTCTTCTAAAACACTTAGGCCATGTTTGATAGCTCTTATTAGACCCATATTGCATATGTATCTAGGCTAAACAGGGTGTTTGGTATCCCTGATCTATAATCTCACATGCCCTCTTTTAACAAAGGCCCGTTAATAAAAATATAAAATATAAAATATTAAGCATCTGTTGTGTGCCCTATGATAGCTACTCTCACTTCAACAGTGTTGCAACTTACATTTGGGGAAGACGGAATCACCCTCACAATTAAATTTGACCGCTCATTTTCACCTAATATCATCGAACCCAATTTCGACGGAATCACCCTCGTGTACGCTCTCAATTTGAAAATCGATGTCTCATCTTCGGTGCGATTTTCAGAATAAATGAGCTTCAAGTTGATTGAAGTGAAGACTAGGTAAAACTTCGATCTTCAACTCAAAATTGATGTTTGTGGTCGTTCTCTCTCCATTCTCCAGTCTCCATCTTCTCTGGTGCGTCTTCTTCTTTCCTGTTTAACTCTTTCCGCCATCTTCTATTATGGCTAACTGTAGTAGAGAATATTGAAAATATATATATGCTCTCAATGCATCTTTATTTTATTTTGTATGCGTGTTTTGATATGTGTTGAGTTGTGTTGTAAAACAGTTCAGGCTGACTTTTTTTAGGGCATTTTTAGATTTTCTGGTTCAGTTTGTGAAGTTTGATTGGACTAAATTCTGCTCACGAATTACATCTTTGTACCTATGAAAATGAATTTGATCTGTGATATTCTCCTTAAAGAGACAACTTTGAATGTGAGGTTGCTGGGAGTTATAAGGATTGTTATCAACAATATTTTTCTAAATTTTCAGTTTGCTCAATTGGCCTTAACAAAGTGAAGTGGCCTAGCTTCTTTTTCGCATTCGCAGGATGTATTATGAACCTATTCTCAGCGACAGAAGATTGTGTAGAAGACAGCAGATTGCGTAGTAACAAATGAATTTATATGTTGAGGCATTTTTGTAATTTTTGAATTGTGGTAGGGCTATAATTCTAAGTTTCAAATTTTATCTTACATTTAATCTAGGGTAGCATACAACTAATTTATATTATCAACGTAACATTTGATATCTTACCTACCAAACACAAATATATGATAGCAATCACCCTTTATCTACAATATCCATCTTAATTTAAGTTATTCTAACATATCCTAATATAGCTGCCAAACTAGTCCTTAGTACTCCTGCCAAAGCGAAGCTACAACATCAATCAATTCAGAAAGAAATGTATTCTTATCTACAGAAAAATAAACAAAACCTGATAATATGAAAGGTTGACCATTCGATCGTCCGTTTTGAGTCCTACTAATGCAAAATACATCATCAAAATATAATAATTTTCATTTGAAACACGAAAAAAAATATAATAATTTTCAATTAAAACACGAAATTTGAAATCATCAAAATCTATATATTTTCAATTGAAACATGAAATTTGAGAAAACTTACATGTGCAGTCCAGAAGCAAAAATTTGCACCATTTGACAATTTTTCACGATGTTTTGGGCGCATTCGATACCATTTGCTAGTGAAAAACCATGTCGTTTAACCTTTTTCCTAAGTTAAACCTTGTTTTGTCGATTTTTACGCTTGTTCGTTAGTCTTTGAATAATTGCAGGAGAATGGATGTGGAATTAGAGTGAAAGGAGCTTGGAATGAGATAGATGAGCTCGATACGAGAACGTGGGAAAAACGGAAGTCAATTCGGAGTCCAGACGAGCCAAAAAGATGAAGAAGCCCAACATGACTTCCGACCGCGGGAAAAATGATACGCGAATGCATTTTTGAAGAAGGGCACACGCGGTTCAACCCGCGGGCGCGGGGTTGACCGCGGGCTTCCTTCTTTGTGCGTGAAACGGGCCCGCGGGTGTGTATCATGCCCGCGGCTACTGTGCTGTGCGCGGAGAAAGTTTATTTTACTCATCTTTTCTCTTTATTTTGACTAGAGTTTGACCTCTCACTCCTTATTATCTTACTCAACAACTATAAATACCCAATAATTCTCATTTTCCTAGGTTATCCATTCTCCTCCCACCACCCACACATACTTTCACACTTTTACACACCCCCACCATTGTTGGAGCTTGGAGCTTGAGGAATGAGAAGCTAGGAAGGGATACTGAAGATCAAGAGTTGGATTTGTCACTTTATCTCTAATCTCTTGCCCTTTTGATGTTTTTATTCCTGTATTTTGGATTTGTGTTGATTATGAACATGGTTGGCTAAATTCCTCTTTCTAGGGATTAAGCTAGACAATTTGTATAGATTAAAATCTTTGATATTCAAGTATTGTTAAGTTTTCTCTTACCTCCTTGTGTTTATGGAATTATTTGAGCATTTGGATGATTTGCAACCATTTAAATGTGTTTGTTATGTTGGTTTGAGGCTCGAGAGAGGGGTGAATCGACATTAGAACCGAGCACAAGGTGTAATATCTCAATAGCCCGAGAGGGTGAGTGGTTTGCAAGGGTAGAGTGATCCTAGGTGCTTTTAGGAGTTATAGGCTAGTGTTTGATTGAAGACAACGATCCTAGCTTGTAATCAACTAATTTAGTCGTCCGAGAGGAGACTCGAGTGAACAAGAGATTGCCTTAGGTAAAGAGAGAACAAAACGAGACTTGAGTGTTGGAATTTTCATCCGTTGCAAGTTGTCGATGCTTAGTCCTTAGAAATTCGTCTCTCTTAAGTTTTAAGTCATTGTCTTCATCTTTGTTTAATTTAATTGAGTTCGTTAATTTATTTAATTCCTCTTGTTCGTTTGATTTAGTAATTGTCCCTAAGAATCCGATTAGTTTAAATAGGTTAGAACAACCAAGTAATAGTATTCATAAGTGTTGAAAATTAGTCTCCGTGGATACGACCTTGCTTGCCATTATCTACATATACGCAGTACACTGGAGGTTAATATTTGCATAATTAAAAGGCGAACAAGTTTTTGGCGCCGTTGCCGAGAACTAATTAATTTACTACTTGTGATATTATAAACCATTGTGATAATCTAGATTAGATATTATTTATGTTTAAATTTTCATAAATCATATGCATGTAATTCATTTTCTTTAACCTAAAACTTAAGCATTTTCAATTATGTAATTTAATTAAGTAACAAAATATCAATTCAAATATCATTAGTCCAATAGAGAAGCCATAATTCAAATAAAGTTATCAAAGTCAACCTCATACACTCACTTCACCCACGGGATTCGCGAATTTTACACACAGGATTCGCGAATCCGATTACTCTTTATTCTTTATTTGGAAGGATACGCCACGTGGTGAATCGGGTGCGAATCCCACGGAAATCCGACGAGAATCGCATCCTAACGAAAATCCGATACGGCAATATGATATTTTTAGAAGAATCCGTGCATCATATAGTTACAACTCTACTTGTGCAACTCTCCCACAAATTGCTCAAACTAATTGCTACTGGTGCTTCAACCCTAAATCGAATTTTATTTATGGTATGGAGCAATCCGTTCGCATTATAATTTTTTTTAATAGATACAAGATAAATTATTATATCATAATTTGATAATATTATAAAGAATTAATCATTAATTAAACTAGCATAGATGGGAACATTGGAAGACAACCTATAATTTCTTGTTTAAGAGACACTTGGGGTATCTCAACATTACTCTCTCTGTTCTTTTTTTGTCCCATTTAGCTCAATTTTTTTTCCAAATAAGTACTGTTCTATTTCAAAATTTGAGAGTAAAATAATGACATTCTTCTTATTTTATCATTCTTTAATGTTTCTCGTAATTTGTTAATTAGTTGTATGTATACATTAATGATTGTAAATAATAAGGTTATATATGTAAATTTCTTTATTTTCTTGGTATGTGTCGTTTGACGGAGGACACTTATAAAAGAACGAAGGGAATATCATTTATGACATTATTAACATTCATATTTATAGTTATCGGACCACACAACAAAGTAACTTTTTCGAACCACAAACATTATAGTTTAATGATATTCTTCATGTGAGGGACCTAAATACAACAATTCACAATTCTTCCATTCCAATGTAGTGTAAAAAAAAAAAATCTATTTTTTCGGTACCATAAACAAATTTGGGGTTACGAGTTTGGGAATCGGGAACCATAGTTGGATTTTGAAAATCCAAATGTTTTTGGAAGTTGAGATTGAGGCGGGAGGCCAATATATAGGATTGAGGTAGGTTGCAAGTAATAGGAGTCCAATTTGGCATTAAAATCAGGTAGGTTGGGTCTTTGTAAACCCGAAGCCCATGATTAAATTGGGCCGTTCCAATTTCTAGTCAGCCCACTGATTTCTGGAGCCCAGTAACCAGCTTGGTGGAGTCGGGCTAACTTTAACACATAGCAGGGGTGATTTTGTCCTTTCGTACATTCCTTATTTTAAATAATTAGTTGTTAATTCTTGTTATTCTTAATAAAAATAGGTCAAATAATATTTTATAGTGCACAATTTTTGTCCTTATTTTTATTAGATTCCCTTTATCTGCATTATTGTGGATATTTTGCTGAACCGCATGGCATGTTTTGCATTTCAAGTGGGATGTTTCCTTTTTTCTTGAGATGGCTTTGTGGTAGTAGAAGTAGGAAATACGAGTTTGTTTAAAGGGTATCAGTATCATTCAAATTGTACCGATTTGTCATTTGTGCAAATTTTTTCTCTATTTACTCTTTCTGTTGTAATTTGCAAAATATTATCACCTCTCATAGCAGTTAATGTATTCTCATCATAGAAAAGAAACAAATTAATAAATAAATAATAAAAGATCTCTCAATAGGGAACAGGGTGATTCGGCGACAACATGCTAGTTTTGTGGTCCTAAAACTTTTTTTTTTGTTTTTAAACTTAAATTTTCATGTATGAATAATCCAAAGTGGATATGTATGTGTGGATAAGCATATGTGCAATAATTGAACTTCGAGATAGAATCACCGTCTCTTATCGATTTTCTTCAGTTTTATTGATCAGGTAACTAATAACTAAATTAAGAAATATTATATTTGGATCAATCTTCAATTTGTATGTTTAACTAATCTTCAACACAGGTTCGGCTCTTGTATGATTGGATCAAATCCTTAAATAAAGAATATAAAGATCTTGTATGATTGTAAGAATTAGGGTTGTCTTGCACACAATATGCACTACTAGCTATATCATTACATTCTAACACAACAAACACACACAGAGCCATGGGTTGCTGGGGTGGGCTGAAGCCCCTCCAAAACTAAATCTTGATCAACTTCTTTTAATTTTAATTTTAATTTTAATTTTCTATACTTAGGTATGAAAAAATAGTTTCTAGCTTCCAATGAAATTTTCTGCGTCTATCGATCAATATATGTACATAAATGTACGTAGATTTGTGGCGCAGCTTGATCTATCTGGTTAGACAACGATGAGAGAGATGGTGGAGAGATGATATCGATCGATCGTCCATAGGTAGAAAGTGAAAGGTCTTGCTATCTCAATTAAGCTTGGGGGGCCTCAAGATTTAATGAGACACACGTGCATGGCTGCTTCATATATTCTTGACTGCAACATCATTTTCATTCACCTTAATTTATTATTATGTTCTTCCATCGGATAGTCTCTATCTTAATTAAGTAGCTAGACCAAACATGTGGTTGTGGCCATAAGTCTTTCGAATTTATATGCTAACTAATTAATATTATCAATTATTATAAATATATTCATGGTCTATGCTCGATTTTATCATGTCAATAGATGGATGAATAGCCTAATCCATGACTTGCGTAATCAAACTCATTTATTCGAGATAGAGATAGAGAAAGTCCATCAATCTATCTCAATTGCGAACAACATATAATTTAAAGAGTGTTCACTCTAAAGACGGATCGAGTTACAAAAATGTGATTATATATAATTACATTCATATGATCAAGATTTGGTTAAACTAAACTTTTTTTAGATATTAGTTAGACCAAACCAGATGTTGTAAATAAGTGTAGACGAATCTTTTAGAGGGTCTGGCGTGTTAAGCAAATCGGATCCTATATTGCAACATTTCTGCAACATCTTTAATGTATTAGTAGAGTGGTACGTGCGATGCACGTAATATTGATAGATTTTAATAATATATATATGTCAAACATAAAATAATCATATGATAATAGATACTAATAATAAGGGTATAATAGGTAAATCAAATTTTGTAAATAAGACTCTTCTATAATAGGCATAGATTTACGGATGATCGCCATATGTTAAGAAAATTTAAAAATATAGATATTATTTTTCTGCTGTGAAAGTTCTTAATTATTTTCCATACATGCAAAATTTTACAATTTTCATGAATTTCTATAAGCAAAAATATGATAGTTTTTTAAAATTTCTTTTACATGAGGTAATCATCCATAAATACAATAAGAAAATAATGTTGTAATAGAGGATATTGCCTTATGTACAAGATGAATCATGCAAGAATTTGAATTCCACCTCCTTTTCTTTCTAATTCACAAACGTACAGTATTTCTTACAAAGATGGTTCGACCAGAACCACTCCCTATCTTTCTACAAATAATGAAAATCGAATATAAAACGTTACAACCCTAGGCCTCCTCTGACCTAAAGCCAGGGATTGTCGACTAAATTAAACAGATTTAAACACATGTAGTCCCACTTAAAGTAATAATTCGTCCTTTTGAAATAAGTATCGTATAATAGTGATCTGTTATAATTGTAAATTAATTCAATATTTGATTTGGTGGAAAATATGAAGTATGATACCAAATTACTAAAGGAAATAAAAAAAAACTAGTTGAGTTTATAATTATTAAATATTGGGGGAGAAAAGAAATAGTACTAAATGGAAACAAGAAACAGGGGTAATGATTGGAGGAGATTGAATAGTGCTTAGCTTTCTTAAGACAATCCCATGTGTGCACATGCATCCCTCTTCCGTATTTACCATCCATGCGTGCGCACGCCCTTGCTTATTCACATAATTTTCTCACACATCAACTATTTATCTAATTAATAATTTAATTATGACCATAAATGTCATACTCCTACTGTCCCAAATTAGTGTGGGACAGAGAGTGCAGCATGCATTTTAAAAAAATGTAACTAAATATTTGTATGGGAAAAGAGGTTCATATATTTGATTTAATTTATTGTGAGGTATAAAATATTAGAATACCATTTCTACCTATAAAAACACCACACTTATAAGGGACGATCCAAAATAACAAATTAACCATATTTTTCAGGGACTGACGAAGTATTACTCCTTCTGTCCCATTGAAATTGTCTTCCTTCCTTTTTGGATTGTCCCATTTAAATTGTCTTGTTTCCTAAAAAAGAAATAATTAACCCTTCAAAAGTGATGTGATCTATCCATTTCCTCTCTTTTTACCTTTCTCCTTAATAACCGTGCCGAACAGTAACATGATAAAATGAGTGGGACGGAGAGAGCATATCCCAACGTATATTTGAGTAACAATTATATATTCAAATGAAAGAAAAGTTACATATAATTTTTTTTTACTTTCAAATCCATCACACAATTCAATTTTAGGGAGTTTGGTGCTAACTCAACACGCCGGAAATTGGTCACGTGAATAATGAAATGAAAAATGAGAAAGGATATGTTCGAATGATTTCCACCGTGTTGAATTAGCATGTCGGAATTCACTTGTATAATGACATGAGAAATGAGGTAGATATGTTTGAATGATTTTTTTTCCTCGTGCTGAATCAACATTTTACCCTCGGAAATTGAATCATAGGGGTAGATTTATAAAAGAAATTGTTTGTGTTAGGATAGGATTGTAATTTATCATACGATATGATACAACTGTGAAAAAGTACTTTATCCGTCCCATTTATATAGGTGGATTGAAATTTTCACAAGGATTAAAAAAATTATTGGAAAGGTAAATTATATGTAAATTTCTTAATATGCCCCTATTTATTACTTGACTATGTATTTTTTATGAATTAATCAAAGAAATAAATAGGGATATATTAGTAAATAAACTAAAAATATTACTTTTAATGAAAACAAGTCTATATATTTGGGACATTCAAAAAAGGAAAACAAACTTATATAAATGGGACAGAGGGAGTATTAAATATTTGGGCGTATATATAATTGTATTTTCCTTAAATTTAGTCATGTTCCGTAATTCTAGAAATGCGTTTCAGCAAAATATAATTAACAATTTATTCTATACGTGGTATCGTAACTGGAACTGATTTTATTAAGCTCCTTACATGCACAGATTCATTGTATTAATTATATATTCATTGTATAATTATTGGAACACGGGATTATTTGTCAGCTTTATTACTGATTACTCCATAAATGAGATTAGGGATTCCTCTGATTGCACATGATCAACATTTAGATAACCTATATATTCAAGCAAATAGCAAGAATATTTATTCATGTTTAGTCAAAATATCAGGAAAAATTATTAGTGGCATTATAATCACCCACAAATTACACCATTATTTGAATTTATATAATCGAAATTATTGTCATATAATTCCGAGCTACATTTCAAATTTATATACTGATTCGGCCATATTAACATTACGTACACTCAGACATGCAATAAAAATTGTAGAAAATTATGAAATAATGGCTTGCTGTCTTATTTCATTGAGCAATCTTAAATAGATATAAACATATCTATACAAGGAAACAAAAGATACAACAAATAATTCTATGATTTGATTTGATCATCTAATTCTTGAAGTATGCCATGATTATCTCCAATACTCCCCTTCAAGCGCAACGTGGGGTGAGCAGCCACACGAAGCTTGGATCGTAGGAACATGAATTGCGGATGAGGAAAACTTTTGGTGAAGATATCCGCAATCTGTAAGGAAGAAGGAACAAAACGTGTGTGGAGCCTTCCTAATTGAACAAGTTCCCTGACGAAGTGATAGTCGATGTCAATATGTTTTGCCCGCTTGTGGGCAACTGGATTTTGACTTAAGAAAAGAGCACTATTATTATCACATAAGAGAACAGGAGGAGAAGGCAACTTGACACCAAGTTCATTGAGTAAGTGAGTGACCCAAACTATTTCTGATGCAGTAGTGCCCATGGCACGATACTCAGATTCACAGCTTGATCGGGCAACGGTGGGTTGTTTCTTGGCACTCCATGAGACTAAATTTCCACCAAGAAATATGGAGTAGCCATAAGTTGAGCGGCGAGTGTCTAGACATCGTGCCCAATCGGCATCAGAATAGCCAATAAGAGCAAAATCAGCGCTTCTGGTGAAGGAAATTCCATAAGAAATAGATCCTTTAACGTAACGTAGAATGCGTTTTGCTGCTTGAAAATGGTTGACAGTTGGAGCTTGAAGAAATTGACTCAAATGATTGACTGCAAAACTAAGATCAGGTCGAGTGATAGTGAGATACTAAAGAGCGCCAAGAAGGGACCGATAAGTAGAGATGTCTGAGAATAATGGTCCATCACGTGTGAAAGAGTCCCTCGGAGCCAAAGGAGTCGAAGTGGGCTTGCAATCAGTCATATCAAAACGGGCAAGAATGTCGTGAGCATACTTACTTTGACTGAGGAAGAGACCATTATGTGTATAAGTAACTTCTAAACCAAGAAAGTAACTGAGCTTGCCAAGGTCTTTTACCGCAAATTCACGATTTAGTCGAGAGATAAAGTTCTTCAAGAGGTTGGGACAATTTCCTGTAAGAACGATGTCATCAACATACTCCAGTAAATATACCACAGAAGAATTTTTTCGAAAGATAAACAGGGAAGTATCGGCACGACTGTCTTTAAAGCCAATGAGAAGAAGAAAGTCGTAGAGCCGTTGGTACCACGCACGAGGAGCCTGCTTGAGTCCATAAAGAGACTTCTTTAAGAGGCAAACATGATCGGGCCTAGAAGGATCAACATATCCGGGAGGTTGTTCCATATAAACAGGTTTCGAGAGAACTCCATGAAGGAAAGCATTCTTGACATCAAGTTGATGCAAAGGCCAGTTATTCATAACAGCAAGAGTTAATAAGATACGAACTGTTGAAGCCTTCACAACGGGACTGAAGGTGTGAGAGAAGTCGAAACCAGGAAGTTGAGTGAAGCCTAGCGCCACAAGTCTGGCTTTGTAACGATCAATAGATCCATCTGAGAGAAACTTTGTCCGGAAAACCCATTTAGAGCCAACAACATTAGTTCCAGGAGGAGGACGAGGGACGATTTCATAAGTCAAATTTATGCCAATAGCTTTCATTTCTTCATCCATAGCAGCTATCCAATGTTGATGTTTTGCAGCACTCTTGAGTCCCTTAGGAGCAGTAGAAGCATGAAGAGCCTGAGACAAAGGAGTAATTGCAATATTAGCTATATAACGTGGTTTGAAGATGCCAGACTTGGACCGAGTTTGCATTGGATGAGGTGGTGGGGTAGGACGCTGAACAATAGGCGCGGGTGATGGAGATGCCACGGGTGAAGACTCGCATAGTGGTGGAGATGCCACGGGTGGAGACTCGGGCAGTGGTGGAGATGCCACAAGTGGAGACCCGGGTGTATGTTCCACATTAGGATTGAGTAGTGGCGGACTAGGAGACTGACAAAGAACACACGATACTCGGGAAGAGCTATCTGGATGTGATGGCTTGGAGTGACGAGTGTTCTCTGACTCGGAAGACGGCAAAGAGATGGAGGGTTCATGTGGTGAAAGGAAGAGCATCAGTAGTTGTGGAGGAAGCCATGGCCGATGGTGAGAGATAGAGAAGAGGAGGGGCTGTAGAGAGTAGGGTTTGGTGCCTAGGTTAGGCTGATACCATGTAGAAAATTATGAAATAATGGCTTGATGTCTTATTTCATTGAGCAATCTTAAATAGATACAAACATATCTATACAAGGAAACAAAAGATACTACAAATAATTCTATGATTTGATTTGATCATCTAATTCTTGAAGTATGCCGTGATTATCTCCAATAACATAATTTTCTACAAAAATAATATTTTAGAAAATTTCTGAAATCCAATTATTATTTAATATTATATATTATTATTCTTGTTTTTTTTTTTTAATTTGTTAAGCAGACGGAAGTCAAAATTGGTTAGCATGTTGGGCCAATGGCAGAAAGAGATGTGATCCAATAATTGCAAATCACTACAATATCGACAAATCAACATACCACATTCGTCAAACGACGGTAGGAATCCATGTGATCTTTTTTGCAAGATAGACATAATATATTTATTTCATTATTTATTCATCAACACTATGCGTTTATACTCACTCATACACAATACAATAGATATTAGAGCACATTAGAATTCAAATTTTAGAAGAATTAAAAAAATTAATCATATTAAAAACCAAAATTGTCTTACTTCAATGTCAATATGGCCTATATCAAGTGACAAAGTTCACGCATCATAAATTTCCCCTAACGAAATATCTTGGATTGGAATAATGGAAGTAATAAAGCCTATAAATCATATCATACCGACATGATATAGTATAAAGTTATTCACCATATATATGTGCTCCTTACATCCATTAAAACCAACGGTTTTTCTTCCTTCGAAAAATACTTATGATGTTTTCGTCAAGTGATTGTGACCCCTTTACTTAATTTCATCTTTCCTGTGCTTATTTTCCGGATCGTGCCAATTCCTACTTTTTGCTTGATAGCTAGTTTTTGATTCGGACCCTAGCCTCAAATATATATATATATTGGAGAGAGTTCAAATGAGAACTCAATCCTTAAGTGTTAACCTAGGACCTTTTCTTGCCCGAACAGCTGCCAAATCCCGCCCATTGGTATTTCTCTTCGCAGCTCCCCCCTCAAGTCCTAGCTCGAACTTGCGCCTCAGACCAATCCAAGCCGTTAATTCTTTTTGATCGATGGTGTATGATTAAAATCTATTTTTATTATTTAATTCAGCAAAAAGGTTATAATGGTCACTTTATAGTTAATTGTAATTGAAAATTGTCTTAAATTATGAAGAGATGATGATCTATTATGAGTAACATTTATTATGAGAAAATTTAGCTTCTTTGTAATGGCATCAAACTCATCGAGAAAAGCATTTACAGAAATCTCAAACTCATTTCTCCTGTATTTTATTCGTCAAGTTACTTTCCTGATAAAAAAACATTATGAATTCTCCAGGTGTAAATAATATTTCTCTGTCTCCTTTGATTTATATTTATGTGTTCATGAGATTTGCAATGTTTTCATCAGTTGAAGTGTTATGTTGTCAAGTTCAAGGGTTCTATTAAATACTCCCTCCGTCCCATGATAAGTGGCTACATTCTTTTGGGCACGGGTATTTAGGAGAAGAGTGTTTAAAGGGTAAAAAGATAAAAAGTGGTGGATCCCACATCTTTTGTGTGAGAGATGGTGTTTCCATATTAGGAAAGTGGCCACTTATGATGGGACAGCCCAATAAGAAAATGTGGTCACTTATGACGGGACGGATGGAGTACTTTTTAATGATTTTGGATGTTGCCCCACGTTGGTGTGAGCTATTTTAAGCATTTCATTGGGTTATTTTGATAATAAGATTTGTTTTTTTTAGATTATCAACAGAATTGTGTTGTATCAGCACATTTGTGATATTTTATGTTTTGTGCCCAGTATGAGTACAAAAAAATGATAAATTCAGTTCAAACTACTAATTAGTTTGACATTTGCATGTATTACAAATGTTGTGAGGTTTTTTTTTTTTTTTCAATCTTTCATTTTTTGGTTTAGAATATTTAATTTGGTTTAAAAGTTGATGTCATATTCAGATTATTTGATTGATAGACAAATTTAGTGTTTCTTTTGATATTAAATATGATATTATTTTTGTTTTAGTCTATTTGTTGTTGTGTCTTTCAATTTTGTTTTTAAAAAAGTAACTTTGTAACATTATTTGCTTAGTCTATGTAATTCGGTAAGATTCTTTATTAATTGAAGGAGTATTTTTTTTATTATATTCTGCTTATTAATTCATTTGCTTTTTTAATATACTCCATTGCTTTCTTTTTTATATAATTCATTTGCTTTGTTAAATATAATTCATTTGCTTTTTTAATACAGTTTATTTGCTTTTTATAATATAATTCATTTGATTTTTTTAATATAAATCATTTGCTTTTTAAATATACTTCATTGCTTTTTTAATATAATTCATTTACTTTTTTAAATACAATTCATTTGCTTTTTTAATACAATTTATTTGCTTTTGTTAAATATATATAATTCATTTGCTTTTTTAATACAATTTATTTGCTTTTTTAATACATATTGAATAGCACCATCTAATATACAATTCATTTATTTTTTCAATATAATTCATTTTCTTTTTATAATATAATTGATTTACTTGTTCTTAATATGAATAATTTGCTTTTTTTAATGTATACTTCATTCCATTTCTAATATAATTCATTTGCTTTTTTTAATTACAATCCATTTTTTAATACAATTCATTTGATTTTTTTAAATATAATGTATTTGCTTTTTTTAATACAGTTTATTTGCTTTTCTAAACTAATTAGTATTTTAGGAATTTTTATGATTTGCATAGCCCAAGAATCGCGCAAGCATATTTCTTGCCGTATGCTGCGTTTTGGTAAGATTTACATTATTTAAAAATTACTTATTAACCCTTAATAGGTTATATAAGGTAAAAATCTCCCAAACATTTGTTAATGACGTTTTTTGCAATATGTAATCTAATCCATCCATTTAGAAGCCATTAACGGTTTAGATCGGTTCTCTAGTTAACACCTAGGGGGTGGTTCTCATTTGATCCAACCCCTATATATATATATATATATATATATATGTGTGTGTGTGTGTGTGTGTGGAAGAGATCATATAAGAATAGATCTTAACCTAAGTAATAAGAATGAATCTCAGTCACTCATCTAGTCAACAAGTCAAACTCGTCCTTTTGTAACGAAATACACCAAATAGTGTATAATGAGATGCACCACACAGTGTAAGTGCAATGCATCAGTGATGGAGGAGAAGAGTAGAAGGCGGTGATGGCGGTGTCCGACGGTGGTGGAGACGATGACAGTGTCTAACATCGATGAGGCGGCGAAGGTGATGGTGTTTCAATTTGTAATTTGTATTTAAAATCTTAATTTAGTCAACTAAGTCTTTAAATCACAAGATATAAAGCATTACACGATTCTTTTATCCATCAAATTAATAACTAGCCTTCAATAACTGACACATTAGAATACATATTCTCTAAATCATATTACTAAATATCGTTGATGGAGAGAATGGATAAAGATAGATCGAATATGAGGTTAGATGCATCAGACAAGTACTGAGATGCATCACACAGTGTAATCAGATGCATCACACTATGTTACGAGATGCATCACACTGTGTAATGTGATGCAACAGTGGTTATGTCTCACGCACGATGGTGATTGAGGAAGAAAATAAAATAGTGGCGGTGATGACGGAATCCAGCGAAGGTGATGACGACGGTGATGTCCGAATATGGTGATTGTAAAGAGAGAGAAGAAGAAGAAGAAGAAGAAGAAGAAGAAGAAGAAGAAGAAGAAGAAGAAGAAGAAGAAGAAGAAGAAGAAAGCAACAGCAACAACGGTTAGTGGTGGTGGTGGCTGCGGCGATTCTCCGACGGCGGCTGTAATGTTGGCGGTGATGGGTAGTGGTGGTGGTGATTGTAGAGAAAGAGAGATATCAAAGATAGAAGAAGAAGAAGAAGAAGAAGAAGAAGAAGAAGAAGAAGAAGAAGAAGAAGAAGAAGAAGTTCCTCTATAAATATGTGGTACATATTCATTCTTATTTCTTAATTTAAGGATTTTTTTCACTAGAATCACTCCATATATATATATATATATATATGCATTATTCATCCTAAAAAATAATTAAATCACTATACTATATCTATCTATCTATTTTAGAAGATAGACCACCTACTATGTTGAGTTTGTCTTTAAATTTTAAGATTCATATATATGTTCATGCACTACATTCAATTATTTTGATTTTTTGGTTATTAAAGGTTATTCAATTCGGTTTGATATAAAACTTCAGCTATAAAAATAAGAAAATTGAACCAAATAAATCGAGTATCCAAGAGTATGCAGTGATCGAAAGACCCTATAACTCGAGGCCTGCCTAGAGCTATTTCTTCTTTTATATAGATTGCAAATTGTTATATAAGAGTCGAGTTTTATAGTGCACCTACATATATCATATGGAATTTTTAACCTCTCATCATTAAACAAACTAAGTAGTTGGTTGTTGGGGGAGGAATGTCTGAAATTCAATCCTATATTGAAATTATTAACTTATTTTGAGATAAGATGGATGTCTAGTTGAACATGCTATACCTAATTTTTAAAATATAATTTACAGACTAAATAAACATGGATTTTTTCAATGCGCATAGAAGACAATAAATGGCATTTCTCACGATATAAAATTAAAAAGATGGATGTCTAAATCAAACATATACAAACTAATTGTGAGACTATCGTATTTTTTTTTATCATTTCTATCTTAATTAATGTTAGAGGTTCGTTGTCGCGACAGCGCAATGCGTACGTGCGTGTTGATATATTTATAAACAATGAATATAAAGAATGTTACATTGAAATAATTGGATATTTGATTTTCTAGACGCGCGTATAATAAATTGGCCGTAATCATAGCATTTGGGTTAGTGGATCAAGTTACATCATGGAGTCAAGTTACAAATCATTTTTTTTTAATTAAATTTATCCGATCACTACTCGACATACATATTGAATAAAATCAGACTAAAAAAAATTGGTGTAATTGACTTGACTGCTGGTAAGATATGAATTCGAGAACTTTTGTTGTAAGTATCAAAATCTTGCCTCATATAATTAATTAATTAATTATGTAAAAGTTCCGAGGGTATTTCAAAGGACCTTGTTGAAATATTGATAAATTTCTGGGAATGTCATGAAAACTTCAACAAACATCAAAAGAGGTTTATTATAGTTTTCCAAATTTGACAGATCATCACAGGGTTTCAAGCTCTTCTGATATGATGTCAAGAGTTATGTCAAACAAACAGAGCTCATAAATGTCAGATGACAACAACTAATTTTGGGGTCCAAATGTAATTATGTAATTTGAGAAACTTAAGGATCATCTAAGACTTTTAATTAAAAGCCCATATTCCTAATTCTTAGTAACATTTACTCTTAATTTGGAATGGTGCCAATGTTTTTTTTTATCTTAATTTGTTTGGAAAAAATCAGTTTTTTTTTTCTTCCCTGCAACTCTATAAGTAAGGCATAAACCAAAATTAGTTCTATAAACTTAAATTCGTACGATTTCAAGTATTTTGGCCTCAAACGCTGTTTTCCAAAGTGCTGAAAATTTGGGGATATATCTAGTGTCTTTTTCATAATTTTGTATTAAAAAAAAACTTAATTATTGACTTTTACATATAGTCTTTTTTTTTTTTGGGTGCTGACAAAAGCTTTTAATATCACCAAATATATATTGCTCCTTTCGTCACCACATTAATTTAGCGGGTTTTAATAAATGTTAGATAAATATTTTTTTAGTGGAGAAAGGAACCCGTTATAATGAGTTGTTGTGAGGTATAAAATAATGAATGTATGTATGGTATTGTTCCAAAAAACAAAATGATATATTTTTTGTGGATGACCCAAAAAGAAAAATTGTGATATAAATATAATGGACTGAGGGAGTATTAGCCACTATTACCGAAAAGCCCCAAATTCTAGATTTTGCAGCAAAAAAAGTGCGATTATGACAAAAAGAACAATATTTATTGAAAAATTTAAATTAAAATATACATCCCTATTCTTTTCAAAATTGAAAAATATATCCTTAGTTATGGAACAAAATATAAATTATTACTTCCCATAATTATGGGGTTTAAAATTGTAGACCTTAAATTAAAAAAAATGTTGTTGACCTCTTGTACACTCTTTTTTAATTAGTTGGGTCCTGTTTTACCCTTATATTTACTGTGGTTATTCTAGCCATGAGAACCACATGGATGAATGATAAAAAAAAAAAAGTATTAGTGTTTTTCCTTAAAATAAAGTATTAATTTTTGCCTTCCAAATTAAAAATATATTCGATCCCTTCTAAAATAAATTTCTCATCTCCCACATTATACCTTATAAGCACCTTATGTTTATTCCTAAATTTGTATATGGATGTTGTACTGTCACGAGGGAGGTTACAAATGTTAGGTTTACTTTGCATCAAAAGCCATGAAAATTTAATAATGATATACGTACAAATATATGTGCCTAATAAACATATATAATCAGCCCCAAAAATGTCAACATTATCTTAAATTAGGGTTTTGACATGTGGGCCATCACGTTGCATGTGCCCGCATGTGCTGTGTCTTTCTATCATTGCCCCACCACCAACCCCTTCTTTCTCCACATAAATTGGCTTTATTAACTTTCTTCTCCTCTCTCTCTCTCTCACTCCTCTCTCTCTTCTTGGCTTCTGCTGCACATAATTATTCGTTGGATCCCAAGAAAATTATCAATTTCTTCTGCAATTTTTCTCTCTGACCTCACACCTGGATTTCTGCTGCTGATATCCACAGTCCGTACGATGAAAGCAAGGTATGTAGTAATCATCATCAATCATCTTTTATGTTAGCTAATAATAGCAATAACCTTCACATTAATCTCTTTATATTTATAGCTGGCAACTTTAATTTATTACTATATATAATTAATAGTCCAAATTTTAATTAGTGAAATTGTTTGGTGACTGCTACTAGAGCTAGGAATAACATGGTTGATCATCATTTATGGTGATTCTTGAGTTAATAATTACACCAAGTCTTTAATTTTCATAGATAATTTTCATATACATACCTCATAGCTTCATGCAATGTTGCTCATGATATATTTATATTCACATACAATAATTTCAAATTTTCTACCACAATCCTATTTAATTTTATTTTTTCTACACAAATGATCAATAGTTCATCATCACTCAGACGTGAGTTCCTCAAGAAATGGATAAAGGGGCTTGAAATATGCAGAAATACGAAGAAAGATGCAAGCATTTTGGAGAGGAAAAACGCCATAAAATTATCAGCAGATGTTGCCATTGCTGCAACAAGAAACGCCACGACCCGGTGGAGGCGGGCGGTGCTGAACGACGTCGTTTCAAGGGACCGGAGTAACGAAGTCGTCGTCGTGGAACAAATTTTAGGTCAGAGAGTAGAAAATAGTAGACTGATGGCCGCATGCAGTCGGAGAATTTTAAGGAGAAGCCACATTGCTAGTCGGAGAGGAAGAAGAGTTGTACCTAAGGATAAGAGCGTAAGTGGTAAGTGGAGTTGTTGTTCAATTGCAAAGAAATTGATGAAGAACAGAACACGAGCGCTTCAGAATGTTGTACCTGGAGGACAAGAAATGGATGGAGTTTCTCTGCTTCAAGAAACCCTAGATTATATCGTTTCGCTTCGAGCTCAGATTGATGTAATGAGACATGTTGTTGCAGCTGCAGCTGCAGCTGCTGCGGCAAGATGAAAATATTTATGCAGTTGAATTCGGCTTCTGCAGTATTATAAATTAATTTCTTAGATTTTTTTTTTTTTGAAATTTCTGGTGTAGAAGATGGTGGAGGTAAATTCTGTATCAGAGTGTAATATATTATTATTATTATTATTATATATTATATATGTGTGTGTACAGATGAAGCCATGAAAGAGTATTCATGCCAATTACAACTATATCATTAAATTTCTGCTAGCTATCTCCATCTTTCCTGCAAACTATTTAATTTCATCAATGAATTATGGGTAAATTTCCCCATGAATTATTATTACTAATTTTTTAATGAATAGGGTAACTCAGCACGGCAAATAACATAACAAAGATAAACCGCACTAAAAAAATTATTAAAGAGATATGTTCGACTTACAAAGTGTTGGTGACTATATATATATAACATGCATGTTCCAACTGTTTCTGCATAGTTGTTCTTCAATTGCCTTCTGTAGGTAGTACTATTAATTACTATTTGGGGTTGCAAATTTGGTTATGAATGTGGCATTCTAACTTGCTAAGTCCTATAGGATAGAGAGGTGACAATCTTAATCCCGTAAAATTTCGAAAACAGTAATTTTAGCCATCATGGCAAAAGATCAAATAAAAAACGAAAAGTAAAATTGATACGACGGAGCTAAAAAATGCCACTTATTATTTTCAACATCACCAATAAATTTATGGTGGCATTAATCTTGTGAATTTTTTAAATATTTCAATTTTTAACAATTAATTCTATTTTTAACTTGCTGCATTTAAATCATATTAATTTTTTTTTTTGTAATTATAACATTAAATTTTAAATATCGTGCCACGATGAATTTGAATCTAAGACTTTTGACCTCAGATATTAACTACATTACGTACTGCTAGACCATAGCACACACGTCGTCTCTATCTTATAAGACTACAATATCACTCGTCAATCCTTAGGGGGCAAAATTACATTTAATCCAAACTTGAAAAGAAATAAAAAATAAAAATAAAATAGCGTGATCTGATGATGATAGCGACAATGATAGTAATATCAGCTTATTTCAGCGCGCCAATGTCATTTTCTTGAACATGTACATTAATCAGTTGTCTTACTAACTTACCATAACATCAGGTTGGGTACACACACACACACACACACATATATATATATATACATACATGTACGTATATATCTATATACACATATTTATGCTTCTCAAACTTATTGCTACATGTGACCTAGCCTTTGTGTCGTAGAACGAAGTTTATTTATTTTAATTTTTTTTAGAATATAGTAAACAAAGTTATTAATAGCCTGAAGCATGAAACTTTGATACAAAAACCTGACTGGCTAGAGCTCACATACACACAAATCTATTTATAAAAATCTTTAAAATTTCCCAGCTGATTTCTCATTATTAGACATGTTATTACCATATTGTTCTTATCTAATTAGAAACTCGTAATTTTCCACAAACCTATAGGCCAGTGGCATTATAAGGGTGAGGTCAGTATTTAATCTCCAATTTTCTCTCTTCCTAAATTATATATATATATATATATATATATATATATATATAGGGGTTGGTTCACGTACAAAATATTTTTCCCGTAAAAAATAATAATAATGCATTTTATGTACTAAAATAATGTATTTTATGTCTTAATACAATGCACTGTTATAATAATGCATTTTTAATTTATTACAATGCATTGTTACGATAATGCATTTCATGTTTAATTATAATGCACCGGTCAATGACAACCGTAGATCTACAAAGATCAATAGTCCAGATCGCTTCTTATTTCTTACGGGAAAATGGTTTTACATATGATCTCTTCCATATATATATATATATATATATATATATATATATATATAAGGAACATAGAAATTGGAAAGTAAGTTAAAAAAATAATGATGCGGTGTATAAATTGGTGACCAATGGGCCTACAGTGCATGTGGTTGAATTGGGCTTGGGCCTACAGCCCACTTGGAGCAGATCATTAGCTTGCAAGAAGTACAGGCCCAACACATGCCCTACCTAAATTGGTGTGAATGGGGGTAATTACAAATTTGCATTAAATCTTTCAAATTAAATATAGAAAAAAAATATTTGTATTCAAGTTTCACAATGAAATTGGTCGACTCAACTGAAAATTGGTGGTTTATTTTGGATAACGAAAACTAAAATATCATTGCATGATTATATCCAATCAAAGTCAAACAAATCGAATCAATCTCATCGTATTTGTTATTTATTACTATTTCTTCCAAAAATCTCCAAGTTGATGTCTGAATGTAATGTGTAAATATATAAATTATATATGGGGTTGTTATACGATAGTACTTTTTGTTGGCAAATCTAGTAAATAATAAGTATCAGGATTAATTCTAATTGGGCCCTGTCACTGAGTGTGGACACATATTTTATTTTGTTAATTTTGGTTGCAGTAAGTAATTCAAGAAAAAGTCTACATAGTGGTCGTGTCAAAAAGGTCTGTTTCACAACAATATTCACATTCTTTTCCCAATCCCCGTTGATAATACACAAACTGTTATTCATATTTTGCTCTAAATTAGAGACTTAGGATACATAGAGAGAGAATTACTCAATTTAAGAAATTTATTGGAATTCAAACTCGTAACATTGTAATTACGAAGACCCATTTCACCAATTCAAGTGAATCATTTGTTATCGAAGATGGATTTGATTGTTAACTTTAGCTGTTTTTATTGCTCGATCTCTTAGTTTTTGCGTCTTCTCTCTCAACTTAAAAAGAGGGAGGAATTCTCTCCAATTAGAACATACTATATCTACAGTTTAACTGTCTTCCATCTTCTTCACAAAATAAATATAGTTATTCTTCGTATACTCCTAATTAAATTGGGGGTAATAATCACATTAATTATATAGACGCCGCCGGTTAGTTGATAACACAATGAAGAATAAACTCTTTAAAGAAATTGTGAAAAGTTATTTGAAATTAATGTGGAGTTGCTTGGAAACTTCACTGTAATGAATAATGATAGCTTGAAATATTCCCTAATCCTAGAATCAAATGATTATCACCAGGATTTTTCCCCTACTAAAACATACTTTACGTTTCTTTTGAGCAATAAAGTATCAATACTTTGTACTAATTACTTTTGATGATACATCTTTATTCATTGCACTTGCAACTATTAGAACAATTTACTCTATAATATATGTTTTTCAACCTCCAGCAATTATTTTCATCATTTTAGATTTATGCTACTATATCAGATAGTCACTCCACCAACTAGAACACCATATTGACATATATCATTATCTTAGAACTTTTCTCGGACATACTATTTATAAGCCAGACTTGACATAGATTTTAACTTATTAACATAAATTCTGAGTATATTAAATTGTGATTTGCCATTATATATCTATTCTATATCTGACTTTGTTTTTTGTCAATGAGACTAAAGTAGGTTTTAGATATGTATTATTATTAATATTATTATTATTATTATTATTAACAAAACCCAAAAAGCTAAAATAAAATTCAAGTAGAAGTTAGTAATGTCTTATCACATGACTTTAATGAGCATTTCAAATATTGTGTGACAAAGAAGCCACTCAAATCAATAATCTCAGAAAGCTAATACACGCCCTTGTTAACAACTTCAAAAAATAACAAGCCTAGTGATGAAAAGTTGTTTTGCTCATTTGTCTAACATCATTACAATCCAAAAGCTAAACTTATTTTAATTTGTTTATCAAGGCCACAATAATCTATATATAGCTTTGTCTTAGATATTATAATCTAACTTCAATTATTATAGTTCCCTGTGACTGCCTAGAAGTTCACTTTCATTTTTTTCCTTAAATATTAAAGTATCATGTCTTTATCTCGATTAAATGATTCGACCATGGTATTTTCCAATTCATAAAACTTGTCACATTAGATCTATTTGATTGTATCTATATCCGGATCTAACCTGATATCCAACAATATATGTTTAGTTTTATTGATTTTTGGGAAAAGGTGCAAATATCCCCCTCATGTTGGCAGCGCCGGGCAAATACCCCCTGAACTTTGTTTAGGTGCAAATTCACCCTTCCCTAAAGTTTTCGGATGCAATTACCCCCTCGTCGTGACGGAAACTACACTTTCGTTGACAAAAAAAATATTTTTGATTCATTTTTATTCTTGTGAACAAAAAGAGACTTTAGCCGCCCGGCTAGACCCAGTCATTAGAGAACAAGCTGCAAAATATCCTGATATTCCCCTAGCTGATAATTATACTGACGAAAATTTGCTGAAAAAAAGAATGGTGAACCGGGTCCTTACAATTTTCAACGGTTATATACTATATAATTGGTGCTAAAAGCTCAAATTAGGAAAAAAATTATTTCGAACCCTAACTCACAACTATCAAAATTCAGGTGAAGTTCTCCAATAATTTGCACGAAAAAGGATGACGGACCACTTGAAGAATATGAGATCATCAATGTCAACAACAAATAGTTGGCTTGGATTGCAAATTATTAGAGAGCTTCGCCTGAGTTTTGATAGTTGTGAGCTAGGGTTCGAAACAAATTTTATCCTAATTTGAGTTTTTAGCACCAATTAATTCTTGGAAATTGTAAGGGTCCACAAGAATAAAAATGAATCAAAAATATTTTTTTTGCCAACGAAAGTGTAGTTTCCGTCACGGCGAGGGGGTAATTGCACCTGAAAATTTTAGGGAAGGGTGAATTTGCACCTAAACAAAGTTCAGGGGGGTATTTGCCCAGCGCTGCCAACATGAAAGGGTATTTGCACCTTTTCCCTTGATTTTTTTATGGTATTTGGATTCAAATATAGGTACATCTCCCTCTGTTGAACTAGTATTATGTACATAGAAGAGCAATACCGAACGAACCCATGCGCTCATGTCTTTCATAATTTATCTAGTAAATATATATATAATTAATCTTGTATTTTATAGTGTAACGTTTTCTTGGCGTCTAGACGTGGCCCGAGACAGCTCTATCTAGTCGTTCTGGCACTTGTTATGTCTCAAGAATTGTCCATGCTTAGCTAGAGTTTCTGGTTCGAATTTAAAGACACAAAAATGAAGGGCCCAAAAAGATTAAAAATCCCTTTGTTTATATATATATATATATCTTTTTCAATACTAGTCATATTAAGTTTTTATGCCTCATGAGTGGCTAGCATGTGTTGTTTTCCCATTGAAAATTGGGTGCTTTTCTCCAACAAAATCTGCTTATCTACATAAACATGCATATATGCTTCATGGGTCCTCCTAACTTTCATCAGCAATAAATCTTAAATTTTATAATCCAAAGTTGATAATTATAAATTCTTTCCTAACTGTAGCATCTGATCACTAATTCTTATAAAGTACTTCTACACAGAGACCCTCAACAAAACCTTTGCATTTAAAATGGGTTTAATCTTGTTTGAAAGGACGGGTTATAGATCTAAACTCAATTAGAGTAACTTTTAACAGGTTTAGATCATGCAATTAATTCTACTGGACCCTTATGTATGTATGTATGTATGTATGCATGCATGTATGTATGTATGTATACTGCATTAAATTTAAAATAGTTGTATTTTAATTTTTAAGAGTTGATATCAAGAGACATCTTTACCAACCAAACTATTTCTCATTTCACAAGTTTCTTCCCCAATAATAAATCCTGTTAGAATTTCAAATGAAATTTAATTAAACATAGCAAATTTCAACTTGTAGGAATATCCATTCTTCCCCTTGGGACGACGGCCTACTACTGGAATGACAGGACTTATGTCCTAAATGGCTAAAGTTAGGATCTTTAAAACGCACGAGAATTTTCTAATGTTGTTTACCTTTCATGTGTGGTTTATCAGCAATAAATTTCCCTCGATTATGTGTGTGTGTGTGTGTATGTGTGTGTGTGTCCATTCAAGTATAGAATTGGGCCAAATTCATTGGCACCTATCTGGAATCCCTCCTAGACATGGCTTTCAATGTTTAGAGTTGCATTGTTCCTCACTTCACACATGCATGGAATGCTTATTTAATGGAAAGTAGTGTACTTGAATAAGAATGATACAACAAGTTCTAATGATGTGGTAGGCTCTATTCTTGTTCCCCTATGCCTATTCTATATTTCTTTACTTTTTTGGTTCACAATACAGCTCCAAATCAACAACTTTATAGATGCTTATGGACCATATGCTGCTAAAGCTCAATATAATGTATATTAACAAACTACAAATGCAGAAAATTCTCATAATTTCAAATTGAATCAAACATACCTTCTTCCCAAAAACTCCATGGCCTTAGCAAAGATGGATTCAGACCGTAATCCGACACTTTCTCAAGCTCATCCGGAGACGATGGATTTTCTGTCCAACACTTGGTGCAACTTTGCTGTTCAGGCTTTACACCCTCAATCACAGGAGCGATCACTTGTTCTTCACGACAGCTCCATAAAAACTTTTGAGAGCGACATGAAGCCTCCCTCTGTAGTAAGTTGGCTATAGAGCTTTGCCTTATTCTGTTATCGCAAACTATGCAGGTTTATGTGACAGAATATGTATACATGTAAACTTGCAGAAGACCAATAACAGTCCAAAGTTAGACGATGGAGATAAGTTCTTGCCTTCTTGGAAAGCCAACGACGTTAAGGTAACTAGGACTAACTGTTAAACAAGATTGCAAAGAAAAGAGAAAATAAATCCTATCAAATTGTTAAATTATTCACATCTATTTTCAGTCATGGATATGGATGCAACAAGCTATGCACCCAGAAGTGAATTATAACAGCTACTTCAAAAGGAAATGGGTAAGCATATATTTCCGATAATCATCTTCAATGTATAATTGTGAAAAATAATGATGACGATGATGATGTGAATGCAGATGTCATGGAAAATTGCACCATTTAAACAAGTGTCTATCAAAAAATGGCTGAAGGAGATAAAGCAGAGGCGTAAAGAAGAGCAGAGATTAGAGAAAGCGGAAGTCCATGCAGCGATATCAGTAGCAGGCGTTGCAGCTGCACTGGCTGCATTAGCAGCAGAAAACTCACAAGATGGCAGCAAGGAGTCTGCCGTTGCTTCTGCAGCTGCCTTAGTCGCTGCACAATGTGCAAAGGTGGCAGAGGCAATGGGAGCCAAGAGAGACCACCTCACCAGTGTCATAGGCTCGGCAATTACCGGTACAGCTTCCAGCGAGATACTCGCACTAACGGCTGCTGCAGCAACGTGTATGAACCATTCCTTTCATATCAGGACAACAAATATAAGACAACATAAGATAATATCTTCCCTCTTTTTTACTTATGTACCACTCAGTTGTTCAATTATGCCACTTTTGTCGACTTTGTAGCAGCAATAAGAGGAGCTGACACTCTTAAAGTCAGATCAGCATGCAAAAACAGATTAAATGGGAGCACACCAGTACTACCACTCGAGGATGGTAATGAAGACGATTTCAACTTTGAGAAGTGCAGAGCAGTTCTGGCCAAAGGTGCAGACCTCAATATCGAGATGGCAGATGGTATGAATTATGACCATTTATTTGAAATCAGAGATAAATGAAAGTATCATAAAATCTCAAGCTCTGTCTCCTGAGAGCAGCTTGTGATTTTCGAAATTAGAAAGCAAAGCTTAATCATCAGAAGTATATGATCATTCAAGTTGTATTTGGTTTCCCATATCTCACATCTTAAATATGTATCATAGTTCTTTACATCTTTGATCTCTTAACAGTCATTCACAAGCTATCTCTTCTCTCTAATTCTCAATGTCAAAACAGGACGGTATTTGCTGAGATCAGTGGCAGTGATCTTAAATAATGAAGGAAAGGTACTCCTATCTCTTCATGCTAATAGCTTACAGTTTGACTTGTTGACACAATAAACATTTATTGTTAGTAGATCAGTGAAGTTCTACTCATTTCAAATTGAAAAACTATCAACTTCATCGGGTTCCAGAGTTCGGCTTTCTCGTTAGTTTATAGCCCCATCACATCCCCATCCTTCCCGTGAACTTTTTGATCTCATTTTTCTTGGATATTCAAGTTCAGATCTAATCAGTTTCGATCTTCATAGATTGAGAATAACATTAGTGTTCTTGCAGTCTAAACCAAAATCTTATTCTTTGATCTTACAGGTTGTTCTCAAAATGAAGAACCTCAACATGCTAAACGCTTTTGCAAGGCAAAAGGAAAGTATGTCCTTTTACATATCTAAACTTTAATCTTACTTTCCTACAATTAGTCCCCTCAATCTAATGTATCTAAATATATCGTTTTGCACACATAAAAGTTACTACATAACATACAATCTAATGATGACCAACACATTCCAAGAGCATGGTAGAAATGATCACAAATCTTCCAATATAGGTATTGCCCTAGACTGGTATGCAGAGCTATATACAGATTCAGAAGGTGGTGGGGATACGGAAACTGGCTACCTCGTCGTGTTATTGACAAACAAGGGGATGGTGAAGCTGGACATGATGAATGATTATGAGCGCTACAGAACATGGTCCATGACTATAAATCATATGCTAATGCTCTCAACTACATTTACCAAGTATGAGCTACAATTCTACAAGAATTAAAAACTTGAAGACTCAAATATCCTCTATATGCCCAGCCTCCAAGTCTTCTAAGTCATTGTAATTTTCTTTTTATGCGACTTTCTAATTTGAATATTGGCGATTTGTATCATAGGATATGAAGTTCAATCATTTATAAATATAACTATCCGTTCTACAAATTTCTGTGCTATCAATTAGGTATATGATCTAAACAATGCAAAAGTAAAAGTAACTGCATATCAGCATATCAAACATTACATAATAATACATTTTCGGACTAATTTCCATAACTATTTATATACCTTTTCCCCTGCATAAGAGTTTTGCTTGCACAGGTGGTTACTAGCAAAAGGGTACATAGGTATCATTATCTTTCCATATTCTGTCGCTCACAAATTCATTGAAAAGATGAAACATGAAGTCATAAGCTTGAGAAGATGCTTCTCAGATGAACAAATCAAGTGCAGATAACCATTGGAAATTCAACCATCAACTTAAATAAGTACTAGTATTCTTGATTTTAGAGAAAGTAAGGGCGTAAAGGTTGCTATATACAAATAACATGATCCAAGAATAAAATTTACACCAAATGACGATAGAAACAAAAACCATTAAATACAAAAAAAAACTATTGCATTGGATAATGTTTGAAGGTATTACAATTGATATGTGATAGGAAGACCTGTCCACAAAAGAAGCCTTCGGGGGCGATCTAAGAACCTGGCTTGCCATGCTGGTTCGTCACTCTCCATGGTGAAGCCACTTTTTATGTAGAGATTTTTAGCTGCCTCATTATTCACAGCCACATGAACATATAAGTCACTTATTCCTGAAAATTTAACATTCATTAAATAAACTTGGGTAGCTAAATAGGGAATATGAAATGTTTTAAGACAACATGCCATCAGAAAAGACGGTGAAATTCAAACAATACGGAAACTGCCAAATTCTATGTGCATTAACTGCACATGACAATTACAACAATGCTTTTCTCATTAAAATCTAGTCTGTTCAGGCGAAGCATGTTAAGAAGTATGAAATCCATGTCCAAGGCACTGGTCTTATATAAAGAGCAGATAGCCAAGCTGTTACCAGAGGGTACTCCCAAGTTCTGTATAGCAGGAAATGGACAAAGAAAAGATGAAGAGAACATAAGTTTTGCCTTTTATAATTTTGAACTGGACAAATTTCTGAATTCGAAATAGTGATATATCTTTACTCAACAGCAGGAAACACAATAATTTAAAAGATGAATAGCCTCATCACCATTTTTTTGTGTGGCCTGGTTTGAGTTTGGGGAACAGATGGTTATTCATGCAATTGGTGATTGCTTAAGAACATTCTACGAATGAAATAAACTATCTCAGTTGAAAGAATTCATTTTGAGGGATGTTCGGCTGGGGTTTTGACGGGAATGGTGGGGTGTATGTAGTTCTTACCCCAGTCTTCAGCAACCCTCTTAGATTCTGCAATTAGTTCATAGCCCAAACCATTTCGATGCAATTCTTCAGCCACACATACATTGCTAATATATGCCCTCGCAAAATCAGATCCAATTCCCTGGTGAAGTGGAAAATCAAGTCAAATAAGAACTTTTCAGATGATCAACTGGCTTAAGTTAAATGATTATAATATTTGAATTTCCTCTCACAATAAATTCTTTTCTTTTTTCAATTACTAGCCAATAGAAGAAACATTAAGGAAATGTGCATAGTTAGAATCACCTGAGGCTTCTTTCCTACTATTTCATCAGGAAGGCCGACGCATTGATTTAGATCCAGTGTCCCAACAACAACTCTGTCTTCTCCATTTTGTGAAAACTGTAAGGAATGGCAGAGATATCAGGAGATTATAAATTGTTATTCACAGTTGTATCTGAAACACATGTGCAACAACTGGCTGAGCGTAAAGACAGAACATGATATACTATTAATATATAGTGGGACAATCATTCACGAATATCAACATAAGTTTGACAAACTAGAATCAGACAAGAACTAAGGACTGCAGAATGCATCATACGCATCTAGAATGATGGAAAGTAGCACAATTTGTAGGAACAACTGGAGGGGCCAAATAACCTTTTCTCTTGTCTAGGAGAAGGAAAGAAGGAGGATTGAAAAAAGCAAGTGAGTAACCCCAATTTTCACTTACTCCTTAACATAAAAGAGTCAAATTACCAAATTTAGGAACATGTTCCCTTCACTTCAGAAATTTCATGATGTTCAAACAGATAGAAACTAGCTAATAATCAGGATCTTACTATGGAAGTAAATTTAACCAATCTAGATTCTATGACCAAACTTTGAAAAAGTGCATCAGATACTTTTCAAGAATATCCATCTACCAGCTTTAACAGATTGTTAACTGATGCCGCGCTGATAAAGTTAACATAAGATAAAATATCAGTACACCAAATAAGAAAGGAAGGGAACTTACTTTACTAGATGCACACAAGTCTGTGGAGACACTTAACACCCATGACATCGGCAATGTAGCATTGATGCAAGAAACTTTTATAAATCCCTCTCTCTTTCCAGCTACACGTTCTTTTAGTGCTGCGAACTCACGTTCAATCAAGTACCTTTTATGATCCTAACAGAACTTGACAAGTAAGAAATAGTCAGCTTTATATTAGAAAAATAAAAGAATGCGAGTTTTATTATACTTCATATTCATACAATTGAATAGAAACCTTTCGACTGAGTAAGAATGTTAGTAAAGCAACACTATGCCAGTAAGTACTGTAAAATCTTTGAGAAAGTACCGATCAATGATAGTAGAACGATAAGCCTATGACTAAGGCAGAAATACATCAATAGCAACAAAAATGCATGGAACCAGATGAATCAAATTAAACAAGATAGATATTCTCATATTGCATGCAAGTATTGCAATTAATGTTCTTCTTATTGTGAGTATAAATGGCGATCACTCACATTATAATCAACAGCAATTCTAAAGGGCAATGCATTCACTGTAATTTCACATGGGGGAGAAGAAAAATCTTGCGGCAAATATTCTGAAAAGACTGCACAAAATCTTCTAGCACGTCTAGTTATAACAGCAAACTTCAAGTGCAAAAACGTCCATAACTCATCACGTCTCACATACTGAATCTGAATGAGAAATATTTCATAACTCGAATATATATTTCTACTATCATAAGCTTGATAGTTAGACAAAATGAAGAAGAGCCAAAACCATCGTCAACAGTATCAAACACATGGAAGACCTTTCATAAATTTTTTAATTTTCTCCCCTATCAACATAGGCATAATCAGCAGCAAGAACCGCACTCTACACAGGATGTTCTTATGTCTATTCTTATATATATCTCTGCAAACAGAATTAACTAATTCGTTCCAATTTTCCGAAGAAAATAAATAAATCTTTATCCATAAGTTGAACTAAGATCATCCATCATCCATTCACAAACTCAAAACTTCCACACGAATTCTTCAATACTCTAAAAAAATTACATTCAGAACGATCCGGATTGACTGAAACGAAAAACAGCAGAGAGGCTTCGATCAAAACCCAGCAAAGACGTTGACTTGAAATGAACAAAATAAGGCTATCGGAAACAGTTACAGCATAACACTCACTTCGATGCCGAACGTCTGTTCGTCGAAGTCGTAGAATGTCCGAACTCGGAGACGCGCGGCGGCCAATAGCTCGGCCTCCGAGCATGTCGCCGACACAGACAGCAACGATCTATTGATTGTAACTGGCTTCGACTGAACTGCCAATTGAGGTACTGTTTGTTGATCGGATAGTTGGCAATAAGGACCGAGGGAAGGGCGACGACGGGGTATGGGATGGAAAGAGGAGGAGGCGGCGCCGCCGTGAACGTGGTTAGAAGGGGCGGCGAAGGAAGCGTGTGGTGGAGGGGTAGGAATATAGATCAACATCTCTCTTCTCCGCCACCCACTCAATTCCGGTATAATCAATATCATCAATTTGAATCAAGAGATTAAAAACAAGTCAATTTCTTTTTCTTTTTTTATTTCTCTGTCTGTGTAAAGTGTAAACTCGCTCAAAAGTCAAAATACCACCTTCATTATGAAAAAATATTATTTTTACTGAACATTGTTGATTTTTTGTATTTCTTTTATTTTCTTATTAATAAAGTTGAAAACTATTTAGGAGGCTAAATTGTTAAAATTCGGGGAAGAAGAAACTTCCAGTTCTAAAATTTAAATATTTTGGGTTCATATAAGATTTCTTTATAAGAATTGAAAAAGTTATATAGAATGGGTATTTTTACTTCAAAGACTAATTCAAATCACATCAATAATTTTATAGATCGAGTACTTTGTTACACCTGTACTTAAAAGGTGTGATTTGAAGATAACTCGGAGGCCAAAGAGTTGTGCATACTCATTGTGAATCATATGCGTCGAGAAGCTAATAAAGCGGCACAAGAGTTAACATGTTTTGGTAAAAGCTTAGATAATGTTGTTTGTTAGTTAGATAATTGGCCCTCATGGCTCTTGAGTATATTGTAAATATATTGGCGTATTTTCCTATTGAAAAAAAAAAAGTGTGATTTATCTTATGGTTTGCAGGGCTATTATAGGTCAAAAACTTTGTTACACGTAGAGCTGTCAAAACCGGTCCAGCCCGATTTCGGGCAGGGCTGGGCTCCACAAATTCAGGCCCGCTAAAATTTCGGCCCAGCCCGGACCGGCCCGAATGGGTAAAAGCCCGGTGGGCCGGGCCGGCCCGATTTTTCCAAAAAGTCCAGCGGGCTCAAGCCGGGCCGGCCCGGCCCGAAATTTTGCCAGCCCTAGTTACACATATACTTTTAAGAGGTGAGATTTAGCTCTTGATTTGCAGAGATATTACATAAAAATCGAATTTACCCTATACAGGTTCCCACATCATTAAAAGAAAGAAAAAAAAAATTATGAACCCAAATGGGGAAGGAATTAAGCCAACATCGACATTTGCGAGGCTTAAAAAAAGATATGTACTTTATATAAAAGAAAATTAAAATTTAAAATGCATTTTTATGTAAATTGTAATTTACTAATTCAGTATAATATTATATGTACAAACACTATAGAGATGAACAAGTCTTTCCGAGTTATAAGAAGAAATTCACAAATTCAGTTAATATATATAAATCAGATTTTGACTTTTAAAATCTGTACTCAAAGGAAAATATCAGCCTTATATATGTCTCTAGCTAGCAATTAGCAAAATAAATACTATTGATTACTACAAACTGCCACAAGATATATATGGAGTAGTACTTTGTTGGAGTGAACATTATATAGGTCGGTAGAGGTATACGTTAATCGACAGTTTTATGGAGAGTGAGAGACCGTTCATGTCTATGTAAATGCAATGAAATTTGGTTACATCCGAATCTTTACGTGCGTCCGTAGTTTTAATTCTTGACAAAGACTTTTACTAAGAAGGCCGCACCTTGATATCAAGCCCATGCGCACAAGGTGCGTGTATCTCACATGCGTTGTGCGTGCACCCGCCTTATTTCAGTTTTTTTTTTCAAAAGGCGGGCGCGTCTGATATTTTTTATTTTTCAGTTTGTTTTTTCATTTTTTTTCGTTTTTTCTTTAATTCTTCTCTATTAATGTTTATTAATCTCCTATTAGAGTTTATTAATTAACAATTAGGATTTATTTCCTCAATTAGAATTTATAAAAATTAAAAATATTAAAATATATTTTTTTTAAAGTCAACTGTTGTACCTTGACCGGTCGTAACAAAATATCCCTCTTAATTCTTTATGGATGCAGATGCATACATTTATAATTTATTAAAAATAGAAGAAAAGAAGAAGAAGGGAGTCATATAGGAATAAAATAAAAGAAGAATAGAAGAGATTAATTATACTTTATCCAACCCTGAAAATTATTATCTTATTCATTTGTTCCTGAAAAATGTGGATTTTCCTTTTGTGTATATGACCCACTCACAAATCAAAAGATGTGGGTATATCTGATATCTACCAAACATTACTTAAAATTCGTGCCATATAAATTACACCACTGTAGTATAAAATTGACTATGTATTGTCACATCTCAATTTGATAGTTGAAAATTAGTTCTGAAGGTGAAGGGTGAGAGACGTGCTGTCTTCATTTTGTTTTCACAGGTCTTGTTTGACTGATTATGAATTCTCGCACAACACTGTAACTAACAAATATAAATTTAATATTTTTTAATTAGGGTTGTTTGTTGAAAGATGCAGATATTTCATACCTTTTGCACTAAAATTCAAAGCTCAATACCTTAAACAGCCAATTAAATATATGTATTCCTCAAAATATATATATATATATATATATTTACAATTTAATATTCAACTCATCATTTCAATTTTCAGCTGCCACCTTGGATTTCAAAGTCCGTCATCAATCATCATATTTCGTATATGCATATATATGATAAACTCAAGTTGCAGAAGATTAATTATTACGTTTCTTCAATTTGCGCAAGTAAAGAGTTCATGGATTATAGAACTTCTGAAACTACAAGTTTGAATTAATTAATTGCACAAATGTCAATTCTTGTACTACCCTTCTAAGCTCAAATATACTGATCTTAAAAGAGAAATACCTTTTTTCACTCTAAACAACTTTAAGTGCAAATGTTACTCCTATTAATCAACGCATGTGAGTACTCTTAATTTTTTTTTACGAAGAGGATAACATGCAGTCGTTACTCGAGATGCGCATTTAATAAAACATCTGTTCATGTGCAATAGTTATGAGAAATAAGTCATGCACACAAAGAAAATCTGATATAATAAACTTGACCTATTAAATATCGTTGACATTCGAACTTAATCTTTCAATTCCCACTGCCATATATAATGCTTGTTGGCCTTCAAAAATCAGAAAGTACTATAATATATTAGTATTTTCTATGGTCCACGCACACTTATATAAATATATAAATTCAATTTTGAATTTTGAGATGTTCCATTTATATAATCTTCCATCATGTTTAACATTAAATTTTACATTCATTTTTAAATGTATTTTTTTGTTTATTTAAAACACTTTAAGATCATCATACCATATTAAAAAGGAAATTGCAGAACATTTTACTTACACAAGTAATTGAGATTTAATTTATTATACAAGCAAAATTCAACATTAATACGTATTTGTTTTACCCTATGTCATTACAGAAAAGTATATGAAATAAATAAAAGTTGAGCAATAGCCTGCAGTCTGCAGTAGCTGGAATAATTGCTTTCCCCATGCATGGCCTTTACAACACAAAATAGGAGCAGTGCAGAATACATACATATATATATATATATATATATATATATATATATCACAAAACCCTACTCCTACTTCTTTTGGGAAAACGAAAACGAAAACCAGCCCCCCACCCTCCCACACTTTTGCACACATTTCTTAATTTTTATTGTTTTATTTTTATATGTTTAATTAATAAAAACACAATTAATAAATACGTACAGCATTTACGATGAAGATAATCGGCTTATATATGCTTCGTAGCCTCAGCTTTACTAGTCGAAAAGCTATTTTGTGTTTTTACTATTACTACGCTCTTGAATCTTGAGAAGAAGATGGAGTCTGAAATGTGAATGCTATTCAACCAATACAATCATGGATCGTTGTGCCAACGTTAAATCTCATGTAATAATGTTTTTTTTTTCTTTGACTTCGTAATAATGTTTTTTTTTCCTACTATATTAGGTTTATTATTTTATTTCGTATACTAATTCCCCATTTGGTTCCTCAATTGTATTGAAATCTAATCGCAGGGAAAATTAGCATATAAATATACAAAATATGAATCTTTATATAGCAAGTTAAGCGAAATTTGCAGTCTCATGAGCAATTTGCTAAACAGTTTTGTGAATGTTGTTACACTAAAGATTATTTGAACAATACTATTTCTTTAAGGATTTATCCTTTTCATTAGAACGGTTTACCTTGCACATGTATCTTGAAGACTAAATTAATGTGATCCAAATCCAATACCTTTTTTATTGCCACTACTTTTCTTATCTAAAAATTAGGGTCTCTTTTAAACATAAAGGAGAATAATTTATACTTTGATCTAACACCATAAGAAATTAATGACGGATACTACTAAACTAAAATCATTTGGTCAACATTGTCTACTTATTTGCGCACACATTTTAGCATATGAAATGAGCAAATTGACCGTGAAATTCAATTTGAAAGAATTTGCAGCATTTGGATAGTAAACACTCAAGATAACAAAAAAAAAAAAAGTTTGGATAGTAGGCACTAAACAGCAAAGAAAGAAAATTCGAGAGGGTAAAGTGAAATAAAACACACACACACATACAGACAAAGTTCGGATTTATGATATACTGTAAAATAGAAGGGATAGGATCTTGATTCATGACCAGTAAAACCAACAAGACCTAATTACTGCAAAATTAATTGCTTATGAAGAGAAGAAAAATGAAGAGAAGTATTTAGAAGTTTTGACTTCAAAAAACCAGAAAAAGGAAGTGAGGACATGTATAGTCTTACATCAAGAACAGAAGTAGTCAGTAAACAAAATGGAAGGCATTAAATGGGGGTGTTTAATTCCTCAATATTGTACAGTGGTAACAGCTACAGCAAAGAATACAGTCAGAGAAAAGTAGATCAAAACCATTCTTCTCTCTTTCTCTCTCTCTCATGCATGCATGCATGCATATTAATTGCTGCCCATAAGCACACTGTTGCAGACTTCTCTTTTTCTCAAAAAACATGGAAATAAAAGTTGGACTTCCCCATGCTGCAACTGCATGCCCTCTCTCACTCTCTCTCTCTCTCATATATATATATAACGTAGATCAGAAGGTAAAAGATATTTGCCTGACAGAGCTTGAGGGACAGATGCGATATGGAGTTTTGTGTTCCGTCACATTACTCACACTGACATGTTCTTGTAATTTCACACACTCACACACACATTAGGGGATTCCAAAATTCTCAATTTCAAGGGGAAAGTAAAAAAATATTGTCTTTATTTATAAATATATAAGAGTATACTGGGATATAGTTAGAGTAGTGTTTGGAGGTCTATATAAACCTGCTGCCATCCATCATTCCATCCATCTCAATGTGCCAAATTCCATCATTTCAGATAACAAATGTTAATTATCAGTCTATTCATGACTGTCTTTTCTTTCTCATCTTCCCCTCCATTCTTGTCACTTGACCAATTCTCTTCCATGGATCCAGTTTGCAAGGATGCATGTTTGCTGGAGAATGTCTGCAGAGAAAAGATGGTGATAGGCTTCTGGAGGTTGTCTAGAATTATTCTAACCAGAAACATTTGATCATCTAGGGGCTATCTCTACTGAGCTTTTATAATAATTTTTTTTTTTTGAGTAATTGCTTGGTTATTAGAGGAATGAGAATGAGTGTGATCCACGAAATGAATGAACCATCCTCTTTCATTTCTTTGTATCTTTCTTTCATTTGTTTTCCCTACCTCTATATTCACCAAGCATTCTTTTATTTTCTTGTAGGATTTTTTTTCTTGACCTTGCAAGACTTTCATTTTATTTTCTTTTCGTTTTTTAGGGTTTATAGAGTTTTTATTCCGTTCAAACCTCCCATCTTTTCCATTTGTATCTATTCCTCCTGAGCTTGGTCATGTAATGTTTCAACAGAGCAGTGTCTCTCTTTTTCCTAATGGAAAATGTGTTAGTAGAAGATTAATCTCATTATTTTCGCTACGCGCGTTTGGATGTTAGAATTCTGTTGTTTGCTCATTTTAAGTGTTTTTAGTATCTTTGTACCAATTTCTGTTGAGTACACTTTTATTTGCTCATTTTATTTATTCTTGGTATCTTTGATTCGAATGAAGTGCTATTTAGTATTTACATTTTTACTGTATTTTTTATATTATGCGGTCTTGACTATTGTTAAGTCAGTTCTAAATCGATACAAAAATCAAGTACTCTATAGCTTTTTGAGTAACTAATTGCAATCTTATAATTTAAGAAGGAAAAAAACTTGCATCAGTAAAATTCAGAACCAAAATTTTGCTAAACCCAAAATATGATCCGTTAAATAAAATTAAAAACCTCATCTTTTTTTTTGTTTTTTTAATTTCTTTCAACAAAATTCACTCAAATCACAATAGAAGTTCTCCGCCAATTTTGGCATGAATTGAAGGCCACAAATGAAGGAAATGATCTTATTTCTACAAATAATGGCAAATTACACATATTTACCCAAACAATGCAATAACAAATTTTCCAAGATAATTTCTTTGAAGAAAATATGTGCTGCTTTGAAATAATCAGAGAGGTCTCAGAGCACTAATCCATGAGTGGTTAACAATTAATTAGCAGCTGCTTCCGTCTCCCATAGATTGATTGAAAGAACAAAACCATCTCCTACCATCGTTCTGAGACGTTGAGCGCCTTAAGCTCGACGATCTCGAACACCGGACCAACTGGCTGCTCAAGCTGCGGTCAGTGGTCCGAGGAACCAAACAAGGGCTAGTCTCCGGTGCTCCCATGCAGAGGCCTGGGGTCAGTTTTACCGAGGGCAACCTTTTGCAGCTGAGTGAACGGAATGAAGAACTGAGAGGCGCAGGACGACCGCAATGAAAATCGGGCTTGCAGAATGGTGTCTCCAAAGAGTTCGATTCTGGAAGCTCAGTTGAACAAGTGCAGAAGGATAAGGACAAACTTGTTCTTGCAATCTCTTTGATTATTGGCTTTGTCCCTGCAAGCTTGGCAAATGAAACTATGCCGTGCCGGCATAAGGGGCAGGCGATTGAGCCTGGCGGGCCGTGACCTACCGTCGACGTGCTGTTTGTAGAACATAGGTAGAGAGCACACTGGGTGCAGAACTCATGGAAACAGCCTGCATAATAAGCATCCTAATTGAACAACTTTGGTAGTTTCAGCTTTCAAGAATGCTTCTTTGTTAAGAGTGGACTAATTTACTTTATAAATCTACCATATTTTATTCAACTTCTTCAATAAGTTTCTCTAAATTTCATGCTTAATTGCATAAAATGGTGAGCAGGTTGGAGTAAGTATACCTTCTGCTGCAACAGTGCACTTTCTCTCTAAGCAAACGACGCATGGATCTAAACACGTAGACGGCGAATCATTGCATCTCCATCCGCATTCTCTGCAACGTCGACTTATTGTAAGATTTGAAAAACAATTCTCTGCAACCAAGAAAACTAGTAGATTTCTGTTCACCTCGCAATTTCAACAATGCTCATTAGAGGAAGACTTAAATATGGTGAAGGATTAAGTCTTGGTCGTCCTGCTGGTCGTTGTGTTAGAATGTCCTCGAGCCAATCTCTATGCCAGGAACGAGCAACCATCAACGGAGTCCATCTGTTAACATGCAGCATACAGAACTAAGTTAAGAGGAGAAATTGCTCGACAGAAAGTAACATGAACAAGAACCTTCCAATGAGTATGCAACCTTCTTTACTGAATGTAACATGAACAAGAACCTTCCAATGAGTATGACATGCAAGCAAATTAGCAATAGAAAAACAGAGGACATTCTTTCATCCCTTGTTAATAATGTGTGCGTGTGTTGGCCTAGCGGTAGAGTGGTTAATGCCCGACGCCACAGGTCTCGGGTTCGAGTCCACCGTGGTGCGGTCTTTAAATTTAATTGCTAATTTATCAAACAAAAAAAAATTGATTGTTAAGAAGATCGAGACGAGTGTATATGCTATAGCCATGCCGGTGGAAGGCGAGGATTGATAACAATATTCATAACCAAAGTGAAATACTTAGAGAATTACATTGGAAGCTGCACTGTGTTTGCAGGAAATTAGGACATTATCTTTTAAATAGTTGGTGTTTATGGTCAGATCTGAAGCAAAATAGTTCGGTGAAATATCAAGATGCGAAAAGTAGCCAAAATAACATAGAATAACTGAACTTTCTCAAAACACAGAATCACTGAAAATAAACGCCTAAATAAAAAGTTAACAAAGACAATTGCATACCCATTTGTGTTCTCTGCGGTAAGACTGGCGCCCTTGGCAATCAATAGCTGAAAAGATGACCAAATATTAATCATATTAAGCAAATTTCGGACAACATTAATATTTTGTTTGATGACTAAATAAACTACCTGACAACACTGTGCATTACCACCACATGCAGCATAATGGAGAGGCGTGCTTCCAGCACCTAGGAAGAAACCGCGCATATCCTTTAGATTAATGATCTAAAATGACTCTGTTATCAGGTTTAAACATGACAAGCTTCATCACTTGAATGTAGCTAATATAAGAGTACGTGTTTAGATCCTCTAGTTTCATCTTGCATTATGATAGGATGTTCATTCTTTTGCGATTTTTCTAGCGTACGTGAAACACGTCAGTAAATTATTTCTTGGAGCCCTCAGAAGAAATTTAGGAGTAAATAGTTGACAACATGGCATAATGTATGTTACTACTACATGTCATATTAGTTTCCTTATATATCAGCAACTAAAATCACCAATTTGCAGTGGCCAAAAGTCGAATAAAATCTAGAGCAGAGAAAGTGCCAATGAGCGATCTACACGCTTAAAGACAAACATAATCAGATAACCACATGATAGAGGATTATTCACCTAAAAAATTACAACACACAACATCCAAACAAAAATATGGGGACAAAAAATCATTGAAGTTCTGATAAGGCAAAAGGACATTTCTGGATACATATTGTTCTGTCAAACTCAACATGAATCAATACAACAACGAAGTACAAAAAAATAACAATTGCTTCAGATCAGAAACTATTGCTCAAGATACTTGAATTAAAAACTAAACACAGCCAAAATAGGATTTGATATGGATGAAAAGCTCAGCATACCTATTAAATCAATTGTGGTCCCATCCTCAACTGTTACGTCAGATACTGAAGCCCCTATATCCAGAAGGAGATGAACGGTTTCAGCATGTCCATTAAGTGCCGCCATATGAAGCGCAGTGATGCCTCCATCAGCAGGTCGACTGATTACTTCATGGAGTGCACTAATAGAAACAGCAAAAGTTCAAATCTGATCACCAACTGTATTAAGCGAATACATAATTTAGATGAGAAATTCACATACCCTTCATCGAACTCTGAAACAGATTCATCATTCTTGGACTTTTTCCTTAAAATACTGCAAAAGTTAGGAATGCTGGGAATGTAATCAGCGAGGAGAAGACGGATGCACCGAGAATGCCCATTTAGAGCAGCTAAGTGGAGAGCAGTTCCTCCATTTAGATAATCTGCTCGGTGAATCTACAAAGAATCACATTACAAACTTAAGCCCTAATCCTAACACACAATAACTTACTAATACGAAAAGAATACGAAAATTATAAGATCATACTCCATCATACATTGGCTTTAAAAAGTATCAGAATCTGAACAACCTCCCAGTGACCATATTGACAAGCCTGCATCAATGCCGTCTGCGCAGATAAACCAGAACATAATACTTGAGAAGAATTGATGATATCATCCCACACAACAATCAAAAACATAAAAGAAAAAACAAGAAATAAGAAACAAATGATCACCTGTCCTCTATAGTTTCTCAGATTAATATCAACACCGGACTCGAGTAAGAGTGAAACAATCTAACAAGAAACAATGCACAACATAATTCAAGTCAATGCACGATGAATTGCATATTTAGTCCACTAATTGCGCGAAAATTTGAGTTTGAGGTACCTCATGGTGACCTTGAGCGGCCGAGTAATGCAAAGGGGAATTCCGAACCCCAAAGGTTGAATACCTAGCAAGGCGAGGATTGTAGTCTAATAAAGCCTTGGCTTCTTGAAGATCACCATCTCTTGCTGCAGAGACGAGACGCTCCCCCGATGCAGAACATCCAAAAGAATTCCCAACAAGACTTAAGAAACGCATTGTCACCATATATACAGAATCCTACAAACAAGAATTAAGAGGGAATCAAGATTCTCCAAAATTGACCTTTCTCCTCTTTACCAAAACCAAATAACACAGAAGCATATAATATCTATTGGTCCTTGATCATTGCAAAAGATCTCAACAACATCACCAATTTACCAACTCTTTCACACACATTTCCTATGTTTTCTACCTAAACAAGAACTAACTCGGAACCAAACATTACCTGTTGTACATACCTCCATAAAAAATCTGTTGTTGCAACTGTCAGAATCTCACAGAGCTCTGATTGATTGGCCAATGGTTATGATTCTTGAGACGGAGAAAGAACAAGCTCACCATCATAGACATATGTGAATTACCACTTGAATCATTATTATATATGTCTAAAAGTAAACAATTCTACCTTGATAATGACAGGTTTCTGCATCAGCTAAAGGGCCTTTGTCAACTCCTAATGGCCAAGAGAAAACAGAACTGAAAAATGGATAAAAATTCGATCTTTACCACCAACTCGCTCAGCTTCCCGTGAAAAATTTGACAAAAAGTTTGAAATTCAAACGCCCATTTCTCTGTTTCTTCTCATTATCAAGAATCTTCAAACAGATTTTTCTCAGGAACCAAAGAAAAATCTTCAAATCCGGTCATGAAAATACAGGCCCCCAGAATCCAAATTTTCCGGGAGATCCCAAAGCGACAATCACAACAATAATCCAAGACTTACATGTTTCATAAATGTTAATCCAAAATTCCACCACCCCACAAACTATTTGTCTCCCTTCTTCATTTCTAACCGACAATTACAAATATTAAACGACAATCATCCCCCAAATCTCTCCCCCTCACTCTCTCTCTTTCTCTCTCCATTATTCTTAAATATTTGTCTGGGAATGAGGTGTAATGCTTAATATTCGGCTACTATAAGATTAATTTTCGCCAGTTTCATTTTGGTATTTGTTTTAACATTTACAAAAAAAAAAAAAAGAGGGGACAGCGAATTTTGCGGCAACCTCAAAACATCAAGAAAGTGTGCACTTCATCATTGGCACTTGTTATTATTCTCATTATTGCCAGTCAAATTTGGTAGTTGGGTTGTTATTATTCTCCTCACTCCAATCTTCTCAATTCTTTTCTGCCCCCTCCGCACTAGTGTTTTTTTATTTTTTTTTATCATTTTCTTTTCTTCTTCTTCTTCTTTTTTTTTTAAGTTTTGTTAGAAATTGGAGATGTATATTATTCCAACTTTGAAGTTCACCTTTAAAAAAAGAAAGGAAACGATTTTTTTTTTGGGGGGGGGCATCATTTTTTCTTCTCCTTATTCTAATTCTCAGTTATTCTAATCTGCAAAGTCATCCCTACATTATGTAATATACTAACATTCCAATCGTTATTCTAAAATTTCTGGATATTCTTAAAGGTTAAAGAGGATAAAGATACTGCAATTTTTTAATGACAAATAAAGGGATTTTGCAGATTTAAAAATTATTTAATGCATTCAAAGTTCCATTTAGAAAGTAAACTTTACGTTGGGGAGAATCAGTTGTGTAGGGAAAATCACATGAAAGGAAATACGTACTCCCAAACTTAGCAGGGCAACAACAACAATTGAGTTGGATGAATGAATAAACTGTTAAAAATGATTTTTTATTCTTTTGTAATACTGCATAAAGATTCCTATATATATATATATATATATATATATATATATAGGGGACGGATCAAATAGAAACCATCCCCTATGTAGAAACTAAAAACTTATATGAGCCCTTGATTTAATCCAAGTAATGGTGGAGATTTAATTGAACCTTTTTTGCTGATTGGATTAGGCGTGTATTTACTTAGGGATTTTTTTTTCCTATCATTTTATAAGTAACCGAAATTTCCTTAATTATTGGGGTCCATAATTATATATTGATAATTATTTTTGCCACGTCATGGACGGTTATTTTAATATTTGAAAAATTTTTAGGCGTATAATTTTTTTTTTTTACTTTATTTGTTCACTTCAATTAATATATTCAATTTTTCCGTCTCACCGTCTTTTCATAATTTTGATTTGTGATTTCAAATTTTTAATGCTTTTTTATGGTTATTGTGTTATAAAGATTTGGAGTTTTAGAAAAAAGAAAATAAACATAAAATATTGTACGTAATTAACATCAGTTATAATTGGGTCAAAATTTAATGTTTTATAAACTTTAAACTAATGTTGTAATCTTCTAGGATTAATGCTTTTGGTATGTTACAATATAATGTTTTTTTAAAAGCTTGCTTTGGTAATTTTTTTATTTACTTTAATATTTCATCTTATGATTCTTAAAGATAGGTCTTTATATTGAGATTCTTTATTGTGTATCTACGATTATTTTCCTTTATCCAATATAAAGTTAACTCATCAAATCGCTTTCACGATCGTTGTTTTAATTTCTTTTATTGCTTTGCCGGCCCATTAATTAAAACTCGTCAACTTCATGGAAAACGTTGGATCAGAAAAAGTTGACATTGTATGTATTGTGATTAATAATATTTTTTACCTGCATTTTTTGTGTTAAGTACATAGGCATAGAACTTTCTAAGCGGCCAAAATATGATTAATATAAGAATTTTAATTTATATAGATGAGTTGAATTTTGCAAGTGAGACGAAAGGTGATACGATTATCAAAAGATTGAGCTCTTCGAGTGAGCTTAAACTCCAGAAATTAGAGAAGAGAGACGAGAGAATTAGAGAGAAGATAGAGAAATAACCAAAATATGCATTCCATTCATCTCCTTCTCAATACAAAAACTATGCCTTTAAATAACAGAGACTTTTTCTCTGCAAAACCTTCCACTCTTAACAGAAAGAGAGACCTACTAGAGATACTTTCCGGATGCTACTACTCTTGGCATTCTTGAATCTTCACATTTACTGGGCTTCCCTTGTATTCTGGCCCATCTCCTTCTATAATGCTCGATCCAGTATTATTGGGCTTCTCTGGTGTATCATTCCCACCCTCTTCGACAACCACCTTGTCCTCAAAGTGGTACGACTTGACGCTCGTCGGCGGCTGGAATAGGTGACAATACTGACGCCACTGGGACTGAAATTCTATTGGGCTCTGAATATAGTAAATGATCATTATTGGGCCATTACCAGTTATAACTGATGGGCCACGCTCTGAAAATTTTATAGAACTGGGCTCAGCCCTTTGAGAAATGGCCCAAATATGAATTTCGAATATTTCATCAATTAAATGGGCTGAGTACGTAGCCTGCAACTAGTCGAACGAGATAATCGAAGGCGGCGGCGAGGGTTCATCTCTCAGGCGCACCGTAACCCTATTCCACACGAACTCCATAGTTTGAGCAACGTAATCGTGAGTATCTGGCCCCAACTGCTGCTGCCTTTGAATTCCAAATACCACCCTAGGGCCTTCCACGGCAGAAACATATAAAGTAATTCCAACAGCCGCACCAGGTTGATGGACGGGTGCCGCTGGCCAGCAATTTTTGCACATAAAAAAATCTCCATTACCGACGTAAACTCAAAAAAATGGAATTGAGAGAATAGGCGATTTCTTGGTTTTTGCAATGGTGGGCTGGGTAAAGTTGATGTCGTTATTGACGAGCACTCCGGCTGGAAAGTCACGAACAAAGCCGGTTAATTGCAACGAACGAGGGGCATTCGACCTAGAATGGATGTTGAGACTAGAAATATCTCCCGTGGAGTCGCCACTGAAATGCACCAGAAAAACCTCCGGAGAGTTTGGATCCTCATCAACAAGTGAGTCATCGCCGACGTCAGCGGAGGTAGGATCCGGAGGTTCTGCCTCGCCGTTGTCCTTATATCCCATGAGAAGCAAAACCGACTGACGGCTAGAAGTGTCGCCAACGATTGCATCATTGCCAATAGTAGTGGATCTGGGTAGGAACTGAGGTGCAGCCGTTGGTGATTGGGCTGATTGATTTGGGGTAACATCAGTAGGTGGGGAAAATGGTGGTGGTATCATCGTCATCGAGCTGATGAGATGAGAGATGTCGGTGAGATTGGGTGGTAAATCTGGTGAAATTATTCCTTGTAGTAGTGGTTGAATATGAGCAGTGTGTGGAGGGGCTTGGATGTGTAGTGAGTCTGGTGGGGGTTCTGTGGGTGGAGGCGGAATTGGAAGGGGTAGTGTTGGCGGCGGCGGCGGCTGGAGCAGTGAAGGAGGTGCAGCCAAGGGCTGAGGGAATGGCGGCGCGCGGCGGAGGGCAGTGATTGTTGGTGGTGGAGGAGGATATGGAAACAAGCAAGGATGCGACAGAGGGAGATCTATCGGAGTGGATGACGGTGGTGAAGGTAAGAGTGGAGGAGTGAGCGGCAGCGAGGAGAGTGGAGGGGGGTTGTGGGATGGCAAGATCGGAGGAGAAGACGGCGGCGCAGCTCTTGGAGAGGAGGAGGCAGAACAGGGGTAAGGAGAGTGTGAAAAACTTGATGCAGCAGTAGTGGAAATATGAAGCTTGGCAGAAGAGTTTTCCATGGAGGTGATGAATTGATGGAGAAACATGTTTGTGGACATAAAATGGTTGTCGATGGAGATTCGAAACTCTTCAATGGCGGCGAGGATTTCAGATTTAGCCATGAGAACAACGAAAGAGGACAATGAAAGCACCAGTTGATACGATTATCGAAAGATAGAGCTCTTCGAGTGAGCTTAAACTCCAGAAATTAGAGAAGAGAGACGAGAGAATTAGAGAGAAGATAGAGAAATAACCAAAATATTCATTCCATTCATCTCCTTCTCAATACAAAAACTATGCCTTTAAATAACATAGACTTTTTCTCTGCAAAACCTTCCACTCTTAAGAGAAAGTGTGACCTACTAGAGATACTTTCCGGATGCTACTACTCTTGGCATTCTCAGATCTTCACATTTGCTGGGCTTCCCTTGTATTCTGGCCTATCTCCTTCTATAATGCTCGATCCAGTATTATTGGGCTTCTCTGGTGTATCAAAAGGTCGTCGAATTTTTATTTTATTATTATATTTGGACACATTTACAATTAGAATTTCTTTTGTTATTAAACAAAAACATTTTACCAAACTGGCAATTGTATTGAGCAACAGAAAATAAAAGAAAAAAATAGAACACATTCAAGAAGGCCCAGCCCAGTTAAAACAGGCCTTGGGAATTACTTGTTGTTGAGAATTAAAATCATTCTTAAAACTTGGGCTCGTTTAATTTTGACCCTACCACATTTTTTGGGCTCGTACAGTTATATTCAACTTTCATGCATTCAAAATTTCATATATTTGTGGCATGCTATTTTTTTTTATAACTAATTGATTATATGCTGAAATTTTATTAAAAATGACAAAAGAATACGGCATAATGAGTTTCAACAGTAGAATAGACGCACTTCTGATTTTTTTATTTCAGTTTTCTTGTTATCAAAAGAATATTTTAGACGGAATAATAACAGATTTTGGTGTTGGTGTAACTACATCATATTAGTGACACTAAGAGAGGTGTCATAATTAATTTTATGTATATCTTCAGGTGTAACAATATTTAGTAGCATTCACAAATACATTTATATACTTTTGTTACATATAAAATTGTAAGTATATTATGTTGCTGGTTTAGGGTTTAGGGTGTAAGTATATTATGATTTTCACAGTCTATTTCACTAATATTGCAAAATAGTGTTACGTCAACATTGGTTGTGGATATGAAATCTTTTAAACTAGTTGAAGCATAAAATCAAGCGTTTAATTAATTTTGGGAAAAGGAGGAGCTGTGGGGTTTGAACCTAAACCTCACTGTTTACAAACTAAAGTCTTTACCGTTTGAGGATAATGAATCTAGCTAATAGGTTTTAATTCTCACTTCCTTCTTTTGTTCAAAAGCTCTGAACTTAGAAAATATGAACCTTTTCAACTAGGAAGTAAGTGAAATATATAGTATATCTCAAAAAACATATATATATTATTTTAGAAAAAGAAAAAGTTGTTTTAAGAAATGTTAACAAATGGCTGTTTCATATCTGGCAGCCTTTCCGCATGCATACTCATAGTTCAAGCATATCTTTCGCATGGATATATATAAAGAGTGCAATTTTTAATCATTTTTTATTTGCACACGACATTTTTCGTTTTACAAAAGTTTCCCATTGTACGCAAGTTAATTGTTGTAAATAAATAAATAATATCTTCTAAAAAAATTGTTGTAAATATTATACTAATATTTATCCAAAGTTTATATGTTGAAACACAATTTTCAAAACTTGATCATATACCACACTGGCTACCAATATGGTTTTTATAATTGTAAATCAATTAATATTTGTTTCTGAAATATGATATTGGTTGGATTCATAATTTGGGATCCCAATATGGTTTTTATAATTGTAAATCAATTAAATGTTTCTGTCATGTGCGGTGTTTTTTGCTGTACAAAAAAATATACTCCCTCCGTCCCATTATTGTTGACCTGTATTCCTTTTTAGGCCGTCCCATGAAAGTTGGCTTGTTTATTTTTCGGGAAATATACTTCTCTCACAAAAAGTTGTGGGTTCCACCACTTTCTATCTTTTTACCCTTTAAACACCCTTCTCCTTAACCTTAATACCCGTGCCGAAAAGAAACGTTCCAACAATAATGGAACGGAGGGAGTATGTATTTATCAAATATAAGATTTTTTATTGATTTTAATTTTGAGAACTTTGACAATATAAACTAAAGAGTCAAGGGATAATTAGGTATTGAAAGAGATGTTACGATCTTTCAATTCGTTTATTAAGTACAGTAAAACCTTTTTAAATTAATACTCGATAAATTAATTGTAACACCCCGATTTTTATATGCATAATTAGACTTATTATTAAGTTAAGTTAACTCTATTTTATTTTACGTGCAATAATATGATTTTGTTATAGTTAATTTTCTAGTTTAAAGTTCAAACAAATTTTATTTTCTTAGATAAGTTGTTTTTTTTAAGCTGAAAGTTTAGTTGTTTAATTAAAACTTTTATATTTATCTTGTTTCACAAGAATAAATTTAAGAAGTTTATCACAAATGGGTTTACTCGAGACATTTATATATATATATATGATATATCGAAAGAATTTTATTTATTTTAATAGTTTTTATGATTCTGTAGAACAAATAAAAGAAAAGGAGTTAAAACATAAATGTGATTTTTTGTCTATTATATCTAAGTACAATTAGGACTCTTTGAGAAATTATTATAAATAAATCCTATCTTGTGTTTCAAAGAAAATTTATTTCATCAAATAGAGAGTATTTGTTTTAAGATAAGGTTGAAGCTTTATATATATTTAATTATTTAATTATGGAACATGCACGTTTTCAAAGTCCTAATTTCATATGAGTCTTGGGAATGAATTAGATTTTTCCAATCATATCTAGTCTTATTATCAAAATTTCGCTGCATCCAAATCCGTTGATAACTTTGTTATAGTTAATAGGTATCCCTGTATAAATAGGGGTGTAGCTTAACGATTGAGAGCACCCAATAATATTAGATTGAGCAAATATAAGAATTTAGAGAGGAGATACGCAGTGAAGATTCATCAAGTTTTTCTCAAGACAAGGTTAAGGTGAGAGAATTTATGTACGTTGATTAATTATCTACGTATATTTTTATGTGTTTATATCTCATATTTGATTAACGTATGCTCATGTTCAAGTGAAAATGATACAATCCTATATATTCAAGTGAAAGGGATACAACCCTATATGTTCAAAGGGATACAATCATGTATGTTCAAGTTGAGATTCAAATATCACGCATAAAGCTTTATATGTTTATGATGATATGTTTTATTTACATGTTTAAATATGCATAGATAATTGCATGTTTTCTCACTGAGTATATTTCGATATGCTCACCCCACTTTAGATTCTTAAATTTTCAGGATTTGGAGTCGAAGCAGTCGTCGAGGCCGAGAATGATTAGAGCATCGTTCAAAAGATTTTAGTTATTTTAATTTCAAATTATAGGATTAATTATCTTTAATTCAATCGTATTTTTTAAAAGTTTCAATGTCATATGTTTAATTAAGTAATTTTATATGCCAAATATTTTTAATATACTATATAGTATAATTTAATATCTAAAATATAATTAAATGTCATATGTTTAATGAAGTACTACTATAACTAAATGTAATAAAAGAAAAGGAAAAACAAAAAGAAAATTATAGAGAAATGAATAGTGTTCCTCTACTAGTAGAGAGATACTATTCATTTCTCTATCATGGAGTAAATGAATAGAATATTGTTGGAGAGAAAAGAGCCTCTAAAATAAAGATGAGAGCTATTATAGAGCTTCCTTGGAGATGCTCTAATATAACAACTCTTTTACGTGATCATTGTTTTATATTATATCTCCTACATAAAAACTTATTTTTGAGATGGGTCAAAAATTTCGATCTAAATTTTTATCTAATGGCATTTTTATAATTACAAGGTATGAGTTTGGACCTAATTTTATTGGCTCGTTTCACTGATTGACTCATCATGAAACTATCTCACATAAACTCCTATCTATATCATGCTTTATACAACTCAAAAATAAATCATACTTTATTTTACTAATGTATCCTACGTACATATAAAATAAATTTAATATCACTTGCAAGACTAAAGTTTGTCAATTTTTTCAGAAACAGACCTCACTTTTAATATTAAGATAATATTTAATTAATTGATTTCGTTCTCAAATTTAGATCAAATCCACTTTTCGAATACAAGATAGTCGCATTGACACCCGGAAATCTATGTAAAATTAGTACTTCAATAATAATAATAATAATAATAATAATAATGTAGCACTTCAACTAGAAACGACATCATTTAGCTTACTTTCATGCATATTTTTTATTGTCAACGCGACTATCAAATATCGAAAAGATGAGCTTAATCTAGATTTAAAAATGCAATCAAAATATTATTTCGTCAATGCCGAAAGTGTATGTGGTCTATTTATAAAAATAAGTCAAATCTTACTAAATAATAGAATCATATCATAAAACATAGAAGTCAAAAATTTGGATACAACTTATTGCACCGTGCGGTTGACCGTAATTGAAGGTATTAGAGGGTAATGAATTAAAACTTATTATTCTTAATAAGAATTTATTAATTTCAATTAGAATTTATAATTATGTTTCAATTCAAATTAATTTATGCCTATTATAAAATAGTCTTGTTTACAAAATTTGATTTGCCTATTATATCCTGATTATAATATTTTATTATTAGTATCTATTATCATACAATTATTTTATTTTTGACATATATAAATATACATATACATATATATATATATATATATATTATTAAAATCTATCAATATTACGTGCATCGCACGTACTACTCTATTACTTATTTTAAAAAAGGACAAGATGAAGCACACCAACCGTATGATACGGTGCAAGTCACCAAAAACTCCCCCAATATAAAATAAGATGAGAGAGAATGTCAAAAAATTTCCTGGCAGGTCAACTAGTTGACGGGTGATCCACGCAACTAATGATTAGGAAACATATTTTGTTTTTCAGTGGAGTTGTTGTTTATTATGGATTTGTATTCTTGTCATCTTTCTAACGTATATTGCTGCTGATCACGACCTTCCATCTACAGCTTACGGTACAAATTTGGGGTTTTTCCTTCAATCACCATTGGTTTATTTACTTTCTGGACTATTTGTTTGTTTGTTTCTCTATTTTTATCTTAGATATTTTATCTGGTTATATTGATTATTGCAGTACTATTAATCATGATTCCATAGTCCATAAACTACACCAGTTAACAATCAAATATGAACACGTGTCTGATTGGACTTAACTAAGAACTTCATGATTGTACCCAAACCTTCGCACTTTTTTTCAAATATTTGTTCCAACATGTGATTTCACGACTTATTTCGCGGGAAATTAACAGAATTTAAAAAGTTTTTCGTTAGGGGTATTAAAGTAATGTATTCTGAAAAATGTCACTTATTAGTGGCGGTGCCACCGTGCCCGTGTAAGAGGGGCAAAATTCTTTGCCCCTACTTTCTAAAATTTTGATGAGATCAAATTAGATAATTTAATGAAAATTTATATATAGTTTTTATAAATCTATACCTAATTAGGGGTGATTGAATAAATTTGAGAGGGGAATAACCCCCACCTCATTACCATGGTAAGGTGGATTATTCCATATCATCATTATTGGGCTTGGCCCAATAATATTCAATGCTAAAAATAAAGGCCCAAAAATTGATCCGGTCCACTTGTGGCCCAACTAACAAAACGAAATATCTATGAGTATTTTCATGTGATTATTGGTTAAAAAATAGAAGTATGAGTATTTTCATGGTAAGGTGTCTTGAGATTACATACGAGAAGAGGATTGCATAGAAGAAGTCAACTTCCAATTTCCAAAGAGGCTCACCATGTTTGATATTCAAAGACCTGAAGGGATGAAAATTAAATAAGAACAACATTCTTGGAAACAAAAATGCCAGAATTGGAGGGCAAAAAGTATACTTAGTCACAAAAAGTCTCAGAATACCCTTGAAATGACAGTGACGTCTCCAACGATTTCATATGTGACAATTTTTTATTGGCTCCCAGTAGAATATTCTAACTATGTTTCCATCATGTGCACGAGAATCTTCAAGATTTGCTCATGATGACGTGGCATACCTACATATAATGTGTGACCCTTAGAAAAGACAATGATGCCCTCTATACCTGCGAGTAGCAGTCCTAGAAAGATGAAAATACCCTTAGACGTGCATATCTAAATTTACTGTTTTACCCTCATTGTAAAATAGCTATAAATAGGACCTCCATGTACTTGGAAAAATAATTGTATCACACATTACTCAACACATTAAATTTTGGAATAATATTTATTGTTATTGGATTCTTCATTATAAATTTCCCTCAAAAATCATTTATATATTCGGGGCTCATACTATTTTCTGGATCCGGGAAGGATTGCATTAAATCTTCAAGATTATCTTTCTTTCTTTTTTTCAATCGGACCCATACTCGCGGTTTTAGGCAAATCAAGCTCTTTTCACCAGATTTGTTCCCATCTTTATAAATTGTGTTGATAAGATCTAACCCTTCTCAACACATAGTAGGAGAAAAAGACTATGAATTGATGATGTACACCCAGTACCCTAACATTGATATATATACTATTGATAAAGTAGATGCGTACGCCCATAAATAAAAAGATTTTTTTTCTATGGAAAATGTATTTTAAGATGAATGGCAACTACATTATTGAACAATTAAAGGCTAAACACCCCATTCGTTGAAAGACTTTACACATGAACTCGATGTCTAGTATTTGGAAAGTTATCAATTCCGAGTAAAAGTTGTAGAAATAAGTAGGATATGTGGTGGCAGCCAGCCAAAATTAAAAAAAAAAAAATATATAGGTCCAAAATATTATGTGGCCCAACTTGTCCCGAAATCACGTTAGTCTATCAGATTATACTAGGTCGGACCACTTCTATCAGCTCTATTCTAACATTGAACTATATTATATATACATAAGCAATTAGTTCTTGAAATTGAAATGCTGTACGTATAATTGAATGAATGAATCAATCAAAATGATTGTTAACAAAAAAATGTATACTGTGGAATAGTAATCAACAAGCCTTCATTTTAGTAGCACGGTAAACAATTTCAATTAATATACATGTTCAAATATTAGAAGACTAGCCTGGGAAACCACGATGACCTAAGGCCGAAACTAAAATAAAAATCTATAACCTTATATATAGGCTATATGCATGTAAATAAAAAAAATATATATATATAAAAATATTATATATCGGGATTGCATAAACTTTATTGGACTTAAATTGAGGGATGGAGACTTCCATTCACTTTGAGCATTGTGCCATTTGTTTGTCGTTTATAGATCCACAATATTGCAAACTAAACATTAATTAAATTAATTAACCCTGTTTTCAGCCACTACTACTACTTTAATTTACATTTGGATCTTCAATTTCCACCTGAAATAGGGGCTGTCTGGTTTTCATTGAGAAAACAAGGAAATATAGACAAAAAACAAGAAACGACTCACTTTTACACACTTTATCATCCAATATTAGAATTGTTACTTACTTATCGAAAGTCAACACGGAAATCTCTCCATATGTTCGCTAATATTTTATTTAATCGTTGATGATATAATAAGTTGGCAATTATGATGAAGATGAGACCGCATAATATATATATAATAAGTTGCTGATATATTTCCTATATTTATGATTAAGCTTTATTATGTTGCTATTGACGTTTTTAGGACTTTTCATATCCTATTAACCTAGTATTTAAAGGTTCTTTTGTGGAGGAATTAGACGGTTGATTGATAAATTAAGAAAAGGGTTTCTCTCAATCTCCTTGTTCATTACGCTTGTGTTGCGTTAGTTGGTAATCAGGGTCAGGAACGCTCTCCGTGATGCCGCCTCGACGTGCCAATCCACCAAATGAGGTTGCTCTGCTTCGTGAGCAAGTGGAGGCTGTCACCCAAGGCCTCGCTGACATGCGCACGCAGCAAGCAGATTTCTTTACCTGCGTGGCGCGTCTCTTTCCTGATCGAGAAGAGATGGACAGTCGACATCGTGAGGATCAGCACCGTGATGATGCCTCTGCCAGATTCGATTCTGACGATGACGATACCCTCACTGCTGACAATCCGTTTGCCACTTTGAACCGGCGTGATGGTCGCCGGCCGAATGCTAATAATCGTTGGGAATCCGGCTTCCGCGTGGACATTCCGAAATTTCTTGGAATTGGTACTCCAGATGAATTCTTAGATTGGATTTTTGCTGTTGAAGAATTATTGGATTTCAAAGAGGTTCCGGCCAATCGTCGCGTTGCCCTTGTTGCGACGCGCCTGCGTGGGCGTGCTTCTTCCTGGTGGCATCACCTCAAGACTACTCGCCTTCGGCAAGGGAAGTCTGCCATCATCCAATGAGATAAATTTCGCAAACATCTCAAACGCGAATTTTTGCCCTTCAATTATGATCGCCTTTTGTACCAGAAATTCCAAAACCTCCGCCAAGGTATTCGGACTGTTGATGCTTATTCCACAGAGTTCTATCAACTCCTCACACGCCTCGATAATCGCGAAACACCTTATCAGCTTGTTTCCCGCTACATCGGCGGCATTCGTGTCCAATTTCAGGACATTCTTAATTTATTCTGCCCCGCTACTGTTTCCGAGGCTCACCAACATGCTGTCACTTTGGAAACTCAATTTAACCGTTGTCCATCTCAAGGATTTTATAATGGTGCGGACCGTCGTCCCACCCCTCCACCCTTGACGGCTTCGAGTGATCCTCCACGGGCAGCAGGCTCCGCCACCAGCAACCAGACGCGTGCTTCGGGCGCAGCAGCGGTCGGTCCACGACCTCCAGGGACAGGGCGTTGTTTTAATTGTGGTGATCCTGGTCACCATATGCCAGCATGTCCAAATCCTCGCAGCGGTAGAAACTTCTTAGCCGATGGCATCGATGAGAATTCTTTTGATACTTTTCCCGTGTTTGATGAAGAGCCACTTGAAGAATTCCCTGAAACTCACCTTCGTGGGGATGTGGGTACTCTATTGGATTTACGTCGCGCATATCTTACGCCTAAATCTGAGGGCGAAAGTGATCAACGTCATTGTTTGTTTCAATCGACATGCACCATTAATGATAAAGTCTGTAAGTTTATCATTGATTCTGGGTCTTGTGAGAATGTTATATCCCGTGATGTTGTTTCTAAGCTCGCACTTCCTATGTATGCACATCCTAAACCTTACGCCCTTGCTTGGTTAAATCGTGATAATTTAGTGTCTGTTACTGCGCGTGTTTTGGTGACTTTTTCTTTAGGAGGGAAATATTGTGACTCTATTTGGTGTGATGTAGTCCCTATGGATGCTTGTCATTTACTATTGGGACGTCCTTGGCAATATGATCGTCGTGTTGTGCATGATGGCTATTTCAATACATATAGCTTTAATTCTGATGGTTCGAAGATTGTTTACATTCCTCTGTTCCATCTCTACCATCTCCACCAGTAACTAATCCCATCTTATTAGTTTCTCGAGCTGATTTTGAGCATGAGTTATCCTTAGGCTTGCCCGGTTTTCTCTTACTTGGTCATGATATTGCTGTTAGCTCGACTGTTCCACCTGTAGTTTCTTCTTTATTGGAGGAATTTACTGATGTCTTCCCGCCTGAGCTATCTGCCGGTTTGCCTCCATTACGGGACATCCAACATCACATTGACTTCGTCCCAGGGGCCTCTTTGCCAAATCGACCACATTATCGTATGAGTCCCACCGAACATGCTGAGCTTCGTCGTCAAGTGGAAATATTACTAAAGAATGGGCTCATCCGTGAGAGCTTGAGCCCGTGTGCTGTCCCAGCGCTCCTTACTCCTAAAAAAGATGGGTCGTTGCGCATGTGTGTTGATAATCATGAGGTCAACAAGATTACTGTTCATTATCGCTTTCCTATACCCCGTTTAGATGACTTATTGGATCAACTGAGTGGGTCCGCGGTATTTTCTAAGCTGGATTTGTGCAGTGTCTATCACCAAATTCGAATCCAGCGGGGTGATGAGTGGAAGATAGCCTTCAAAACTCGGGAGGGCCTCTTTGAGTGGCTCGTAATTCCATTTGGTCTCTCCAATGCTCCGAGTACCTTTATGCGTGTCATGAATCAGGCCCTTCGCCCTTTAATTGGAACGTGTCTTGTTGTTTATTTCGACGACATACTTATCTATAGCAAAAATGACGAAGAACATGTGGGCCACTTGCACGCCGTCTTACTTATCCTCCGAGCTGAGAAGTTCTATGGAGCTCCCAATAAATGTGTATTTTTTACTACTACAGTGTTGTTCTTAGGCTATCGAATTTCTGCGGCAAGGATAAGTGTGGATGATGACAAAATTAAAGTTATTCAGACTTGGCCATCACCGACGACATTGACTGTAGCTCGGAGCTTCCATGGTTTAGCATCATTTTATCGTCGTTTTATCCCTCACTTCAGCTCTATTATGGCTCAACTCACTGATTGCATGCGGGGAAAGGTCTTTGTTTGGATGGCTGAAGCCGACGCCGCATTCCAACTAATCAAGGAGAAATTGACAACAACACATGTTCTTATTTTGCCGGATTTTACTATACCATTTGAGATTCATTGTGATGCTTCGAAGGTTGATATTGAAGCTGTTCTAAGCCAAGAAGGCCGGCCGGTGGCTTATTTTAGTGAAAAACTGATAGGTCCTCGCTCTCGTTACAGCACATATGACGTCGAATTCTACGCTATGGTTCGTGCTGTGCGCCATTGGAGACACTATTTGTTTCAACGTGAATTTGTCTTGTTTACTGATCATGATTCGTTGAAATATCTCGCTACTCAGGACAATGTCTCTTCCCGTCACGCGTCGTGGGCAGCCTAACTCCAACAATTTACATTTGTTCTCCGCCACAAGTCTGGTGTCAGAAATCGTGTTGCCGACGCCCTCAGCCGGCGACATTCCTTATTGGTTGATATGCGTGTTTCTGTGCCGGGCTTTGACACCTTTACACAACTTTATGCAACTGATCCATTCTTTTCTAAGGTTTTATCTAACCTTGCTGTTGGTGATTCTGCAGAATTTGTTTTATCCGATGGTTTTCTATTTTATGGTGTTCGCTTGTGTATTCCTGCTTGCAGCTTGCGCCACAAACTAATTTCTGAATTACATGGTGTCGGGCATGATCGCACGCTTGATCTTCTCCAAAGACAATTTTATTGGCCGTCTTTACGTCGTGATGTAACTCATTTTGTTGCCCGGTGCCGCATCTGCCAAGTCTCTAAGGGCACCGCAACTAATGCTGGACTTTATCAACCTCTCCCTATTCCAGCAGCTCCATGGCTTGGTGTGAGTATGGATTTTGTTCTCGGGCTTCTCCGTACTCAGCGCGGGTTCGACTCTATTTTTGTGGTTGTTGACCGTTTCTCTAAGATGGTTCACTTCATCCTTTGTAAACGAACTTCTGATGCTTTGCACGTTGCTCAACTTTATTTTCGTAAAGTATACCATCTCCATGGATTGCCATCCTCTATCGTGTCGGACCGTGATTCCCACTTTTTGAGCCACTTTTGGCGAAGCTTATGGCGTCTTGCTAATACCGAGCTCAACTTCAGTAGTGCCTATCATCCCCAAACAGATGGCCAGACGGAGGTGGTAAACCGTTCACTTGGCAATCTACTTCGTTGTTTGGTGGGTGACCATGTCAAATCCTGGGATACAAAGCTTAGTCAAGCTAAATTTGCTCAGAACTCGGCCCTCAACCGCAGCACGGGGTATTGCCCTTTTCATGTGGTTTATGGCATTGTTCCTCGCGGCCCCGTCGACTTGATTAACCTCCCTTCTCGAGCTCGATTTGAAGGGCGTGCTATTGATTTTGTGAAAAATTTGCAGCAGGTTCATAATGCTACTCGTGCTCATTTGATTGCGAGTAACTGATGTGTATGTTTTTTGTTGTTCAGAAGTTGGGGTTTTCTATCGTTTTACGCGAGTATAGTGCACGTTTAAGTGTGTTTTGTGCAGGATTTTGAAGAATTGTGAATATGTAAGTTTGGACGAGAGAGATCGAGAATGGAGTATATTTTGCACTATTTTGCTGTGGATTAAGGATGCAAGGAAGATGGGCTGTAATTAGTTTCAAATAGTAATTTTATTATTATTGGGCTAATTAAAAGTGTCCTAATTAAACCCAAGCCCTTATTTTTGGTGGAGCAGCTGTCATCTATTTAGTCTAGGATTAAAAGATTAATTAGGGATATACTTTTTACTTTACCTTTATTGTTTTTAGCCGCTATATTTTTGGATTTGTGGGGAGCAGAATACTTTTGATAGTTTAGCTTTATTTTTCTCTCGCATAGCTTGTTTGAATTGAAGGCAGAAGACTTGGAAGTTTAATTCAATTTCAGATTTTAATTCTAGATTCGACTTTCCGCATCGCGATTGAAGATTTAATTTTGGTGGCTTTCTTACTTCTTTTATTTTCATTGATTGTTTTATGCTTTCTTTTTATTATATGATTATGTTTAGTTTCATTATTATGCGTAGCTAATTCTTTAATTCGGCAAGAATATTGAAGCACTAGTCTAATTAATCTGTGAGATCTAATTGTTCGTATAATTAATTTACTAGGGTTTCGATTTATTCCTTGTGTTTAAAGTTAATTTCGATTTTATTTAAGCCTGATCAACTTAGATTTAATTGGATTACAGTCAATTAGTTCCTCCAATCCGTAATTGTTGGAATAGGGCTAATTAGTGATAAAGCTACCATGTTCGTAGTAGGAATAAATTGGTAGACGGGTTATTACTTGCGTTCTTGGGTAATTCGTCTAAATTGGGTTCATTCAGATCTAAAAGCTATTAGAGCATTAAATTTAGGTCTGGCGTCTCCAGCTAGGTTTTGTTTTAATAAGGGAAATAGTTAGGTCTGGCGTCTTCAGCTAACTATCGATAAAGTACGTAGGAATTGGGGTATGTCCGTTGCGTTCACGGTACCCTATAACTGGTTGGTTCTTGGGAATTAATTAATCTTTGCGTCAATGATCAGAGCCCTAGACTAGTGTGGATTTATTCGAAGCCGAATACTTTTCTTTTGATTAAATTCCCGTTTGCTATTTCGTTAATTTATTGCTTTCTTAGTGTTTAATTAATTTCTCTCAATTTAAGGCGTGGTGGCTACACCAAAACTAGATTTATAGGAAAAATAGGTGAATTCTCGTTCTCTGTGGTTCGACCCTGCTTGTTGCTATACTAATTTAATTCTGAGCGAATTGCAGGAATTATTTGGTGGTATACGATGTCCACTAGTAACGCCCGCTATAAAGCTCACGCCGACACCAAGTGTCGCCATTTGGAGTTTGAGGTTGGTGATTTTGTTTGGGCTGTCCTCACTAAGGACCGTTTTCCGGCACATGAATATAACAAGCTTGCATCACGTAAAGTTGGTCCCGTTGAAATCTTGGAGAAAATTAATCCGAATGCTTATCGTCTTCGACTTCGTCTTCCTGCTCACATGAGCACTTCTGATGTCTTTAATATTAAACACCTCATTCCTTTTCATGCTGATCCACCTTTTGAAGATGAGACCTCCGCCGATTCGAGGGCGAATCGTTCTGCTGCCGAAGAGAATGATGAAGATGAGACCGTAGAATAATGTTGCTGATATATTTCCTATATTTATGATTAAGCTTTATTATGTTGCTATTGACGTTTTTAGGACTTTTCATATCCTATTAACCTAGTATTTAAAGGTTCTTTTGTGGAGGAGTTAGACGGTTGATTGATAAATTAAGAAAAGGGTTTCTCTCAATCTCCTTGTTCATTACGCTTGTGCTGCGTCAAATTATTATACGAGACATTGAAAAAAAATATATAAATAAACTGCAGTAGACATTGAAAAAATATATATATATAGTAAGTAATATGTTATTGGATAACTATATCTACAGGGAAAAAAATCAATTAATCTTATAAAACCAAATTCATTGTCTCTTTAGGGACATTCAAATGGTAATAAATATTGTCTGTGTATAGAATGGTCTCGGGTTCAATCTCTATTGCTCCCTTCACTCCAAGTCAAAAGAAAAAGAAGGTTTATGTTAGGGCTGTCAAATTTCCGGGACGGGCCGGTCCGGCCCGAGCCCGCCGGGCTTTTTGGAAAAATCGGACTGGGCCGGGCCCACCGAGCTTTTGCCTATTTCGGGCCGGCCCGGCCCGAAAATTCATTTGACCAGAATTAGCGGAGCCCAGCCCAGCCCGAAAACGGGCCGGGCCTGTTTTGACAGCACTTACGTGGAGTTCAATCTCTACTATTCTTCTTTTCCAAGTTGAAAAATAAAAAAATAAAACCAAGTCCACGTGGGCCTAATAAAGCTGGACACGTATACCAATTAAAGATTAGACTTACGTGGAAGCTTATTAATGATATGCCTACTGTAGATTTGACTATATATGATATTCCTTCCATGCATGCATGTAAACATTAATAAAAATAAAAAATAAAAAATCGAAATCAATCGATATCTAATATATGTAGCCAGTCATGTGACATCAGAGTATTTAAGGATCATCTCATTCTCATGTGGGAGTAGGACTTAGTTGGCTAATCCTAATCTTAGAGCATTAATATTTGGCAACAAGAATGATGCTCTCATTTAATTTGTGGGCACCCCTTGCTCAAACTACTATGTATTATGTACCATAAAATTATAATTATTCATGTGAAATAATGTAACACTAAACAAATAATTGCAATCATATATACATATATATAGAATATATATGCTGCATAATTAGAATTAATTAAATGAGAGGATAGTCCGATATATAGGTCTAAAAAACAAAATTAAATCGACTTGTGCATAGCTAGAAAAGTCAAAACAAGCTTTATAAATTGTCATCGTATGGAAATACAAAAATTCCCTTAAAATGCAGATATTTTAATTTTTTTACTCCATTTCATGTAAATTATTGAGCTAGGAATATAAAACCAAAAATGAATGTACGTACAAGCTCTAAAAAATCACTCTGCTACCAATCAAATATTTGGATGAAGATTCCCCTAAAAAAAAAGGATGAAGATCATCTGAAGGAGATAATAGAAGGTGAAATTTAAGCCTCAAACACCAACAATCTCTCCCATCTCTAAATTTTATTTTATTTTTTGCAATCAAGTGAATGTACCTAGCTCAAATATTATAAATGAGGGAAGAGTTTCTCGTATATTTTTGTCCCAATCATTATTAAAACTATATATATATATATATCTATATATATCTATATATATATCTATATATATACACTCAAACTATTGGTTAATCAAACGTAATGAATATTTTTTTTTTAAAGCACCAAACGTAATGAATTTGGAGTAGTACTTAAATAGATAGTACAATAATATCATGTGTGCCCTCAAAAATTGCAATATGGCGTCATCAAGTCTAAATTTTCATTTTTAAACAAGTGTTAATCCATAAAAATACACACTTTCACTTTACAAAATTGAAAAATACACACCTCCTCCAAAAGAAATGAATTTTACACACTTTTCGTTTGAAGAGCCAATATGACCCTTGATTGTGATTTATTTTAATCAAAAAGTGACTAATGATTGCTAATCACTTACACATTGTAAGAAAAGTGTACTTGTGTCTTGCATAAAAGTTTGATAAAGTAGTTAATCATTGGTTATTAATATTCTTTTATATATATTATTAATAGTAATAAATACCCGCTGCATATTTAAATGAAGGCGAAAAATATAGAAATCATACTAAAAAAGATAATAACCCCATGAAGAGCCAAAAATGAAGATCCCACTTGACAAAATGAATATCCCACTCGAAAAATGTAATATCCCGCCCGAGCGAGATATTCAATTCCCTGAGCGGGATCTTCATTTTGTCGAGCGGGATATCCATATACTCGAGCGGGATATTCAATTTTTGTCTGTGCACCGCGTGAATTACTTGCACAATGCAGGCACGCCACACCTATTCTTTTTGGACTGTAGTATAACTGTAAATTAAATTGTACATTTTATGTACAATTTTCACGTGAATCCATACCAGTTTCACTTTTCACTTCTATATATTTCTTATAGTGAAGCGAAGCTCAAAACACATCTACGAAGAATTAGAAAATTCAATACAAATATCTACGAAAAAATTAGAGAATTGACTTACAAATTCACTCATCTTCGGAGGTTGTTGATTGAGGTAATTTTTTACAGTATTATAGTTCATTTAATTTCTAATGTTCATCTTTTATTAATCTATTTAGTAATTATACAAAATAAATCGGGATTCGTTACTAGATCAATATATAATTATCGAAAATTACATTTTAAGATATAAATTATGCAACGCATTAAATGGAACTATTTCCCTCTCGCATAACTCATTTCCTGCTCGGTACATCATAATCCCCCTCGAGCGAGAAATAGGTATACCGAGAGGGATTTTGGTGTTTTGTATTCTAATTATGTTTATTAATTATTTTTCGTTTTTAATTTTATATAGATGGATGAATGGAAGTACTTCACTATCAAATACGGCGGACAATGGCACGATTGTACGTACGTGGACGGATTTGAACAGATCATTCAACTTATGGCGGCCTCTCAATCTCTCATAAATTTGAGATACAACATCGATATTATGTTGAATGGAAATTTGATTAGTACACAGTACGAGCTGTATTATTTATCGTGGTCTCGTACAGGACGCACTATGAAAGCCCTCTTGCGCACCGATCACCAATTTGATCAGTTGTGCATGATGGAATCTTTCCCAACTGTATACTTGATTCACAACAACACGGACGTATATATTCCTTCTTTTGAAGAAGCGTGCTCTTCATCCTTTGGATACGACTTCGGCGGAACATATTCGGATGAAATGGATCATATCCAAAGACAGATGGTTTCCTCAAATTGGTTTGATAATCCATATTCCGCTGGAGGTAATTACGGATCGACATCCACACCTGAATACTCCTCTATCCCCCAAATGCCTGTTCCAGAGACCTCTTTCCCAAGGAGAGCAACTTCTCGCAATGATGAAGAAGAAAGCAACGATGATGAAGATACAAATAAAGGAGATGATGAAAGTTATATTCTAGAATCTGAACCTGAATCCGATAGTGAAGCGTCGGAGGATAACATGACAGAATCCACGATTGCGGAGCATGCAACATGGATTCGTAGGGATGAAGGAGTGAATTCTGAGGATCTCGCCAGTTGGTTGGTTCCGGTGATTCCGCTCGATGCTACGATTTCACTCGTTGCACGAGAAAATGACCCAACAGATGATGCTGAGTTAAAGATTGGTTCTATTTTTGAAAGCGAAGATGATCTAAATATTGCAGCCGGCTTGTGGCACATAGAGATTGGAGCTGAATACAAAGTTGTATCATCTGATACGAAGCATCTCAGATGGATTTACAGGCATTTACAAAATTGCCCTTTCGAGTTGCGAGCATCATCCTACAGAAACTCTGATGCTTGGATAGTCCGCTAATTTAATGACGATCATGCATGCACCCGTCATCTTGGACGTGTGGCGCCCAAAAAAGTCCACATGAATGTTATTGCAGCCTACGTTGCCAGAAAAATACAGAGGGAGTGTGAAATCATGAAGCCGAAAGCCATTGTGGAGGAGGTGCTCCGCGAGTTCGGTATCACAATCCAATATGGTTTGGCCCTGAGAGCACGGCACACTGCGATACAGATGATATACGGAGGGTATGTTGAGTCCTTCCAAATGATGCCTGGCTATCTTCACATGCTTAAGGAATATAATCCTGGCACGGTTACTGATCAGGCAGTTAGAAATGATGGAAAGTTCCATCATCTATTTGTGGCTCTCGGCGCTTGCAGACTTACTTATCCACTCAACATGAGACCTGTGATCGCAATTGATGGCACTCATCTCAAGGGCAGAAATAGAGGTATCTTGTTTGTCGCTGTGACGAAGGATGCCAATGAGCAGGTATTCTCATTGGCGATAGGTGTTGGACCAATCGAAAATGATATCTATTGGAAGTGGTTCTTCGAGCGTTTTAGAGTTGCATATGGGGAACTGACGGATACAGTCATTGTCTCTGATGCTCATGTCTCGATAGGTAACGCTATTAGTGAAGTGTTTCCTGATGCAGTTCACGGTCTGTGCTACTATCACTTACTCAATAAGTTGAAGCGGTTCGGAAAAGTGGTTACTACCTTGTATGAACAAGCTGCATATGCATATCGCCATTCAGTTTATGAAAATACAATGAACAAAATCCATCGAGAGAGCGAAGCTGCATACCAGAAATTAATGAGTGTTGGACCGGAGAAATGGGCTCGGAGCTGTTGTCCAGTTCCACATTACAGCCAACTGACATCAAATGCAACAGAGTCGTGGAATGGCAGATTGTTGTGGGCTCGACGGCTTTCCATATGCTCAATGATTGATGCAATCAGACATATCATCGAGAAATGGTTTGATGAGAGACGTGAAGAGGCGAATGGCGATGACGACATATTAACTGCTGAAACATCTAAAAAACTGACGCAACAGATGAATAAAGCATTGAGGTACAATGCAGCTCGTGCACTGGGCTTGACCTTCAACGTGCATGATGGTAAGCGATATTTCAAAGTAGATCTCCATATGAAGACATGCACCTGCTGTGAATTTCAACTGGATGGAATGCATTGTTCTCATGCTATTGATGCAATACTATAAGTTTATCACATTGATTTTGATAATTTTATCACTTAAAATCTCTAATTGTGTGATTGGTTGAAATTGCAGCAAAAATAGAGAGACGATATATGATTATGTGCAATTGTACTACAAAAGAGAAGCTTGGATAGACGCATACAAATATCCTATACTTCATGTTCCGCACATAGAAGATTGGACTCTTCCAATTGAAGTAGACAATACATTGGTCTTGCCTCTAGCTATCACTTCTCTTCCCGGACGTCCGAGAGTTAACCGGCGACGCGCTGTTACGGAGAGTCAAGCTCGTAAGAGATGTAGTGTATGTCATGAATATGGCCATACTCGCCGAAGTCATGTATCACATAATTGAATGCGTCAGATATAATTTAATGAATAAATAAAGAAGTTATTGCATGGAAATAATTAAAAAAACTTACGAAGATCGCATGAAAATAATTAATAGTCTGGATGAAAAACATGAAAATAATTAACATCACAAAATGTAAAGATCCTTCTCATGTATATACAGATCCCGCTCGCAAAGTGAAGATCCCTCTCGAGAGGGTTCTTCACTTTGCAGTCAGCTTTTAATACATAAAGTATGTATATAAAGATCCCGCTAGTTCATATTAATCTCCCACTCGAGAATGTGAAAATCCCGCTCGAAAATGTGAAGATCCCTGTAGCAACCCGAAATTTATTTTGCTATTTTCTTATTAAAAAGTTTATATTATATTTTTATTGCAATTACTTATTTAAGTCTTATAAGTCGCGTCTAGAGTTATTGCATGAGCATAAGCATGATTATATATTTATTTAATTTGTATGGCCCAAAATATTTATGATTTGAGTCCAAAGAAAATTAATGCATTTTTTTTTAGAGTCAAGACTTCCATTTTCTTTTAAGTGCTATTTTCATTCTATTATTATTTTATTCTTGGAGAATAAGAAGTAATTTAACTTGTTTGCTGATATTATTAGGATTTGCTTTGCTGCACGGGAGTAAGGATAATCTCGTAGGGAACTTATCATTTAGAAAATTATATATATATATATATATATATATATATTGGTGTTAATATTATTTACAGAGATAAAGTTCAAATGCTATGAAAAACACGTATTTTAGTTTGACCTTATAGAATAAATCGAAGGTGATAATTGTAAAGGATTTTTCATTCAAGTTTTCATGTACTAATAGGATTCTTAGAAAATTATTAAAATAAGTATATCTATTCAAATCTTCCTTAACCTCTGCGATTTAAGCTTTCTTGGAGAGTAATTATTCGGAGATTTGTGTATATCATTTCTACGTGATTTCTCAAGTATAAAAGGAGGTATATTTCATTTTTTTTCCTCCTCACGCACACAAAACTTTTTCGACAAATAATTTCGGATTTCAAGCTTATAGAGGTATTTCTCTTTCCATCTCGTTTTTATCCTCTTCGTAAAAATCCGGCATCGCGCAACAGCTCCCACCGCCGGCGGACGGTTGCTGTCTCTGCCAAAAGAAAAAAAATCGAGTCCTGCTCATTCTTTTTATCGTAACTCTGATGCCATGTGTTTTGTATGTTCTTGATCTTCTCTTCTACCGAAAGGAAAGAAATTTAGGAGGTTATGTATTATTCAATAATTATGGTTTCAATATGATTTTCGTTTCATTGTCTTTCTGCTTAGAATTTCCATATGTATGTAAATGTGTGTATAGAACTAATGTGTCCATCAGTGTGTATTAATGGCTGTGAGATTGTTTTTTTATTATTATTAAAAGTTGTCAGATTTTGGTTATAGTTGATAAATTAAGCTTTTATATATATATAAATATACGTGCGTTTGTGTGTATTACATAAAGCACTCATAAGTTTGATGAACACATGTTTTTATTAACTTGTTTTTAAACTTATACTATTACTATATAGAGTGAATTAATACGATTGTGTAATAGTCAATTAATTAATATCAATTCGTTGGATTTCATGCATTTTAATATTCCATAATCATTTATAGGATCGGCGCGCAGGACTTAATTAGTTAATTTGCAAGTTTTTCCAAGTCAGGAGTCAAGAAGGTTAAGGTGGGGTTAAAGTTGCATTTAATATTTATCCTTACTATATAATTTGCACAGTTTATATACGTGTGATATGCAGGTAGAGCCTTCGGGCTAATTCAGTAAAAAAAGTTAGCCTTTGGGCTATTTGAGACTAAGCAGTTATAGCCTCCGGGCTACGAGACAGTAAAGTTAAAGCCTTCGGGCTAGCAGTTAAGCCTTCGGGCTACGAGACAATAAAGTTAAAGCCTTCGGGCTACCAGACAGTTAAACATTGCTTTCGGGCAATGTGATTAAAGTTTACAGTTTTTCCATGTATTTTATTGTTGTAACTTATATAATTTGGATAAATGCACCCCCCTTGAGTTTATAGTACTCACTCCAAAACTATATCTTTTTCAGGAGAGGACTCGGGCGATGATCGGCGTGGCGCGTGATGATGGTCAATTATCAAGAAATATTAAGAATAAATCCTAGGGTTTATATTTTCAGTTGGACATTTTATATTATTTTATTTTCCGCTGTATTTTTGAGTTAAATATTTTATTAAATTTTCAATAATAATGTTCCTTTTTATTTAAATAAATTGGGGCGTTACAATCCCTCTCGAGAGGGATCTTCACATTTTCGAGCGGGATCTTTCTGTTTGCGGTCGGTTTTAGTCAGTTTTGAATTTCTCTTAATATTTATAATAGTGGCGATGAAAATTGTTAAGCTAAATTCATATATTCACGATAAAACTGGAAATAAATTGTATGAAAATAATAAATAGTCTGCGTGCATATCAATTCGGATAAGTGCCATTACAAAATTTAATTTCTGGAAGATGAAGCTACTGCCCTACATATTTTTTGATATTGTTCCCGTTTCTGCTCCGTTGGTGGATGACATATGCCATAGATTGCGGTCGCTACCCTCTTCCTATACTGTTTGGTGTGTGTATTACACCAAGGTATAGAGGGCGAACCACTAATTAATCGCTCAATAGTCATCAATGCATATAGCCCACAACTGTAATTGTCCATTTTCTTGAATTGATCTACTGCAGGAGGGACAACGAGCTTCAATGGATCTTCCTCGGCTGCTCTTCCAATCCGGTTATGCCTCCAATAAAATGAACAATCGAGCACCCGAGCCCACAACTTCAGAAGTGGTGCTAATTGAGTAACTCTCCCCTCTTGCACTTTCCTATCCTTGCTGTAATAGAGGGGGTCATACAATTCGGCAGTCCATGCTAACATATCAATTCGGACTACTACGTATTGACCTCCTATGAGACATACCATAATGATCTGCATTAAATGTACAAATGATAGTTAATTTAAAAATAAATAATTGCAGAAAATCCAAAATAGAGAAGTTATTTACTTACGTGATGTGCATCAAAAAATGACGACTGCTCGTCACCTGCATTGAGTCCATGCGCTCCTAAACATATGCTCTTAGGAGCCTCCCAGTCTGCATACAGAGCCCAAGTTCCCCTCAACGGCATCTCGATCTCTATGCTTAAAATCTTTTTTTCCCATTCACCTTGGAGTTGGAGATGTTTGAAATTCACATCATAGTTATAGAAAACAAATTGGAAATAAGAAAAGAATATTAGTTAGAAAATACAAAACATAAAACTTACGAAGACATCACAATCCAAGAGTACAGTGTTTCTAGCCGTAACATTCTTCAGCACGTTGTCACGGTGAGCAATCCGTTTCCTCAACCATAGCAGGTACAGGTCAAAACCTACAAACACAAATACAATTCATATATTATTCAACAAATATAACCAAAATAAATAAATAGACTAAACAAGTGAAGTAAATATAATAATTATATTTACTTACCCCAACGATTATGTCAGTGTGTGGATTTTCTAACACCCTCCAGCACTGATGCGGAAGATAACCCCCACTCGCAGTCACAACCATAAATTGGTCAAGTGGGCCACTTAGAAACAACTCGTACGCCTGAACCAACTGGATATCAAGCTCTGCTGGTGCCCTACTGGCAATCATGGGTGTACGGACTGCGGCTGCATGTTTCTTCTTCCTATTTCCTCTTCGAGGTACCCGGAACGGCTCATCATCTTCATCCACCGAAGCACCCACCTGAGAAATAGGCACTGCATCGATGGGCGTTCTCATCACAGCTTCTTGTCCAGCATATGATGCCTGGACGTTCTCAAATGCTTTTCCAATTGCCTAAATTTATATGGAAAATTAAATTAGTACAAGTGCTAAATTAAATGATAAATACGTGCTTATTAAATAAAATGCTTACCTGCCCAAGACTCTGTCACAAGGCTTCATCACGACCACTGGGGATTTCCATCGAATGACGATATGGATCGTGCAGAAAACTACCATACTGCTCAATCGGGGCAAAAGAAGATCCAAGCTCAGACAATAAATGACGGGTAGGAACCTCCGGCTGTACAAAGTGTGTCTCATGAACAGACGGCTGATTTGGACCAACAGGTTCATGAACAGACGACTCTCGTGGAGGAACTTGTTCATGAACAGACGGCTAGCGTCGAGCAGTGTCGTGTGCAGGTTCATGAACAGACGGCCGGCGTGATGCAGGAGTAGGCATTCCATGAAAAGTGGGCTCGTATACGGGGCTGCAACGCCGTGAAGATCCACATCGTATATTCTCAAACAAATCTTCAAACCACTTTTGAAATCGAGGCAACCATCTCTTATCCATTTTCTCAAGCAAACGATCTTCAGATTTCTCCAACTCCTGTCTCATCCACCGACGGTCACTGTATCGACGGTGGTGATCTCCTCCGCTGCTCGAAGATGATGATCCCTTCTGACGAGTACGCTTCCCCTTATCTTGAGGAGGAGGTTGACGTTCCTCCTCAGAATGATCTTCATGCTCAACATAATCAGGCGCCTCTCTCTGTGCTCCTCTCCTTTGAGGGACATGCTCCATTTCCTCATCAACCTCCTCAGCAGCCTCCTGAAACTGCCTTGCCTGATGCTCATGAAGGGAGAACTGTTCCCCGTGCCGTAACGGATTGTGCGGCACCACAAAGTCCACTGCAAGGGCATTTGGGTACAAAGTGGACTGCATGTACAAACTCTGAGCCTCGTCGCCATATGGTTCCAACAGAGTGACACGAGGGACCTACAATAAATACAAAATAAATATTAAATATAGAATAAATGCCCATATAAGTTTAAATAATTAAAAACATGTAGAGAAAATATAGGCTCAAGCTCCATTCCAGTTCTGCTCTTAAATTTCCATCTAAAGCATCTGGGTCGTGCATTCGGCGAAGCAAGACTCACTACAGCGGTAGTTAAATCTGGAAGTACTTCTAGGGACCAAACGTGGAAAGCCCACACTGAACCGTAGAAGTGGTACTTCGGCGAGCTCTGTATGTTTTGAACGTAGTGCTTCAGATTCAGATAAGTGTAGGATCCCCAAGGAAATCTGTGAAACGCCTCTAAATCGTCCACCAATTTCCACACCCACGCAGCAACAGACCTCTTCGGATCGTAAGCAAGTAATAACAGATATAATACTAACACATGAGTCACCCGGAGATACAGTTTACCAGTTTCATCTCTAACCAGTTCCCGCGTGTTGGTGAACCGATCCAGTAGGGTTGCGACACTAATCGACATCCCATTACAAAAATGCCGATACACCTCCACCCTTCGTACGTTATGGTTGTCCGAAGGTCTAAAGTCGGACGAGCCGAAGACCAAGCCAGTAATAAGGGCATACTCTGGATAGGAAAAACGGATGTTTGCCCCATTTATATGAAACCACATGTCGTACTCCTGAGCGCCCGAATAATTAATCTCACGTGACAACACGTGATGCACGGCCATACTGCACTTCTGCCCCGGCTTCCAATAAATAAAGTGCCCAAAGCACCCTGCTATAAACCTATCTAGTAGCTCCTGCCCACCAACGAACAACTTCTAAAACCTTGGTCTTGTAGTACGTGCTAATCGTCGACTGACGATTAATCGTATCCGCCCTCTTGAACGTAATCTGAATCAACAGAAAATCAATCAAATTTACGAACATCAGTAATTATTTATTTAAAATTTAGAAAATGAAATTCACGAAATTCACGTGAAATTAACTGCACAATTTAAAATTCGCCAAATTCAAACTAAAATTCACGAAAATAATACTAAAAAATGACTGAATTAATAGCATGCATTTAAGACAATTTCCCGTTCGAGAATAATATCCCGCTCGAGCGGGAAATAGGTTCTGTCGAGCGGAAAATAGTACATTTCGAGCGGGAAATAGTTCTATCTACATGAATCATGATATTACCTACTGAATTCTAAACGTCACGCAACACAAAATAATTATACCTACTTTAACGAAATAATACTAAAAATCACGAAACAATTATGCACGTAGTTTAAATTCACCTAATTAATACGGAAATTCCACGAAAATAATACTAAGAATGAGTATCATGCATTTAAGCCTATTTCTCTCTCGACAAACCTATATCCCGCTCGACTACGTAATATCCCGCTGGAGCGGAAAATAGGTAAAATCAAGCGGCAAATAGTTAACTAAATAATTCAAAATTAACCTAATCAGTAACAAAATTCAAGAAATTAACATAACTTATATCCCGCTCGACCATACTATATCCCGCTCGAGCGGGAATTGTGTGTTCTCGAGCGGGAAATTATTGTATCCGAGAGGGAAATAAAATTAATATAGATCCTGCTAACCTGTTGTCCCGACATGATTTTGTATCCACCAAACTTTGAAGATCCCTCTCGGTGCTCTTCAAGATCCCTTTCGGTGCAATTTGGGACCACCGGCGTCGGGTTTTTTGGGGTGAAAGAGGGACCAACACGAGTTAGGGGTCGGAAAATTGGGAATTGGGTGGGGAGAGAGAGATGGTGGCTGTCGGGATTTGAAGGGGTGGGTAGGGTTTGTCGTTTTTTTTAGATGGTTTTTATTTTACACACGGTAGGGGTCGGGAAATTGGGAATTGGGTGGGGAGAGAGAGATGGTGGCTGTCGGGATTTGAAGGGGTGGGTAGGGTTTGTCGTTTTTTTTTGAGATGGTGGGGGCCTGGGGGTTATTTAATGTGGAAAGTGGGTTAAAAATGGTTTTTTATTCAAAATCCTGATGACCGAATCTTGGTCGCTTTTTTCTTCTCCTCCTTCTGCCGCGCACAGTGTTTTTTTTCCTTTCCCAAGGCATGAGCCTTGTTTTTTGTGGAATGAAGTGATGTTTTGTGGGCCATTGTAGGGTTACTGATGGTCCCAAGACGGATACCTTGGTGTAGAGGGGGGTGAATACACCAAGGTTTAAAAACTTTTCCAATTAAAACTCTTTTGAAATTTGGTGTTGTGTTCGATCCAAATTTTGGCAGCTTGATCGACACGGTACTGTGTGCGAATGTGGTGGGATTTTGGAAAGTCCGTCTGCATTCTTCAAATATATTGCAAAGCTTAGTTTCTCTTTTCGATTAATCGGTTTATGCGGCTTGAAATAATGCTTATGAAGGTTAGGCGGATGCATAAATAAACATGAAAGAACAAAGCAACTTAACGTGGTTCGGAGAAACTACTCCTACGTCCACGACCAGAAACCTCTGGTAATCCACTGAGGATACCACTGACTTTTCGCGCGATCGGCAAGCGTTGCGGCTAGTTCCTCAAGGCCGGATACAAGTTTACGCGTGCCGTATCGAAACGTAACCAGATCGTTTACGGCACATTAAGCCCAACGCGTAGTTTACGGATACTACGAACCAACACTCGAATTACGCGCTTCGAGCGGCGTACTACCTAACCTTTTCTCGGGTTTGGGTTTGGGGGTTTCCAACTATGAACGAGTTCTTACAATGAAGAACTTTGAGTATGATGAACTCGTTCAAACTAGGCTTAAGATGGGAAGGATTATATGCCTAGGTACTTGTGGGAGAGAGCTTCGACGGTGCGAGAATAAATAATCACTCATAAGTATGAAGGCTGCTGGATCTTTGAAGCTTTTCTGAGAGATCTCTTGATCTTTGGTTAGACTTCCTTCATGAAGTATGTTGATCTCTCTTGAATATATTCTCTCGTCACTCCTCTCTTTCGATTGATGAAGAAGACTTCTATTTATAGCGAGAGATTAGAACTAGCCGATTGGAAAGAGCCGTTCTGAATCTCTACCTAACTTCCGAAGTGATCGACTTGTCTTCTTCCTTGATTTCCTCAAAAAGCAATCCCAGGTTTGACTCAGGTGCGCCGAGGTGTCGAGTTCTGATGGTCCGGATCAAGTTGACTTCGACCTGTATCTTTGGTGACTCGAGCCGGCATCTTGAACTCTTGGATCATTTGAGCCAATGAGTCTTGAACTCGCCGGGTCTTGACGTATCTGAGCCGAGTTGTCACACGTAGCCGGGTCTTTCCTACGGTCTCTCTGTAAGAACTTTATCGTCTTGGATCCGGATAACGTTACTTCTCACTCGACTTTGCTTACCCCGCTCGTGTACTCGGTGGGTCTTCATTGTATCTTCGGCGATTCCACCTGAACTTAGAAATTCTATAAGCTCAAACAGGTGAGCTGGAAAAACACTTGGGCTTGTGCAAACATCTACTCGGTTGGGGTCAGCTGGGTTTTGGTATCACTTCAAAACTCTATTAATTTTCCCAACAGTTACTTTTGTAAGGTTGTGTATTTTTCATTTGTTTCTAATGAGGTGTGTATTTTTCATTTGAGTAAAGTGGAGGTGTGTAAAATAAATTTCTCCCTTTAAACAATACCCTCCAAAAACACTGATACTATATTTTACTCAGTTATTTTTGGGGTTCAAAAATTTGTCCTAAAAAAAACAAAACAAGTGGACATCATTGGAGGACTGCCAACAAAGATTGAAATGAATACGGTACATTTTACAATAAATGCTCCTTTGCTCATCAATACCATTCATGAACTTTAGCAGTGAATAATGTTGTCTGCACAAAAATTGGGATAATCAATTTTCAGTAAATTTATTCAGCATTCCATGGGCTTGGAAGGTAACCTCTATTAATTTGTACATTGCTCACTCTTAAGTGTACAGTTGTTACTTATAAAACTGATTTTAATAAACATGTTCATGTGCAAATAGTGCTCAAACTATACAAGAAATAAATATTACACTAATTGTGTGACTTGCTCGACTTACAAAAGACATATAAAACTCCTTTTTTAATCACAAATTAGCCTATACTAATAAAATCTTTAATTTGAGTATGTTATTTATTCTTGTATCGAAGAAAATCTTACGTCAAAATCTCTATCACGAGCTCTAAGATCATCTCCAAGAGTCACATAAATAGTGCTCAACGTTTTATTTATTTATTATTTGTGTATTTTTTTCCTCAAATTGTATGATGCATATATACTTTGCTCTATTTTTGTGTAGTGAACGGTGCTGCACCAATTTTATGTTAAACTGATATATTTCTATGTACACTGTTTGAGATGTTTTACCACTCTATCAATTGACCATGAAAGGACACCTCTATACATGTGGTTTTTTATTTCAATGGGTGAAAGCTCTTTGGGCGGCACACAAAATTTTGAAGAACAAAAGCACAAATCCAGTAACAAATCAAAAAATAATAATAATAATAATATTAACAAATTAATAGTAAAGATATTGCAGGAAAAAGGTGTCACTTTGGGTCCAAGTCCAACCCAGACTTCAGCAACTCCCACATTAACCCCAAATCTTCCAAAAAAGTTTTCAACTTCACCTAGCTTTGACTTTCAGCATGAGCCAATTTTGTCTTTCCCACAAAGGGGCTTTCATCGAATCAAATGACAGAAAGGAATACAATAGAGGAGGCACTGAAACTAGAATGTGATCAGATGGGGAAACAATTCTCTAAAATAAATTAATCAGTGAGTTTAAAAATTAATTAATTCGGTAACAGTGTCAAAGTGCGCTGTTTGAGTTCACAAGAAAAGATTTATTATACTCCTCAATGAGTAGTACTTAATTTTAAGAGTGATGCTATTCAGACATAAATGTCCGGACATAATCTAGCTCGTTTAGGTAAATGAATCGGTTCGATCCGTTTAACTTATTTATTTAATTTTGTAATTTCTCCACATTCATTCCATTTATTATTTTTTGAGTAATCTAATTCAAGTGAATGCATAAATATCTATTAAGTAATAGTATTTCCAAAAGATTAGTGAAAATCACAAAATAACTTTATTAGTTTAATTTCGTATTTTTTGTATTTATATTTCTCTCTCTAAAAATGGCGGTTTAGATTAATTAAGTAAATACATTAGAGTACTAACCAACACCATTATTTTATTTGATAAATTATAAGTTAAAATTATTAATATATTCATTTTATGTCCGGACATATATGTCCAAAAAGTATTAATGTAATTTTAAATTTAGAAGACTTAAATGTGCATTGGGGTTCATGAAAATGGGGTTCTTTTTTCCGAGTCAACCCTCATTTGATGAAATAATAAAGTGTCATCACCTCTAGTTTTTGGCATTATTTTAGTAGGGTGGCATTAGATTTAAGTGCCATTTTATTTTTTCTTGGAGTAATTACTAATTAGATCCAATATTAATGGGGTGCTGCTGTGCTGGTAGATTTATTACAGCCAATTCAAATCTTTACCTCTTCTCTGCGACTCATTTATTTCTCTTTCATCAATTTTCTTCCTCTCTCTCTCTCTCTGTAAATTTGACCTTGCAGTTTCCTCTTTCTAGTTAAAAAATAAACTGGGATTTCCTGGTTTTCATCTGAGACCCTGCTTATATCTCACTGCACTCCTCTACACTCCACTTTCTTTCAAACCTCTCAAATCTTTCTTGAAACTCAATTCCCTCATTTTGGACACTTCTACCATGTGGTTTTTAGCATAAAGTTCCAATCTTTGTCAAAAATTTCCAGAATTTTCAAGAAATATGGGGTGGGTTCATGTCCAAAGCAAAGAAAAATCCTTTCTTTCTCCATCGCAGCAGCCATACTTTCTCTTTCTCTCACCTCCACCTCCTGTCCAATCCTCCCAGTCCAGCGGCTTCAATCTGAACAACAAGGTGAGTCCTAGTATGCTGCTGATAATCATAATTCTTGCAATAATCTTCTTCATTTCTGGGTTGCTTCATCTTCTTGTAAGATTTCTGTTGAGGCCTCCCAACAGAGATCCTGATGAAATGGACGATGTGACTGCGCTTCAAGGCCAGTTGCAGCAGCTTTTCAATCTACACGATGCCGGTGTGGATCAATCTTTCATCGACACTCTTCCTGTTTTCAATTACAATGCGATTATAGGAGTTAAGGATCCTTTCGATTGTGCTGTGTGTCTGTGTGAATTCGAGGCCGATGATAAGCTTAGATTGCTGCCCAAATGCAGCCACGCCTTTCACATGGACTGCATCGATACATGGCTGCTTTCTCACTCTACATGCCCCATCTGTAGAGCGAGCTTGCTCAATGATTTCCCTTTGAACAACAATCGCTCTCCTATAGTTCTTGTTCTTGAATCTGGGAGTGAGAGTTCTAGAGAGATGGCAGCCGGTTCTGAGAGGGAGGGCTCTGTCGCACGTGTGAACTCCCATTTGAGCGACGACCTTAGGCTGTTGCCACGTGCGGAATCTGGTGAGATTATTCAAGCCACCGAGGAGGATTGTAGTAGTAAGACTAAGAAGGTTATGTCTGTGAAGCTTGGGAAATTCAAGAATGTTGAAGAAGGTGAAGGTGAGGGGAGTAGTAGTGATGGCACTTTTGATGCAAGAAGATGCTTTTCAATGGGGTCATTTGCTTATGTAATGGATGAGAAATCTCTGCTGCAAGTTCCCATTAGAACACCTATGGTGAAGAAGAAGCAATCAAGCAAGAAGCCGCTGACACCTGGACACAGGCTGGCCATGTCTGAATGTGGATGTGATGATTCTAGGAGGGAATTCAACGGTTTCGAAGCGTTTAAGGTTCTTGAGATTCAAACTGATCATGATGCCAACTCCATTGGCAGAAGTAAGGAGAGCTTTTCGGTGTCCAAAATTTGGTTAAGGGGGAAGAAAGATAGAGATATGGCCAATGCAGTTACAATGGAGCCTTCTAGAAGGGCCTTTTCGTTCCGGTTCCCGGTGCAGAGGAATCCGGTGGCTGCCGATGAGATGAAGGGGAAGAATGCGAGGAGGACGGCGTCGGAGATCGGTATAAGTAGGTGGGGAGGTGGAGGGAGTGAAGTTGGAGTTGATGAAGAAGAAGTAGGGAGCTGTAACAGTTTGGATTCTCAGACAAATCCTCCATCATTTGCTAGGAGGACTCTTCTCTGGCTTATGGGAAGGCCAAATAAGGTTGTCCATTCATCGTTTTCGAGTTATGTTTAGGTCTTGTTTCATACATTGCTGTTAGAATTTTCATTCCTCAAAAGGGAAATTTAGCCATTGGTAGTGAATTAGGCAGACTGGAGAAAGAAAAGAGAGAGAGAGAGAGAGAGAGTGAGAGTACAGAGACTTCATTTTGTGGGAGATTTGATTTCACTGCAGAATGTGTAGCAACATGATGATTCTTCACAGCAGAATTTTTTTTTTTATTTTATTTTTTGGGATTTTCATTTCACAAAATCTTCAAAATTGTTCTCCCTGTATGATATTTTGATTGGGGAATATAACAAGTTTGGTTCTTTTTTATGTAATTCAGTCTCGAATCCAGAAACTTGTATTCAAAAGTAAGCTGTTGCTCTGTTCTATTGATATTTGATCATGCTTGCATAATGTGTGTTAAAGTTGATCTGTTTGTAATTAATTTAGCACTAATTTGATAATTTCTGGCAAATATAATGAATGATTCTGCTCCCAAACTTGCCTTGCTGGATGCATGTGAGCATTTAAAGTTGCATAGCAAAAACTGTCCGAGTTAGTTTGAAGCATTTATTCTCAGCAATATATTTGATTTGAAAACTCTGTTGTGTCATGTTTGCCCTTCTTTCTTTTCACTATTTCCTTCAAAGGCCAAATACTCATTACTCAAAATCTCTTAAAAAGTTAAAACTACCCCTTAATTCTCCCTTTCTTTCGTACATAAATGGACAAATATTACATTTTGCCACATCGTCTCATCTTTTTTTTAGGAATGTCATGCGTTTTAATTTTAGACAAATTAGTATACAATATTTTAATATTTTTTTATAATTTATAAAGCTCAAATTCCGGCATTAGAAAATCCACACGGCACATGACACATGAGAAAAATTAAAGTAGATTTCTATATTACATGTGTATTTTCACATCAAATTCGACATGCCATTTTGATTTTCCGATGTCAGAATTTGAGGTTTATGTTGTATGATTACTAATTTGTCAAAAATAAGTGACATTATTAAAAAAAATGTCAAACCATATTACAAAATATCATATTTTCCCTAAAATAAATTAATAAAAGTTCCACTAAATTTGTCCGGGGTTTGGTGGTTGTGGTTTGTGACATTGAATACCGGTCTAGATTTATGTGTCAAAAGTTGGTAGTTGAAAACTTGAAATAAAATATCGAGCTTAAGGGGAAACATATAGTGTGAAATTACAACTAATTGCTAAGTTAGTTGATGAATTTCAAGTTTAGGTGCGTTGAAGTTGAAAATAAATCAGTTCAACTGCAACAATGGCCGCTCATATGTGTATAATGGTAATTTTGATTATTGGAGTCTATGATCACATTATTTATTTCTTTCTTTCTTTCTTTCTTAACTAGGAAGTACTTGCAAATGATTGATGATTTTGCACTTCAATTATTTTTCCGGTTTGCTTGGCATTTATTTCTATATGCCCTTCCACAAGTGTGACCGTTGAATGTAAATATTAATTGGAAACGAATGTGTATTTATTGAGACATAGTGATTCTTGGATATTTTCTCATGTTTAATACAAATTATATCGTAAATTTTATATCTTAAGGAAGAAATATGACATGTAATAGGATGTCATGTTTATACCGAGATATGGATCTAAATTTCGTGAAAAATATATCAAAAGTTTTGACTTATATGCGGAAATAAATTATTGAGTTTTTACATCATGAATACAGGCTCAGATTTTACAGATTTCCTCCTAAAAAAAACGAAAAATAGATTTTACAGGACCCCATTACGTTTGTCTTTGTCTTTCAAATGCCCTCATGTATGCAATTTGCAAAATGGAGACAATAATGCACACAACACGAAGAAAGTTAGTTTCCTCTGTAAAAAAACCAATGTCAGAATGTATGATTTCCATGATCGATCTTATATACCTACACATATCACAATCAAAGAGACTACAAATTTCATCCAATAAATCAGTCATGATTTCGTTATTTAGAAAGAATTGCAAACGTCCTCTTTGAATGGTCGACTGATTACATCACTATGTCGGTATTATTGTAATCTCATGTCTCAAGTTCGAATTTAACTAATACTTTAGTGATCAAAAATATTGCACCAAATTTTTCTAAAGGAATTACAACTTGTGTATGGTTTGCAGGTCATTACATATGAATAGAGCTTACTCAGTGCTTATCATGGATAGCGACCACGAAAAATCTTCGTCAATAGAAAAAAAAAGAAAAAAAAAGAAAAAAGAAAAGAAAAATCCAAACAACAAAATTTGGACATGCTTGTATAACCACGGGCATTGGCGGAGCCAAAGGGGTGGGGGTAATTAAGCTGTAGTCCTCCAAAGCCACTTTTTAATTTTTATTAGGGTAAATCTATTTGGATCAATTTGATCCGGATCAAGAGGGCTAAAAGTGTTCAATTTTTAAAAATGAGAATGTATATTATCTAAAATGCCCCTATTAAAGTTTATACATTTTAAAATCTATAAATTTTAAACTGAATCAATATTTCTAGTTTTTCAATAATTTAACATATTAATTAAAATAAATTATCAAAAAAATTAAAAATGCAAATTCGCACTTAATGGTGTTTTTTTTTGCAAACTTAATGATGAATTATTATTCAATCAATAAATATATAGATATAAATAAATATTCTTTGTATTTTATTTAGGGGTGGATGCAATGTATTTTTGATACATTGAATCACGACTTTACAATTTACATTTTTCTATTCTTAATATTATTGTGGTATTTTGAGATTCAAAATGAAATTCAACAAATTAGAGAGATTGTTTAATTTAGATTATATGCATGGGATGGTGGGAAACTAAAAAGATTCATGCATGTATGAGAAGATGGATGATTGTTCATTGATTTTACACGAGAAAACAGTTAATATTCTCTTTGAATACCAACATTTTATGAAATTTTTGTTCTCTATATATATGTAATTATTATATTAAAATTATGAAATGAAAAATATATAAAGGGTAGGAATGTCTTTTTATATTAAATTTTGACTATTTAATGTATTTGATACGGATCAAATTGATCCTAATAGCATCACCCTTTTTATTATTCCATCTCTCTCTCTCGTTTTTTTGAGGAGAATTTTTATTCCATCTCTATACTTATGTACAGTTGATTCATCAGAAAAATCGAACGAAACTACAAATTCAAATAATAGTCTCCTCTAAAGAATTTTTGTGTATATGCCATTGACCACGGAAATATATAAAGTTACTATCTGTTTAAGAAGGCTAAATAAATGCAATCCAACTTGAAGAAAAAAGATAGTAAAATTTATTAAAGCACATAATAATCTGGAATTGTAACGGTAACCCATTTGAAATATGAAAGAGAAGATTGTTGATAGTTGGGATTAATAATTGGTTGAAGATTGCGGGAAAGAGGGGAAAGTATGAATTGTGGTCACAGCGGCCCTCATTAAATGAAATAAATACAACAGTAGTTGCGTTTGCGTATGTTAGTAGAGAATTTGGAAGGACGCTAAATTGGGCTTACCTTATTACCGTCACGGGTCTTATACGTATCACCAAATCATACCTCTTTTGTTTTGTCCCCACTTTTCCCTTCAAATTTTATTTTACGTACCTTATTTTATCACCTCTTTTTTTTTGTTCTTTTTTTTTTATTGTCCTAACTACGATTTCATCATCTTATTAATCTTCATATTATCACCTATACATATTGTGTTTTTTTTTTTTGAAGAAAAAAAATTAATTCTTTGGCTGGGCATATACTCCGACTAACGGAGCTCTAGTAGTGGTTTCGCTACGATCACAAGAATTTTAATTTGAAGATGAAAAATATACTGTCAAAGCCCGGCCCAACTATTGAGCTCAGTCCTTGCAGTCAGACCCAGTAGGAATATGCCAACTTCTCAAACATTAATTAAATATATAAATAGAAATTCCATGCCAAGATTATGGTTCAATACCAATTTCACTCACCCAATTCAAGAAAAAATAAAGTAAAATCGGGGGGCGGGGGGGGGGGGGGAGTTTACTAAAACTATAGATATAACAATCCGACCTATCTTTGATTCCCAGCGTAATTGTTTTATCAATCAAATTACTATAACTTTTGTACATTCACATATCCTCTATAGTTGAAATCGGTAAATGAAACAGAAAAGGTAATATAGACCGATGAGAGGATGAACACCCTCCCCTTCTATGAGAATTTTCAGTTGCTATATTCGATGCGTATTGAATAAACTTATCCTCTTATGTATTCATTGATATATAATTAAATATAATAGAAAGGAATGTTAAGAGTGAAAATATTAATGTCCATTATATATCGATCTACAACAAATATATTTTACCAATAAATAATCATCTCATATTGTATGTTAATTAAATAAAATCTGAAAATTAACATGTAGGTACCAAAGGTGTGATCGAAGATCAGACAACTTTGATTTGATATTAAACTGACTAACTGAAAAGAGAAACACAGCTTTGCAATATATTTGAAACAACAGACGGACTTTCCAAAATCCCACCACATTCCGCACACATAAATGTGTCGATCAAGCCGCCTTCCAAATTTGGATCGAACACGCTTTCACTCAAAAGAGTTTTAATTGGAAAAGTTTTTAAACCTTGGTGTATTCACCCCCCCCTCTACACCAAGGTATCCGTCGTGGGACCATCAATTGGTATCAGAGCAGTGGTTCAAAAGATCACTGTATCTGTCAAGTCAGCATTTCTTTGCTGATAGTGGTCACCTGAACAGATCCTTCAAAGTTTCAAAATCTTTTTAAAAGTCATTATATTGCATACTGTCATGGAATCTTCCCTGTGCAGGAATCTTCCGACATTCTCTGTCGATGATTATCAGATCTGGAAGTTCCGACTCAAAAGCTTTCTGAGTGCGCATCACGACATGATGTGGGATGTTATCACTGACGGACCCATCATCATCATGAAGTCAGAAAGACAAGCAGAAACCACACCTGGAGCTGAACCAGTACTCCGTCAAGTTGTGAAGCCCAAAAGGGAGTACTCTCCAGAAGAAAGAAGACAAGCTGGTTTGGACAGCTACGCTCGCAACGTCATCTCCTCAACGGTGACGAATGCTTATCTCAGCAAGATCATCAACTGCGAGACAGCTAAGGGGATGTGGGACACTCTAGCCAAGCTGTGTGAAGGCTCAGAGGAAATTCAAGAGAACAAATTCTCAGTTGCATGCCAGAAGTTCGACAATTTCAAGCAACTCCCCTATGAGTCCATCGATCAAATGGAGCTCAGATTCTCCAACCTCGTCATCGAGATCGAGACGATCCGAACTGGAAAATATACAGTTCGAGACAAGAACTTGAAAGTTCTTTCAGCTCTCTCCTCAGAATGGTGTACACACAAAGTGGTTCACCAAAGCAGAACTGATCTTGGCAGCATGGAGACGGAAAAATTGTTTTCCATCTTGAAGGCCAACGAATTTGATCTGGGGATCACAAGCAGAGATTCATCCAGCCGAATGAATGAAGCAGAGCTGAAGATCAAGCCGAGAAAAGAAGCTCAATCAGCTCAGCTTGGAAGGACCAATAAAGAGCTCAGATTTATGAGCAAAGAAGATTTGAACGAAGAAGTTGCCATGCTTGTACGAAGCATTAATCAGCTGGAACAAAGCAAGGAAAAGTACAAAAACATCGTGAAGGTTCATCACGACAAGCAACTCTACCCAAAGAGCAACCCAGCCGAGTCATCCTCCCGGAGAGAAGATAAAAGGATCGAATCGAGCGAAACGGATGATGATCAAATCTCCTTCTCCGACTCAGATGAGGATGATTGCTCTGATTAAGATGTCTGAAACATCTTAGAGAAGAAACCACTAATGGCCAGGACCATTGTGAAATAATGACAGCTGGATACAAATCTGAAGAATCAGCCAGTCATACAGCTGAGTACATTGGTCTCTAAGAGAAGTTTAGAGAAGCAGCAGATGAATCAGCTGGATTTGGGACAGCTGACCTTAACAAATGAATGAGCCAATGATGAGAAAAATCCGCTCAAAGGAAGTAGGATGCAACTGAAGAAAAAGCCACCTACTGACAAATCAAGGGGGAATTCTACATAGCTGGAAAGATTTAGTAAAATCAAGTAGAATACCCAGCAGGATGCTCTCTCCAAAATAAACACAGCTGGAGTCACCAGCTGAAGGAAAACCTGATTCAGCAGGAAAATAAAGATGATTCTCTAACCCAGCTGTCTACATGAAAGCATCCAAGAGACTTCTCAACATCTGAAGGAATCCATTATTGGGAAAATTCACACAAGCACAACATGCTAAAATCTAAATCAAGATGATGAGTGGATCACTTGGACCGCTCAAACCGGATGAAGAAAAATCATCCAGCTGAGGGGGAACAAACTCAGCTGGATCCCAAAGTTCAGTTCAGAAGGATTTCCCAGCCAAAAAGGGAATCAAGCTCAGCTGGACATCAGTCGAAGAGATAAAGGGAACTCAGCTGAAGGAAATTCAAGCTAATCTCAAAATACTCAGCTGAGGAGAACTGTCAATCGAACAAAGGAGAAGACAGCTGTGATATCAGCTGGATACTGTGTCCAAGCTGACCGGTCTGCATCTCATGCAATAAATGCTCTGAGGAATATGCTATATAAAGTCCAATTATTTTGAATTCATATGTTAAGTGGACAGACATTCCTTAGTTAAATTGTTTGATAAGTTTCCTTTCCCATCGCATTAATTATAAAGTCTGCATAGTACTGTAGCACGGCAGGATCGAGGCAGAACGTCAAACGTTTGAAATACCTCACGCGCGGTTGTAATACACTCGCCGAAAGCACGTCAGCAAAACGTGATGAGTGAATCTCTCCCAGCCGTTGATCAGAATATCAACTGTTTCAATCTTAACCGTTGATCCGTTATGGCAGTTGATATATATGGAAAAGATACGCAGATCCTTTCTTCCTTCATCTTTATCTCTGCAAATTTCAAAGATTCAAAATCTTCATCTATTATCTGCAAGTTCTTCGCAAAATCAAATTCTCCAAGTTGCAGAAATGGCGCCCAAGAAATCAATCGCAGGGATGAACCAGTTTGAAGCCCTAATGACAAAGCTGTCATTTGAGAGTATTCTGTCCACCTCCAATCTCCATGTTTCTGAGTTAAAAGAGATGGTGGATATAGTTACAGACTCCGGTCTCCTGCTGTGGGCAACCTCCATGCCCAAGCTCATGCTGAAGAGAGATGCCGCCCTGTTCTACCTCAACATTATCGACGAAGATGGCTTCTACTCATCTTCATTTGACATGAGTGTCAAAGGCGAAGACGGAAAGTTTGATACAGCAACCGTCACCATCAAACTCAATAAGATGCTACGAAAGGTGTTCAACCTTCCCAGAGAAGGAGAATTCATCCCAGATGATTACAGTCGGGAAGAAGTAGATGAATTCCTCAGCAGAGAGATGCTTATCTCCCCAGAGCCGTACAGAGCAAGCATGTCAAAGCTCCTGCTCAAGCCAAAGTACAGGCTGCTGCTGGATATTACTCAAAAATGCATCTTAGGGATAGCTGGATCTCAAGGAGAGATCAGCATTCCAAAACTCAAGCCGATGATTGCCATGATCAAAGGCGCAAACGTCAACTGGTTTGATTTCCTACTCAACCGACTGGTCAAGGAGTCAGAGAAGATAAAGTTCAACTCCACCAGGACGACGTTTTCGTTCGAGCCACCTTTGTATCTCTGCTCCAAAATCTCTTTCTTGATAGAGCAAGCAGTGAAAGGGCACACAGTAAAGTGGGCTGATTCAGAACCGTTTCCAGAAACGAAGATTCTTTTCCAAAGAATGAATCAAATCAATGATCTTCTGAAGAAGCAGCCTGCTGTGAGTAAGGGCAAGAAGCAGCTAGAAGGAACTGAGGCAGAAGTTCCAGCTGAGAAGAAACAAAGAAAGAGGAAGACAGCTGACCCTAAACCAGCTGGAGGTCCAGCTGAGAAGAAAAAGAAAACAGCTGTCATTCCCAGTCAAGCAATGGTGATTCTCTCCCCACAGCTAGTGTCGGCCTTCGATCAATACGGATCAAACATCCTGGCCGAGATGAGATTGAATGACGGATTGTCATCCACCTCAGAGGACGAGCTGGATAATCCAAGAAGCTCACCCCAGCACTCACCTCCTCTCAGCTCTCCGCCGAAACAGCCTTCCCCTCCACCCAGCTCTCCAACCAAAGAGCCATCTCCTGCAAGAGAGCAGGAAGATATTCAACTGGCTGAAGCTTCTTCACAGCCAGCTGACACCCATGCTGAACCCTCTTCCACTTATCCCAGCTCACCCCCAAAACAGCCATCACCCAAAGCTCAAATTCACACACAGTTGGCTGATACTTCTTCACAGCCAATTGTGAACCCTTTTGAACCTGCTCCTCAAATCTCCACAGAATCAGAGGAGAGTGATTCTACTACCTCTCCTTCTCTCAACTCTACTGGCTCAGCCTTTATGGAAGCCATGTACGAGGACTTGCGCATTGCAGGGATCAAGAGTGCTCTAACTCAGTATCCGATTCTGGCGCACCTGCCCATTGCCCTTGTCAAAGTTGGAGACCTCAAGTTCTATCTGGCTACCAAGATGGCAACTTGGTACCAGAATGAGCAGCTGATAGAGACTTTCTCCTTTGAGAAACTGAAGACTGATGAAGCACGCCTCCAGCACACTTTTGGCTTTGGAAGTCTGGAGGATGCATATTTGCATCAAGATGATCTCATCAGAGGAATAATTGAAGTGTCTCAGCAGTATCCCAAGCCGCATCCAGCTGAAGTCTGGGAATCAGCCGATAAGCTTCTAATAGCAGCGGGATGGGAAACACTTTCTGGAGCTGACAATTCTAAAGAAGTCTCAGCTGAGATTACCAAGGAAGCTGTACCTGTTGAAACAGCTGAGGTAATGATCATTGAAGAACCAGCTGTTGCATCAACTGAACCAGAGGAAGCTGCCCCACAGAGTCCAATTGCCGATGACACTCGCTCACTGGTCGAGATCGAGGCAGTAAAACCCAGCCAAGCCGAATCCGGGACCCAGACGGATCCTGTTGTGCTCTCTGATGCAATGAAGGAAGAGATTGCCAAATAAGTCGAGGAAATCCTTTTTCAGGATAGACTCAAATCAAATGTGAATACCCTTCTGCGCATCACAGCTATAGAGTCGCAAGTCCAGAGCAATGGACTGTCCATTGACGACGTTCACAGATTCGCTCTCAATCTGCAGGAAAGCACCAGCAGAGATCTCAGGCAATCTCTTGTTTCTCATCAAATTGATCAGTCAATTCATCTAGAGAAGAGAGTCCCTGAGATCATCTCAAACCTTCAAGCTCCACTGGTTGACGACATTGCAAATCTTTCAAGCCAGCTGGAAGCTCTCAAAAAGACCACTCTCTCCAACAGCTCTGACATCCGCCAACTCTTCAACTTATATAAAGATCTGGATGCTCAGTTCAGAGCTGGAAGCAGCAGCAATGCCCAGCTGAATCTCGTCACAGCTGACAACTCAGTCAAGATCGCTGATGTTGAAGGTATTCTCTCCAAGCTCAGCGCAACAGTTGCCAACCTCTCTACCTCCCTTGTTGATAATGCCAAAAAGGGGGAAGATCAGAATGAAGCTGGAAAAACAAGTGAGAGGGAAGCTGCAGCTAAGGGAACTGTGCGGCAAATACGAGAGGAAATCGACGATTTTGCAAAAGAAATTTGGATGAAGAAGAGAGCCAGCTCCAGCCAAAGCTGTCAAAGAGACATGGAGAGAGAAAATGGTTGCTCTTGCCAAAGCATGTGGACACAAGCCTGAAGAATACAAAGACTATCACTGGCTGTGTAACTTCCACAACGAGCAAAGAAAAGAAATGCAAGAGCTGGATAAGATTGTTAAAAAGAAAGCTGAAGCTCTCAAGCCTGCTGAGAAAAAGCAGAAGAAGAAAAGGCAGAGCTACAGACAAGCAAAGAAGAAACAAATCCAAGCAGCCTCAGCTGATAAGAAGAACCCAGACGATATCAATGAAAACTGGGAAAGATGCAAATCAGAATTCATCAAAGAATTCTACTACTTGAATCAGTTCAAAGGCATGGATCCAGAAGCTGCTTTCCAGGACTATTTCCTCGAGCTTCATGAGACAGATCCAATGATGGCAAGGTCAATCGCTCTCTATGCCAAGAGCAACAACATCCAGCTGAAGGCTCCCAAAGTCAAACAGCTAAAGCCTCCATTTCTAGCTGGAACAAACCTTCCTGACAAGGCCCAAATCATCAAAGAAATTAATCACTGGGCTGGTGAAAGAGGAATTTCAAAGTCGAAGAATCAAGCTGAATGGAAGGAGCTGGAAGAGTTCATCTTCAATAGATATGGTCTAAAGACTGACCATCAAATTGATGAACTAAGGAAGCAATCAAGACCTACCAACTGGGAATTTTTATTTTGAACTTTTGTATTTAGATAATTGTACAAATTCTTCCTATTATGAAAAGTTCATTTTATCAAAATCAACCTGAAGACAATCTCTCTTTGTCCAGGCTCTGAATATGTTTACCTGCTGTGAATGTTTAATTCGTTGAATCCCCGTTTCCTGTTAAAGGGGAAGCAATTTTTGTTTTTCCAACTTGGGGTTTTGGCATCATCAAAAAGGGGGAAATTGTTGGGAAAATTAATAGAGTTTTGAAGTGATACCAAAACCCAGCTGACCCCAACCGAGTAGATGTTTGCACAAGCCCAAGTGTTTTCCAGCTCACCTGTTTGAGCTTATAGATTTTCTATGTTTACAGGTGATCGCTGAAGACAGCAGAAGACCCAGCTGAGTACACAGCAGGGTAAGCCAAGTCGAAGTGTTAAGCAACGTTATCCAGATCCAAGACGATAAAGTTCTTCCAGACACAGCTGTAAGAAAGACCCAGCTCGTGTGACAACTCAGCTCAGCGTCAAGACCCAGCAGAGTTCAAGACTCAGCTCAGCGTCAATGATCCAGCAGAGTTCAAGACAGCTCAGAGTCACCAACACAGCAGAGTCGAAGTGAACTTTAGATAAAGTCAGATCTGATCTGGACCATCAGGAACTCGACACCTCAGCACCTAGAAGTCAAACCTAGGATTGCTTTACGAGGAAATCAAGGAAGAAGACAAGTCAATCCTGTCAGAAGTTAGGTAAAGATTCAGAACGGCTCTTTCCAACGGCTAGTTCTAATCTCTCCCTATATATAGAAGTCTTCTTCATCATCAGAGAGAGAGGAGAGACGAGAGAATAGATTCAAGAGAGATCAACATACTTCATTGAAGGAAGTCTAACCAAAGATCAAGAGATCTCTCAGAAAAGCTTCAAAGATACAGCAGCCTTCATTCTTATAAGATGTTATTTATTCTCAGGCTGCTGAAGCTCTCTCCCACTAGTATCTAGGCATATAATCCTTCCCATCTTAAGCCTAGTTTGAACGAGTTCATCATACTCATTGTTCTTAATTGTAAGAACTCGTTCATAGTTGGAAAACCCCAAACCCAAACCCAGAAAAGGTTAGGTAAAGGTACGCCTGCTCGAAGCGCGTAATTCGAGTGATTGGTTCTGTAGTACCCGCAAACTACAGGTTAGGCTTCAGCTGTGCCCGTAAACAGTCTGGTTACGTTTCGATACAGTACGCGTAAACTTGTATCCAGCTTGAGGAACTAAGCTGCAACGCTTGCTGACTGCGCGAAAAGTCAGTGGTATCCTTAGTGGATTACCAGAGGTTTCTGGTCGTGGACGTAGGAGTAGTTTCTCCGAACCACGTTAAATAGCTGTGTTCTTTCATGTTTATTTATGCATCCAGCTAACCCTTCATAAGCATTATTTCTAGCTGCATAAACTGACTAACTGAAAAGATAAACACAGCTTAGCAATATATTTGAAACAACAGACGGACTTTTCAAAATCCCACCACATTCCGCACACAGCCAGCTGTGTCGATCAAGCTGCCTTCCAGCTGGATCGAACACAGCCAGCTCACTCAAAAGAGTTTTAGTTGGAAAAGTTTTTAAACCTTGGTGTATTCACCCCCCCTCTACACCAAGGTATCCGTCTTGGGACCATCAATATGCAACGGAATAACAAAATAAAGATTGGACACAATGGATGAAGTTTTCACGAGATTATAAATTAATAATCTCGTGAAGTGCCTCAGGGCAAAATATTCATTAATGGTACGTGAACAACAAAAACACTCTGAGTAAACAAGGTCACGAAAACTTGTAACACTTTATCACTTCTTTCACATAAAGTTGTGACTAAAGTTGTTACAACTATCCTCAGAGAAATTATACGAAAACTGAATTAAAACTCTACGAAAATATATCTTGTCAGCACACATAATCTACATGGATTTGCTCTCTATTTATACTATATCTTCTAATCTTGAGCTCCACTCCAAGAGATTCACAAACCCACTTAAGCCCATGATCCTCCATGATCCATGCCTTATCTTCATAACAAACTCCAACAACCTTCTCTTTCTTCTCCACCACTTATGACTTGGTCTCCAAACTTTGACTTTCTCCACTCTCTTCCATTATTTTAGCTCCTGCAAAATCAAACTATATAGAAGAAAGACAAAACACAAATATATAATAATTAACTAATTAATTATTAAAACGTGATGAGTCATAAAATATCATCTCCTCCTTTTTGGCACCAACAATCTCCCCCGTTTTGTCTTTTAGATCACTCCCCTGAGACATAAAACACAACTTCACAAACAACAAGTATCATAACTCCCCCTACCGAAATACACAACAAGCTATCAACAAAATAGATCCATCAACAAACAAATCCCCCCTACACATATGATCAATGTCTTCACAACAGTCTGTAGAACTTCAAGGCCAACAATAGAACTATGAGGAACTTTAGACATAAACCAATAACCAAACGAATCAACTTCCTCTCAAAATCTATCTCCCCCTTTTTGGGAAGAAAAAAAATGATTAATCATGTACCTGGAAGTAACGAGCTAATCAATCTCAAAATCTAAAACAAAGTCCTCATCATTGTCATCAGAACTGTGCTGAGCCTTGGAGGTGTGACATCAACAGAGGGTTAGGTTGTGAGTACGGTACTTGTGAGTAGAATTGGAGATCGAAGGGGATGCGGAAGATCGAAGAAAATGATAGGGTACATGGGACACTTACAAAAATGGAGGTTAAGCTGAAAACACAACAAAATCTGGAAGACAAGAAGATTAGAGATAAAGTTGAAAATATAAAGAATCAATTAGAGTAGATATGCATCAGATATTCCTACCAACTGACATCCTTAAAAAAACAACCAAATTAACATATATTTATTTTGAATTTCGAATTTGGTACACACGTCAGATCTCACAACAGTTATCATCACTTTTAAGTGATTTAACCAATTCAGTTTAAAATTTTTAAGACATCATATGCAAATAAGAAATATAGTGAAGAAGACAGATGACGAATAGATGTATAACCAAGAGAATCTTGTAATAACCATTTATCTAAGATCTTTGATCTAGTTATATGGCTTTCTAAGAACAGTCTCGGTTTCACCTTAAAAAGAAGGCTTTTACATCCTCAAATCTGTCTATCTTCATATTGAATATAGACATTGCATATGATATATCAGAAATTATGACAACAGTTGTGATAGGTTCTGTTCAAACAGTGCACAAACCAAGAGATTTTCTCAAAACTGAGAATCTCTCAAAACTTAGAGCTTTTGCAAAGATGTCAGTCGGTAGATTATCTATGCTAATATACTCTAAATTTAATGTCTCTTTCTCAACTAAATCTCTAATGCAATGATATCTATAGTGAATGTGATTGGACTTAGAGTGATGAATGGAGTTCTTGGCTAGGTTGATGACATTGGTATTATCACATACAGAAAACATGCAAACTAGATTTACCATTTCATGATGGTCAACCTGTTCTTTTCTCCTTGTTCTAACACCTTCATGTACTTTTCCTATTACTTGAGTGATAGGATGATTTCTCATCCATTTTGGAAGATCTCTTCTTACAGTGGACTGAACTTCTTTGAATATTTGACCACCTGAATTTGAGATTCCAGCTTCATTAGTTTCAGAACAGCTTGAACTGGCTGTTGCAGTTGCTGGAACTTCAGAATTTACAGTTCTGGTAATTGTTGGCATAACGGTTGGCACAACTATTGTGCTTTCGTTGGCGGTCAAGTCATGACCTGTACTTCCCTGTATCTCAACAAAACTGTCAATGTCTTCTTCGAGTGATCTTGTAATATCAGTATAATCATCGAAAACAATATTTACAGATTCTTGGATGTACCTAGTTCTCAAGTTATAAACTCTATATCCATGATTATTTAGAGCATAACCAACAAATATTCTTTTATCACTTTTTGAAAAATATCTTGCAGGATGATTCTTGTCATGCAGAATAGAAGACACACATCCAAATACATGAAAATATTTAAGATCGGGTTTCTTACCATTCAATATTTCATATGAAGTCATAGAAGTACCCGATCTTAAATAAATACGATTCAAAATATGACATGCGGTATTAAATGCTTCAGCCCAATAACACTTATAAAGTCTTTTAGAGCTTAACATTACTTTAGCCATTTCATAAACGATCAAACTTTTTCTCTCGGCTATCCCATTTTCTTGAGGAGTTTTTAGGACAATAATCTCATGAATGATTCTCTTCTCTGCACAAAAATCAGAAAATTGACTATTTTCAAATTCTTCATCAAGATATGTCCTAACTCGACTCACATAAACACCATATGAGGCTCTTAACATACCATAAATTTCCTTAAAAATAGTAAGAGTTTTAGATTTTTCACTTAAAAACTTGATCCAAGTATACCTAGAAAAATCATCAACAATTACGAAAGAAAACTTATTGCCTGCTAAACTTTCAATCTCCATGGGACCCATAAGATTCATGTGTAATAATTCAAAGCACTGAGTTGAATCAGAAGATCGTCCTGAAGTTGTCACCACTTGATGTGATACTCTTACCTGCTTACCTTTTTGGCAATCACCACATGGTCGTAGATTTGAGATACTCAGCTTTGGCAACCCTAGGACTGCATCATATTGCTGAAGTTTCTCCAGATATTCGAAGTTAATATGTCCTAACTTTTGGTGCCATAGTTGTACATCATTGACCTGCACATTTAGACACTTATTTTGCCTCATCTCATAAATATTGTTAGCAAATCTTACCCCAGAGATGACGAGCTCCCCATTTCCATCGACAACCTTACAACTGTGCTTACTGAAGATAACAGAACAGTTGTCATCACATAGTTGACTGATGCTAATCAGATTAGCTGTGAGTCCTTTCACGTGTGACACATTATTGAGCCTTGGGAGATCTGGTACATTAAGAATACCTTGTCCAATCATTTTACCATTTGAACCTCCTCCAAAGGTGACTTCACAACCATCAATTTTCTGATAGTTGGACAAATGTGATTTGGTTCCTGTCATATGTCTGGAACATCCGCTATCAAAATACCACGAATTGGTTTGGAGAGTTTGAGAGGATGTGAACACAACATTGCAGATGCATGTGTGCACAACTTTGGGCCTCCAAACCATATCTCTTGTGCGTCCATTTCTGAATGTAAGGTTTGGTCGTGTGGCGTTGTTCCTAAAGTAAACAACCTTTCTATAATCCTGCAAAAACTTGTGACAAAAAGGTCTAATATGACCTGGTAAGGAACAGTAATAACACACATATTTTCTGTACCTTTTTCTTTTAGTAAAGTGAGCAACATGCTGTAATTCACTAGTTTTCACAAAAGATTTGCCATGAGTTGACACAATTTTAGAGAAAACAGTTTTCACAGTTTTATCAAGTCCTAATCCATAAGAGTCTACCTTACCAAAAAATGAAGCATCAACAAGTTTTGACTTACTTGTATTGAGCTTCCTCAAAGTCTCATTTGCAAGATCGAGTTCTGTCTTCATAGCTCCATGTTCCATCTCCTTTTTTTGTGAGCATCACTTCTAGACTAGCAAGCGATGTCTTGTGATCAGTGTTCTCCTTTGTAAGCAATTGCACAACCTTGCATTGCTTTTTCCATTTGCATAGAAGTTTTTCATACAAATCCTTTAGTTCAATCAAAATCTGGACTGGATCTTCTTCACAAATGTCTTCATTTTCCTTATCATCTTTAATCACAACATTAAAACAAAACAAATTAGAATAACGAGAATGAATATACCTCTTAGATGTTGTGTCAGGTGGAACAACATCAAACATGCCATCTTCACTTCGAGTACTATGTATGATAACATCCATTATAAACAACACTTGAGAATAGCAGGATCGATACCACTTAGTATGTCAAGTGTAGGCTCTTGATACCAATTGTAGGTACCAAAGTTGTGATCGAAGATCAGACAACTTTGATTTGATATGCAGCGGAATAACAAAATAAAGATTGGACACAATGGATGAAATTTTCACGAGATTATAAAGTAATAATCTCATGAAGTGCCTCAGGGCAAAATATTCATTAATGGTACGTAAACAACAAAAACACTCTGAGTAAATAAGGTCACGAAAACTTGTAACACTTTATCACTTATTTCACAGAAAGTTGTGACTAAAGTTGTTATAACTATCCTCAGAGAAACTATACGAAAACTGAACTAAAACTCTACGAAAATATATCTTGTCAGCACACATAATCTACATGGATTTGCTCTCTATTTATACTATATCTTCTAATCTTGAGCTCCACTCCAAGAGATCCACAAACCTACTTAAGCCCATGATCCTCCATGATCCATGCCTTATCTCCATAACAAACTCCAACAACCTTCTCTTTCTTCTCCACCACTTATGACTTGGTCTCCAAACTTTGATTTTCTCCACTCTCTTCCATTATTTTAGCTCCTGCAAAATCAAACTATATAGAAGAAAGATAAAACACAAATATATAATAATTAACTAATTAATTATTAAAATGTGATGAGTCATAAAACATCATCTCCTCCTTTTTGGCACCAACATAACATATAACAAAAAATAAATAATTAATCAAGCGCGCTCTTATTTGCATTTAGCCAAATCTTTTTATAAGCATTTTCGTTTAGTACCCCGGATAGAGATTACTTTTCAGACAAATTAAATAGGTTTTTATATTTAAATATTAAATTCACAATACGCCATATAATTCTGCTATATATTCTTGTGGAATATGCCTAAAAGGGGTCGTCATCTCTAATTTAATTTATTAATTCTAGATTTCATGCAACATTTTTGAAACGGATGCTCCGATCCAAACAATAAAATCCAAAAAAATCAAAACCGTCGCCATTGTTGCTACCATATATCTCAAAATTTTCAACTTTTACTCGTTGGCTGCTACATGCAATTGGTAGCGCCGCCAAAAAATTACTATAAATCGTGTTTATCTCCTTTCCTTTACTCTTTGAACTGGACAAGATTCCATAAATCGTGTTTTATCTCCTACTCCAACTGTCAGATTCTCGCCACGATTATTTGAAAAAATTCATTACAATCTATCAAAATTGATTTGTGAATTGTAATGGAATTTTAAATAGACACGGCTAAAATCCAATTACTAAATATAGGAAGACATAATAAAATTTTATTTAAAATAGAGGAACTCGTTTGTCTTTCGCGCGATTTTTTATTTTAAATTTTTCGAAAGATGATTTCTGTAATTATGGAAGTAGAATAAGCTATTGGCAGCACAGAACTCTCTTCTTTTGGGTTACGATAGTATTTAATTACTAGTAAGTGATAATCTCGTTTGAATAATTGAATATATTAACTTTATAAAGTTTTGAGGCTAATATTACTGATAGATAAATATATATTATTTATTACGGGAAAAGGTTTTTAGAACATGATTTCTTCCCTATATATATATTCATATATATATATATATTACTATTATATTAAAATAGAATAATTGCAATGTCTTTTCCCGCCCATTCATGTACTTTTCCCTCCCATTCTGCATGTCCCATGCACACTTCCCGCCTAGCCCAATAGTCTCAATGTCTACCCACTCAAAATGACTATTCATCTGCTAAAAAAAATGACCATTCATTGATACCGCTCAAAAATAAATTTTGTGATTTAAATGACAACATTCTGCAGTAAAGTTGTTTATTACTTTGACATTATATATATACCTTTGTAATTCTCTCAATAAAAGTTGTTTATTATTATGTTACAATTATTTTTGGTAAAATATACTATTATTTGGTGATATTTTTTTTTAAATTTGTATGGATGAGTTTCTTAACTTGAAATCTTAAATCTTAATATTCAACATAAGTATTATATATATATATAATATAATTGTATTAATAATACTTATGAACGTAATTATATAATTTTGGAGAATCATTTAGAATAAAAATATATATTTAAATATGTATTAATTTTTTGATACTGCTAATTAAAATACTAATTATCACACAGCACAGCGCAATGCGCGCGGGTAAATATAATATATATAAAGGGTGTGGATCTCATGAGAACCAACCCTTATATGAGAAATAAGAACTAACCTTGACCATTCGTTTGCAAAGAATAAGTGACAACAATTAAAATGTAGAATTTTCACATACATTTAAACACAATAGGTGGAGGGCTATTTTTGGAAATTAATTTTCAGCAACACTCTCTCCCTCCCTCCACTTCCTGTCGTTCAATTTTTTTTTCTCTCTTCCTCTTCTCTCTCTCCACCACCACCACCACCCACTATCACCGCCAGACACTGCCGCCGCCGCCGCAACCACCTCCTTCTTCCTCAATCTGGGACCTTCTCTTCAAATCAATTTTCCAAATCGTAATAATAACTAAATTTATCTGAAAATAAGGACACTATGTCTCCGAAATTCTTTTGATCTCTAGCTAAAAGGCGCCGTTTGAGTTGTATCTTGACAAATAAAACGAACACACCCTGCAAGAGGCAGATGTTTTAGGCGTAAATGGATTGTGTGCTTTTTGTTTATTTGCTAGTTATTAAGCATTGTGTGTTTTGATTTTGCAGATTTGATCTGGTTTCATTTCGAATTATTTATTTATTTATTTATTAGTGTTTACTGCTTATTTTCTTAGAGTTTGATTAAAGGTTGTATTAGTATTTTGTAGTTCTCCAATTCGTAAACTTTGTGTACATTTTTTAGTTTAGTTTGTGTATGGGTGTTGTAAAATTCTTGCTATAATATTATTTATGGATTTTCCAGAAGAGAAAAGACACTACAAAAAATATTGTATTTACCGAGGGAATTACCGAGGGCCGCAAGATCCATCGGTAATTTCCGACGGATTACCGACGGAAAAAGCACGGGTCGGCTAAAAATAAAATACCGACGGATTACGGACGGACGCTTCCCGGGTTTGTTTGCGCCAGAATTACCGAGGGAAATACCGAGGGATAAATCCGTCGGTATTTTACCGAGGGAAATATCCCTCGGTAAATGCTTATAAATTAATAAAAAAATAATTATTTACTATACCGACGGAATTAATCCCTCGGTAAATATACCGAGGGAATATTCCGTCGGTAAATTATTTTAAATTAATTTAAAAAAAAAATATTACTTTTTACCGACGGAATTAATCCCTCGGTAAATATACCAAGGGAAAAATCCGTCGGTAATTTTTCCCCCTCCAATTTCAAAATTTTCGAATATACATATTAATTAAAAATATTACCGAGGGAAATACCGAGAGATAATCCGTCGGTAAAATACCGAGGGATTACCGAGGGAATTTTCCCTCGGTAAAATTGATTTAGATCTAAACTCTGCGCGATGGAATTTCATTTCTCTTCTCCGCCCTACTGTCGAAAATTCCCAATCCTTCCGCCGCCGCCCTCGCCGGATTTCACCGCCGTCCAGTCGCTCGTCGCTGCCACCATCCTCGCCTCTCTTGTGCAGGTATTCTCTCCCTCTCTCTCCCTCTCATTAATTCTCCTTCGCTCTCTCAGTTCTCTTACTTCTCTTTCTCTTTGGTAGCCGCCGTTGTCACTACCGCCGAAAGCCGCGGCCTGGATTCCACCGCCGCAGTCGTTCGTCGCCGACACCATCCTCGCCTCTCTTGTGCAGGTATTCTCTCTCCCTCTCTCTCCCATTCTCCTTCGCTCTCTCATTTATCTTACTTCTCTCTTTCTCTTTGATAGCCCCTGACCGCCGCCGCCGCCGTCCCTGAAAGCCGCAGCTGCGAACCCTCGCCAACTTGGTGCTACAGCCTGCACCCTAATTAAGGTATTTCTTCATTTTGTCTGTATTTCCTGTTTATTGATTATTTCGTAACTTTCGTTTTTATCGATCTTTTGCATTTTTGTTTTTAATTGCGTTTTCGTTTTGGTTGAAGTTCACCGCCATGGTAGTGAAAGGAGGAAAATCGAGAGCTGATTCGAAGAGGTCCGACAGCAAGTAAGCATCCCCTTATGTTTTTTGTTTTCCCCTTAGAATTCCTCTCGTTTCGTTGCGTTGAGTTTTAGTACTTATTCTGTGATTCTATATTTAGTATGAGATCTACCATTGACAACGGTCGTGTTTGTAATTGCTTCAAATTGTCTTGCTCTATAATTACACGAACAAGAGTGATTTTACCCCTGTTGATCTGAGAGCAAATCTACTATCAGTCTATCAGTGTTTATAGCACAATCTGCTAGTTCAGCAATTTTATCCGACTAAATACTTCCAAAACATAGCGTGAATGAGCTAGGCTTTAATTTGTAAGTTTTTAATATGTTTTGCCTTTTAATTTTGTAATAGGTGTTGTCTGTTAGTTGTTATTCCTCTCATTATTGAAGTATTTCACTATGTAAGTCACAATTGATGCGTTAGACATGGAAACAATAAAACCAGCTCTATTGTCTTTCCTGTTTTATAATTTAGCCATATACCAGTAATGACTATGTTGATATGATAGTTATCAGAAATTGTGAGCTAGTGTGTTATCCACATCTAGGTGTTTCTAATGATGATTATAGTTATTGATGAGTTTATTCACTTGAAACTGTTAAACGACATTTTTTTTTTAAAATATTGCTTGTGTTTCGACCCAAGTTTTGTCCTCTTTGTCGTAAGTACTTGTATCAATGCTGATTAGTTATCTTTTTTCTTTCGATTTTTGGCCTAGTTATATAATGTATGGATGTTGTTTGTCATAGCAATGATAGTGTTATGGTGATGGGCGAATAAGTTAATAAATTAATTGATTATATATGGTGGTTTAATTAATTAATAAACAGAGAAATCATGAAGGAGTACAGAGTTGAAGTGAAGAAACTGGCATGCAGAGTGATGGAAACAATGGATGAAACATTAGGCCTTCTGAAAGGGTACATGAAGAGTGCATTCAACGGCGGAGAAGGCGAAAATGCCGCCTTTTTTGGCACCAAGGTCAGCCACTACCCGTCCATGGAGGCCACGATCGAGCCATACTTTATTTGGAATATTAAAAACAACTTTGAAATATTTGCTTATTTTGTAAACTTTGTATGATTTATTTATTTTGTAAACAACTATTATCTACCTATATTAATGTTGTCAAAAACCATACTTTATTATTATATATGACACGTTATTGTATTAGTTATTATGATATGCTTGTTTGACATGATTGAGCAAGTAAATGGGTCGAAAATGGATAAAATTAATACATAATTAATATTAAAAAAATTACAACCAAACAATTTACCGAGGGAATACCGAGGGATTTTTCCGTCGGTAATTACCGACGGAAAAATCCCTCGGTATTCCCTCGGTAAATTGTTTGGTTGACGAAATCCAAAAATAGAAACTTACCGACGGAAATTTTTCCGTAGGAATTTACCGACGGAAAATCCCTCGGTAAATCCCTCGGTAAAAAGTGCTCCCGACGAATTCCGTCGACAATAAAATGGTAACGGAATTATCCCTCGGTAAAATTTACCGAGGGATAAAATCCGTCGGTGTATTCGTTTACCTACAAGCCATTTAGCAACAGACACAATCCATCGGTAATTCCGTCGGTAACTCATTTACCGACGGAAATTCATAGGTTTACCGATGGAAATTTCCGTCGGTAAACGCAGTGTTTTTTGTAGTGAGAGGTGAATGTATAATTGGGAATATATATGTTTTAACAAAATAAAATGACTACTATTGCTGTAATATTGGTCAAATTTGTTTATCTAATACATCACGTACATCCTAAAAGAATATACAATGTAATACATTAATTAAACAATGTAATGTACAAATACCATGTATGTAATGCATTAATTCCGATAATGAGTCTCACCATATTATATGCATTTACACTTTTATATTAATGCATCACATAAATCGTATTAATGCATCATAAATTTGTGCTCAGTACATCAAGTAGCAAATATGAATACAATATATGTAATGCATTAATTGTATAACACACTTTATAAATCATATTTGAGTGTAAATATATTAGTTGAATTTAATAAATTATAATTATAATTTAAGTAAGCTTTTCCAATTTTTTTTTTCTTTGTGGAAAAGATAGTTTTGCCGCTATAATTTGTCTTTGAGTTTTGCATCTTTAAGTTATACTAATATTTAAAGAAAAGAAATTACGTGAAATTTATTTAGTTTTTCGATACAATTTTTTTTCGAGTTTCTTAATGTCTTCAGGTTGAAGTTCGTAATTTTTTTATTTCCAAATGAACGATTTTTTTTAATAGAAAATATGTGTCATAGAGTTTTGACATAAACATGCTTCGTTTTTTTTAATAAGATTTACATTTTCAAATATCATATACGTAATGCATAAATCTATATAATAGAATGCACAAATATCATACACGTAATGCATTAATTGTAGTAATTAATGGATCTTTCTCTATTATGTGCATTTATAGTTTCATATTGATGCATCACATAAATCGTATTAATGCATCATAAAATTATGTTCAGAACATCCAGTAACAAACACGAATACGATATGCTTAGTGTTTTAATTGTATAAATACATACTTTATAAGTCTTATTTGTTGTTTATAAACCATAAATGAGGTGTACAAAACATTACTTGTTCCATATTTATTAAAAAAAACATTGATGCATCACAAAATGTGATATTGATGCATCACTTTACACTAATTAATGCATCACTTTACACTATTTTGTGCATTTCATTTTTACACTGAATAAAACAACGAAAATTACTATACTAACCTTACTTAAGTAAATAGATGTGGGTTGACCAAAATAAAGCGGGTTTGACTAATTAACTATGAGATTAAATCATATCCATAGATCTTATAGGATGGATGGCTTGGATTGGTTCCTAGTTCTCATATAAATAGGAGTTCCTATTTGATCCTCTTCCTATATATTATATATATATATATATATCATTGCTACATATTAATCTAGGTGCGGATGGGGTTTTGGATTGAAAAATACAAAAAAATCATTCTCAAACAATAGGAACCAATCAAAGCTGACTTGATTTAACTCGTCCATCGTTACACGTTAAACTTGAGGTAATTGTCCATCGAAAAGTATTTATCTATTGTTGAATTGGATCGTTGAGATCTTTATTTTTTAACTGGATTGGTTGGACTCCGACTGCCAAATACTCCAAATTTTTTGTTATATCTGCATGTAATGTTCGAGAAAACGGAAAGCAAAAGATATATTGCTCATTGTCATTGATTTGCTTTGCCATTATTTAATAAATGCTCAAATTGACAAAATTGTTTCTCTCTGATATGAGCCCGGTGATAAGAAAATTTAGGTTTTTTGCGTAATAATGTACCACAATTTATCCTAACTTTTCCCCCCATTTTCCCATAAAATTAAAAAAGGGTTTAATTAGTGGTGCATTGGATAATCATGAGATCAATTAAAGATTTCTCGCCCATCAATGCCTTTATGGATAGAACCCATCACACTTTATTTTTCAAATGTGATTTATCTCTATAATTATAGGTTTGCAGACTATTATACATGAACGGTGATAATCCATATGTGCACATAGTACTTGCAGCACGACATCCAAAAGAAAAGAAAAAAAAAAACACACTATTTTTGGACGCCAAACAAACCAAATTTCATAAATCATATGAAGAAAATACTTATAGAATCGAGAAGGCCCCCCATCCACAGAGCGAGTAAATATATAGAAAAACAAAAAACAAACCCGAAAAGTATAACGAAGGTATTGTACAAAAATATGTTAGTTAATGGTACTTATACACCTATTATCCATGTCATTGATCATACTTCGCCTTGCTGTGCACTCGTATTATTGATAATGAAGTGCAACTTAATTGATAAGACGCTTCCCCTCCAATTATAAGATTCAAAATTCGAGTCATATGTGCGTGTATTGAAATTTAAAAAAATTATAATAATCTGTCGCATTTAGTAGTAAATCAAAATTAATGGAACAATCAAGCTGACTAGATTTTACTTGTTTCTTTCCTTATTCTTTCACCACTAACTGACAAACAATCTAGCGCCGCACATCTTCACACATCAAAGAAATAACTATAGTGTAGGTATATTGGTCTAGCGGTAGTGTAATTAATGTTTGAAGCCAAAAATCTTGAGTTCAAGTTCAACTCTGACATGACCTTGAAAATTTAATGTACAATTACAAAAAAAAAAAAAAAAACTGTATTTTCCTTCCATTGATTCATTAACTGAAGTACCTATTTCTTTTTTATTACTACACTTTTTTTTTGAAATGGAGTACTTTTTATTTCTTAATAACATATTAATCCACATAAACTGTTTTTATCAACTGTTTTTAGAAAGCAATTTATAAAATAAGGAAATTAATAATCTTCAGAAATGAATTGCTTTCCCGAATACAGTAATTACCAATACATCGAAAAATATTACAAATTATTAATTAACTTTTGAAAACGATTATATATATACTATATATTGTAAAGACAAAACAAATTAAGAAAGTAAAATCCAAAAAAGGGTCGAAACTATACATAATAGAAACGTGCAAACCTTGCCCAGAAGACATTTAGGAAATCAACAAATTCAATTTCTTTTTAATTCGCAGAAAAACGTCGTAATAAACATTAAATTATGTAATGTCGTTTTACTGCGATGTGATAATTGTCATTTTAATTTCTGGACTTCCATCTATAAAAAGGGTATATCGTTTTTCATGTTTTTTACACACAGAGATCACGCTGAGTAAATATAGAAATTATAAATCAGAGGGAAATGCAGAACAAAACGTGTAATGCCGTGCGATTTGCCGTGACGGTTGCGGCAGCGGCGGTGATAGTGGCGGCTTCTCTTGGACATGCAGACCAGGGAACTGCTACTTTCTATACACCCCCTTATGTTCGTGAGTATTCTAACCTTTAAAAATAAAAATGTTCGAAATTTAAAATTTAAACTTCATCATTTACTTTACCACGATCATTTTTTCTATAGTTTAAGCCATGTCTTCTGTCAGCCCATGCTAAAATTGCTAGACCTGAATATAAATTATTGGGATATATACATACATATATATATATATATATATATATATATATAATGTAGGTATGCAGGGAAGGGATGGAGCTAAGATTTTAAAAGATGACAGGCGAAAGCCGCGAAACTATGTTTATGTATTTAAGCACATGCTTGAACGAAATTGCATTTATGTTTATAAAAGTGGGAAAAAAATATAGAATTCAACCTAATATAGTTCAAAACAAAAATGTGTAAACGATCGCTGGGATCGTTGGGCCTTGGTTCCACCCCGGTTTGTATAGCTAATGGTAAAGCTGTTTAATTTGATACTATAAGTTTAGCCTCATCCTGCCATGGCTACTCCAACGACGGCGTGATGATTGCGGCGGCGAGCGACGCGATTTGGGACAATAGAGCTGCGTGCGACAGAAAGTATAAAGTTACATGCAGCGGCGCTACTAACCAAGGCGACCCCCACCCTTGCACCGGCCAATCCGTCGTCGTTAGAATAGTCGACTACTGCCCACCGGGCTGCCGGGGCACCATTGATCTCTCTCAAGAAGCCTTCGCCATTATTGCCAATCCTGACGCCGGCAAAATCGACATTCAATTTCATCAGTAAGTCCATATATCTATATACACACACAAAAATTAACTTGCGTCACACTGTCTCATGGGTGACAACACTCATATTGGATCCAAACCTATATCTAATGGCATATTGGTAATTTTGCTGTTGTTCGGCAATGTTTGGATCCAAGCATGTGTATTGTCCGACGGATCTGACGTGTCACATGGTCCGACACAAGACTATCCCTGTATGTGTATGTGGGTGTGATTTTTCTTTCATCTTTAGTCCAATGTTTTTATTCTTTTGGTGCGGTGCTTGTTTTTCCTGCAGGGTTTGAAATGTTTCAGAGATTGATGGATGCGTGATGGCTAGCTATGAATAAGTGACCAGCACTTACTTGAACAATGAAGATGCATAAATAGAAATACGCCATGATATATGTTTGTGCATGGTATTAATTATGTTGTGTATTTGTATGATTCGAATCTAATGTGTGTAATTCGATCAGTTATAATCCGGTATGTATCATTTGCTACGAAGTATGGGATAAGACTTGATATGATTATCTGGAATATCTTAATACGTATAAAGAATTAATATTGTGTTTGGTACGTATGATGTATTAAATTATCTGCAAAACATATTAATTATGGTAAGAGGGTGAAATTATAGTAATTTATTCTTATATTTAGTTGCAGTATTATTTATACCACCTCATAGATGGTATAACATAATAACAACAATCGATAAAACTCATACGGACCTGAATTTTATAAAGGGCCGCATACTTTGAACCAAACAAGATATTAGGGTATATAATATATATTATACACCCTAATCATCCCTAATATATATAATTTAGTAGTATTAATATATATATTTGTATCTCGATCTACCACATCAGCACCGAGTGCTGTCAAAGTTAAACAAAGTTAGAAGTGTCTAGCTTTGGCCAGCCTCTCAAATTAATAAAAGGTCAATAATGTGTAATTGCATGGCCTAATAATTAACTAATAGGATAAAATATATGGACAAGCTAATCAGTAGTCATATCTCCATTAAAGAAATTTTTACCTAATTTTTTCTTTTGAAAATCAACTCTAGTCACAAATTGTATTATATATTATATATCTTGATTTATTTACAGTGACGGAAGTCAATATATAGCAATTAAAAGTTAAATTTAATTAAGGTGTTAGTGTTTGGAAGTCGGACTGTCTATCTTAACTTTTTTATATTATACACATGCCGATTTGGCTTGATTTTTGAAATTTATCCTCTTCTAAAAAAATTAATGTTTTATCGCAAACTAATATTACACATGTATAGTTGGACCAATTTATGCATCTATAAACTTGTCATAATTATTACTTCTAGCGGCAGAAGATATTACAGAAGTAGAATCTTTTTTTCGAGACGATATACTCTTTTACAATATAGTATCATTCTACATCTTTATTTATGCATTATCTATACATGTCATATGTATTGAATGACAATATGATCTTACACGTTATTTTACTAATACTGACAAGTTAGTAAAGGTAAGCAACACGGTTGGTAACTTGAAAATCCGATTGGATCCTTTACAGCCAATGGGAATACTTCTTGAGAAGCTTATTTTTCTTGGTGAAATTCGAGCTTGTGAATCCGATGGCTTAGACTCTGCAAATTGCCAAATTACAACATCATGAAAATAAATTATATGTCAGCAAATAACTCATCAAAGAGTACTGTAACTCAATGGATGAAAACAAAAATTAAGACAACGCTAAAAAAACAAGAGAATTAAAATATTTGAAAAAAAATAAATAAATTAAACGATCACCATCACCAGGCAACGACATTAAACAGTATTGATCTTAATTAATTACATGGTAGCTAGTTAGAAACTAATTCTCACAAACAAATTAATTAAACTACACAACTGATAGTTGCAGCATGTCCCAAATGCATATATATATATATATATATATATATATATACTTAACGCAAATTAAACACCCTTTAATTTGCAGTTGCAGTATAAAATTAGTACAGATTATAGCATCAGCTTAGGAATTTCTTATTATTCATTAATAAAAGACTTGTTAATTTGTGTAATTAAGTTTGTTTAAACACGTATCATAATAAAATAATATGTGGCTTACTTGACATAGTGAATACGAATTACGCCAGCATCAAGATTGCCAATCTTGCGGAAGGCTTGTTTGGAGAGGTCAAGCTGATCATCTGCGCAATCAGGGCAAAGATCCACAATTTTAACCGTAACATGGCCGCCCCGGCACGGTTTGTCGCCGTGGTTGGTGCCACCTGTGCACCGTATTTTGTACTTTTGGCCACAAGCATGCCCACCACCGTATAATTTAGGGTTAGCCGCCGCGATCATTGTACCCTGTTTCTTGTTTTCATAGCATGCCGATGCTTAAAAATAAATAAAGAATTAAAAAAATGTAGTTAGATCAGAAATAATATATAGTTATATGAATAAGGAATGTAGAGAGAGCACATATCTAGATATATATTTAATTGCTATTTTGATTTACTGCCCTTAATTATTATTTTATGTAATTAAAGAGAGCGACTTACGAGTATAGTCCGTGTAAAAAGATGCTTTTCCTGATTTGGCAGAGGCTACGTGATTAAGGACCGAAACGATAATTAACATGATCATTACACGAGGGATTGCCATTTATATATTTGTTAATTATTAACAAATAGGAAAATCTGAGTATCAAATGTGTAGAATATGTTGTGCGTGCTACGTAATTAAAAGTAATGGCCTTTATATAGGCGTTGGTCCGGATCATCTTTGTCGAAATACTTGAACATTTAACGTTTTTCTTGTCTACATTAGTAATTAAGTGAACTATGTTACTTCATATTATAATTACCTTCGTCATTATTCTACAAAACAATAATTACGTAATTTGTCGTTTAATTTTACATGCTCGCAACTGAAAACAAATCAAAAAGAAGAAAGAAAGAAAGAAATAATATTTCATGCATGGAATAATATACTGCAAACCTCTAATTGTAACTATACATTATTTTTGTTATCTCAATCTACTAATTATATATTATAAGGTGATCAGTTAAACGCCAATATCTTAAACTTAATTACTTAACAAGCGAAGGATTTATTTCTCTAATTCATCTTCTTTGTAGACTTTTTATTTATTTATTTATTTTTTCGTTCGTAGGCTTTTGATATCCCCAAAGTGGACGTACCTTACAAAGATAACATGGATTATTGGAAGCAATTCGTAATTTTGTTTGGTAAAATATATGATGCCAAAAATTTGTCGGGAAAAATAGTTTCCACTATTAAACCTAGGTTTTGACGGTTAATTAATCGAATGTGATGAATGTTTGCATCAATCACAATCCACATTGTTGATTTTATCTGCACGCTGTAAAAATATTTATCTGATATGTCGAACTCTATAGCATTTTGATTGGTCCATCAAAATTCTCGCAATTATTTTATTTAACGAAGACGATAAATTGATCTCTGGATTTCATCATATTTAAAGGAGTAAATCCCATGTATAATTAATATTAATTCCAAAAAGTTATAATATTATTGAAGGCAAGTGCGTCGTCCTAAACTAATGGAAACAGAAGTTATTTTGCTCCAACCGTATTCTTGCTAATTGAAGCTTTGTGATACCAGAATCAACTTAATTAGATCCTCTGATCCTGTAGCTAGACTTTAGATTAGAATTGATAATTATCGTAAGCAATAAATAGATCAGAATATATCTTACTGAAATTATACGGTAATATAGTTCTCTTATACGTAATATATGTTCAGCTCTATATATAAGATTGTTGAATTTATCTCAACTGAAAATAATTGTGTGTAAAGAGTCACACTCCCCTGCGGTTGACCATACGATGAGGTTGGTCTTTTTTTTTTAATTAATTAGTTTGGGATTAATAATTTCTAATTAAAATTAGCTAAGAAAATGAATAAATAAGAAAAAATCAACTTAACTGATCCTGTAGCTAGGCTTTCGATTATAATATAATATCGTAAGCAATAAATAGATCAGAATCGAAACTAATTATAATATAATATCGTAAGCAATAAATCGATCAGAATATATCTTAATGAAATTACACGGTAATATAGTTCTTATACGTAATATATGTTCAGCTCTATATATAAGATTGATGAATTTATTCAACTGAAAATAATTGTGTGTAAAGAGGCACACTCCCCCGCGGTTGACCATACGGTAAGGCTGGTCTTTTTTTTATTAATTAATTTGAGATTATTAATTTCTAATTAAAATTAGTTAAGAAAATGAATAAATAAGAAAAAACCAAAATAAAATTTAAAAAAAATTAAAAGTAAGACTGACACGTGAGATGCATACGCCCTTAAATTTTTATTTTTATTTTAAATGGCAGGTGCATACATCTCACGATCGTGATGCGTGAGATGCACGCTCCTAGATTTCACGTCTGAAATGTGCGAATAGTGTGTGATTGACTGCACATGAGTTTTTGTGTTTCGTAAAATATCCCAATCAATATAATTAATTGGGAAAAGGTGCAAATACCCCCCTCATGTTGGCAGCGCCGGGCAAATACCCTCCTGAACTTTGTTTAGGTGCAAATTCACCCTTCCCTAAAGTTTTCGGGTGCAATTACCCCCTCGTCGTGACGGAAACTACACTTTCATTGACAAAAAAATATTTTTGATTCATTTTTATTCTTGTGGACCCTTACAATTTCCAACGGTTATATACTACATAATTGGTGCTAAAAGCTCAAATTAAGAAAAAAAATATTTCGAACCCTAGCTCACAACTATCAAAATTCAGGTGAAGTTCTCCAATAATTTGCACGAAAAAGGATGACGGACCACTTGAAGAATATGAGATTATCAATGTCAACAACAAATAGTTGGCTTGGATTGCAAATTATTAGAGAGCTTCGCCTGAGTTTTGATAGTTGTGAGCTAGGGTTCGAAACAAATTTTATCCTAATTTGAGTTTATAGCACCAATTAATTCTTGGAAATTGTAAGAGTCCACAAGAATAAAAATGAATCAAAAATATTTTTTTTGCCAACGAAAGTGTAGTTTCCGTTACGGCGGGGGTAATTGCACCCGAAAACTTTAGGGAATGGTGAATTTGCACCTAAACAAAGTTTATGGGGATATTTGTCCGGCGCTGCCAACATGAGGGGGGTATTTGTACCTTTTCCCTAATTAATTCAATATATATTTTCCATGAGATAACACCAATTTCGTTATCTGATACCTGAGATTGATTGTATTGAATTGTGGGTTTGCTGGCTGACAATCCTCGTTTTTTCAATGTGCATGGCCCAATAACTATACCCATTTACACAAATTAAATTAAAGCCCATCAACTTTGATGTATATTTTCCCCATTCACGGTTTATACTTTATACTAGCCAAGTATTAGATAATTTACAACTCTAAATATGAAAACCATTGCTTCTTCTTAATTTTAGTATTTTATGTATACTATATATATTTTGCACCCCCCCCACACACACACATATATTTTCATGCATGATGAGAATAAGTTTTCATTTGGAGTTATTTATTCAATCTATTGAGACAAAGCGTCACGTACACATAATACATGTTATTGCCATCAGAAATTAGTGGTGGATATATATTAAAACTCCTAAAACTTTTGAAAACATTTTTCTCCTTCATGCTGAATTTTTCACAAAACCCTAAGCACGTCTCCTCTTAGATCTTTAATTAATCCTGCAAAATACACAAATAAACAGTTACAATCTTAATTAAATGAATGATTAATTGGGCCTATGCTAAAAAAAAATCTTCGTAATTGGATATGTAGGGAGAAATTTCCCGCACGAGCTAGAATATTCAATGGTGAGTTAAGGAAAGTCTTAATCAACACACATTAAAATAGCATATGAGATTCTCAGTTGGAAAGTTGTATTTCACCTCTCATCCTAACCCTCAATTTCCGCCACGTGTCTAAATAATTCCTTAAATTTTTCTTATACAGTTAGGAAAACTTTTAACAATAATACAGTAAAACTGTAATAAAAAAAATAAAATATCATTTTAAATAGAGGATCTCGTGTGTGAAATTTATAACTTACTGATTGTAGTCAATTTTGATAATCCCAGCTACGGGGTTAGCAATCGATGCAAAGGCTTCTCTGGAGAGATCTAGGGTTCCGCCACATCCGGGGCAGTGATCGACGATTTTCACCACCACGCTCTGCCCCGTGCATGGATGCGGAACTGGATTTGTAGGTCCAGTGCATGTAACGTTAAATACTTTGCCACAAATAGCTCCATTTCCCCATAGAGGATCACTAGCTGCAGCTATCATGACTCCAAAATCTTTGTTCCCATAACATGCTGAAGCTGCAACCAACAAATATAGGGAATTTATGATATCTCAATATATATGTCTATTATAATCATATACTGTAATATATTTTTGGGCATATATAAATTAACTTGTAAGTACATTTTAATTTTTCCTTTATGAAGTAAAAGAGATTTATTAACATACGAACGTATTGTGTGTAGAAAGTTGCTGTTCCTGGTGTAGCCAAAGCCATTGACAATAAACAACCAATAATGCCAAAAATAATTGTGAGACTCAATTGGAAGGCCATTTTTGTTGTTTTCTTGTAATATGGAAAACTCTTCTCCAAGATTAATTTTGTTCTTGACTACTTATACAAAATTACATTGTCATTTTATAGTAGAAATTTGTTGGGTGAAAACCCTATCCAAAATCGAATGGCATGAGTTCATGTGAATTAAATGAATTGTATTAGTATAACCCAGTAGCATCCATATTTTGTAATATTTTGCACATATATATTCAGAATAAATATATATAATACCACAGTATTTTATTTATATTTTTTATAGTATATATATATATATATATATTTAAACTCCCTTCAAAAATATATATATTTATATATTTAATATAATTATATTTCTTTTGGACACTTTTGTCTTAAATATATATATATATATATATATTAGTATATAGATATATATAATCTCAATAATGATATTTAAAATACTATAGTATAGTATTATATACCATATTTATATTCGTTATATATATGCAAAATATTACAATATAGTATAGGTTTTGTTATATATGTATTCTCAATAAAATTATGCAAAATTTATCAATCTATACACAAAATATTATATTCTCATTAAATATATGCAAAATAATACTCCTTCAATCCCATTGATAATGTCTCATATTCATTTTTAGTATGTCCCATTTATAATGTCTCATTCCAAAAATGAAAATAATTTTATATCTTTTTACCATTATTCTAAATAACTGTGCTTAAAAGTTATGGTACATTATCAATGAGATTGATGAAAACATTATATATATGTATTAATGTATGTATTTATTGACACAAAATATAGTAAATATATATTATAAAAATAATTGAGAATCGAAGGAGAGAGAGAGGTAGGATTGATGTTGGGGAAGTTCCAATTGCAAAAATTGAAAAGTTCATGTATTAATTCGTAAAGCTTCAAATTAAAGTCAGATTAAAATCGCGAAAAATATCAAAGTTCGTAATTTATTTGGGCAATGGCCTGTAGGCAAACATCAATTCACATATAATTAATTGTGTGTTGAAGATATTATGAATTGTGGAAGTTGGACTGAGAATTATATTTTCCACATCCATGATGTATGATTTGTACTGAAGATCGTAACGAAGAAATACATATCTTCTCAGAAGACTTTTCTTGGAGAATTCTAAGCCACAACTTTTAATTTCAAAGATGATCAATAAATCTAATTAAGGAACTCAATAATCAATATTAAGATCATCTCGTAGAATTTTAGTCCTAATCCAAGGGTCATGAACAGATTGGAAGATTCGATTCTGTATTTTTTCTTTTTTTTTAATTCTCAATCCTGTGAAATTTGTCATTTTCACATGTTTTGGTATGTTTGTGCGGAAACTCGTAGGAAAAATTTTGAACTGGAAAAGATGAATAAAAAAGAAAAAGAAAAGGGAACGAAGAATAAGCAGACAACTTCGAAACCCAGCACGTTATTTTCGTTCATTAATTAGAAAAGATTGTGTGGGTATACGTTTTTTTTCAGGGAAAAGATTTTTGGACACTAGGTGGTTGGCCACTTATGGCATTTTTGTAAATATTTGGACTTGTTAATTAATTTAATAAAAATCGAAAATTATGCTATATTATGGATTGTCTAATTTACCCTTTACCGCTATAATCTAGGAGATTAATTCAAATTTTGAATTTGAAATTTCAAAATTCGAATGTTATTTTATTTTCGGAATTCTTTTGTGATTGATTATTATCCATAATTAATTTTTGATTTTATTTCCATTATTATACCTAATTTCCACCAAATTAGGGATTCTTCAAAATTAAATCATATTTCGAAATTTATTATATTTTCGGTATTATTTTGTGATTGATTTTTTATCCATAATTAATTTTTGATTTTGTTCCATTATTATACCTAATTTCCACCGAATTAGGGATTCTTCAAAATTAAATCATATTTCGAAATTTATTATATTTTCGGTATTATTTTGTGATTGATTATTATCCATAATTAATTTTTGATTTTATTTCCATTATTATACCTAATTTCCACCAAATTAGAGATTCTTCAAAATTAAATCCATATTTCGAATTTTATTTTATTTTGGATATTATTTTGTGATTGATTTTTATCCATAATTAATTTTCGATTTTGTTTCCATTATTATACCTAATTTCCACCAAATTAGGGATTCTTCAAAATTAAATCATATTTCGAATTTTAGTTTATTTTCAAAATTATTTTGTGTTTTGTGGAGGGAAATATAATCCTAATATAATCGCACTAATTTAGGACCTAATTCGTGGGAGGGAAAAAATATTATCCTAATATAATTCCACTAATTTAGGAACTAATACATGGGAGGGAAATAATTACTTAGGCGATAGATATTTTGTATAGTATTTCCAAGGAATATTATTTTTTTTAATTTTAAATTCATTATAGTAATCGAAATTAAATTAAATTAAATTAAAATTAAATACTATACATTGAAATCGAATTAATCTACTTTAATTGAGAAAAAAATATTTGATTTAATTTAATTTATTTTCTTTAATATTCAACTTGTAGTCGGAATATTATGAAATTGAATTAATGAAATTTCATTTGCTTTATAAATATTAATTAGAAAAAAAATATATGTTGCTATATTAAATCTAATTAAATATAAAATGTATTAATTTTTTTTTAATTATTTATTGCGGTAGGAATATTATGAAATCGATTTAATATCATTTTAATAGCATTATATATATTAATTGACATAAAAAAGATTTTTTCTAAAATAAATATTTAATAATTTTATAAATAAATTTCGGCCATTTTGGAGGGGAAAAAAAGAGAGGGAGAAATAATGTAGATAGATTTGGCGCCTAAATGAAAGATTATGGAGGGAAATTAGATTGGGGATATAATTGACACAACAAAAATACTAAAAAAACCGACCAAAAATAACAAATGAGCCGACCGTTTTTTGGCAAAAAAACCGGATGGTGGCTGGCCACCGGGTGGCCGAATATCACTACCCTTTTTTTCAACTTCAACCTAAATTTTGTGTAAATCTAATCAATTTTGATTAAAATTCTATGTTGAATTTTCTGCGCCGGCGGCAGATTGTCGTGTTCAATTAAATGAATCTCGTACAAAATATTTAATTCCTTCACTTTCTATGACCGCAACTCAAGGGGATTAGTAAGTTTTCACTCAAGGTCTAACTCTGCTATATTAATTATTTGCTCAATTAATTACTTGCAACAATATATTCTTGGGATGTTTTTTGTTTTCCCTTTTTTTTCATGTTAAATCATTATGTCCCAAAAATAAATATTACGACGCGAATAGTTTGTAAACTCCCAATTTAATATAGGACAATTTTGTGTTTAATTTTTCATCACCCAGTAGAACTAGTAGAGGGTTATATGGTGTCTTAGTCTTAGACGCCAAGGTTGGGTCTAAAGGTTGGGCTATTTAGGACTTATTATTTTCATCCTTGAATTTTATGTAATAAGTCAAAAGTAGAAAATGAATCAAAGAAAACTGGCTTTTAACCAAGATAATTGGGTTAATATCATTATCTATCTCATTTTTGGCGTTTTTTCAATTATATATCACAATCTTTATAAATTCTATTATCAGAACAATGAAACGACTTTTGAAACTTACAATTGATCGATGCTATTGAACCCACAATTTATGTTATCCGTCCATGTTTTTAATTTTGTGTCTGACTTCCGGTGACAAAGTAATTGAGCTTGAAAGTTTACGCAATGGAGAAACAGACGTCCGACAACAAAAAATGAAAATATGAGCTAGCGGCCGGACAAGCCAGATTGTGAGTATTGACAGTTGTCAGTCGTTTTTTAGTTTCAAGAGGTCTTCCATTGTTCTACTCATGATATATATAATTGATACACATTAAAAGGATACTCCCTCTGTCCCGGATTAATAGTGTGGTGCGGAGAGTGCGACACACGCTTAAATGTTTGTTGAGTGGGTAATGGATCCACATATTTGATTTGTTGTATTTAATTTGTTATGAGGTATAAAATATTATAAAGTTAGTGGGGTCATTTCCATTTATAGAAACACCACATTTATAAGGAACGACTCAAAATAACAAATTAATCACACTTTTAGGGATGGAGGGAGTAGCATAAAATTAGTAAGTTTTTAAATGTTGGATGGAGTTGAAATTAAAAGAAGCTTAACGGTAAAGATTGCGATAGTATTAATTAATTCAAGATAATAATACTGCGAAGCTCCCAGCCGATAACGAAAATTAAAATCAAACTATTCCACGATATGCATTTGCCAAATAAATCAACTTAATTATCTAGAAAGTTATTCCCCGCAGACTAAGGCATTAGTTAATTAACGTGCGTTGACTGCTAACGAAGAAACTACATGACCTAAATTTTCTATAAATAGAGCCACATTTTTAAGAAATTAATACACCCAAGTTTAAATCTTCAGTGAAATTATAACTTAAAACCTAAATCAGAAATGGCTTTCCAACGAATCATAATCTTCACACTTGCTGCAGCTAGCTTGATTTCCATGGCGTATGCCATTGCTGGAACCGCCACTTACTATAGCCCTATTGTCCGTAAGTCAATTCTCTCTCTCTCTCTCTCTCTCTCTCTCTCTCCTTCCTTTGAATTAATGATGACGTTTATTTATGTATGAATTACAGCATCGTCATGCTACGGTTTTGAAGACAAAGGCCAGTTTGTAGCAGCTGCTAATCCTGCACTGTTCAACAATCGTGCAGCGTGCGGGTGGAGATACACGGTGCGGTGCACCGGACCCACCAACGCTGGCGTTCCGCAACCGTGCCGCAACGGCGAGATCACCGTCACCATCGTTGATCTCTGCCCGGGATGTGCCAACGACCAGATCGATCTCGGCCAGCAAGCTTTCAACGCAATTGCTGACCCTAACGCCGGAAGAGTCCGAATTGAATATAACCGGTCAGAAACAATCTTCTTCTAGTGCTATTATATATCCACTACTTTTTCTTAATTTGTTTGCGTTACTTAAAAATTAATATATATTGATAAATTTGCTGTTAATTTTGCAGGGTCTGATTGAGAGATGAAGAATGAACATTTTCGAATATCCATGAATAAGATCTAATTTATATATAGATAATTTCCCTTGTGGTTGTGGAGTATGTTTGTGGTGATTGATATACACAACGTACAATTTCTTGTTGAAGAATAAATGGCAGGGATATTTGTAATACATACAAAAAGTGGCCTTTAATTTGAAATATGAGGACTACATGTAATAGTCTCTTTATTTGAAATAAAGATTATATAACTTTGTTTACTTGATAGTTTTTAGTTTTATCTATATATTCTTTCTAATATTATTGAACTATATATGGATGTGAAAAGTTATATATGAATGAATGCATGCCTAGTCGAAAATCCAAATGCATATATATAAGGATCATCTTATGAACATGAACATGACCATCGGTAGTACGCTTCAATTCCAAATTATTTTTTGGCATTTTAATTTTTTCAACTTTTGAGATGTTCTATTTTGTGTTTCGTTCATCAAGACTGCTATACAAAATTGAGACCAATATTCTCATGATTTCAAAACATTAAAAAGTTGTAGCGTTGAGAAATTTTCGATTGTCTACCATGGGTCACAAGACATTAGAGTTAGTCTTCCACATAAACTAACCATATATCTCCAAGGCGGTCATTTTACCATGATAGTTCTAATTGGAAATTAATAAATTCTAAATAAATCCTAATTAAAGATTAATTAAGAAAAAAATTTCAAAAAAAAAATTAAAAGAAAAAAAAATCTGCGTGCGTGCGGTAAAAAAAATAAATAAATAAGGCAGGTGCATTTAATCCACTCACGCGCCTGCTATACGTGCCTTTTATGGCGCGTGTATTATCCCTTATTTATGGTCGCTTGAGCTGCACACGTTCGAGATGCGGCTGGGTTTGTGTGATCGGTCGTGCATGATTTTTTGTGATAAGTTTAATGGTGTAATATATGTACATGTCAAATAAAAAAGTGTTGCTAGATACACTTTGAGTGTTCTTTTCATTTCATTTTGTTTTTTTAAACCACTTTGAGTTTTCTTTACAGTGCGTAACGAAATTTTAAGGCCGGCTCTGCTGTAAAAAAAATTAGAACAAGTAGTAGAAAGAAACCCAAATAACAAACCGACAAAACGAGTGTGGGCCGTTACTTGGATACGGTTTTATGGAGATGGTATAATTAATTCAATCGTCAAATTTATTGGAAGAGAGTCTGGGCTTTTGATTTGGGCTCTTTATTTGGAGAAAGCCAAATTTTCAGTATGATTATGTTCGTGTATTATAAATCTCCCAAATTTATTTGCATAGCGTTGTTCATCATTGCATAGCGTTGTTCATCATCGTACGCTTTATATCCACGTCACAAAATGGGTCTTTATAGCAGCATGGAATTTCAGAAAAAAAGAAAGCCTTTGAATTTTGATTCTCCTTTCCTGCTAGACTAGACATCTAGTCAAACAAACTACACGAATTATTATAAAAAGGAAAAAATGCATGTAAATAAATGAATTTTGGTTAGACTTTTATTTTGTACACGATTTTTGAATTATTTCTGTAAAATCACCAATTTTTGAAATTGTTCAATTTTTTCACGATTCACTATTTCGATAAAATTGAAACTGACACGACAATAAAAAATGAAATAAAATTAATCATCAATTGAAACTCAACATGTAAAAATAAAATAAAATAATAAAATTTAAATTTCTCCCTCTATCCCCCGCCCGCGCGATGTCTTCTCCGGCAACACCCCCCTTCTCTCTCTCTCTATTCTCAGACGACACACCCCACACAATCTCCCCTCTTCAATCCTCACCATCCCCCACCATATTCAACCGCGGCCCATCACCTAAAATCCTTCATATCTCTCTTTCTTCAACATTTCATGTCAAATTTGTATTTATACACTTGCATGATTTGGACTGTCATGTCAGATTCAATTTCCCCAAAATGGCAAATTGAGGAAAAATTGAATAAATTTAAAAGTTAATGATTTTATAGAGAAAATTTAAAAGTTATGTGCAAGGTGAAAGATGGATCAAAGTTTCTGCATTTTCTCTTATAAAAAAGGTTAAACACCTGATAAAAAGAGAATGAATCCAGAATTAAAAAATCAAAGCTCTATAGCTAGTCAAAATAGGTTGGTTATTATATTGATATTTGGCTCTGCCTTAGATGAAGCGTACTTTGAATATGGTTGTATAATTAGAGTTGGCAACCTCAAATCGCACACAAACAATAGTCTTCATCAATTATAAGACATGGGCAACTGAAAAAAAAAGATCATCTGTTTGACTTCAAAACTAATATTAATTCTCATTCAAATGCAGAATTATTATATATCCAAATCCAAATTCAAATTCTAGTGATCGACGACCATCTTTTTCCTTATAAAAGAACGAACACTAATCCAAGCCCCTAAAATCAAAATCCCCAAATCATGAAGGATATGAGAATTTATTCGCTAACTTTAATTCTCATCCTCATTTTCTTCTTCTCAGCAACTTGTGCTGACGAACACCTCCATTTTCTGGAATGTCTTTCACAAAAATCCCACAACAACTCCTCCATCTCCAATCTCGTCTTCACCCCACGCAATTCTTCTTACACTTCTGTCCTACAATTTTCCATCCAAAACCTAAGATTCCGGTCGGAATCCACCTCCAAACCACAACTAATCATAACCCCACACCTCGAATCCCAAATCCCACCAATCATATATTGCGCCAAAAAAACCAACCTCCAAATCCGAACTCGAAGCGGCGGCCATGACTTCGAGGGACTATCTTACGTCGCACAAGTCCCATTTCTCATCATAGACTTAATCAATCTCAGTGACATCAAAGTCGACGTCGCCGCCAAAGCCGCATGGGTCCAAGCCGGCGCCACCATCGGCACATTATACTACAAGATCGCCGAGAAAAGCCCGCTTCTTGGATTTCCGGCTGGCAGCTGCCTCACCGTCGGCGTCGGCGGCCACTTCAGCGGTGGAGGCTACGGCACGCTGCTGCGTAAACACGGCTTGGCCGCTGATCATATCGTCGATGCGAGAATAGTCGACGCTAGAGGCCGAATTCTCGACAGAAAATCGATGGGCGAAGATCTGTTCTGGGCCATCAGAGGCGGCGGCGGCGCTAGCTTCGGCGTGATTCTTGCATGGAAGGTGGGATTGGTGGATGTTCCTGAAAAAGTTACTGTTTTCAGGATTCAGAGGAGTTCGGAGCAAAATGCAACTCAACTCGTTCACCGCTGGCAACATGTTGCACCGAATTTCGATAAAGATTTGTTCGTCGGAGTTCTAGTAGGCTCCGGCGAAGACGAGAGGAAGAAGACGACGATACATGCTAATTTCTTCTCACTTTTCCTCGGCGGGATCGAGAAATTATTTCCGTTGATGCAAGAAAGTTTTCCCGAGCTAAGGTTAGTGAGAGAAGACTACGCCGAGATGAGTTGGATCGAGTCGACGCTATATATCGCCGGATTCCCCATAGAATCACGTGAAATTTTGCTGAAGAGGAGCGATCCCAGTGTGAGAAACTTCAAATCTAAATCAGATTATGTGCAGAAACCGATACCCGAATACGGGTTGGAAGGTATCTGGCGACAGTTATTCGAACCAGAGGCGGCGGCGGCTCTGGTCTTATTGATGCCGTACGGAGGGAGAATGGCGGAGATTTCGGAATCTGCTGTTCCGTTTCCTCATAGGGGTGGTAATTTGTACGAGATTGCTCCGGTGGTGTATTGGGATGAAGATGAAGATGAAGGTGGGGATTCGGAGAGGTATATAGGTTGGATCAGAAGGCTTCAGAGCTATTTGACTCCTTATGTTTCGACTTCTCCGAGGTCTGCGTACTTCAACTACAGAGATCTTGATCTCGGCGTTAATAGAAATGGACGGAAGACGAGTTATGCCCGTGCCAGAGTTTGGGGAGTTAGATATTTCAAGAACAATTTCGATCGTCTTGTTAGAGTGAAAACCCTAGTTGATCCCAAGAATTTTTTCAGGAATGTACAGAGCATTCCGCCACTGCACTCTCCAAGTGAAAAGTAGCAGAGAAATAGGACATTTATTATTTGAGATAGGGGTTGGAGGAAATACCCATTTACACATCGTTTAATGTCTCTCGCTCCTAGATCAAATTTGTATTGGGAGATACAAAAATAGTTAATAAAATAAGGGTTGGAGGAAGCAGCCATTTATTTTCGGTTTCATGAAAATAGTTAATAAAATCTACATCACGTAATATATAGTCTTAATACTCATATATGGCCATTTTTCATAAAACTAGAAGTTATATGTCCCTAGTTCATAAAGTAGAAGTTTTATGGCCATTTTGGGGTTAAATGACATAAATATCCTTGCACATGTGAGAGAAAGTTGGTGATGTTGACCTTTTCTTATTAATAAATAAAATATCACTTTCTCTCACTCCTTTTAAGTCAATTGCTGCTATCTTCTCTCTCTTCTTTATTTTTTCAATTTTTCTCTCTCTTCTTTACATGGAGCGATCGCCCACACACACACACGCATATATAAAGAAGAGCGACCGCCCACACACACACACACGCATATATATATATATATATATATATATATATATATATATATATATACACACACAGTGGCAGATAAAAATTGAGAGGACATGCAGGTACTGAATTGAAGAGGAATTTAAGGTAAAAAAAGGACACCAACATAAATGAAGGTACTTTAATTCAATTTCTTGTAAGAGAGTTGTTGGAGCTTCATTGAATATGGCTGCCCACATAAACTTATAAGGCTATGAAACAGTACAAAATGACTCAATCTAACAACTAAAATACAAAATTTGTGTCCTTGTTTGTGCCCCAAATATTCACGCAAAGTCGAAGAAAATAGAAGCGAAAGATCCATCGTAAATAAGCGTTTCTTATTTCTTAACTTACTAAGAGTACGTACACAATCTCTTTCGTAAACAAAAATAAAAAAAATCTGGGTTGTTCTTCGCGACTCGATGGTGAACTCGATCGTTAACTCGATCGAGCTCTTAGCTACACGATCGAGCTGGCTTGATGGATAAGACTCGATGGAAAACTCGATCGTTAACTCGATCGAGTTCTTAGCTACACGATCGAACTGGGTTGATAAATGAAACGAGACTCGATGGAAAACTCGATCAATAACTCGATCGCGTTGTTAGCTACACGATCGAGATTTCTTACAAATACATGATTTTTTTAAAAATAATTCTTTGAAATGAATATTTGTCACATGTTAATGAACACGTGTAAGATGAGAATTTGTAATTCGTAATTTTGCATGATTTATATATGACATGATTTTTATTTAAATTCGAATTTCAATGAATTTAGGATTTTAGGGTTTAATGGATATGCAAATATGAAAATACGTGACAAATGCATGATTAGGGTTAGGTTTTTTAGTACTAGAGTTTTAGGATTTGGGTTCATGACTACTCGATGGTTGACTCGACCGAGTACTCGATCGAGTCAACCATCGAGTAGCAGGCAGACTTTTCAAAATCTCCTAGTTTTTTATTTAATTTTCATGTTAGGTCAGTCTCATTTCAATACAATGCATATGATAGTATAACTGACATGATTTTTTTGTATCTACAGATGTCATCGTGGCAACGTATTCTTATACGACATGCTGGTCGTTGGGAGGGATCGGAATACGAGGTGGAGATAATGTTGTTGTGTTCATGGCAAAGGATCGGATCGGTCGTGATCGCCTTATGCATCGATTAGAGATGCTATGTGTCGTCCATCGAGCGCCGATTTATCGGTTTTTTATTTAACGGGCACAAGTCGACGGAGAGAAATTAAAGGTTTCTTTGAAGAGTGATACCGATTTATTTAGATTGCTTTACGAGCAAAAGGAGAATCCAGTGGTTTATGTAATCGATCGAGAGCAATTTTGTACTCCCAATGTGAACGTGGGAGGTAGCAGCTCGGCGCCCAAACACAACAACATGCCTCCACCTTCACCTGAATGTGAGACAACTTCTTCACACGATGAGCCCGATGTTTCAGACGAAGATGAAGAATATAACACTCGTGCCGATTTGCTTCGAGAGTGTGACTACCGAGTTTATTGCTTGGATTCGTCACCGGGCAAACTTGAAAATATTTTAAGGCAAAGAAACTTCTCATCCGACCATCAGTGCTAGTCGAGAGGAAAGACGCCGGAGATGATGATGTAGAGCGTATACTACGCAATTGGATTATTCCGGTTCCAGAATTCGACAATACAACAACATTAGGATGGAAAGAAGTACTTGCACCAGACATCGGCCGACTCGTAAAGGGTTCCACATTTCTGACCAAGAATGAATTGAAAATTATGGTTGGAATATATCACATGGAAAATCGAGTTGAATACACCACCGTACGTTCCAGCAAGACGCGTTTAGCTTACATGTGCAAGCATAGCGATACTTGTACGTTTAAGATGCATGCCATAAAGGGTGAATCGATTTGGAGGATTACAAATGTTACATTGGCTCATAGTTGCTTTACAGACTTGGATCGAAGGGTGGAAAGACAAGTGACTGCACTAGTTGCAGCTAATTACTTTTCCCGTAAATTGGTTGACGAGGGGGTCGCTTTGAAGCCGAAAGAGATGATCGAAGAGATGCGTCGATTGTATGGCATTCAAATGTCATACAACATTACTCTGCGGGCGAGAAACCTAGCTATAGACATGACGTATGGTGACTTCGAAAGGTCGTATCAGAGGATCCCATCGTATCTGTACTTGTTGAGGGAACGTAACCCCGAGACAGTATATGACTACGTACAACTCATGAAGGCGTGTTCCTTTACATGTTCGTTGCCCTTGGGCAGTGTATTCGTGCCTTTCAGCATCTGCGTCCGATTATTACTGTGGATGGGACCCATTTGAAATGAATGAACAAAGGCATTTTATTTTTTGCCGTCGCGAAGGACGGGAATGAACAAATCTTCCCTCTTGCAATTGGGTTGGGTCCGATAGAGAACGATGACTCGTGGAAATGGTTTCTCTCTAACCTGCGCAGGTGCTACAACCCGCCTGAAGATCTACTAATTGTGTCAGACCAGCACAAGAGTATCGAAAATGCCATTAGGTTCGTCTATCCAAATGCATCGCATGGTTTGTGTTATCACCACCTGTATAAAAATATGACACGAATTGGGAAGGATGCATTATCCCAGTTCAAGAATGCGGCATACGCTTATCGGGTTGAGACTTTTGAAAAATACTTTTCAGAGTTGGAGTCGAATAGTCCTAGTGCTCACGGTCGACTTTCCCATATTGGGGTTGAGAGGTGGGCTAGGTCGAAATGTCCAGTACCTAGGTACAGTTGCTTGACCTCCAATGCTGCCGAGGTCTTGAATAATCGTTTATTGTGGGCGAGACGTCTGCCAGTAACCTCGTTACTTGAGACTTTTCGCACTATTTTGGAAAACTGGTTTGATGAGCGACGAGCCAGTGCTATGGCCAGACAACATGAGTTGACAGAAGAGACTTATGGAAAGTTAGCTGTACAAGCGGAACTCAGTTATCATCTTAGAGTCCGTGAAACCACTACACATGTATATAAGGTCGAAGAAGACAAAAAACCTCACCGAGTTGACCTTCAGAGTCAGACATGCGAGTGCCGTGAGTTTGATATGGATAGGATACCTTGTCGTCACGCTTGTGCCGCTATTAGGTAATTTATCATTATTTCTTAATTTTTTAATTATTTGTCATTCAATATAAGAATTATTATTCGTGTGACATTAATTTTTTTGTTATAGGCGTGCCGGCTTAAATATGTACGATTTCGTTAGTCCCTATTTCAAAACAAGCAACTTAATCGAGACCTATGCAGCTCCTATCATGGCAATTCCACACCCTGATGAGTGGAATGTTCCCGAGGAGATCTCATCAATCATTATATAACCGCCGGATCACATCCGTCAAGCCGGACGTCCGCGAATGAGTCGTGCTAGGACCGCATTTGAGGATGAGTCGATAAGAACACGTGGACAGGTCTGCGGAAAGTGCCGAGGAAGGGGCCACAACAGTCGCAAGTGCAAAGTTCCTCTCCCCATAGAAGGCGTCGATTTGAATGTCCCTCTAGAAGAATCAAACCAAGATCAAGGAAACCCAAGACGCCGACGACCCAAGGCATGTAGTGTTTGTCGATCTCTTGATCACAACAAATCAAAATGTCCTATGCGCACTGACAGACAAAATTGATATCTTCTTATGTATGAATTGAACTTAGTTTTTTTCCTATGCGCTAGTGATGATTGTTTATGTAGAATAGTTTTTGTGGTTAAATTGGCACAGGGTCTGCCTAGTACTCGATGGTGACCTCAATCGAGCGACCCATCGAGTTCACCATCGAGTCAGACATAAAGTCAGGCTCGATGCTGGTAACTCGATCGTGAGCTCGATCGAGTGACCCATCGAGTTCACCATCGAGTCAGACATAAAGTCAGGCTCGATGATGGTCACTCGATGGTGAGCTCGATCTAGAGACATTAAACCCTTATTTGTTCATCACTACTCGATGGTAACCTCGATCGAGTTCACCATCGAGTCAGACATAAAGTCAGGCTCGATGATGGTCACTCGATGGTGAGCTCGATCTAGAGACATTAAACCCTTATTTGTTCATCACTACTCGATGGTAACCTCGATCGAGTTCACCATCGAGTCAGACATAAAGTCAGGCTCGATGATGGTCACTCGATGGTGAGCTCGATCTAGAGACATTAAACCCATATTTGTTCATCACTACTCGATGGTTACCTCGATCGAGTGACCCATCGAGTTAACCATCGAGTGTATCATAAATTCAAACTCGATGGTAAACTCGATGGCACACTCGATGGTAAATCACCATCGAGTAGCAGATAGCCCATTAATTTTCTTCTTATAAAAAACTCGTTCGAATAATATAAAAGGTCCACCGCAATCCAAATATGAAAAGATATTCATAACATTAATAATAACCCCATAAGTTCACAAATTATCTAATCAAGTCCATGACGAACCCTCACACGCTAACCAATAAATCCTAGTCCCTACAAATTTCCTATAGTCCGCAATATACTTGTCATCAATTGATACATCACGATGACAAGCTATCGAATTGATGAGTCGATCAACATACATAAGCGCGTAAGGGCCACAACTAACTCCATCAGTTTGGATGAATTGCTCCTCCTCAGGCATCTTCATTAGCAAAAACGGTGATTTGATCTTGTCCCTTCGGGATTTTGGGTCCAATAACTCGCTACGGCCAAGAGTCGAGGAAAGAGATCCGTGATGGGCTTCAACCGATTGTTGCGCAAATTATGGTCTCGTTGTTGTGCATGAACGAGTCATACAACTCCACAAATTCAATCATGCGTACAAATGCGTATGGTAACCCAATGATTTTCACCGACGTGGCAAACCGTTATAATCTGTTCATAAAAATCAAAATTAAATTAAAACTTTAAAGATAGTATTATCTAAAGATGGTTTTAATTACAAACTTACATGTGCAGCATTATACCAAGGTACCGACGTATGGTGATCCATCCCCAACCAAATCCAAGATACTTCGGCACTTTCCAGGTTCGGAGTATTCCTGAGGAGCATCATCCTTTTTCTTCTTTCCTTTTCCCTTTCCTTTAACTTCATTGAGAAGTTGCCATTGCTTGTTCATAGAATACTATAAAAAAATAATGATTTCAAATATATATTTATTAAAAATGTGACCTCGTTCACTACTCGATGATGGTCACTCGATCGAGGACGATCGAGTTTACCATCGAGTTAACCATCGAGCGTGTCATAATTCAAACTCGATGGTAAACTCGATGGCACACTCGATGGTAAATCACCATCGAGTAGCAGACAGCCCATAATATAAAATGTGACCTCGATCACTACTCGATGGTGACCATCGAGTGAGACAAAAAGTCGGGTTCGATGATGGTCACTCGATCGCGGACGATCGAGTTAACCATCGAGCGTGTCATAAATTCAAACTCGATGGTAAACTCGATGGCACACTCGATGGTAAATCACCATCGAGTAGCAGACAGCCCATAATATAAAAGGTGCACCGCAATCAAATAAATGCTTCGTGGAACAAGAACTTACAAAAAATGTCGGGCCTACAATAATTGCGCGCGCTCGAGAGACTCGTGCGCGATCATTCTATCGAATTTGACTTTGGTGCGCATGTACAATAGGTACAAATCTATCACCTGACAAACATTTTCAATATATTATATGATAAATAAACTAAATAATTTATAGACTAAGTTATATGAAGAAAACAAACGAAATCCTTACCTCTGCGGTGAACTCCTTATGAAAATTCTCTAGCTCCTCGAAAAATTCTTGTCCGAGTACATGTTCGTTCTCATATATCGTAACTGTCGAATCGGGGCCTGAAGCTCTAAATTTTTTGTACAAGTGCCTCAATCTCCTCACATTTTGAGGGGTCATAGCCACAAAAGGTTCCATTAAAGGAGCAATGGGTTTGATCTTACGAGGGCCCAAACTTGCCGGATCCAAATCCTTTGCAAGTTCACGATCAAATTCATTCTCGTTTTCGGACGAGGACCACTCAATATGAACAGTGATGTAAGCGGCTCATAACCCGGACCGAAAGCAATCACTTGGTCCTCTCGCAAAGAGTAAACCCTTGCACGCCTCGTGTGTAGGCGGCTCATAACCCGGACCGAAAGCAATCACTTGGCCCACTTGCTCATGGCACGCGAAGTCCATCCGGCCCTCTCAGAGCGCACTACGGGCCTCCTCCGTCCGGCCGAGCTCCTTCCGGCCGACAAGCAGTGAGAGGAAGACCGACGTGGCCGGTCTTCTCGCCCTCTACCCGGGCCGAGCTCCTATAGCTCACGCGCAGCGAGGCGCACCGGCGAGGCAGTCTAAGGGCCTCCTCGGTACTCACCGAGGCTCGGGCCGAGTGCGGAGAGCAGACCGGCGAGGCAGTCTAAGGGCCTCTCGGTGCTCATCCGAGGCCTTATAGCCACCTCTCCTCCGATACACAACAAGAGGCGGCTCGGTATTGGCATTTGTTCCGGAGGACTCTGTGAACGTCTACTACCGAGGATTTCCTTAAGGCCGCTGAGAACTCTACGAGTTACTCGAACAATGAGGCCTCCATCAGACTCGTCATGCAACATCTTGGCCAATCTGCGATCAATATAGTCATGTATATCCTTGCCCGAGTCTCGGCAAGGATCTCCGTGCTGACAACATATGAGGCTCGGCATGCCGTCGTCCGGGGCCGTCGCGCCGCTTCGGGGCAGAAGTAGCAGGCCTCTCAGACGTAGAAGTCTGTCCCTTCTTTCCTTTATTTTTCACGGCATTCGGCTCTTTCCTCGTTGCAATTTGTACGGGAGGCTTGTATTTAACATGAAACAAATCCCCGTTTTCCAAGGACATGTAGTAGACCTCCCACAACTCTTCGGGATACGGCACAAGCTCTTCTACATTCAACTGCACATAAAATATAAATATTCAGCACCATTGAACCAAGAACCAACAAAACAAAGAGAAAATACAAAGAGGTTGTTAAATTATTCAAATAAAATGTACCTCTCTATCAAAAAAATGTGTGAAATCAGTATTGTATGTTCTGGTGTTCCACATCAAACATCGAGGCAGCTTGAGGCTTCGGTCTCGTACACCACAACAAGTCCCCAAGTACGGAATCACCTCATATGACCAAATCTGCAAAGCCCATACGGGACCGTAGAAGTGGTAAGCAGGTGTCTCTAACACATCCGGCTTCGTCCCAGCCGTATCAACATAGTAACATAAGGTCTGGTATGTGTAAGCTCCCCACGGAAACAAATCCCACTCGTCCAAGTCCTCGACTAAAGCCCATGCCCAATTCTCTATCACTATATCATCCCGACAAAGGAGAAAGAGGTAATACATCAACAAATTGCCAGCCTTTATATAGTTCTCAACATCTTTGCCCAGATTTTTAGCTTTGAATTTCGCTCGAAGTTCGCTAACTTTTGTGGGACGACATTTAAAATACTTGTGAAAAATACCATTGGTAGGAATCTCATGATTGTCATTTGGATCGAAATTACTGTAGCCAAAGTGGAGTCCGGTGATCAGGGCATAATCCGGTCCTGTAAAACGAATTATACGCCCACCGATATAAAACCACGGCTCTCTCAAAGGTATATCTGGTCCCTGCAACTATCGAGTCAAGAGGTGGTGCAGGGCCTTATTTGTGCTACCGTTTCTCTGGTGATCAATCAAACGCCTAATTTGCCTAAAGCTGAACCGCTGCAAAGCGGATTTACCCCCAATGGCCTTCAACGTCGCCAAGATGTCATCAAATACTTTGGCTCGTATGTATAGATTGAGGCCACGAGTAACATGAGTTAGGGTTGGTCTCTTCCAAACATAATTAGCCTGCAAAATCAAAATATAAAGATTTTAGCACCATTGTACAAAACATAAATAAAAAAGAACACAAAAACACAATCTGTTAACTACTCGATGGTGGCCTCGATGGAAGACTCGATCGAGGCCCTCATCGAGTGGACAACACCACACATCCACCATCAAACTACTCGATGGTGGCCTCGATCAAAGACTCGATCGAGGCCCCATCGAGAAGTCAACAGATAACCACTGCCACCATCAAACTACTCGATGGTGGCCTCGATCGAAGACTCGGTCAATCATCTTCCTCGCTACAATCGAGTACCTATGAACTACACAAATTCCTATCGCCTCATTCCTATTATATTTTGTATAATGTGAACTAAAATATCAATAGAATAACTTTTTAAACACTAAGAAAATACAATGTGAAACCAACATCAATACAATAACCATCAATACAATATATCATGTATAATCATCATCTATTGAATTCAACAATAACAATATACATGCAAACAACAACAAAAATTCGAATTTGGGGGGTTAGTGCTCATACCGGGGGCTGTGGTATTTCTTGTTGTTGTGGTACTTCCTCCTCGCCGGCAGCACTCGAGGCACTGTTGGACTCGGTTTCGCTGTCGCCGGAATTCATTTGGTGTCGCCGGAATTAAATTTTCGATCGTGTAGTCGATCGGGTGGAGGGGGCGGACGAAGAGAGAGGTGGAGAGAGAGAGAGAAAAGTGGGGACCAATTTTTTTTGTCTTTTCTCCAAAATAGAAGGTATGATTTGGTGGGGTAGGTGGGCCAACATTTATGTGAATTAAATGAAATCTGCCAACATAAATATACTTGACTGTTTTTATTTAAAGAGGTGGACCAATTAAGGGTATTAATGTCTTTTAACCCCAAAATGGCTATATAACTTCTACTTTATGAACTATGGCCATATAACTTGTTCTTTTATGAAAAATGGTTATATAAACTCAGGCCTCTAATATATATATATACAGGGATGAGTTCTCCCATTGTAAAACTCATTTAGTTTAAGAAATAGGAAACAATCAGGACCCTTGATTTATTCATATTAAACGATTTAGATTAAAATCAAAATGCACTACATGGATCCTATATTTATGGAATTTCTAACGTCTAGAAGGGCATATGACTATAAAATTAGTTATATATAGGAGCATCAAAATCTGAGAGAATTAAAGTGTTTAGGAGAAAGAAAAATCAATTCTGAAAATTAATTTAATAAACATTAAAATGCATTAAGGAAAGTAGTACTATGCATTATAATAATTTCTTCAATGCATTATGATTCATCACTTAATATGCTTTATATTAATTTGAGCATCAACAATTTCGCCTATTTTCGTATCCAATAGGTAAACTCATATATATGTACCATTATTATGAAATATGAATCATTCATCATAAACCAGATTGGTTTAAAAATTTATTAAATATAATAACAAATTAATCTTGACATTGTGTAATTTGAAGTGATGCACAAAAAAAATGTAATTCTAAATTGCATAATTCAAAATAATGCACTATGAACTACTCTTAAATGCATTTTAGGTTTTAGAATAATGCATTTCCCAAATTCAACAGACACTAATTGTGCATATATACTATGAATTTTGCAAATTATTCCTTGAAATAATATAACAAAAAAATAAATCAAAATAGATAGTACTAATTATGGATGGAACCAAAAATAAACAAATAAACTAATAAAAATAATGTGTATGTGTAATCTTAGGAAAGAATAATTAAATTAAATTAAGTTCCCTAGTTTTAGGGAAGAAACCGTAAGCAGTTAGACGGAAAAAAATGCGAAACTAGCCCTCCGCTCTATATAATTGAATAAAATATGATAGATAGATTAAAATAAGTATTAACAATTGATCACAAAAAATGAATGGATATGATTGATTCTCATTTCTATATATGATCTCTTCCATATATATATATATATATTGTTGGGAAAATTAATAGAGTTTTGATTGGATACCAAAACCCAGCTGACCCCAACCGAGTAGATGATCGCACAAGCTTAAGCGTTTTTCAGCTCACCTGTTTGAGCTTATAGAGTTTCTTTAGTTTACAGGTAGATTCGCTGAAGACAGCAGAAGACATGAGCCGATTGACAAGACTTAAAGGACTCAGCAGAGCAAGACCAAGAAGAGTCAAAGATCTTGCAGTATCAAGACCCAGCTCAGTGACGGAAACCCAGCTTAGTGTCAAAGACCCAGCTCAGTGCAAAAGACCCAGCTTAGTGTCGTTGACACAGCTCAGGTCAGTGACACAGCTCAGGTTGAAGACACAGCTTAGATTGATGATACAGCACAGGTCTAAAGACAGCTCAGAATCAAGACACAGCAGAGTCCAAGCCGCTGAAGATACAGCAGAGACGCTTAGCAGCTCGAAGACGAAGACCTTCTCCAAGACAAGATCCCGATGTCAGAAGATCTTGTCTGACGCAGTCAAATCAGAGAAGGAATAGCCTCTGCAGATGCAGACCTACTTCGTAGGTAAAGGCCAGAAGTCAACAAGAGTAGGTAAGATTCAAACGGCTCTCTTCCAACGGCTAGTTTGAATCTTCACCTATATATATCTCTCATCCACCATTGAAGAAGGAGGCTGGCGAGGGGGCTGGCAAGACGACTGAAGAAATAGAAGAAAACAGAAAAATGAACAACGATCTACAAAGCCAAATCTTTCTAGAACACCTATCAATACTCGTGTTCTTAGTTGTTCACATATTCAGTCATAGGCAGAATAGATCAGAATAAATATCTTAAGCCTAGTTTGAACGAGTTCATCATACTCCTTGTTCTTCATTGTAAGAACTCGTTCATAGTTGGAAAACCATACCCAAACCCAAACCCAGAAAGGTTAGGTAAAGGTACGCTTGCTCGAAGCGTGTAATTCGAGTGGTTAGGTTCTTCAGTACCCGGAAACTGAAGGTGTAGGCTTGACAGTGCCCGCAAACTGTTGGAACACAGCTCGGGTTAGAGTTGTAAAGTTGCTTGATACTTGGAAACCAAGTGGTAGTGAATTACCAGTGAATCTGGTCGTGGACGTAGGAGGGGTTACTCCGAACCACGTTAAAAATGCTTTGTTATTTATCGCTTTGTTTTATGCATGTTACTAACCCTCATGAGTATACATTTCAAACTGCATAAACGGACTAACTGAAAAGTGAAACAGAGCTTTGCAATATATTTGAAGCAATAGACGGACTTTCCAAATCCACCACATTCCGCACACACACACAGCCAGCTGTGTCGATCAAGCTGCCATCCAGCTGGATCGAACACAGCCAGCTCTCTGAAAAGAATTTTAACTTGGAAAAGTTTTTAAACCTTGGTGTATTCACCCCCCCTCTACACCAAGGTATCCGTCTTGGGACCAACATATATATATAAATATATAGGGCGCGGATCAAATAAGAACACTTTCTTATGTGAGAAATAAGAACAAATCTGGACCCTTGATCTTTGATGATCTATGGTCCAGATTTAACCGTGCATTTAATTATTCTAATTTATGCATTTCAATGCTAATGCATTAAGTTATTGTAGTTTATGCATTAAAATATTTATGCATTTAGTTTCTGCATTTTATGCATCTCCGATGTAATAAAAATGCATTGTTCTTACGTTCTTATATAAGATGTGTTCTTACCAGATCCGCTCCCTATATATATATATATAGGAGTTGGTTCTAATAGAAACCACTTCCTATGTGTTACATTAGGAACCATTATAAACCATTGATCATATTAATTTGTGAGGCCTAGATTTCATCTTGAAGATTGTAAAATCGCACAATTAATTACCCCTCCAACCTACAAAGAGCAACAAAGTAATTGAGTAAACTTAGTCGTCCTTACTCTTCACATTTACGGCGATGAATCGGGAGAATAATACTATAATTGAAATTACATTGTGTATATATATATTCTGAATATAATATTATAATATATTAGAATCAGAGAATAAAAAAGAAGCAAATAAAAAACTATACAAATCATAATTCATAACTATTTCAAATATTATTTACGTTTATTTTGATGTTTTTTATAGTTTATTTTTTCTAATCTAATTGATAATATACGCAATAGATTCAACTAATATAAGCAAATTAATAAAAAAAATAGAAAAAATAACAAAATAAACATAAGTAAGCATCTTTTCAGTTCATAATAAGCAAATATATATATATATATATATATATATATATATACACAAAAGCAGCAAAATAAACATTAAGCATCTTTCCAAATAATAATAAAACAAGCAAACCAAAAAGCAACGAAAAATAAATATAAATAAGCATCTTTCCAAATAATAATAAGCAAATTAAAACAAGAATAAAATAATATAAAATAAACACAAATAAGCAACTCCCCGAACAATAATAAACAAATCAAAATTATAAAAAAAAGTAACAAAATAAACATAAATAAGCATATCTCCATTTAATAGTAAGCAAATCTAAAATTAGGAAAAACCAACAGAGCAAACATAAATTAATAATTATCTCTTCAATTGATAATAAACAAATCAAAAATTAAAAAAAAACAATAAAATAAACATAAATAGGCATCTCTCTAATATATAATAAGCAAATAAAAAGTTATAAAAAAGCATCAAAATAAACATAAATAAGCATAATACTTAGCTCAAAAAAAAATTAATCATTTAATCTTATATAGTGAAGATAATATAATAATATATCATTATACTTAGCTATGCATTCGCTGGAATGTATAGAAGAATTCCACAATTTTCACTATGACCAATCCTTCTATAATTATAAAAAATCAACACATATTGGTTTTTTGACTTTTTCTCAGTCAACACGCTCAACAAAATTCAATCTACAAACTCCCCACATATATAATAATAATATTATATATACACTTCAAAAAAAAAAAAATATATATATATATATATATATATATTAAGTATATAATATCTCACCATACATCTCCGATCACATTACACACACTGACCAAATCAGTGAATCCCAAAACGCCATGGAATTTTGTCAAGTTTTGGGCTTCTTGAAAATCTTGAGCGAAACCATCAAAATTTACCTCAAAAATGTGAAACTGATAGCATCAATCACCACACTTTCTCTTCTCCTCTCATCCATCCTCTTCTTGCTATTCAGTTTCTCCTCCCAATCCGCCACCACTTACATGACCAATTCCTTCCCCTCCTACTCCACCTCCGGCGGCATCCTCATCTCACTAATGATAATCTTCTTCGCGCTTGTTTTCGCCGTCGAAATCACCTTTTTGTTCTCTTACATCGCAATCGCCAACGCGGCCGGAGTCGGAACGGTGATAACAACAGCCGCGTCTTACACCGACACCAAATTATCGCTGCGAGATCTATTTTCCGCCGTCAAAACCAAACGGAAAACCCCCTTCAGGTACAACTTCCGTAGATCGGGAAATCCGTGGTATTTTCTGCGTGTCGTCTCGATGGCGGCGGCGGTTTGGTTGGTGATGTTCTATCCGAATCCCGCTACGATTGCGATTGTGGCTGTAGGTGGGGTTGCGATCTTCGTCTACAGTCTCTACGCATCGGTTATTCCGGCCCTCGCCGCCGTTATCCCGGTGTTGGAAGACGGCTGTGAGGCGGCGGAGAAGGCTGAGAAACTTGTTGAGGGGCAGAGAGTCCATGGATTTATGGTGAACGTGTTCATTAACATTCTGGCTTTGATTGTTTGCTTGGGTTTCTGGATGGTTGTGGGCGATCAAGGGAAACTCAATCTAACGGTGTACGGACTGTTCTTCGTCGACTGTGCTTTGCTGACGAGGATATTTATGAGTGTAGTTTACACGGTGTACTATTTCCAATGCAAAGAGTACCACCGCGAGCTGATACAGCCACTTGGGAATTCCAATTACACTAAACTGAGTAGTGATATTCCTTAATTTGGGCTCTACTTTTGTTAATTGGAACAAATTATCTGTGAGAGATTGGAATTATACAAGTTGTAAGTTTTCACTGTGCAAATTATAATGAAAGACTATATAATGTTTTCATAAATACGAATCTTGATGGTTGATATTCGGTCCACTTCATTTTTGTCTCTACATGTAATTCCTTTACTTCGTGTTCACCAAAAATAAGAGAGAGAGAGAGAGAATCCTTTCTTGTGGCGTTGTATTAGACAACAATTCTTGTGCCTCAAAAAAAATACTCCCTCCGTCCACAATAAATTTGCCATATTGTGGATGGCACGGGTTTTAATAATTTGTTGGTTGATTGTATTGTGAGTGGAATAAGGGTCCCACTTTTATATAGTTTTAAATTGTGTTGTGAGTGGAAAAGTAAGTGAGGTGTGTGGGGTCTATTACCATAAATAGATATGGCAAATTTTTTATGGACAGACCAAAAAGGAAATTGTGGCAAATTTATCGTGGACGGAGGGAGTATCTTAGAACTTCTTCTTAAAAAAATAAATATATTAGAACACAAGTGTCAGGAAAGTCTCCAATCTCCTTTAATTAATGGATTGAGTGATCTTATACTACGTAATCAAGCTATCCAAATAGCACCAAAATTTAGAAAAATTACAAGAAATGATATCTTCTACCCTTCCTTCCCCCAAAAATATGCCTAAGTAAACATGACATGAATTTTAATAAAATTTAGTGGAGTGTATTTGAGTGGAGAAAATATCACACATTATTTGTAGTGCTTAAGGGTAATAGTGGTGGGCTATAGCTAAGATATTATATTGGGAACAGACGAAAAATGAAAGAAGTACATGTTTTTTGCGACGGATGAAGTAATATTTCAGATAATAGATAATCATCTTTTTGTTTCTTTGAGACGACCATTAATCAAGTTACGTGACCCAAAATTCCGATCAGCCCACGAACAATTGGTAGGGTGCCCTTCTTGCAATTATCGGGACTAAGGGCCCATATATACAATAAAACTATTACAGTATTTGTAATTTTTTTTATTAGCGTTGAAAAAATAAGATATATTGCTAAGATTTGAAAGAAACTCTTGAAAATTTTGATTGAAACCCATTAAACTTGTGCCAAATATACTTTCTTACCAAAAATATACTAGAAAAGAGATGATGAATAGAAGGAAAACTAAATAAATAAATAAATGAAAGAGTAAACCATATTGATTTTTGAGTTCCGACTTTTTTAATACCAAAATATAAAAGAGACAAGTTATATATCCTATTCATAAAACTAGATCTTTTGCATACCAAAAATGTGTTAAAAGACTAAAATAACCTTAAGTAAATAAAAACAATTAAAAGAAACAATAAAAAGACAAAAAAAAGAAAACAAAATTGGTCCCCCCAAATCACAATCGGTCCCTCCTCCCAAACCCCACTTTCTCTCTCTTCGACTCTCATTCTCTCTCTCTTCGACCGCCTCTCTCTCTCTCGCGAAACCAACTGGTCACGACAGCCACCATCTCCGCCCACGATCTTCGCTTCATCGTGTGTGCAAAAATGAGCAACCGGAGAACGAAAGGCAACCGGCATCGTCGTCGTCGGACTCTAATGAGGAGGATTTTGAAATTCCTCAACCGCCGGTTAGTGCCCTAAATTCGACCCCAATTTGGATTTTTTTTCAAAATTTTTGTTGAAATTTTCTGTTAAATGCATGTTTATGTGTTAAAAATGTGTTTGATGATCATGTTTAGTTCGATTTTGTTGGATGGGTGTATAGTTCTTGTTTGTTTAGTTCGAAATTATTCGGTGTTTAGTTTGAAATTTATGTTGGTTGAGTGTATATAGTTCGACATTGTTGGTTGGGTGTGTTCTTGAGTTCTTATGGGCATAATGCAGGTGAGGAAGACAACTCCATCGAGCCCACGATCGAGGGACCGATCGAGGGCTTGGGCGAGGTTGCCCACAGTTCTGGCGAGGTGCAATCTTGGCAACGGTCATGGGGTGCAATCGTGCCCACAATCGTGGTGGCGACCGTGGCCACGGTCACCACCGTGCTCACGATCGTGGGCACGACAGTGCCACTGGTGGTTATGACCACCGTGCCCACAATCGCAGCCTCGATCGTGGGCACGATCGTACCCTTCGATCGTGGGCACGGCAGACCCCTCTCCAATTTCTTGTATTTTGTTGCTTTGGTTGGTTCCAACACATGATGATGGTCCTAATGTTTTGTTACTTTGGTTTTGTAGGTTAATTGTTCTTGGAAGAGACCTACATTGCTCTATGTCACTCGTGGAATCAATCTTTACATGCGGGTTCCAGATGAAGCCCATTACTCATCTTGTGCCTCGTATGTTAGCTCTTTCGGGTTATTGGAGAAATAATTCATCAAGAATCAGGAGAGACGATGAAATGGAGCTTGTTAAGATGCCAACTAGTGTACAGTTCGCCCAAACAGATAGCCACAGCTGCGGCCCCTTAGCTTGCATGTATTTGGATCGTCTGGTGGCCCGTAGGACTTCCAAAGTCAGACATTCGGGTGAAATCGACGAAAAGTACGTTAGAAGATATCGATGGCTCGTAGGGTGTAGGATTTTTTGGCTTAGCATTGATCCATGATAGATATGTATTTACGTTTAAGATAATATTTTGCTCCGTGTTTTGACATTACCGACATTACCTACATTATATTATATTTTATTAAGTGTTAATCTATGTGTTAATCTATATGCTAATCTATTTTTGAATACCAGTGTATATTTATGGGGTACATAATTAAATAGACATTGGGCTGTCGATCTCACAACCGTGCCCACGGTCGTGAGCACGATGTATTTTTCCACGATGGACACCCACGATCATGCACCATATTCGTGGGGTTCTTCAAAATCGACTAATTAACGACATTTTTTTTGTTTTTTCTACCTTGAACGTGTAATATAGGTTCTTAGTATCATGTTTATACATCATTGATCGAACAATATCATCTTAGAACACATAATTTAATATTAGTGTGGACTTTTGTCATATGATGGTAATATTAGAGAAATGTTACATAATATATACTGAAAATGTGAATATCGCAATACATCAATAATGTTAAGTTTTTAAGTGTTATTTATATATTACAATTCGAACTTTGTTAGCATAATGATGTTTGAAACATGATATAACATACGAAAAGACATTAATCATTGTTTATTAGTCAGAATTGAAGATTGTGCTTCAGCTCACGATGGATGGGCATACGACCGTGATCACAGTCGTGGCCAAACCACCGTGATCACGAAGGTTTACTCACGACCGTGATCACGATAAGGCTGCGTGATTGTGATCACGGTGGGTGTTCCATCGTGACCACGGTCGTGGGCGGCTATCGTGGTCACGGTGGTTAGCCCACGACTGTGGACACGATTGAGTTTGTCCATCGTGATTTCGGCAGACGACGACAAAAAAATACTCATGCAACACAAAACTAATCAAACTCAAAGATAAATGATTATAAAGAGATATATCATTGACGGAAAAGGTCACAAAATATCAATATACAATATTGCCTTCAAACACAACAAGTTCAATAATTACTAAATTTCTTCTCGGCGGGGAAAAAGACATCCTCTTATATCATGATCTTCTCTACGATAATTGCTACATCTTTTTTTCTTCCGTCGTCTTTGCCTTGATTGTTCTCCACATGTTTCTTCAGGGGGGACGTTTAAATCGACACCACCTATGGGGATAGATGTTGTGCAAGATTTTCTGTTGTGGCCGGGTCCCTTACACCTAGAGCACACCTAATTATATCGTATGGTCGCCCTATCTTCAACTGCTGACCGAGCACGACTCATCCTTGGACGGCCGGCCTGACGCACCTCATCTGGAGGGAGACATACGATTGATGAAATCAACGGCGACACATTCCACTCATCAGGATGTGGTATTGGAAGAATATGCTCCGCATATGTTTGTCTAAAATTGTGTTGTTTGAAATAATGACTAACGAAATCGTACACAGACAAATCATTGCTAGCGCGCCTGTTACAATAAAGAAAATATTATTAAATGAAATTTAAAAGAAATTATAGCCAAAGATAAACAATTACCTTATAGCGGCGACGGCATGCTTACATGGAATCTGATCCTCATCAAACTCCCGACACTCACATGTCCAACTCTCAAGGTCGACTTTATAAGGAATATTATCTTTTTCGACTTTATAAATATGTATTGTGATAGCTCGAACAATGAGATGGACACTAGCTTGCACAGATAAAGAAAGCTTATCGAAAGTATTCTTTGTCAACTCATGATCTCTCGATGCAGCTTCTTCACGCCTCTCATTGAATCAATTCTCCAGAATTCTGCGAAATATTTCAAGTAACGAGCAAACTGGTAAACGTCTAGCCCACAACAAACGAGAGTTCAAGACTTCGGCTGCATTGGAGGTCAGAAAGCGATAGCGTCGTATGGCATACTTCGACCTAGCCCTCCTCTCCGGTCCAATTTGAGAAAGTCGTCTGTGAGCCACATTAGGGCTTTCAACATGCAGCTTCGAAAAGAGATTTTCGAACTCTTAAACCCGATAACAGTATGCCGCTTATTTGAAGAGTGTGGCAACAGTAGCGCCGTAGCCTATTAGATTTTTCTGTAGATGGTGGTAGCACAACCCATGCACTGCATTCGGATAGACGGCTTGAACAACATTCTCGATGCTCTTATGTTGGTCACTCACAATCAATAAATTTTCTGGAGGATTGAAGCATCTGCGTAGGTTGTAGAGAAAATAAGTCCACGACTCATCGTTCTCTATCGGACCAAGTTCAACTGCAAGCGGAAAGATTTGTTCGTTCACATCTTTTGTGACGGCGATAAATAAAACTCCTTTGTTTCTTCCCTTAAGATGGGTCCCGTCAATTACAATCACCGGCCGAAGATGCTCAAATGCTCGAATACTCTGTCCGATGGCAATGAACATGTGACAGAACACTCCTTCACTAGCCATCTACAAGTCATAAATAGTCCCCGGATTACGCTGCTTCAACAAATACAAATACGACGGGAGCCTCTGATACTACTTGTCAAAGTCGTCGTACATCTTCTCTATCGCTATGTTCCTCATCCGAAGAGCGAAGCTGTATAACATCTCAATGCCGTACCTACTACGCATCTCTGTAATCATCTCCTTTGGCCTCAAAGTGACACCCTCACCGACAAATTTTTTAGCAAAATAAAATGCAGCAACCTCAGAAGTCATCGACCGCGCAGCAACACGATTCAAGTCCGTGTGACAACTGTGATCCAATGTCAACTTACTGATTCTCCAAAGAGTTGCTCCCTCACAAGCACACAATCTAAACGTGCAATTTTCTCTACCACTTCTGCAAATGAACACCACACGTTTTTCGGCGGAACGATCAGTGGTACACTCTAATATGTTCTCCAAATGATACACTTCTACAGCTATCCTCAACTCTTCCTTGGACCGAAATATAGACCCCACCTCGAGCTGACCAGTGACTGGCGGAGGCTGCTCAACCCATCCCAATGGTAATGCGCTGTCATAGTCGGGAAATGGAATGATCCAATTGCGCAGTGAATGCTGACTTTCAACATCGGTTCCAGACTGATGATGGTCCGATGAGAAGTGTCGTTGCTCGATAATTCTATCCATTTGTGCCGGTTGTCGAACCCAAGCAAAAAACTCCTCTGTTAGTGAATCAATCAAGTTTTTGCGACGATCTTTCTCTTCGTCTTCGGATTTAGACACTGCCTCGTCTTCATATTCCTCATCTTCCTCATCTTCAGATGGCATGCTATGGTCTATGTTGTTGTGCTCTACTCCCGAGCTGTTACCTCCCATATTAACCTCGGGGACGGATGAGCCGTCGTTCTCAATCACATATACCTCCGGATCTTCTTTGTGTTCCACTAGCAATCGAAGTAATTCGGTATCGTCTCGCAATAAAACTTTTACTTTGTTTCCGTTGGCCATGCGTGTCAAATACCATAATACGTACTCAGTCTCATTTCGACCACCCAAACCATCTCTAATAACATCTACGAGGTTAGCTCGGCTAACTTTGCCAGCATCAATGTAGCCAAAAAAAGAATCTCCATCTATATACGTTGAGCGCTCCCAACGACCGCCGTGATGTATCAAAACACGCTGCCATGACCTCTGCGATTAACAAAAGACAAAAAGAATCGTCAGCAATCAATTGAATTCATTTTTAGGGCTTCACCTGCCATGCCCACGACCGCTGCCTCAATCGTGGGCATGATCGTGGGCACGGTCGTGGCAGTGGTCGTGAGCATGGCTGAAGCCCAGAGAAAAAAAAACTAAAAACCCTAGATCGTGAGCAAGATACTATTAGCCTTTTGAACTGATTTTATCCTTGCATAAACATGAAATTTATAATTCTATATCAACAAATAAACATATTTCATGCAAATATTCCTAGTACTAAAACCCTAATGTTATCTTAAGAACTTGCCATTAAAATCTAAAATCATGTGCAGCCTATTTAACATAAAATAAGCAATATTCATGCTCAACATACATATCATCATGGAATCAAACCAACAAACAATCATAAAAGCCGACAATAAATCACCATCGTGGGGTTTAAATCATCATCGTGTTCACGGTCGTGACTACTATCGTGACCTTAAGATCACGTTCCTCAAAAATATATCTTTCGACTACTATATGTATTATGCGTACCTTTATATAAGATGGAAACACGAAGGCACCCCCTTGAAGTTGATCTTTCCTTTTGGCCGATGTTTCGAATGGTTTTTATGAGGATTTTCGTTTCTTTTTCTTGTGTCTTTTATCTATATTTTGAAGAGAATATTGGTTGATAAATGTTGATTTCATTGATGTTATGTGATTTAAATAATAGCTCTTTACACCAACAAACTCTCTTACAAGAATTTATTAAAGTAGCTTCATTAAATACCTAGTACATCCGAAAATCTTCACCAAATCCGAATTTGCAGGTTTAATAAATGGAGGGTTTCGGAGATATGATGCTGGCCACGATCGTGGCCACCATCGTGATGACAATCGTGGCCACGATCGTCGCACTCCGGCGTGACCACTGTCGTCCCGCGTTGATTAGGGTTATTTTTGTCTTTTGAGTGATTTTGGTATACAAAACATCTAATTTCATAAATAGGATATATAACTTGTGGCTTTTATGCTTTGACATTTAAAAATAGATTAACACTTGATTTTTACCCAGTCAACACGCCCTATTATCATTTTTATAAGACTATTGAAAGACTTCTCCATCTCCGCTCAACAAAAGTCATTCTTCAAAGTTCAAACTCTTAACACCACGATCCACATATCGTATCACACACTGTCCAAACCTCCATAAGAAACTATTTTTTCGATTGAAAAAATACATATATCTACGTCTAATTCTTTGGAGTGTAGTATACACAGTGTACTACTTTCAATGCGTCAAGTATTACGGGGGAACGATACAACTCTTTGGGAATTTTGTACTACCTGCCTAATAATTACTCTCTCTCTCAAGAGTGATTGAATGTTAGAGGGTGTTTGAGTGAGCTTATATAAGCTCCTTAAAACAGCTTATAAGTTGTTTAAGAGCTTATAAGCTCTTGCAAAGTGTCTGACAAAAGAAGCTCTTCAAAAGCTTATAAGCTCCAAAAAAAAGCTCTAAGAGCTTATAAGCTCCTAAAGAAAAAAGTATCTCTACCCCAACTTTTTTTTTGTAAAGATGTTATGAACAACACTCAATTTCCTTATTTTCACCATTTTTCATTTTATTTTATTTTTTTAATTTATAATATAAAATAAATAAATAAAATCACTTTTTTTTTTGTAAATTATACCTATAATTTTTTTCTCTCTCCTCTCTTTTATCCAAACACTTTAATAGCTTATAAGCTCTTGAGGCAAAACATCTTATAAGCTCCTTGAAGAGCTTATAAGCTCTTTAAAATAAGCTTAGTCAAACACCCTTTTAATACTTGTTATGTTTATGGCAATCATATTATCATTTTCACCTACACTTTCCTTATTTTCAAGGAAAATATATCGAAAATAAATTGCGACAGCCATTGTTCTACCTGAAAAAAAGAAAGGCTTATAAAGGTCTCGGTTCGAGTTTACCGTGACGCGATCTTTAAATTTAATTGTTCATTTATAAAAATAGAAATAAAAAAGGGCCTTATGATTAAATAATTAATTATGTTTCGCTAATTGAAACTTCTCTAACTTCATCAAGAGAATATAGCTATATTATAATTACCAGCATACAAAATTATAATGGAAACTTGTATATCACAGCAATTGAAGACCAATTCATTATAAAAATATTTCTAGGACTGTAAATGAGTCAAGTTGTTTGTAAGCTACTCGATGATCGACTCGAAAAAAGCCCGTTCGGCACTCGACTCGACAATTAATCGAGCCGAGTTCGAGCCAAAAATTAAGCTCGATAAGTATATCGAGCCGAGTTTGAGCATTGCCTTGCTCAACTCGTTAGACTCGCGAACATGCTCAACTCGTATTTAATGGAGAATGTTCGCGAACCTACAATCAAGTATGTTCACAAACCTACAAATCAAGCTTTAGTCGAGCTTGTTCGCGAGTCTAATAATTGAGTTTTGTACATAAAGACAGAAAGATAAAATTTTTGACAAGTCCAGCTCGAGCTCGAGCTATAATACTTCGTTATCGAGTATTTAACGAGTCAAACTCGAGTCGAATTCGAGCTCACTAATTATGGATCGAGTCAAGCTCGATCACGATGGCAAAAACTCGACTCGAGCTCGAGCAGACGAATATTTAAACGAGTCTAGTTTGAGCATACCAATATATGTTCAGCTCGACTTGTTTACAACCCTAGATATTTCAATTTATTTAAGCATCACCTATTTTTTGGTACCTTGATTTTATATTATAATTTATTAATTGTGTAGTAAAAAAAGTATAAAGAGAAAGCAACAACTTATTTGTCCAGAAAAAAAAAACCTGAATGAAACTGATGCAGGCTGTTAATAGTCGGACCTAACTTCACCTCAAAATCATGGTTAAGAGAGAGCCCACACTATTAAAACCTCAACAGTCTTACATATTCAACCGATGTCGAACGTTCTCCTCAGACTTACTGCAGCCAAATAAGTCATTCTCACTTGCCCAATGACTGAATCGATGCCCCTGCATCAGAAACTTTATTCTTTACTTGTTGAGAGTATTCCCCAACTAAAAAAAGTATTGAGATATTCTAATCGGTGGAGTACCGAAGTGACTAAAAAATCTTTATTTGTGTCAATATTTTCTAGATTCATTCAAATAGTTAGTGCAACACGTTAACAACCCACATTTGTATGGCTAATAAGTTATTGCAGATGAGCAGAGATTTATTCACCAAAAATGGTAGAGGCGAATTTCCACATCATAAAAAAAATTATTCCTTAATATATATATATATATAAATTAATAATAGAAAAATAAACGGTGCTCCCTCCTCGGTGCTCCATTCCGATTTTCCTTTATTCTGGTAATTTGTGCAATATTAATTCATATTCATATATTCTAATTCGAATTTATCATTATGAATATTATTATATTCATTATATGTGTATTTAATTAATATTTGTAATCTATTTGTATTTATGTTCTTGTGTATAATGTCATTAACTTCTAATAAACTATTAAATGTTGTAGTATTCATCTATCCATGTTGTTATTGAATTTTATTAGACTTTTATGTGTCATATTGTGACACTAAATTACGTATTAGAAGAATTGCCATTTTCGATTATGTTTAGATATTAGAAATAAAATTATTTTTTAAGTTAAAAACTTCGATTAGTGTTTGCTAGAAAATATATACATAGAATCAAATGTGGGATAGATAGTTAAAAAAACAAAAAAATTGAAGATGTAAACATATCTTTTTGGCGTTTTGGCAAAGATTAGAGATATCGATTTAGCATAAACCAACGAGACGGTTCAAATAAACTAAAAGGAATGATTTTTACTAATTTTAAATATTAATATTAACTTTGTTCAGATTTTTATTGAGTAATTTAGCATAAACCAACGAGACGGTTCAAATAAAATAGAAAGAAGGATTTTTACTAATTTTAATTAATTAATATTACTTGTAGTGTTCATATTTTTATCGAGTATTATCCAACGGATTTGAGACGGGTATGTACAGTAAAGTCACTATTTTAACCGAGATTAGGACGAGAACAAACAGAAAAATTCTAAACAAATTTAGATTTAGCAAATACTTAACGAATGAGTACCTAATCCATTGTCATTCCTAATTATAAATTTAGATACATGAAATAAAATTAATTTTCTAAGTTTAATTAATAATTAATGCGAACAACATCACAACTTCTAAATAAGATATATATATTATTTTAAAGGGTTAAATTTACTTTATGGCCTCATTTTTTAAAAATTACAAAAATGGTCTGACCTTTTGCTTGTATGCCCACTTATAGCACGTTGCTTGTATGCCCACTTATAGCACGGGAGCAATTAGACGGCAAATGAAGCATGAATAGGATCGCCGGATTGTGATGTGGCATTTTTTGCCCGGAAATTTTAAATAACGTAGAAATTTTTTATCCACGTCACTCTGTACGATGTGGAAATAATAATTTGATGTTGGAAATTTTGAAATAAAATACTCCCTCCGTTCCATGATAAGTATCTACTTTCTTTTGGGCACGGGTATTTAGGAGAAAAGTATTTAAAGGATAAAAAGATAAAAAGTGGTGGAGCCCACATCTTTTGTGTGAGATAGGATGTTTCCATATTAGGAAAGTAGACACTTATAATGGGACAACCTAATAATGAAATGTAGACACTTATGGCGGGACGGAGTGAGTATTTCTTCACTCTGGCAAGTCGCACGCCCAACCCATCAAGATTAAACGCCGCCGCTGCCGTGAGACCACCGTCACCACCATCCTGCCGCCGCCGCTGCATTTGTAACAGAAAACCACCAGGCATCAATCTTGACAGTCATTACAATCGAGTCCCGACAGTTCCTGGTGCAGCCCCGTCTCCAAACCTTCACCGTCGCCATCGTCATTCCCAGATCTTAAAATCCGACACTCTCCTTCCGCCATGGGACTCTAAGGTGCCACCGTGGCATGTGGAGATGGTTTCCACTCATCACCGAACAAATTTCGCGCTCCCGCCGGCCTCTTCAACCCAATGTCGCCGCCGCCATCTCCCATATCTGGTAAAAACCCGCTCGAGTCCAACTCCATCCTCTTCTCACTCCGGTTTCTTCGGAGTAGATTTCTCAATAAATTGGTTTTTTCGAAGAATTCATATATTCGTTCTTTGATCTTGACCGATTCAAAAATTTATGTGTTTGTTTGATGTTTCTCTCTTATTTTGATGTTTTTTTTAATTAGCAAGAATGGTTTAATTTTATTCTTTTTCCACCTGGTTTCGTTTTCTTCTTTTTTCCCTTTGAGAATCTAAATTTTGTTTGGTGTTGAATCTAAAACAATTAAGATGAAGAACACACAGTGATGAGTGAATATAGAAAAAAAGACGATGGAGAATAAGAAGTTCAGTTTTTTTTCCTCACACTTGGGATCAAACGACAGCGTTTTGATGTCCAAGTGGAGAAGGCAATCTCCAAGTCATCCTCCGCTTGCTAACATCATTTATCCGTTATCGGTTGTTTGCTCCCGTGCCATAAGTAGGCATACAAGCAAAAGGTCAGGGCATTTTTATAATTTTTTAAAGGTGATGTCATAAAGTAATTATTGTGCTAAAGGTCAGGTCATAAAATAATTTTATCCCTATTTTAAAAATGTATACATATAACATGAGGACTCCTGTGCACCCGTCACTTAGGTGCAACCGGATCTTTTCGACCCGATCCGACCTTGTCAAAACGGGTCAACCTGACCCGTCATTTTTTTTTATTTGATTTTTAAAATTTATTTTTCTTCTCCGTCTTCGGATCCAATTTTAATTTATAGATAATGATTGTGGCAACATTAATATTTTTTAGCTCGTTTCGAGGCCTTCGGCTCCCCTCGCTCAACTCTTTAAAAAATTTAAAAATAAAAAAAAAAACTGAAAAAAAGAATTAAAAAAAACTGAAAAAAAATCGGAAAAAAATATTAAAAAGTTGGGCGCGTGTAACACACGCGCCGAATAAAAAAAAATTGTCAGGCGCGTGAACACGCCTTGAGGGACGCGTGGTTTACACGCGCCCCGCGCGCGTGGGCTCTGTCACTTCAGTGCGACGGGTGCACGCAAGTTTTTGCGTACATATAAATTAAAATATAAAGTTATTTCTTGTCGAATTCCGACGGACTACTTACTAGTGTGTGTGTGTGTATATATATATATATATATATATATATATATATATATATATATAAGATGAGGAACATGTAGGAACTCATCTTTATCACACCGGTTAATGCACAAATTGCATTATTTTAATGTACAAACATATGTTAATGAAAAAATCTAATTGTTGATGTTTTTTATGAAGTATCTAAATTTAATTAGTGCATTAAATTATTGCAGGTTATGCATTAAAAATATGCTAAATATTTGTGCATTAAATTACTGCAATTTATCTTTTGCCAAATTTGTGCATTAAAGTACTGCATTTTATGCATTTTCGAAGTGATAAAAATGTATGTTTCCTATGACTCATATAAGGATGAGTCCCTGCTAAAATTCATACCCTATATCTATACCTATTATAAAAGAGCGGATTCTTACAAAATTTGATTTGCCTAATATATCCCTCTTATTATATTTATTTTAAGGGCAATATTGTAAAATATTATTAATAATAATTTGTGGCCCAACGAAATAGATGAATTGAAGCTTGAAGAATCCTAATTATATTAGGATTGTAATTTAAAGAAGGAAAGAAAAGAAAAGTAATATGAAAAAAAATAATTATATACTATGTATAAGGGAAAAAAAGGCATCTAACGTAAAAGTTTTTTAACAATAATTTGTGAAAGATTATTAAAAATAATTAGTTTATTTTCATGATTTTGTATATTAAATGTATATATTAAATTTATTATAAACTTAATAAATTAATAATAGTCCTACTCAAACTATAATTCAACTTAATGAATTAATTATTAATATAATCATACTCTTACTATAACTCAAAACTGTAAAAGAAAAAAGACAACATAACTTTTGAGAATTGTGCTAAGATTTATTAGGATATTAATATAGTTGTATATTAATTTTGATAAATTTTATATTTTTATTAAGTTAGAAATTTAATAATTATTATCTCTAATTATTAAGTTTATATTTTATACTTTTATTTCAATCTTTTCTCTTTTATCATTGAAACCTCTCTTCATAAAACATTATTTTATATTTATTTATTTAATTTTTATTTAATTTATTTATGTAATTTATTATATTTTACAATTCTTATTTGTTGTCAATATTTAGTCGAGTTGAATTTGTCAATGTTTTAGTCGAGTTGTCAAACACAAGCCTAATAATTTATTAAAGACTTTATTCAAGTTTAATTGTATGCAATAATTTTCAAAGAAAAAAATTACTATGATGGCTTTAAGCCTAATAGAGTTGCCTAACTCACCATTTTGACCCTTCATTCGTAATTAGATTAAGTATACTATAATAGACGATTATTATCAATACCTTACAATCATGATAATAAAAATTGTCATTAAATATATTTCATTTGTAATAAATTAATCATGTTAAATGAAAGGTTATACGTGCAACGCACGTAATTTACTGCTAGAGATACTAAAATAATACGATAACTTTTTTTTGAAAGTATGAAAAATATAAACTTATACCAAAATTAATAGTATACAACTACATTAATATAATAATAAATTTTAGCAAAATCTCAAAATGTATGTTGTCTTTTCTCTTTCACTATCGGTACCATACAATTTTGATAATTGTACATAAGAAATAATATAAGAAATTTGATTTTTTTTTCTACTCTTTACATATACTTGCTAATATTTTGTTGAAGTTAATAATTAATAATATTATAACTTTAAAAAAATGTCAACAAATATATTTTATTATATAATAAATTAGTTATTTCAAATTAGAGTTTATACATGCAACGCACGTAATGTCCTGCTAGTATATATATATATATACATATATATCAAGTAATTGACTGAGAATTAATCTAATTTTTCTTTGAAAAGAGAATGAATCACGTTAGGCGGCCAAAATTTCTTATTTATTGGCAAACTTTTGAATTGATAATATATAGGGCCAGACCTTTTACATAACCATCTATACACTATAGGGCCATTCCAGAATCAGTCTACTCACAAGTAATTAACAAGTCAAGGGTGGCATTTTAGGTCCAATTGTGTGAAAAAAATGCAAATTAATTAAACTATTTGCACTCCCTCCATCTCATCATTAATCATTATTAAATAAGCACTACGGATTTATATTAGATTAGAGTTGAAAAATGTTAAATTATTCCCCTATATAGTTCTAACCTCAAGTAATGACTACAAATTAGTAGAGTCTTCCACAATTGATATCGCACCACGATGAAATTAATCACTTAATTTAATCATAATGTATATTTTCATATATATTCTTTGTTTGATTTTTTTTTTTAATATGATCAGTCAAGTCATGTTTAACAATACGTAATTAAGTCGATGTATTAGGTATTGACCAGCTCAAGATATATAATAGATTACATATATACACCATTAATTTCGAAGAACAGATAAAATCATACAAAATCTCAACATATAATAATAGTTTACATATTTACAGTACCAACCCTGATGAGATTATACATATCATCATTACTTCTGTCATCAATCTTTTCAATTTTGGAAACATCATCTTCTACACTGCACGCCTGTAATCCTAAGCTAGCTTTCACCTTCTTTTTAATGTTCGAAGGGCTTTCTTCTCTAAACTTCTGAAATCAGAAGGCGCCATGGAATTTTCTCAAATATTTCTCGAGATTTTGAAGATTCTGAACGAATCCGTCAAAATCCTCTCCAAAAATGGGAAAGTCATGGGATTAGTTACAATACTTTCCCTTCTTCTTCCATCGATCCTGTTCTCATTATTCAGATACTCGCACCAATTCCTGGTAGACTGCATGGCTAAATCTCTCATGCATCATTCTTCTCTGCTTATTCTGCAAATGCTAATACGCACAGCTCTCCTCTTTCCCTTAAATATGGTGGCTTTCTTCCTCTCCTGCAGCGTAATCTTCCAATTCTCCGCGGTCGCCACGATATTCGTATCAGCCGCTTCTTACACCGATGAAGATAAATTATCGTTACAAAATCTCGTCTCAAGAATGAAAGCAACGTGGAGAAAGCAACTGATGGACAGCTTCAGCAGATCAAGAGAGCCCACACGCTTGCAGCTGGCGTTAGGGGCGGCGTCCGACGTGGCAGTCTGTTTGATGGCGGTCGTCTTCAGTCCCTCTTTCATTTTTATGGCGTCGGCGTCCTCTGTTTGGCCGTTGTCGAGTGTCGTTTCGGTTGTGGAGAAGTGCTCCGACGGTGGCGAGGCGGCGGAGAGAGCCGAACGGCTTGTTGAAGGGCACAGAGTGCATGGCTTCATGCAGAGTTCGCTTTACTGTGTCTCAATATTGGTTTGTTGTCTTATACTTGTATTTGGTGATGCTGGCCCCATGATTGGTTTAAAGCGTGGCTTGCTTCTTCTCAACTCCTTGTCCTTGGGAAGGATCTTGTGGTGCGTTCTGCATACGGTCTTGTATTTTCAGTGTAAGGAAGTTGAAAACCCAAGAGATTCAGAAGAATCTTTTCCGAGATCTAAGTAATTAATGTGTATACAAACACTTGTAATTCCTTTCTCAGTATTATTTCTAATTACTGGACAAGTTTGAAAATAGATCTTATGCTAATTGAGGATACCAGATATTACTATGACAAATGACATCATTGTGGAACAGAGGATCTGATTGTAATTTTTATCACTTGGATCCTCTCTATTCCATTTTTAGTGTCCCGTCGGATGTCCCACTCACTGTCAACTTTTTTAAGTAATTTTTCATTGTTTCTGTTTAATTTTTATATCTTGTATTTTAGTTCAGTTGAATTATATGATTATTATTAGTATTAGGAAAAGTCGACCATATTGGTTTTTAGTTTTTAGCAAGTCAACTGTACTTCCTATATATGAAATTAATTCCCTTCAACTTATCGCACACCCAAAACCGTCATGGAATTTTGTCAAGTTTTGGGCTTCTTGAAAATCTTGAGCGAATCCATGAAAATATTCCTGAAAAATGTAAAAGTGATGGCATCAATCATCACACTTTGTCTTCTCCTCTCATCCATCCTCTTCCTGCTATTCGTTTTCTCCTTCCAATCCGCCATCACTTACATGGACAATTTCAGCGTCAGTTCCATCCCCGCCATCTCTATCATGCAACTCATCATCGTCGGCTTCGTGCTTCCTGTCTCGATCGAACTCACTTTCTTGTGCTCTTACATCTCAATCTCCCACGTGTCCGGCATGGCAACGGTGTTAGCAACAGCCACGTCTGACAGCGACATCGAATTATCATTACAAGATCTATTTTTAGGAGTCAAAGCAACGTGGAGAAGCCCATTCAGGAACTACTACCGCCGATCGGGAAATCCGATGCAATTTTTGTGTGCCATGGCAGTGGTGACGACCCTGCCAGTAGTGATATGCAATCCGAGTCCGATTGCGATTGCGATTGTGAGCGCCGTTGTCGTTTCGGTTTTCGGTTTCCAGCTCTACGCGTCGGTTGTTTTGGCCCTCTCCGCCGTTATTGCGGTGGTGGAAGAGTACGGCCAGGAGTGGGAGGCGGTGGAGAAAGCGGAGAAACTTGTTGAGGGGCAGAAACTCCATGGATTCATGGTCAATTTGTTCTTTAACATTGTGGGGTTGATTGTTTTGTTGAGTTTCTGGATGATTTTGGGCGATCAAGGGAGCCTCAATATAACGGTGTACGGCCTGTTCTTCGTCAACTGTGTTTCGGTGACGAGGATTTTTATGAGTGTAGCGTACACGGTGTACTACTTCCGATGCAGCGAGTACCACGGCCAGCAAATTCAACTATTCTGGAATTCCCATTACACTACACTGCTTAATTAATCATGCATGTTCCTTAATTTACGATGTACATACGATTAAATTTGGGGCCAATTAATGTCTGTGAGAGCTAGTATGTCCTTTAATTAATTTATTTATTTTGATATTGGAATCATAGAAGTTGAACGTTGTAAGTTTTTTGATGAGTTGTATTCCAAAGAAAAACCAGTGGCGATTGCCCCTACGTGAGGACTAGTCTTGCGACGCTATGAAAATATATAATACTGCTTCTTCTTCTTCTCAACTTTTTGTCCTTGCGAAGAATCTTGCGGTGCATTCTACATACAGTATTGTTATATTTTCAATGTAAGAAGCAGAAAGGCCTAGGGATTCAGAAGAATCTTTTTCATGGCTCTGATTAATATATAGACATGCAACTATACTCACTAATTGTATGAATTAATGTTTGATTGCTCTGTCAGTAGTATTGTTTCTAATTACAAGAGATGTTTGAAATAGATAGATTATTCCAATTTAGATATTTTAATCTATTTATACTAATTATAATGATTATTAGCTAGTACTACATTAAAGGTAATTAGTTTTATTTTAGAATTTAATTATAAGAGCGCATTCTGACTGTTTCCTGATTGCAGGGCCTGAAGACCATGACACGATGATAGCATAGCAGCAGAGTTAGATGCACAGGGCCGGTCAATGCATGCCGGAACGCCGTCGTTACGGTGACGATAGTTGATCAGTGAAGCTAATTTCAAATGATCAACTATCATTGCTATGCATTGACCGAATCCAAATTAATTTCTCCAGCTCCAGCTCTCCAGGAAGCTAATTTCTCCATCATTGCTAACCCTAATTAATTTCGGAAGAATCCAAATTCATGTCAACCGCTACGTACTGACTACACCTTTATTTCTTGGATTAATCGATGCATGTTTCGGAAACCTAGCCTCAATTATCCACTCATTTTGAATTCAATTAATTAAGCTGAAATATTAGTAAAAATCTGATTAGTTAATTCTCCCTTCTAATTATTTTATTTGCAGGGTTTGAAACAACACAGGGTTAAGGAGAGAAAAGAATTTCGAATTAGTAAGTAACAAGCATATTGAGATATAGCGTTTTGATTACTCGTGGAACAAATATATATTATGTTCGTTTGCGGTCGTATTACTACGATTTCTTGTTGAATATATGGCAGAGGGCACATGTAGATGGAATATATTTATACAAATTGGTGTAGGAACCCCCAATTGATAGGCCGGCTCATAATCGCCCACGGATCTATTTTGGTTATCTAACAAACACTTGTAAATCGAACCTATGCATGCTCCTATGAATTAAATAACAATCATAGGATGTTTATTAGAAATACCTGCGAACTGTGAGATCTGAGACTCCAGAGTTGATCTTCTGAACTGTTCCCGAGCCAAGAATCGACGTTGTACTCTCTAGGTTTTCTGCTTTTTATTTTTCATGTAGAATGAATTAATTCTGATGTAAACCCTGATATATATAACTGGTATATAATACCTAATTATCAGAGCCCATCTAATTAAATCAAGCCAAGTCCAGATGGGCTAGAATAGAGAGAATGGGCCACCACTTTTAGAGACTAGGGCCTAGTGGGCCAGTTCAGGGATCTACTAGCTTAAATAAGGTGTAGGCCTCCCAGTATCTGATTTCTTTTATTTAGCCCAGAATATAAATCAGCCCACTAGTATTAACTAGATTTACCCGCGCGCGTTGCGCTGCACCATTCGATTGTATTTCAAGTTTTACATTTTTAAATGTCAATAATATCTATATAATCTAATTAAATATTTCAAATTAATAAAATTTATCTTTGTGAATCTTCTTATACAAAATAATACATTTAGCAAACACAAAAATTAATTAACGTGACAAACAATAAAATAATTACTACTCCAAAGCTTAATATTAGAATTTTAAAATTTGAAATGCAACATACACATCATTATATAGTGAACTAAATTTGTTATGCTTTAAAGCCTAATTTTTAAATTTGAAAAATTGAAATGACATGAGAAAATGTGCAGTCATTAATTTTCATTGGAAAGTGTACAATTATTTGCATGTAAATGCAAAATGAGCGGGAAAATACATTGCAAATTATTTTACTTTAATATAGTAATAGATTTTATGTATCAATATCAATATGTATTTTTTTATTGAATAAATCAGTATCAATATATAAAGAGTAAGAGATTTGAAAAAGATTTCGTTCGAGTCAATATAAATCAATATCAATATATCAGTGTATATCTAATCTCATTCCTGTATTAAAAGATTAATAAAAAAACCACTACTATAGATTACAAAAATTATGTCAAACTATCAAATTTATCCTTTTATTCAAAGAAAAAAAATACATTTTTCATTTTTCATGCTATAATTAGGGGTTAAAATTAAAAATCATTTTGCTCACTATCTTGATATATACATTTTGATAGCTCGGACACTTATTCGAAGAGGTATGGAGCAATAATTTTGAGATATATGAGTCAAAATTTGATTTTGTGAATACTCTTATATATATATATATATATTACATAAGAGTATATACCCAATAATCATTCTAATTGTAATTCTAATATTCAAAATCAAGAGATTAATAAATATTATTACTTTGAAATATCAATATAGTAGATTTTATGTATCAATATCAATATGTATTTTTTTAATAAATGAATATCAATATATAAAGAGTAAGAAATTTGAAAAAGATTTCGTTTAATGATATAAGCTTTATTAGATATACACTAATAGCGCAATAACCCATGCATTTTAGGCGAGATAATAGTAGTTTGGGTGGGAAATTGCCATGCAGAAGATTCTGCTTTAATATAGTATAGATTTACTCCACTAAAAAATTAATACTGAATTACCACCTTATTTATTGAGTGAGTCGGGGTTAGTATTAGACATAATTAATCTCCGTGTTTAAGATATCAAATATTCATTAATTAATTAAATGCCTCTGACAGCGTTTAATCAATTAATTAATTATTTAACAATAAATAATTATCTTGAGTGCTACCACTTAAACTTATTATCATACTGGAATAAATTCCACCTGCAGGGTTTAGTATGATAAACATATTAAGTTCCTTAAAAGAATATATCAGCCTATTATTAATAGGACACGGTCTCTTAAATACCAGTTAATCGCGCATCAAATAAGAATTGTTATTATCCAAGATATCGAGCATATTGGACTTTATATGCCAAAGTCCTCACCCATGATAAATCAAAATAATAGACAAATACTTATTTACACCGATTAATGTAATTAAGATTAAGACTATTTAAGTGACCAAGATCTTGATCATTTATAAGTCAGAATAAATAATGCATCTCACTGTGATCCTTTCAATACGATAAACGTACTAGCATAAATAAATAGTCAACACAAACTATTTAATCAATTATGCTACAGTCTATACCAACAACTTGTCCAAAGTTGTCTCGACTGTGAAATCAATTTATATCTCATAAGATACCGATTATATAATCTTCTTTGATCTACAACACACTATATAATCTATAATATTGAGATAATTAGACAAATAAAGAATTATGCAATAATAATAATTCAGATAGGAAAATCATAGTAAAATAACTTGGATCAATGTATACAAGCAAAAGGTTTGCTTTCAGTATACAACCCTTCCATTGATCCGTACGTAGTATGTCCGTCGCCGGCCGTCTGTAATTTTGCTGTTGATCCGTGTATTTTTTGTGGTGTTATAATATTATATATCGTGGGTAACGCATGCTTGTTCATTACAAAACTCTCTTATCTTACCTAGCTAATTTCCATGGCATTCCAAAGCTATAAATAAGTCCATTTGAATGTAATTGTCCATGAAGATAAAGTCATAATTATTGAACAATTCGGACCCCAATCATTGCCAATTAAAACTCGGAGTGGACTAATCGCGCGATCATGTGGTCCAACCCTAATTTTTTTATTTTTATTTTAAAATTTTAAAATTAATGTAATTAATATTAATCAATTTTAATTAAAATTAATATATTTTGATTGAAGCTTAATAAATTCTAATTGAGACTATTAATTGAATCCTAATTGGAGATTAATTAATAAATTCTAGTGGGAGATTATCATCACAAGATATAATAAAGTTTTGCTATTATATAGTATTAACTTTTTCAAAGAAATTATTAAATAAAAACAAGGTTGTCTGTAAGTTAATTTTATTCAATAAATTGGATAATACGGTATTATTATCATACACTATACTAGTGACATCCCAACTAGTCCAGTTATTAATTACGATCAAATACCGAGCAGCCCAGGTTCTTTTTGGGCCCAGCCTGGCAGAACAAAATGCAGAACCCAAAACGAGAACCTAAACAGTCTGTAACCAATGGATAATTCTTATTTTTTGTAAAACAAATTTTGGGAAGTCATTTTGATTAGTTGGACCTATCCTTTGCATACTCTATTGCGGGATTGTGTATCATATCATATTCTATTTACGGACGATCAAAATATTTTAGTGAAATTTTAAAACCTATCAAAGTTAGCTTATTACAATTCACCAAAAATTGTAAGAAATTGTTTGTATAGAATATTAGTAAAAATTGCCATTGAAGCATAGTTCAAGTGGTAAAATTGAGGCATCATGTCCCAGTGGGGATGGCCTAGTGGTGGAGTGGTTGTCTGTTGACCAATAGGTCAGAGGTTCGAGTACTCTCGGCCACAAAAAAACCCTATGTGGGGTGTGTGAGTATTAATATTTGTAATGATATTAAAAAAAAAAAATTGAGGCATCACATACTCTCCTTAGCGAGAGGTCTTGAGTTCAATTATATCTGTGTGCGGTGTAATATATTTTTCATCTTATTTGGTGGTGTAGTGGTTTCACCTTTGTCTGGTGTAAAGGTTCCCACCTATGTGGTGGTGTAGTGACCTATTTTGTAATATATATATATATATATATATATATATATATAATGTATACCTTGTGTAATTCTAAAAAAAATATTATTAAAAATTTCCATAAGTAAAATTAGATAAATTTTAAATTTAAGTGATGCATATGGATCATCTATAAATATAATAGGAGATTTTTGATAATCATGCAATAAATGATCCAACTTGATTGGAAACCTTCCAACAACAACAACATTTCGAGGGTTAAGGTTACGAATAAACTAGAAAGCAGTTTAATTGCCTCATGTAATTTTCAATATGATTAATACAATACCTCCATATATAGAACTATGAGCTTTATTTTGCACCCATGCTTTTTACTTTGCTAAAGGTTCAACTTCTTTTGTTTTTTGTTGGCCTTTGGCTTTATTAAAGAAAGCTAGACGCTCACCATTTCCTCTTGCATATATAATTGACAACTTTATCATCTAATTAAACTCTTTTCCTATGTTCTTTTAGTCCCAATTGTGTTTTTCCGCACTTGTTTCTTTCGGAACTACTTTTGGTACAAGAAAGTTTGGAATCCATATGCACATATGTCCCTACTTTATTTATCAGAATTAATGAGAAAATATCTTATCACCTTTTTAAGCTAAACAAAATAAAACGATCATAGTTAGAACTTAGAATAGCGCAATGATGAGTATATTCAATTCACACGAGATTTTCTACATACTACTATTTCATTGTTGAACACGAATCATGTTCGTATTACTAATATCTTATGACGTACGTACATTACAATAAAGGTAAAAGGAAAGAATTTGGAGTGGTATATATGTATTTATGGGCTTGCAAAGTATTCCAAATTAATAATTTAGGACAAGATATATTCTTTTTTTGCTAATTCGTCGTATGGCAAGAAACACAATTGAATTAGCTTGTGTTTGGGTAGATTAAGCAATTACTATAATTATTCGGATTCTGAAAATGACATCACAAAAGCCAAAAATGACTTCAAAAATATCACAAGTTGACCATTTCGAAAAAATTGAAAGGGAATCACGCTTACATAAATTATTCTTATTCTTTGAAGTTTGAAGATCAGATATATGTTCATGAATGTAGAAAACGTCTAGCCCTCAAATTCTATCACAAAATATTTGTACCTTATTCTTACTCAGCAACTCGGATAAAAAATCTTATCATATATATTTTAACTTTTTCATTTTCAACTTAGATAGCTTTGAATTATTAAAGCTAGCTGTAGTCCTTGTCCAATTGCAAATGTTTTACTTTTATCTTAATTGCCATCAATTTCTAAAGCAACAGGAATGGAGATAGACCTTATGTATATACATAGACAAACATAGGTAGTTTTTCAATTTTTTAATTAAAAACACTAGCTCGTTATTTTACATGTTATATTTTCTTCTAAGAATGAATGTAATTAATTTAAATTAATGTCTTGAATTTCTATTCAACAATGTCTCAACTGGATTAATTTGTATTGTTAAAGTTAAGAAATAAAATGAATTAGGGTAAACAACTAAACTAATTTTGGGTTAATTGCCGAAAAAATCCCGACTTTTGGTCAAATTTTGGTTTTTCCCTCACTTTCTAATTTTGCGAAGAAATTCATCACCTTTTAATGTTTCTGATTTTTCCTCCGGCGAACATTTCCGATCAATTGAAATTAACAAATCAACATTATTTTGATCGATAGCATGCCTAAAAAGGACAATACATTGGACAACGTCATTTTCAAGCGTGGCACGCGTAATATATTTTGATCGGAAATGTTCGTCGGGGGAAAAATCAGAAACATTAAAAGGTGAGGAATTTCTTCGCAAAATTAGAAAGTGAGGGGAAAAACCAGAATTTGACCAAAAGTCGGGATTTTTCCGGCAATTAACCGGCCCATTAATTTTCCCTAGCTATCTGGATCCTAATTTATTGTGATCCGTAAACGATTTACTACAAGTTAATTTGTGTATACTTTTGGAGAGTCCCGTGTCAGATCACTAATGATAATATAAATATGCCATTATATCTAAGTTAATTTTGATCAGGATATGAACATCGTTTTTATGATCTTCTTTGACATTGTGTGATTGTGTCTACGTCTTCAACCAAAGGCAACCATTAAGCAGCCAACGATGGAAGAATCTAATGCGCATTCCACATTTATTTTAAATTGATAGGACACAATAAAATCCATTAAGTTTGACTTCTAAACTCGTACAATATTGCTGTTCCTTTGTCAAATTGTAATAACTCGAGACAGAAACGCGCGTCCATAAAAGCTATTGAATTGTTAGATTTATACATTTATTTAAGAAATTTGTGATGGCTCAATTATGATTGGCGTGTAGTTTGACATATAGAAACAAGTGTGGCAAAATCGAAAAATGCATTATCACTTATCTCTCTTAGCTTTCAGATTGTACTAATTTTGTATCTAGTCCATCAATCTGAAATAAGTTATAAAATATGCAGACATAGATTCAAATTCTTAACGTAAATTATAATTCAAATTATACTAGTAATACATAGTAGTCATTTTACATATTCTCAAGATATTAGTTGGTATTTTAACTCTATGATCGATCTTCATAGTGATCACGAGATCGTTACTCCACCAATTTGACCACCATTGGTTCTCACATTAGTGTTAGTTAAACAATGGACAATTACAATATATACTTACAAAATACAAGCCATGAACAGAGAGGTAGGAGATGGAAATTTTATTATAATAAAATTAAAGAAAATATAAAAAAGGAAAAAAAATATCATTACTTATAGTTATAAGTCGCTAGTAATGGTTAGGTTATGTGTCTAAATTTGAAGAACCAACTGGAGAATAAAGGCCCAACGTATACATAACTCTTAAGACTTACTCAAATCCACAGACTATTAAATCCAAGAAGAAATAATACACTACTTTTTATGATTTAGGGTCAATTTTGAGTGTTAACTCAAGAAAAATTATCAGTATAAGTGTGAAAATTTTAATGTGATACATTTAAAAAGTAAATAAAATTGATCGAATAAACTTAGTTAATATCTCCCTTAGTATATAAGCTCTGCCGACAAATCATGAAAACTAGTATTTCTACACATCGATTGTAAATGTTCTCACATACTTAGACTACTATTATTTCAAAATATAACTTAATTACGCTAATTATTAGTACTATTAGCGTCGGTAAAAGAATGCACATTTGTCAAATATTCCTAATGGGGAGCAGCCCCCCAGAAAGAGGCTTTGATAATTGAATGTAGAGAGAGAGAGAGATAAAGATTAGAGAATATTAAAGTTTTATTTGTTGCAATTAATAAAAAAATCAGTAAGTTTGGTGATGGTCCAATAAATTGACTCACAAACTTCTGACGTGGCAGCGATAATTTCCAACCATTTTCCCCAATAACAATGAAAGCGTTACCAATCCACGTAAAGATATGTACAATGGTATTATATATTATAATGGTGGTTTCACAGTCAAAAGTCGCTTTTATACTAACTGACGACTTTGCTCAATCCGACTACGCCACCGACGTGTCACATATTTGGTTGCTTGGATTTAGATGTGTATTATCTTTTAAAAGAAAAATATTAGTATTATTAAAAACCATAATGAATTTTACCCAACTATAGAAATAAATGGAGATAAGTCGATATGAAAACGCCCACTTCGAGTAATGAAATGTTATTTATCGACAAGTTAGAACTAATTTATAAAAATATAGACTCTCCAGACACCAATTATAGAGATGCTAGCTTTTCTAGCAGTTATTTTACGTCTTCAATTGATGATATGTGAATCGGGCAAGTAGTTCGATGAAAATTGCTTTCACAAAAATATTTTACAATTAAATAAAACTACGTACTGCAATTTGTATCTATCATTCTATCTATCTATCTATCTATAATTGGTTTGCCATTCCTAACGTTGCTTCCACAGGGTCGTGATCATGGCGTCAAATTATTTTTTCTTTTATCAATCTAAATCAAAGGAAATATCAAAACAACAAAAATATTAGGAGAATTGTCTTTTCTGGCTTGCTAATTTTAATATTATACGAATCATGTTTGTCTTAAATGATATCCTATCAGTACATAAGAATACCATTTGAGAAACAAGGATATATATGTAAGGTCCCAAAATATGAATAATAAATATAAGCATTTCACCAATGTTGTTTTTCTCCTAACTTTGCAAATAGCATAAATACCATGAATGATAAATAAATGCCAGAAAAACACACTAATCTTAGCTGCACAAAATAATAGCTCCGCTCTCATAAAACTCACATGATTCTGCTCCGAAAAGGACAGCCAGAATTATTACAATGCTCGCCACTTTTCTAGGTTTGTTATCCCTCTTAAAAATGAATTGATTTCTACACATGCAACTGTCTTCTTCTTCTTTTTCTTCTAAATTTCTAATAGAGCAATATGATCTATGTGAGAGGGGTGTACTACATGGGTACACCTTTAATAGAATTTCTCTCAATTATATTAACCAGAGCTGCAGTTAATGCTCTAGTATATATTATTATCAATATACAGTGATATAACCTAAGACACAAAGACAAAATATAATATCATGATAATAAAGATTATTCCAACTTGTGCGATTTTTTAGGTCTTTGAACTTTAGGAAATCAATTTGATTTTGTAGTATAATTAATAAAATTAGTCGTTTAGCATCATTGCATGCTACATAAGTTCATTCTTTTCTCAGTCTCTTGTAGTTATAAACATTTTTAGGGTGGGATTACATGCAACTTCTTTTCTAAATAATTTCTCAGTAATTCTTGTCAAATCTGTGCGAGCACTGGCGGAGCCAAGGGGTGGGCAGTGGGGTCACTGACCTCCCTGGAAATTTGAAAAAAATTAGTGTTTATACATGTAATAGGGTTGGGATAATCGGAGAAGAGGAAGAAGGGTTGGTAATATGGAATTAGATTTGAAGAGAGGGAAATATAAGGGCGGAGCGTGGGATTGGGGAAGAATTGCATTTCAAATCCTTTAATTGTGACATGGCCCACTTATTTTGACATGACCCACTTATATATTACTACTACCTTCTTATCTTTTCCTTTTCGTTTCTTATTCTTTTTTAGGGGATTCCCTATTTATTTTGACACAATTTGTACAATATTTTCAATATTTTCATGTATATCAAATTATTTTCTTATAAAATTATTCACTAATACTTTTATTAATCCCAAATGACATAGCTTAATTAAATGTATATCAAATGTGATTTAAATTATTTTCTTAGGCGTGAAACATTGTGTAAAAATCGACATTGCCTAACTAAATGACAAAAAAAAAGTTTAGAAATATTGATGGTACATAATGTTGTTTCATTTTCAAGATTATTTATGTTTTACTATTTCTTTCAATAATATATATATAAAAAATTCAAGAGGGTATAATCTATAGTTTTACTATGTAAAAATGATCGGAAAGAAAATAAACACTCTTAGAATAAGAGAAAGCAGAAGTAAATTAGAAAATGAATAGCATTGTATAGCTACATACAAAACCCTCAGGAAAAAATAAAGGTTCTACCTTTGCCCCAGTTAATGCTATTATGTAGCGGTTTCATAACATAAAAATTAGAAGAAATAGGTTACTCCTATGAATTATGATGCATTCATGTTATAAAATTTAAAGGGTAATTCATAGTTTGTGGCCCCAACTTTGAGGGCTTTTTGATTTATGGCCCCAATTTCAATTTATTTGAAAAAATACCTCAACTTTGAGAAATGTTTGAAATATGGTCCGCGTATTATTTTCCGGCGACTGGCCGCTGACTCAGCTTCCGGAAATATGACATGGATTTTTGAACGCCACGTCACAAGAAACGACGTCGTTTCTTGTTCATGATTAAAAAAGAATAATTTATAGTTTGTGGCCTCAACTTTGAGCATTTTTTGATTTATGGCCTCAACTTAAATTAATTTGAAAAAAATCCTCAACTTTGAGAAATTATTGAATTATGGCCCCAATTGGTTGCTTGAATGAAGTTTACTCGAGCTAACAGATTTTTATTTCTCATTGCCTCTCTTGCACTCTAATCAAGTTGAGCTTTTTAATTAATATGGATTTAGAATTTATTTTTTCTGACTTCTTCTTAAGATATGGTGCACTCTAAGTGTTCGCTGAAAATCCAAAGAAGATAAATTATCTTCATTGATATTATTGCAGTTCATATGTTCGACGAAATTTTTTTGCATTATACAAGAACGAAATTTGTTTGCATTACACAAGATTGAAATAAACACGTTGCAAGGTCCATATTTGCAATATTGTCTTTCTCTTCACGAAAATGAATCATCGATGAAGTTATAAAATGCAGGCCATATTTCAATAATTTCTCAAAGTTGAGGATTTTTTTTCAAATTAATTTAAGTAAGGCCATAAATAAAAAAATGCTCAAAGTTAGGGCCACAAACTATAAATTATTCTTTTTTAATCATAAACAAGAAACGACGTCGTTTCTTGTGACGTGGTGTTCAAAAATCCATGTCATATTTCCGGAAGCTGAGTCAGCGGCCGATTGCCAGAAAATAATACGCGGGCCATATTTCAAATATTTCTCAAAGTTAAGGTATTTTTTCAAATAAATTGAAGTTGTGGTCATAAATCAAAAAGAGCTCAAAGTTGGGGTCACAAACTATGAATTACCCTAATTTAAATGACATTATAATTGTGTTTAAAGATTATTATTTAATCTAATCTTTATTTGTAATTTTAATTAAAAAAGAAATTGGACCCCCTAGATCGAAATTCTAGCTCCGCCTCTGGATGCGAGTATCTTTATTAGCAAAGTGCTATCGATATTAAATAATTTTATGTGCAATATAACAGTTTGGTTTATTTATTCTTAAAAGTAACTATTTACTGAGTAGATCTTCATCGTTTCGATTAGGGATGTCAATCGGGCCAACCCTTTCGGTTTCAGGTCAACCCTATCGGGTTATCGGGCTATTTGGTCAGGGTTAAATCGGGTTGATTTTTTTCGGGTTGAAAAAACTCAACCCTAACCCTAATCCTATTCCTTCGGTTTTCGGGCTGGCCCGTCGGGTCACAAAGTTTGTAAATAAAAAATTAAAATGTATATATTTTCTTGACTATTCAATATTTGTCGCAAAAAAATTAAGCACAAAAAAATTAAAAAGTAACAAAACAAGATTACGAGTGGCCCAAAAAATAGAAACTTGATTAAATCCAAAAAAATAGCATCCAACAAAACAAGTCTAGTAGCACTACACGACATGTAAAATAACAATAATATTCAACATTAATTCGTTATCTCACAAATGAAACTAAACACTTGAATGGCATTCATCTTATATGATTTCTGTGTAGAGCAAAAGAGAGCGCGACATACAACTACTACAAGTAATTAGTATTATGTATTATTTATAATATTTTTTTAAAAATACATCAGGGTTATTCGGGTTGACTCTAACCCTGATCGGGCTAGCCCGGATAACCCTTCAACCCTAGCGGGCCAGCCCAAATAGTCCGGTTATATATTCGGGTTGTAAAAAATCAATCATAATCCTTTATTTTGTTCAGTTTATTCTGATCGATCCGTTAGATTCGGACTCAATTGACATCCGTAATTTCGATGTTTTCCAATAGATCCGAAATTTTATGCCTACGAAAATAAAAACAACATCGAGTTAATGAGCATATGCTATCCCAAAATCCAGAAAGCGGCACGTGATACGTAGTTAAAGATAGCATGTCAGGAAAAAAGAAAAATAAAAATAAATAACGAGTCTCTCTCTTCACGCTACTTGATATTGGATAAAGTGGGGTCGTCTTCTAGGATGGGCCCATCTTGGCAGAGTTTTTGGATAACCATCTAATTCCATCTACAGAAACCTCAAAAATTGACTTCCCAAGACACTGCCCTGGCCCACACGTGGCGCGTTCTCAATGGGCGACACGGGAGTCACGACGGTTTCTGTTGGCAACGCGTTGCCGGCCGCCACGTGCCGCCGTGACCCTCAACGCGACGCGCGGTACACAGGTCAAAGGCAAAACGCACGTCATTCCTTTGCTTTTATTAAGGAGCTAATTGGTATGATGTAATCAATGAGATAGAAATAGAATGAAGGTAAGAAATCTAATGATTAACGTTGGTTTGGTTGATTTCTTTGCTTTGTATGCACAAAAATTAAGGAAATGAATTGAATTATTATTTATTTATCATTTATATCTTTTTTTTCTATTTCAAAATAATATTGGATGAAAAATATTAGAGAGGGTAAATTTTTTAAAATTTTATCTCTCTAGAATTTTATCTCTCTAAAATTTTCTCTATCTAGAATTTTTCTCTCTCATAAATTTTTTTTTCTCTAAAAAATGAAACTAAATTTCTTATATCATATCTTATGTACAATTATCAAAATTATATGGTACTGATAATAATCATTTATTATAATATACTTAATCTAATTACGAATGAAGGTCGTATATGTATAAAAAGAAATGGAAGTTCTCGAACCCAAACTTTGGATATAACAAGCTTATACCTCATAACAGAACCTCATTAAAACTTTTATGGGTAAATTCCTAGTGGACAAATTCCATTAAAAAAAGAGTGACCTCTAATTAATTAAGTAACCTTAGAAAAAGCAAAATACAAATTATATATTTTCAATTACAATGTTATTTTAAGTTGTTACCATCTTATATATCCTTAATTTTTAAATCTTAAAGGTAATTACTATTGGGTTAATTATCAAAAATACGAAGCTAGCAGCCCCACCCCCTCCTCCTTCTCCCTCATTTTTTTTCTTAGAAATCTATTCTATACAATTAAACTTGAATAAAGTCTTCAATAAATGAGTTAAGTTTGAGCTTGATGGTACTCGGTTTTATTCGATCCGACTAAATATTATCAACAAATAAGAACGGTAAAGTATAACAAATTACATAAATAAATTAAATAAATTAATTAAATAAATAAAAATAAAATAAAGTTTTGTGAATAGATGTTTCAATGATAAAGAAAAAATATTGAAATATAAAGTATGAAATTTAATGATAAAGACGACATGTTAATTATTAGAGATAATAATGATTAAATTGTTAACTTTATAAAAATATAAACTTTTACCAAAATTAATATACAATTACATTAATATCCTAATAAATGTTTGCACAATTTCAAAATTTATGTTGTCTTTTTTCTTTCACTTTTGAGTTATGTTACAAGTAGGACTATATTATTAATTAAATCATTAAGTTGAGTTATAGTAGATATAGGACTATTATTAATTTACTAAGTTTAAAATAAATTTAATATATAAAGTTACATTATTGCTCTTAAAATAAATATAATAATAGAGATATATTATACAAAGTCAATTTTGTATCTATTATAGTAATAGAATAGATAGAAATATAGATATAGATAAATTGAATCCATAGACTTCAACCGTTCACTTAGGGTTCATTATTCTTTAATTAGCACTTAAAATTATAAATTTAGATAATCTTTTCACATTAATATTAGGTCAAGCCGATCTATTATATTAACTTACTAGTATAACTTCCCGTGCGATGCGCTGTGATTATTACGTTACACCCATATCTATGTATATATATTTAAGATCATTAAATATTATTGATGTTTTGAAATTACATTACAACACAAGCTTTACATGAAAAACAATGATAGTTTAAAGTAAATTTAAAAAAAAATCTTGAAAAATTATAAATAAAATAAAATAAATCTAAGAACTATGCACGAATGCTAATTTGTACATATACTACTACTACATTAGTAAAAAAATGATCAAATACTTGGTGTCATCTATTTTTAATTTTTATCGGCAATATTGTAATCAAAGATCAAAAGATGGCATGCACATGGCAAACATATAGTATTAATATAAATAATTTAGTAATTTAAAAAATAATAAAGAGAAGAATATTAATTTTTCTACGATAATTTGTGATAATATAAATTTATGTAAAAAGCAATTTCACATTTTTGCAATTTAAATACCTTAAATTAAAAAATTTAGTAAATATGAGTCCTCGTCACTATTATATAATCGATTTTAAAAGTTAAATGACCCATTATTTTCTCAAATAACTGACCCATAAATTTCTCAAATGTAACCGACTTTTAATAATGATGCAAAAAAAAATTGCTCAAAAAATTGGTCAAAATTGATTAAAAGAGTCAAAATTGATTTTAAATTTATTTTAGTATTATGTTTTAATATATATATATATATATATATATATATATATAACTGAATCATAAATTTCTCAAATGTAAGTGACTTTTGATAATGATACAAAAAAAATTCCTCAAAAAATTAGTCAAAATTAATTTTAAAATAGTTTTACTGTTCTGTTTTAATATGTATATTGATATAGATTTGATAATTGATCCATAGCGCTTCACAAAGATCTAGAAGGAAAAAGAAAAATCTAGTCGAACCTTGTTAACCGTAGTCAACATGTCAGATCAATTATTTTATACTCTAACCAATTTGTTACTCCAAATTATTTATCCATATACTCCTATGGTGGCTTATTTGAACTTCAATAGACATAGTTTTATTAACCATTAATTATATTTTCTCATATTTATCTTTTTTTTTATCCTATAAATTTGCAATTACATATATACATTGGGTAAACCTCTACTCTTGTGTAATAGTTACAAAATGCAAACTATATAGAATTGATTGCAAAACATAAATCATACTTGAAGAACCAAATATAGTAGATTTCATCGATCTATAAAATGTTGTTAAGATTCGAACTTCATTTTATTTCAAGAATAATCATTTTAATAACCAGGTCAAATCTGTGGGGATAAATGAAAAAATTGAGTTACTTTATATTAGGTTGATAACTTTCCACCTGGTTAAAATTGTAGGACATATTCTCCAATTTGTATTGGTTATTATTATTATTATTCAGTTTTTTATTTTATTCAGTTTAGAGGGAGAGTAATAAAATATAGTAGTTAATTTGGAGAAATGACAAAAATATTACTAGTATTTTAATACCTACACAGTACCCACCAACGAGAAAAAAAAAAAGAGTCGGGCCGCGAGATGACTGACCCACGTTGTCGACGGCAAGTCGGCAACTATTTTCTTCGGAATGTGGTGGAAGAAACAAAGGATGTTTTTAAAGCACGTGCCCTAATCCCAGTCTGTCTTGGTGTGAAATACCAAAACAGCCCTGATGCCTACTCCACAATTACGGAATTAATCCCTTTCAGATATCCCTCCTGCCTTATTTAATTGGGAAAAAGGTGCAAATCGCCTCATTGGCGATCTTGGGTAAATATCTAAACTTTGTTTAGGTGCAATTATTTCCCTAAAGTTTTTGGGTGCAATTACCCCCTCGCCGTGACGGAACTAACACTTTCGTTGGCAAAAAAAAATATTTTTGATTCATTTTTATTTTTGTGGGACCCTTACAATTCTCAAGAATTAATTGGTGCTACAAGCTCAAATTAGAAAAAAAAATTTGTTTCGAATCCTAGCTCACAACTATCAAAACTCAGGCGAAGTTCTCCACTAATTTGCAATTCAAGCCAACTATTTGTTGTTGATATTGATGATCTCATCTTCTTCAAATGGTTCGTCATCCTTTTTCGTGCAAATCATCGGAGAACCTCACCTGAATTTTGATAGTTGTGAGCTAAGGTTCGAAATAATTTATTTCCTAATTTGAGCTTTTAGCACCAATTATGTAGTATATAATCATTGAGAATTGTGAGGGTCCCACAAGAATAAAAATTAATTAAATTTTTTTTTTTTTCTAACGGAAGTGTCGTTTCCATTACGGCGAGGGGTTAATTGCACCTGAAAACTTTAGAGAATGGTGAATTTGCACCTAAACAAAGTTCAAGGGAGTATTTGCCTAGCGCTGTCAACATGAGGGGATATTTGCACATTTTCCCTATTTAATTCACCCACTTAAATCCTTATCCATTCACGAATTAGCTGGCATTCACGTACTCGTTTCCACACCACTTTTTCATTGTAAATTTATTGTCGCCATGCGTGCCAACTAGCTTAATTCATTTAATACTTTTTTTATTTTTAATTTTTTACTTATATCGTTGGCTCTTGAACATTGAAAATGACATGGACACCAATAAGTCCTTGTACAAGAAACTAAGTTTTGGCAAAATTATAGTATAGGTTTACAGTTTACTTAAATTGTTCTACTTTTTGCTAAATCAGTGTCTCACTTTTTATGTAGAATATTGTACCTTTAATTTGATTATAATTATCTTTATGGGATGATATAATTGGTGGCTTGATTGATTCAAAAGGAATAGTTCTTATATATAGGGCCATAATAAAGTTAATATGTTTATACCTATATATGTTTAGATGGGAAAATAATTGAACTCAAAGGCGAGTAGGCAAAGTAATTAATTAAAATTAACAAGTTGAGGCGAGGCGGCTATATATCTCTTTGGGTACTGCAAGATTCATCACAAGTTATCATAATCTCGTTAATAGAATATAGAATTGATTATCCCTGGAAATCCTCATTAAGCATTATTCATGTTTTATTGACTGTACGGCATTTATTCATGTTTTATTCATGTTCTATAAGATCTCTTTCTTTAATTTTTTTAAAGTACAAAGTTGATATCTCAATATTGACATTAGTTAATTTATGCTATTTATGTAAACATCGAACACCTAATCTAAATGCAGATTATATCATTTGTATCATAATCTAGTAGTATGTGATGTGTTTTAATAGAGCGTGGTGACTCAAATTCAAAAGCTTTCATATATTTAACTTAACAGTAGTAATATAAGAGATGATCAGAAAATTAAGTTCAAAATTGCTCAACATGCTTGAATCAATATTAAATCATTATTACGCCCAAGTAAAATATTGAATGACCACAGCATATAACATTTATAAATCCATACCTTTCAAAAAAAAAACATTTATATATCCATATTTAATGTAAGAATATATATATATATATATATATATATATATATATAGTGTAATATGGTTCATGCTTCTTGTTTTATAAAAATTATTGATGATGTTAGTCACGGACCTCATGGTACATGCGACGTAATGTTGAGCTTGCAATCGGATATAGTAAGTAGTATCATATTCTTACTGTGGCAAGTTGGATAAAACCTTATCATATAGGAGTATATAATAGTAATATATACTTTAAGGGGTAGTGTACTTTGTGTGATAGGATAGATAGATAAAAATAGTATAGGTTAATCCATCATTTACTTTGATGGATTGATTATTTTTGAACTTGTTTGATCATCTAATCCTTCATATAGTCAATCATATGTTTTATTAATCTATCATATCACGCAAAATAAACGCTCCCTAAATATTTGAACTCGAGTATTACATCCGCCTACTTCCAAAAATGTTTCCTCTTTATCAAACCTTTTGAGAAAGCAAACTGGTTTGGTGTATATCTAGTATTTTCCGAGATTGTTGCACTTTGGATGCCTCTTTCTATTTCGGATAACCCTCTCGCACAAAGTCTTAGTAACCATATCTATAAATAAGAGACACCTTATGAACTATTTTGACTTTCACAATGAAAATAATCTCATCTTTCGGCTAACCTAATTTATTCATCAATTATAGGGGCTGTCGACGACACCTTTTAATTAAGTATATTAAAATAATTCACACACTCCTTTGTCGGTAGAAGTTTACTTCTCTCGATTTGTTTGTGATCTCGCTAAATATTATTAATATTAGTCTGAAAGAAAACTGAGAGAGACGAACTCATCAATAATGTAAATGATAGGCACAAAATGATTTTTTGGATGGGATTTAGTCTGAACTCGGTTCATCTATCGAGCAAGTTGGCTGATACAAATAATTTAATATTTTATCATTTCAATAGCCGAAATACTAATTCTTGAAGATTTTTTTTGGAGGGGATAATTCAAGAATTCAAACTGAACGAATGAGTCTACACGGAAGGTTAACGCTCCGCCCCACATATTTCATTATCTACAAGACCTAATTACATGCCCACCTAACCAAAAGAAGTAAAATTAAAGATAATATAGGCGCACACAAAAATTTATGGTTCCTAAATTGAAGCAGCTTCCTAGGAGAGAGCATTAAATATTAATACTCAAAAAAATATTATGGATAAGAGTATTATGAATAAAAATCAACAAGTTTGGTGGTGGCGCTTAAAATTGACCCCAAATCCGTTAACGTGGCGACGATGAGTTCCAACCATTTCTCACCGGAGCATTGAAAGCTTGGTTTCGAATCTGCGAAAAGATATGGTGGTGGGCCCCGCATGAGTCGCCATTCTAATGGATAGCGATTTATCAACAATCCAACGACGCCAACCACGTGTACCTTCACTACCAATAACACGACACCGTGTCATTGTCTTTGTAAAGTTTTTGCTTTCTTAGATTTTTTTTCCTTTCTTTTTTTTTTTAGATTTTTTGCAAGAGTTTTATGAATTTAGGACACGGAGAGTGTTTAGCTGTCAACCCGGTCCGATATATGAAAATTGTCGATTTACTTTTATTGATAATTAATATAAAAATAATTAAAAAATAAAAGGAGTGAGCTTGGACTTTTTTTAAATAGAATTAGATAATTTTTTTTAATTTTGGATTTTACATATTTTATTAGTATTCGATATATACTGGAGAGGAGTTGGTCGTAAATTGCACGTCCTCTCTTTGTTTGAATAAATATTATATTATATATTGACTGGATATTCTTCAAATGCGATCTTTAATTCTTTATGGAAGACGAAAAGCATGAAAAATATATGTTCTTTGGAAATTTGGTGGCATTTGCTGTACTTTTGAATTTAAATGAGGACTGCTTTAATTAAAATAAACTGGGAAATGGGTTAGGATTTTCCAGCGGTGTAAAGGTCTTCAAATAAATTCAAAGTTGGATGGAAGATGGTAGATTAACTATTTTCCATTATAAAGTTGAGTTTATATGACTAGGTCAATTGGGGCAATATTCAAACCAAATACCAAATATGTGGTAGATAAGTGTAAAAGCTTAAACAATTTAGAGAGTCAAATTGTGTTAGGTTTAGTTGATTTTTCTAGTGAATTTCTTGCCTAATAGCTTTTAGGGGCAACTCTTTTTAAATACCAAATCATAAAAGATAGAAGTTATAGATCCTCATTTATAAGAGTATAAGTTTTTAATACCAAAATAAATGAAAAGACTAAACTAACCCTACTCATCCACTAAAAGATAAAAGAAATAAAAAAAAAAGTAACGTCCTCACCACCCCAACCTCACTCTCTTTCTCTCTTTTCGATTCTCTCCCTCTCTCAACTGAAAAAAAACACACACACGAAGGCAACCCCCGTGTCCGATATTGACAACAAATTATGAGTGGAAGCGAGACTGAATCCGACCATCTAGAGAAGTCACTGGCGTCTTCATTGGCGTCGGAGCAAGAACCTTTCGCAAATAAACCGCCGGTGAGTGCGTGTGTTAGTATGCCTTGAATCTGTATTGTTTGCCGCCACGCAAACGGGGGTCTCGCTGTTCCCGAGGACCCGACGGTATGCTATGTTGTTGTTCTCTGTTCCCAAAGGAGTTGCAGTTTAAACAAACCAACAGTCACAATTATGGCCTTATATATGTGTTCAGTGCATAAATTGGATGGTACATGGAAATAATAGGGAAAAAATAGGTTACTATCTTAAGCACACGATCGCTGCACACGGTGGCAACCATCGTGTGCAGCGATCGTGTGCTGCGTCATGCCCACGATGAGGCTGTCCACGCTCAGGCCACCGTTGGCACGATGGCCACCATCGTGCCCACGGTCGTGGCCTGTACCGTGTGCTTAAGAACAACCTACTGAGGCCGATTCTGGTTCTTTCTGTTAACGATTTGCGTATTTTATGATTATTTCCTACATTATTCAAACATTAATAACTACACAACACTCCATCCATACACAAACATATATCATTCGTCTAATTCATTTGTATAGGGGCACTTTGTATGTAGTAATATATGAACTACTATGTACTTAAATCTTGAAAATCTAAAAGTTGTACACAATGCGTAATGAATTTTGTTAATTCATTTCATAACATTGTGAACATGTATATTGTTAGAAAATAATAGTTATTAGACACTAAATAACATGGAAATTGGTGATTTACTATGGATATTACTGTAAAATGATATGTGTTCTTATGCACACGGTGCATCCCACCACCGTGTCCACGGTCGTTGAGCCCATCGTGTGCACACATGGCTTGTGACATGATGGATGTCGTGGCCGCACACGGTGGACACGATGGCTGCCGTGGCTGCACACGGTGGACAAGGTGTCTGCACATGATGGTTTGCCACCGTGGGCACGGTTATGATTCGCTTCCACTGTGGAAACGACCTACCACACGGTGGCTACACACAGTGGTTGCACACGATGGCTGACCACCGTGTGTTATTTCTAACCATCGTGTGCAAGATTATGACCACCGTGTGCAATGATCGTGTTGTAAAGAACTCGAGTAAAAAATAATTTCGGGAGGATGATACTTAGCTACATGCCTTTTATATGAACTCAGAAACACGTTTGTACGGATATTTCAACTTGAACTCCTACTCTTTTCGAATTATCGTGTGATTTTTAGATAGATTTATGGAGACTAATTTGTGTAAAAACTTTCTTTAATTTTCTACTGTAAGGGCATTGTGTTTTTTCTTTCTTTAGTGAAAAAAAAGGGTGTTAAAGCAAGTTGTACTGTAGAATCTTACACAAAATTGAATGAAGTAGTTTGAAGTGGAAGAAAAATCGAAAATTGAATGAATAATTTTGATTTTATTTTACAAATATTTTGTAATTAATTTTCAGAAAATTTGGAGGGGATGGCCGAAAATATTAAAGGAAAAAGCCAAAAAAACATAAGTCAACATCAATAACTTTTTAAGGGGTATTTTAGTCTTTTAACTCATTTTGGTATCAAAAACTTATACTCTTATGAATGAGGATATATAACTTATTAACTTTATGATTTGGTATTTAAAAATACATTTCCTCTAGCGTTTATGATTAACTAGTATTGTACCCGGCATTGCACGTGGTGTACTTTATATATATATAATTTTATTTATAAAAAATATTAGCTCAATTATTATACAAAAAGATAAATTACAGTAATGCAATTAGATAAATACTCCGTATTGTATACTCCAACAACAGTGCAATTTTTGATAAAAAAATGTTTTTATTAATTATGTAATTCTTATAGCTCATACTTTCATAATAAAAAAGAATAAAAATGATTTATCGAAAACTAACTAATTTTAGGGGCTCTTATTTTTTATAAGTAACTCTTATAATTTCGATTAACTCTCAAAACTACATACTTTTTACTAAAAAATTATATACTTATCTGTATCCGTGTATGATATATATAAACTAGAAATCAATATTTTTGTGTACATTATATATATATATATGTCTACCATATAGAAAAAATAATTTCAAAACAAATTTATATTTTGAGCAACAATAAATGTGAAAAAAATCAGAAAAAATTTAAATCCATATATATAGAATATATAAAATTTCAAGGTATAAATTTACAATAAATATTTTTGCTCAATAAAAAAGGATATGAAAGTATATACTATTGGTTTTGGTGGACAATACTCCCTCCGTCCCATTTATATAGGCGGATTGAAATTTTCACATGGATTAAGAAAATTTATTGGAAAAGTAAATTAAATAGTAAATTTCTTAATATGCCCCTATTTATTATTTGACTATGTATTTTTTATGAGTTAATCAAAGAATTAAATAGAGATATATTAGTAAATGAGCTAAAAAATATTACTTTTATGGAAATAAGCCTATATATTTGGGACATCCGAAAAAGGAAAACAAGCCTATATAAATGGGACGGATGGAGTAATAAATTTCAAATGTGAATAGAAATTTAATTTACACAAACTTTTAGATACCAAAGTTGAATAAAATAGTACTATTATGCATGAAAATGAGTTTTTGAGCCGAAAAATGGGAGAGATAACTTTATTTTACTATATAGATATAGATTTATGGGATACTAGTGTAAGATTACATGATTTTATTATGACTGACGAATTTGTTAAGAGTAGCCTTTTTTTTTAACCCATTGTATTTTTTTTTTTTGTTCGCTTTAATTAAGATTTGTTTTTTAAATCACTTTAAGGTGTAGGTAAATTGTAGTAATTACTTATGTGTAGTAATTTAATATTGTATATCTAAGTCTCCTTAAATTTCATGAGATATTGGCCCCTACCATTCTGCGTGTAATATTTAATAAAAATAAATAGTTACGGGTGTAAATTTTTCTATACTCTATATATGTAAAAAAATTTTGACAAATTCTAATCATTAATGACAATACTCGACAACCAAAAAGGCCAACAATCATGCCACACTACTTTGAAATCTATTGCTTGTGTTAGAATTCACTAACTAAATCGTATTAGGTAAGTTCTGCAACGGACTTTAAATGCTGAAACTATAAACTATTGAGGATATGTTACTATAGAAATTATTCCTCCCGTGAGAACTTAAGAACATGTTTAAATCTATATATAGTCTTGCTTAATGAGATTCATGTTTTTTTGTATAAACAATTGTGCTTATATAAAATCATGCTTAAATCTATATATATTAATGCTTCGAATAATGACAACCATAGATCATACAAAGATCAACGGTTCAGATTGGTTCCTAGTTCCCACACTAGGAATAGTTTCCATATGAACCAATCCCTATATATATATATAGAGAGGAAATTTAATTAAACCTATGATCTAGGACGTGCCCCGATTTATATATGTGTACTCAAAAATCACAGTTCAAAATTTTTTAAAGTAACATAAACATGTAAATGGTGATAATTGTAAAAAAAGTACATGAAGTTTTGAGACAATTTGCGATTTAACTAAAATCTTTATAGTTTAATTCGTGTTTTCTTTTTGTAGTTGATCCTATATATACATATATCAAAACATTTTTATCTTATAATTCGTTCGTTTACAATTAATCCAAAATAAGTCGCTTTAAGGGTCCTAATTAATAAATATTCAATTGATCAATACAAGAATACATACGTAGTCATTATTATTAATTATCTATACAGGATCATATTAATTAAGACCTCGCTTAATGTCAAATTAGTACAATTTATAAATTTATTCATACATACATGTTAACAAATTAATAGCCAATGAAATGATAAGTAAGGTTTGACCTTAACGAAACTTAATCTATGTAAATATATTTTTATATTTTATTGTCTATACCAAACTAATCTAATACAGTATTTCCTAGGATTGGATAAACATAAGTAGTAGTGTCAATTATGACTTTGAAATTGCCAATTCCATCTAAATAGGAGAGTCTAAGATGCATTGCTTTCCCTTGACAAGATTAATATAAAATGGAATAATACTCTATGATAACGATATTAGGGTTTTTTTTTTCATTTTAAAAAAACAATACTAGGGTTTTGTAATGAGAATGATTTGGGGCTGGTGCACATCTTTACTGATTCAATTCTTGTTGTACATGTTGTGCAAGATATAGTAGATGCCTTAAGTGAGAATGGTTTGAAGTTTCTGATAGTGCGTGGAAGAATATAGTGGTTGATATTTCACATGCCTTAAGTGATGAATGGTTTGAAGTTTTTGATAATGCGTGGAAGAGTATGGTGGTTGATATTTCACATGCTAGACGAGAAATGAACAAGTCAACTCATAATCTTGCTATGTATGCAGTTGAATCTCAAAACATAGTCATTTGAAAGTTGGAATTTCCTTCCTGGCTTTTGGATATTGTACGTTCTGAAAAAAGATATTAGGGTTTTTTATAATATCACAAAGTAATTAGATAATTTAGTTATAAGATATGAATTATTTTTGTTTGATCTTACATGAAATACAATGAAGAAAATTACGTCAGTTGCAAAAAAATTTGCTTATTTTTTGTATATTTTATTCAAGGCGAACAATCTGTATATCTGAAATTGATATATGACAAGACTCAATTCAAGGAATATGCTAATATACATATACAGATATACTAGTGAAACACAATGAGTTTCGACGTCTTTTACGTTGATCCAACAATATATTGAATTATTTTAGTACAATTTATCTGCTAGGAATTTTTATGGAAAATTTCATATAAGTTGATATACTATGAGGCACCCAAATGTGAATTTTCCTTAAATCACAAAAATTATGACAAAGAAATAAGTGAAACTATCCGAACTGCCTTAAGTCATTAAAATGGGAAATAGGGATAAGCTCGAAGATCCCCTAATTAAAATGATTACACGATATTAAAACTTATCCATTATTTCCATAAACCATTTATCATAAAAATTACAGTCTGATTACATGTCTGGAAGTTTTTAAAGCGTCATTAAATATGAGAATATATTTCTTTTATTGCGCTCAAATAATATGATAGTAACCATTATGCGTAAATAATTTGCTTTTTCTGATAATGAACATATATATCTATCCACTATAATATCGAACAGTCGTGGAAGTTAATAACACACTTTTATAGTCAAGTCTTTGTTAGCGTGCTGCCTTATCTAAGGAACTTTAATTTGTGGCGGATGTATTTAAAATAAAAAAGATAAAGACACTAAAATCCAAACTAAAGGGTTAGAGATAATTGTTGGGTGTGATATTCATCGGCATAAAACCAATTAGAACGCTAGACAAGAAGAATATGATTGGTTTATCCAATTCTTTGAATATTCTATTTAAATATTTGTGGTGGGATTGTTGTGAACAATTATCATTATTTTATGCATCCGACTAACTCGCCATTAAAGACTTTTAATATTAGTACTATTATTGAAATTTGAAATTACTTTTCAATGTTTCCAAATAAGAAAAAAATAAATTACTTTTCAAAAGTGAGAATTATTCATTTTTTAGCCGATCTCATATGTTAGGTAAATCGCAAGGAAAAGCATTAGAAAACATTACAGAATTGCTATAGCGCAAATTAATTAAACCTATCAACAACTGCAAAACATAAAAAAAAAAAAAAATTAAACATATGAAGTTTTTGTTTGGATTAGAGAATTTGAGGGTATGATTTGAAGGATGAAGTACAAAATTCCATCACCGTCATTTTGAATTATTGGGTTGATTTAATTCTTAATCAAGGTTCAATTAAAAATATTACACAACCCTTAAAAATACATAAGTGGAGCGGATGAGTATCGAAATAGGTATAAATTACAACGCCTTCTAGGTTAATTAAAGTGCAGGCCGTTTCCTAAAAAAAAAAAAGATAGTATGTAGTACTCCCTCCGTCCCGCCATAAGTGGTCACATTTCTTTATTGGGATGTCCCATCATAAGTGGCCACTTTCCTAATATGGAAACATCATCTCTCACACAAAAGATGTGGGCTCCACCACTTTTTATCTTTTTACCCTTAAACACTCTTCTCCTAAATACCCGTGCCCAAAAGAAAGTAGCCACTTATCATGGGACGGAGGGAGTATTAAATTATTTATAGAATGATAATATATCCTCTCCATAAAATTTATTGTTGATTGAGTTCGATAAAACTTGTCCAAATCATACATTTTTGAAAAGGTTAGTCTGATCATACCCGTACGACTAAGTTTCTAAATAAAATATATATTTATGCACAACTTTTTATCAGATAAGAATTGTATAATCAAAATTGACACGGTCATAGTAGAAATTAGATATGATATCCAAAAATATGAGAGATTTTCCCAACCTCTTTAATAGAATGCAAATTTATCCAAAATTTTGTTAGGATTAGGGCTAAATGTAGAACAAATATTTGAAAATTTTGGAAAGTCTGAATAAATAAATTTAACATGTGGGATAAAAGATAAGTAGGGGGTGGGTAGGTTGGGGGTGGCGTGGGGTGGGGTGATCCTGGCCATTAAATTCCAAACCAACACCATTACGTAGCGACCCATATTGGTAAGTCGGTCTCTGTTCTTATCCTCTCTCTCTCTCTCTCTCTCTCTCTCTCTACAACGCCACCTTCCTACTACAAATTAACATTTCTACATTATAAATTATCCAATTTTCAAATATATATCCCTTATACTATATATATCTCAACTCGATTAAATTGTAATGTTTTTTCTGTGTTTGCGACTGCTATAATCTTCATGAAGAACATTCCATGTCATAATTTTAACAACACAAAACATATAAGGAGATTCAAAAGGCCACTTCTCCAATAACTCTCCTCCTTCATTTCACTCTGAAATCTCTCTCTCCCCGTCTCTGTCCCTTTCATTCTTGTTCTTGTGTTCAGTCGAGAAAATCCAAGATTCTGCGCGATTCTTTCTGGTTCTTTCTCCGTTATGTTGTCGAGATCTTACTTCAATCTGTTAAACCTCGACGACTACACGAGCGATCGCACTCGGATTCCCCGAGTGATTTCGATGCCGGGGATCATATCCGATTTCGACGACGGCGACGGCGACGGCGACGGCAATGCGCCGAGTCCGGAGTCCGACGCCGCCTCGTCCGTCAGTCAAGAAAGGAGAATAATTGTCGCCAATCAACTGCCGCTGAAGGCCTACCGCAACAAAGATTCGTCAGCAGAAGGGGCCAAAAAATGGTGTTTCGATTGGGACAGAGACGCGCTCGTTCTGCAACTCAAGGACGGGTTTCCGCCGGAGGTGGAGGTGGTGTACGTGGGCTGTTTGGCGGCGGAGATTGATCCCTCCGACCAAGAAGAGGTGGCGCAGACGCTCCTCGACAAATTCCGGTGCGTGCCCACCTTCTTGAGCGCGGATTTGATCAATAAATATTATCACGGCTTCTGCAAGCATTATTTGTGGCCGCTGTTCCACTACATGCTGCCGATGTCGCCGAGTTCTGGGGTGCGTTTCGACAAGACGATGTGGCAGGCGTATGTCTCTGCAAACAAGATTTTTGCAGATAAAGTGATGGAGGTGATCAATCCGGATGAGGATTATGTTTGGGTGCATGATTATCATCTCATGATTCTACCTACTTTCTTGAGGAAGAGGTATCACAGGGTAAAGCTTGGATTTTTCCTTCATAATCTTTTTCCGTCGTCTGAAATTTACAGGACTTTGCCGGTTAGGGAGGAGATTTTGAGGGCCCTTTTGAACTGTGATCTAATTGGATTCCAAACTTTTGATTATGCTAGGCATTTCTTGTCATGTTGTAGTAGGATGCTTGGATTAGATTATCAATCTAAGAGGGGTTATATTGGGTTGGACTATTACGGTAGAACTGTTAGTATCAAAATCTTGCCTGTTGGGATTCAGATGGGGCAGATTCAATCTGTTCTGTCTTTGCCAGACACTGCTAGTAAGGTTAAAGAATTGAGGGGAAAGTATGAAGGAAAAACTGTGTTGTTGGGTGTGGATGATATGGACATGTTTAAAGGGATTAGTTTGAAGTTTATGGCATTTGGACAGCTCTTGGATGACAATCCTCGGTTCAATGGGAGTGTTGTTCTTGTTCAGATCATGAACTCCCCGCGGAGTCGGGGGAGGGACATTCAAGAGGTTCAAGATGAGATCAATAAGGTTGCTAATGAGGTTAACCGAAGACATGGTGGTCCCGATTATCAGCCTATAGTTTGTGTGAATGGGCCTGTGTCCTTTCAAGATAAGGCTGCATATTATGCTATTTCTGAATGTGTTGTGGTGAATGCTGTTAGGGATGGCATGAACTTAGTCCCTTATAAGTATAGTGTTTGCAGGCAGGGCAGCCCGGAGTTGGACAAGGCGCTCGGGCTTGAGAATTCAGCCGCACCAAGGAAGAGTGTGATCATTGTATCCGAGTTCATGGGATGTTCGCCATCACTCAGTGGCGCGATCAGGGTCAATCCGTGGAACATCAATAGTGTGGCTGATGCTATGGTTTTGGGGGTAACAATGGCGGATTCTGAGAAGGAGTTGCGCCACGAGAAGCATTACAAGTACATTACATCTCATGATGTTGCCTATTGGGCTAAGAGCTTTGATCTGGATCTTGAGCGAGCTTGTGCAGATCATTACAGGAAGAGGTGTTGGGGCATTGGATTCGGCTTGAACTCTAGAGTCGTCGCGTTGGGGCCTAATTTTAGGAAGCTCTCTGTGGAGCACATTGTTTCTGCTTATAACAGCACTAGTAGAAGACTTATCCTTCTTGATTATGATGGAACTATGATGCCGAGGGATAGAGTTGATAAATCCCCAAGCCCTGAAGTTATCTCTGTCTTGAACAGTTTGTGCAAAGATCCCAGAAACGTCGTCTTCATCGTTAGCGGAAGAGGAAAAGATCCACTAGGAAAGTGGTTCTTTGAATGTGACCAACTTGGGCTCTCTGCAGAGCATGGCTTTTTCACTAGGTATGTTCAAGAATTCTGTGTTTTCTGGTGTTTTTGTGTTCACATTCTTTGCTTAACTTGCTTCTTTGATGCTGTACTTCTAGGTGGACTAAAGATTCGGAGTGGGAAACTTGTCGAGTACCTGTAGACGTCGACTGGAAAAAGATTGTCCTGCCTATAATGGAGCATTACACAGAGGCTACAGATGGTTCATCAATAGAGCAGAAGGAGAGTGCTCTAGTTTGGCATCATCAAGAAGCTGACCCCGACTTCGGGTCGTGGCAAGCGAAGGAGCTTCTCGATCACTTGGAAAGCGTACTAGCTAATGATCCCGTTGTAGTGAAAACTGGTCAGCAAATAGTGGAGGTGAAACCACAGGTAAATGAGTGTGTTATCTTTGGATGATTGAGGTTATTATTGTTGAATGTTTCTTGGTTATAAATTACACTTTGGATATTGTAGGGTGTGAGCAAAGGCGCTGTGGTGCAGAATCTGATCGAGACCATGAGAAATACAGGAAAACAAGCGGATTTTGTTTTGTGCATAGGTGATGACAGATCGGATGAGGAGATGTTTGAGGCCGTTGCAAGCGTAGTTGAACATCATTCGTTGCCTGAAACGACGGAGATATTCGCGTGTACTGTTGGCCAGAAACCGAGCATGGCGAAGTACTACCTTGATGATGAAGTTGATGTGATGAAAATGCTTCGAGGCCTTTCGTTAGGATCGGCGCAGCAGCTGCAGAAGCAGAGTCAGAATACGGTATCTTTTGAAGGATCAGTTTGAAATAGGAAGGGAAGGGCAAATGGTGTACATAGGAAACATACACTTAACTAATGTTAGTCTCACTGTCTTAGAGAACAAATGTAAGATCGCTCCTTTGTTTATATCTATTGCATCTGTCCAAATGCTAAAGAATAGATCTTGCTTATTTTTTTACAATACAATTTGTTTCATTTGATTTTGATGCTGGATCATTGATTTGTTGATATTAGATGCATATAAAGTTCATATCAGTTGGTGATGTTGTATATCAAGAATGATGAACACCAAGTCACAGCACAACCGTGCATTGTGCTTTCCTACCGGACTCATCATCTGCATTCCTGCGATGCGTCCTAAAGAGGCCTTGAATGGGGTTGATCGACACGATAACGAGACGATACGATAGGCATGAGGACTCCCAATACTAGTGCTAGCCACTTGTGAATTGTGATATCCAACCAAGTATTATAATCATCAGTAGTAAGTTTTATTTTTCTTACTGACTTGTAGTTTTCGGACTGCAAACTTCAAAGCACACATTACTTCACATGCAGGATCCCTAATCAATTTAATAGCATGTACACTCGACTTATTTTTTGTTTTCAGGGGTCATGTTTATATATAGATAAACAATATTGTTTTCGTGACTAGAAAATTTCACAATCGTTTTTTTGAGTTTGTGCTCTAGATCAACTGTTTATGCAAATAATACTAGAGAGATGAATCGTACATGTCACAGACTTGACCTATGAAACTATCATGTCATGGATTTTGCTAGTTTAGATGTAATAGCAAACTATTGAGAAATACCTGACTTATGGCTGCATTTATGTTGTAGATTTCTCATTCTCAACTCAAATACAAATGTTGTACATTATGTTACAGTTATATCCAGGAACTAGCCGTATAATATATGTTTTAAATTTCTCATTTCTTTAACTAAAATACAAATGTTGTACATTAGTGGATATATAAAAGGTCTTGACCTTTTAAGTCATTTTATAATGATGAATAATATATGTTGGTTAATATGTTTGGGCTTAAAAAAAATCAAATTCTTTAATAAAATTAAATGGTTATGGATTTTGGCTTATTTAATTGAATTTTGGATTTTGGCTTATTTTATATTTAGTATTTATATAATAAATGTTCTAATTTAACACAACACTATTTTGACTAAGATATATAATTTTGAAAAGAAAAGATTAGCGCAATGAATAGTTGCCAAAATAATTTTATGATTTTTATTATTTAGATTCTTAAATATTTTAAAAACATAATAGTGAAAAAATATTAAAAAGACAATTAAAAAATATACTCCATATTTTAAGATGTTTAGAAGTTATCAAAAATGAAGAATTATTAAAAATACCAAAATGGGTTAAAATTATTATGATGGTTGTTCATCTTAAATTCTAATGCCATTTTGAAATGAGTTTTAATCGAAATTGCATTTTCAAATATATAAAAAATGGTTGTTTAGAGATTATTTCTTTTTAAAAAATATTGATGTAATGCATGAAGTTTGTATTTTATTGTGTTAATATAATTAACATATTAGTGATTAATGCATTTCATCTGTGACAGACAGTTTTTCGACAACCTTATGTGGATGTCGCAACCCGACTTAGAATTAAGATAACTAAGCTGGTGGGTCCCGCGACGTACATAATTTATGATTAACCAAAGAATAGATAACGACCCAGTTATCAAACAAAACCAAACATAATTCAAAACACTTCCAACGAACATGCTGATCAATAAATCAATATCAATAACATGCTCGATAATTTTAACCAACAAATGGTTATCAACAACAGACATATCTTGATATCAATAAGTAGGGTCACATGACCGAGATATACCAAGTATAAACATCATCAAGAAATCAGGTTTAACCTGATATCAACAATTAATATCATACGACCAATGGTGCAAAAAGCTTAATATCAACAAGAAGTTTATCATATCAAGAAAGCACGATAAAAAGGGGTCGTATGACTTAGAAGATCTCAACAGAGAATCAATAACTGATTTCAAGTTAAGGCAGACTAACATCAAAACCTTGACTAACAACGTCAAAAGACTTCAGAAGTTATAAACTTAAGAGTTTTAAAACGAACTTCAGAACATGTTTCAAAGTGATGCAGCTGAAAACATAACTAGGTTACATGTATGAAGACATATAACCAAACTCTTTAGTTTAAACAACTTTCAAGAATTCAACCAACAAAAGTCCGTCCAAGCACACTCCCATCTCCATCCGAAATAACCTGCACATTTTAGAAAACAACATGCAGGACTGAGTACTTCGTACTCAGTGGACACATGCCAAAATACTTGAAATCTTGCTGCTTAGAGCTATAGATTTAACTTGCCCCAAAGCATAACACAATGAATTTTGTAAAACAAACCTATGCTTGCTCAAGTATTTTCTTTTTCCATAAAAAGTATTTGTCCGGACAGACTTATAATTTAGGATGTATGTACCAGATCTACAATCAAATAATGTTAGTGTTGAGAAGTAGGCCTCATTCTCAAACACTTGTAACCGGCCCACCTTTCGGAAGACACACGATTACAAATAAGTGTACACAAATCCTACCTTGCGTAGGACAGAATTCGTCTTCCTTTAGTAGATGGTAACATACAAAACTTAATACATTTGGCAAGTTAATCAATTTAAAACATCATATATATATATATATATATATATAATCATATATATATATATATCATTCATCATTTTATTGGTTAGAAAGTCCACATGTCGAGTGCTGCTTTATCTTACATTTCTCGTTCTTGATTTCCCGTCTTCATGCTCTCACTCGTTCCTTCATTTGAGATTAGGTTTATCAACCATCAGAGCGAGAAACAAATGACAGGCGAAGAGATGTGACATCTCGATCAACTTAATTTCTAATTCGCTTCGATTTTCTAAGACTTAATTTGATACTATCACTTAACCTTTCTAAACACTTCTAAATCTCATACTTAACTTCTATTAATCACATCATCAAACATTTAAGCTTATTATTATCACATAAGCTCATCATCAACATATCATTAACATATAACTTATTATTTACTATTCATATCATTAAACTTAACATATTTTCGACTCGACAAACGAGCTCCAAAAATTACGAAATTAATTCTACTTACATCATTTAACATAATAAGCATAATTACGCAATCAGATTATCAATTCAGATCACGTACACGTATAAACCTTCAACTTGGAAAAATAGCCGAAAAATAGAAAATTCTTAATACTTCGTATTTAATTTCTGAAAAAATTCACAATACTTAATTTTTATTGTAGAATTCAAATATGTGATTATTTTCTTAATTAAAAATCAAATAATCTCCTTATTTTCTTTAAATAATTTCGGCTATTGTAGAAATAATAGGATTGAACATCCAATTTCATTCTAATCAATTCCAAACATCTTAATTTAATTTACAAGCTATATTTATAGCTTAATTACTTAATTTAATTGGATAAAAATGAAAACCCTATTATATATATATTTTGACTTTTTAAAGAAATAGGGCACATTTGCGTATTTTTATCCATTTCAAATTACAACATGCTTAATTAATATTCTATAGATTAATTGTAAATTCAATTAATCCATTTAAGCTCTAAAATAATTATTTTTAATTTATTTTAAATGCTAAAAATTTCAAAATTAATGAAATTGAGCTCCAAAAATTCTAACAAAATTCCCACATGCTTAAATAAATATCATAAGCTCAATTCTATCATCAATTTCATCATTCATCATCAAAATCAAAAAGCCCTAATCTTAAGAACCCTAGATTTCGAAAATTCCAATAATTGGAATAATTATGGTTCAACCAATTAATTCAATGTATAAACATACTTAATAACATCATATAAGACCAATTTAAACATCAATTTAATCATAGAACATCAAAATCAAAACCTCTTAATTTCTATCATATTTTTCGGCCAAAATTAAAAGTCATAGATGGGCTTTGATTCTTTGATTGCTTCCAACATCAAATATGCTTGAAATAATTATCTAAGCTCAATTATCCAATCAATTTGATCATCTAACATCACAATTGAACAATCCTCATTTTAGCATAAATTTCGAAAATTATGAGATTAGGGTTAGGGTTTGATTTGAGCATGAATTAATGATCTATCATGCATCCTAAGCATGAATTAAACATCATAATTTAAATTCAAGCTCATCTAACATCATTTAGCCAAAATTTCGAAATTTATAGAAGATTAAAATAGGAGAATTCGAGCTTGTTTTTGAGCTATATCTTGCACTAAACATAGAACTCACCTTAATAATTAATTTGGAGATGATTAGCACTTGAATTTGAGCTCAAAATGGAACAAAAATTGGATGAAATGTAAAGTATGCGTGTGCTGTGTTCTGTTGCTGAAGTTTGCGATAGAAATGGAGTGATAAGGGTGGTAAATGGCTTATATTATACATTTAAGACTAATACAATTAGTCAACATTGCTTAGCTCATCCAATAGGTCATTAGTGAGGTCAGAAATAGGATTAAAATAATTAATTAATTGCTTAATTAATCAATTAATTACTAAACTTGCTAATCATAACTTCAATCTCTAATTTCTCGATCTAGAAAAATCAATTAGGGCATCTCAAACCCTAATATAAATTATCGTAAGAAAATGATGAGAAATGAATTATTTATGAAATAAATAAGAGTATTATTTTTAATCATAAATTACTAATAAATTAAATTAAGAAAATTAAATTCATAATTTCCTCAGTAAAATTCAAGCATAAATGCTCAATCTAATAAACATAAATTTTATTTCATTTCGGTTAAACCGAGACGAAATAAAAATAATTAAATTCCACTTTTTTGACAAAAATTAGGGTTGCCGAAGAAAAATTATTAGAAAGAGAATTTTTCTTCATCTTCATTCACTTTACTTAATTATACACATAAATATGCTTTCTCTAAGAATTTTCGGAAATAAAATCCGAAATACAATAAATTACCGGAGAAATTTTTATAATTTCCGAGGAAATCACATCTTTAAAAATAATATATTTCTCCAATAAATTCAAACATATAAACATATAATCATAAATACCTTCATCACCTCATTTTGGATTAAGCGAGACGAGATAAAATCTTAAAATCCTTAAATTATTAAAATTCGGTAAATTAGAGCTGCCGAAAATTTTTAATTGCTGAAACTTAATCTCATTTTAAAAATCTTGCAGCTTAATTATTTTAAACAAGCTCTTAATTAATTACTAAGATTGATTATGAAAAAGCGGGGTATTACAGTGGATGAGTTGCAAATTGGATTTGAAGATATTGGTGTGTAGTAATGAGGAACAAACTTCAAAAAATGATGTTTTTTTTTACTGTTATTCTTAGAAAGTCCTCATTAATTTATATACTAAAAAATTAATATATTATTATTCTCCTTTATTGTGTGAAATTTTATAATTAATACTACTATATTTTACTCCTTATTATTCATGTGATTTGATAATTTTTATATTACATATTTTTAATGCATTCTACTATGCAATATACAAGTACAATGAAACAAACTGACACGGACACATATGACATATCCCTCCAAAAAGGGGCATCAATCTCAATTTTGGGATTTGACAAAAGAAAAAGTATAGAAAAGCGATTTCTTTTCTAATTGTATAGCAAATCAATTCATACAAGTAACAATAATGAATCAATTAAACCAAGTACTCCATCATACTAGTCAGAATTTGGATCCTTATTGTAAAATATGCCCCACCGCATATTTCAAAACATTCAAAACACATGTACTTATTGTAATTTCATTTTATGTGTCGTTGATACAAAAATAGAAAATATAAGAATACGTTATTGAACTTATACTAATTATACAGTTGGATCTTTATATATATATTTATCACCACATTATATAGTGGACAATACGAAAAACATTTTTCTTTTTGAAGGAAAATTAAATATGATTAGGAAAATAAGATCTCGTGAATCATGGATTCATGTGTGAACCCTTGATTGGAGGCACAAAAGATGATAAGGTCCAATTAAAAAAGTAAAAAGAAAAAAAGAAGGCCCAATTGGAAGTCAATAAAACCTTCCCATTTTTCTTCTGCAGAAATCCCAAACCAAAATGCGACACTCATTAAAATATGAAATCATTTCCTTTGACGACTTAATTAATGAGCCGCTGGTCAAGTAACTGTGGACTAATTACACCTACAATTAGCTTAATTAACACTTTCTGAATCTGAATATGAATATTATTCTAAATCCAAGAATCAATCCCACACACATCCCTGTACACTCGCACAGTCACTCCATTTCTTTACTCTTTTTCTTTTTTGGATTCTGCAAACCTATCTGTCAGTCGTCAGATTTACGAACATGATCAAGAATGTTTTACTCTTTTAATTGCCATTAAGAAGTAATTATGTGTCTTTTCTGGTTAATATATATATAGTGCTGGATTACCATTTCTAGAGGGCGAGGGAGGGAGGCAATTTCCTGCCTTTTGAAGATGGAGATGAAGCGCGAGAAGCTTGTCAGGTATGTAACTACCTTATTCTTGGTGGGTTGCTAATGTTGTTCTTTATCTTCTAAGAATTGAGGGAAATGGCGAAGAATGATGTAAAATTTCTAAATGAATTTCTGAAAAAGATCGGATTTTTTTTCAGTTATGATTGGCGGAGTAATGTTTCTGCTTCCTGTAGTTTTCAGTTTCGTATCGATGGGATTAATCGGTTTGAGCGGCATGTTTTGTTGGGTTTTGCTGAAAATGTAGGAAAAGTTGAACTAATTTTAAAAGAAATCTTAAATCTCAAGAATGGGGGGTTTAACTAATTTCTGTTGGGTTGTCTGAAATCTTAGGTTTTCTTCTGATGGGAAGCAGCAAAACAATTTCATGTCATGGGGTGGGAAAACTGGTTCATCCCAAGTGGAGAAGTCTTCAGTTAGACACAAATTGACATCTTCACTATTAAATTCCGATAAAAAATGCAAGATTATTAATTCCCTCAAGTTTGGTGGTGCCAAGGTGTTTCCTGAGCAGCAAGAACCATGGCACAAGCACATACTTGACCCTGGTAGTGAAATTGTGCTCAACTGGAACAGAGTTTTCATAGTTTCTTGCCTATTGGCGCTTTTCGTCGATCCATTATACTTTTACTTGCCAAGTATAGGAGGGACTAAGGGTTCCTGGTGTGCCAAGACAGATGTCAAGTTGCGGATTTCTGTGACCTTTTTCCGCACCATTGCTGATCTTTTCTATCTATTGCACGTGGTGATAAAGTTTAGGACGGCGTATGTGGCTCCCAGTTCACGAGTGTTTGGTAGGGGTGAGCTTGTGATGGATCCTAAGGAAATTGCCCGAAGATATCTAAGATCTGACTTCTTCATTGATCTAGTTGCAACTTTGCCTTTGCCTCAGGTATTTCTTGTGGCTCTGATTGTATTTTCAGTTATGTGCCCATATGTATGTATAATGTATCCTGTGTCATCCAAAGCTTTCATTGTCATTCTCTTTGTGCTCTTTTAACTTTTTAAGGATTCTGCTTCTCCTAGTGACAAATAGGTGGATGTAATATGCTAGTTCCTTTTTGTTTCTGGTAAGGCATAAAATTATTTTGGAACAACTAAGGCACAAAGTTAAGGGGATGTTGTGACTATAATAGAACAAAATTTGAGATATTACTTACTGACACATACTACAAGTGTAAGTTTAACCTGGATGATGAGGTGAAAGATATGCTATAGATGTCAAGGTCTGTGGAAAGTCAATCCAAAAAAAAGGAATCCTAGTCTACAAATCTGCGACAGCACAACTTCTTTTGAAAAATTATGTGAAGAGTAAAATACAGTAGGTTTTGGTTCTGTTGATTTCCTACAAGGGGCTAAAACCATTAGCCCTCACCTTAAAAATATATATTCCATTTTTTATTTGTTCATGTTCTTCTTGATGAACCCCAAAGTTGACGTTTTCACTCATTACAGTATGCTTATTTGTGTTATCCATTCACCATTTGGACTATTTCCTCAAGTCGGATGATGGCATTGTGTCTCGTCTCATAACTATGTGATTCCATTCTCTCTCTCTCTCTCTCTCTCTCTCTCTCTCTCTCTCTCTCTCTCTAATGTGCTCTGCTTTGGCTTTAATACTGTGCAGATTGTCATCTGGTTCATCATACCGGCTACAAGAAACAACAAATCAAATCATAATAACAATGCTCTTGCTCTGATTGTACTATTACAGTATATTCCAAGGTTATACCTCATTTTCCCGTTGAGTTCTCAAATTATAAAAGCAACTGGAGTGGTGACCAAAACTGCTTGGGCAGGGGCTGCCTACAATTTGGTACTCTACATGCTGGCAAGCCATGTATGTAATATTTCTTATTTAGTTGGTTGGAAGCATGTCGAGGGTTAAAATAATGTTATTCTTTTGCCTGAATACAGTTGTTCTATTGTCAACTAAATTATATTTTGTCATCATAGGTCCTGGGTGCGGCATGGTATGTACTGTCAGTTGACCGGTACTTGTCTTGCTGGAAATCAGTATGCAAGAGAGAAGAAAGCCCTACAAAATGTTCCCTCTCATATTTGAATTGTGACACTGCTGAGATTTGGGAACGCAATATTTGGATTAATGGCACAAAGGTGTTCCAAAGTTGTGATCCTGATCAGGATATTACCTTCAAATTTGGAATTTTTGAGAAAGCTGTAACGAAACAGGTCGTATCTTCGAGTTTTGTTCAAAAGTACTTCTACTGCTTATGGTGGGGATTACAAAACTTAAGGTATTGTTATCATTATTTTGCTTACTACAAATACTGTGCTTTGATCAATACTTCTATCAAAAATTTGAATATGCAATGTTACTAGGTTACCATCACTGTTTTAGTTACTCCTTAATCTTGTTTGTGAAGATGGATTGAAATCAACGGGATTATTGTCCTCTAAAAGAGCAGCTAACCTGCAACTTCTTCAAAATATCATATACATATACTCTGTTCTTTGACAAATAGAAACATGTAACTAACCTTAAGATGTTCTGATTATCTAATTTGCATGACATAAAACTTAATACACATTACCCCCCTTATAAAAGGAAAGCCTTCACTTGACTTGTAGTACGAATCTTCCGGTTATGCTGGATTACATTTCACTCGTGACATAAAATGCAGTTAAAAATATCATTTGGCTATGCTTCTAACTATCGTAACTCATGTTTGCCTTTATTACTCAGTTCATATGGGCAGAATTTGTCAACCAGCACATTTATTGGCGAAACATCATTTGCCATTCTCATTGCCATCTTGGGTCTTGTTTTGTTTGCACATCTTATTGGAAATATGCAGGTTAGTGAAAGGTTCAGCCATTTTCTTTTTTTCACCCCTTTTGACAGCATTTTAGATTATCTTTTGCTTTCATATGGTTACGAGTAGCCTTCCATACTAAATTGTATGATTTACTCCCATCTATTTCCGTGTGTAGACGTACTTGCAGTCTTTAACGGTTAGGCTCGAGGAATGGAGACTTAAAAGACGAGACACTGAGGAATGGATGAGACACCGACAACTTCCTGAAGATTTGAGGACACGTGTTAGGCGTTTTGTTCAATATAAATGGCTTGCAACCCGAGGAGTGGATGAAGAAGCTATTTTGCATGGGTTACCCACTGATCTGAGTCGTGATATACAGCGCCACCTATGCTTGGACCTTGTCCGACGAGTATGATCCTCCATCACTCATTTCTTTCTCAACTAGGATTGCATCATAGCTGCTCAGTCTGCTCTGTTGAGATTGATATTTCCTCTTCGTTTTTGGCCAATTTTGCAGGTTCCCTTTTTCTCACAGATGGATGATCAGTTGCTCGATGCTATATGTGAGCGATTAGTTTCTTCGTTGAGCACAGAGGGTACTTACATTGTTCGTGAGGGCGACCCTGTGACAGAGATGCTCTTCATTATTCGAGGTCGACTCGAGAGCTCAACGACAAATGGAGGCCGGACCGGTTTCTTCAATTCCATTACACTGAGACCTGGAGATTTTTGTGGAGAGGAACTTCTAGCTTGGGCTCTGCTACCAAAATCAGCCCTCAACTTGCCTTCTTCAACGAGGACAGTCATAGCCCTTGTCGAAGTGGAAGCTTTTGCATTGCGAGCTGAAGATCTCAAGTTTGTCGCTAATCAGTTCAGACGGCTCCACAGCAAGAAGCTACAGCACACCTTCCGCTTCTATTCTCATCACTGGAGGACGTGGGCTGCGTGCTTCATACAAGCTGCGTGGCGAAGATATAATAGGAGAAAGATGGCCAAGGATCTTGCCAGAATCGAGTCCTTTGCAATGGATGAGACAACGTCTGCAGGAGATGACGATTCTTCTGCTAATGCTTCGACACCCTCTACGATCAGATCAAATCTGGGAATCACTATACTAGCTTCTAGATTTGCTGCAAACACCAGAAGAGGAGCTCAGAAAATCAAAGATGTACACTTGCCTAAACTGCCAAAACCCGAGGAGCCTGACTTTTCTGCTGAGCCAGAAGATTAGTTGATGCATCAACGACCTGCACAACTATTTCTCTGCAATCACAGGATTTAACTCAACTGGTCTTCGAGTTTTGGAGCGAAGTTTTATGCGGATGAAGTCGGATGTGAAAGACATGTACGGTAGCAGGGATCTCAACCCGGTCTTATAACCGGACCTGAAGTGAAGCAGAGTCGGAAACTATAGCCGATACTAGTTGAATATGTGGAAACTGGTGGTGTTTTTCTGAAGTGCCAGCGCCTCATAGTTATAGCTGCTACAGTATTAACTTTTGAGTGTAGAAAGATTTTATAAAATATAATCGGAAATCATAATTACAAGTTATCTTTCTGTTTGTTTATGATTTCTGGTCAATCAATGAACTAACAGTAATAGAACAACAAGGCTTCAACTTCAAAATTCACAAATTGAGAGAGGTCTAATTCAAAATCCAATAATCCTAATACAAGTAGTCTGGTCACTACTTGTCAATGTCATAGAACTCTATCGTCTTGTATTTCTGGGATATGATCTCGGCCTCGACTTTTCTAGCTGTATCAGTGGCACAACCAACGAGAATGAGAACCGAGGTGCCTGCGAATCCCCTAAAAGCCGTAAGATGTGTTGCTTGTTCAATCAGGGCCGGACCAGCAGCAAGAAGTGCCAAAAATCCAGAACCCAGAACTGATATCCGGCTCAGAACCTACAAATCCGACGAGCATAGACAGACATAAGCAGGCATACAGCATCTAATAGTGAAGTAATTCCTTCAAAATAAAGATCACATCATATTCTTATGGACCATCAGCAACAAATAAATATTTGAACTTCTGTAGTTTACCTGTGTAATCAAACTATAATTAATAATCTGAGGGTAGGTTTTTACCGTTTTGATAAAAAGAGCAGTACTTTTTCCAGGTCGGACAAGTGGGATTGAAGCACCTTGCCTCTTCAACTGTTCGCTCACATCGTCGGGGTCCAGTTGCAGGAAGGTGTAGTAGTAATTGAAGAATGCTATCAATAAAATGTTTGTTGGCAAGTACAGGGAACCTGGAATTGTGTATTCTTACAGATTAATGGCTAAAGACTATGTAAAGTATATTGATTTAAGAGTCGTATAGGTCTAAAAGATGCTTTTAAAGAATTGTTACTATGCACTGCTAGCACATAAACAGACACAAGAAGATTAGTCATTTTACATACCCCCAGGGTTCAAACCTACAGCAGCATTCTTTAGAAAATTCAGACCAGTAAAGCGTGCTAAAGTTCCGGGAATAGCCAAGGATGAAGTGGAGAAGATGATGGGCATCACTCCAGAACTATTCACCTGTTCAACGTAAACTTAGTATAATTAACATGCATGGAGAAAATATTACAAGTAAGAACTAAAGAGGAAATTCCCTCGCTAGCAGTTATATAAAAGTTGAAAACTGACAGCTAAATCGTAAGAGCCCTCTCCGAGGAGATTTTGCTGAGCTTGGTTTTGAACATAAACTACATGACCTGTTTCCCATTTTCCACAAGGGACCATAATAGATTTTTCTTTTGAGCATGACATGGAAATTTTTTATTATCTTGAGTCGGGATTTAATGCCAGTCCTTGTGCTAATATACTTGATAGGTGAGAAAACACACAGTTAACATTAAAAATAGCTTGTGAGACCTTAAAGGGTAAGTAAGCAGACTTTTGAGGTCCTCCAGCTCCGCTGGTATATCTTGAGGCATAATTAATTGGGATTTTCCTCTCTGCTTCCTGAAAGATGATAAACGACTCCACTGAATCCAATGAGTAGTAACATTAGAACAACTTGACGAGCAAAAGATAATATGTACCTGGACATATACGATGCTAAGGACCAGCAAGAAGAAAGAAATGACAATGCCAACAAGTCCAACATAGTTACCATCTTTAAATGCTTCTGCAACTGTCCTCCCAAAAGATGCCGGTAGATAGGATATGATATTTGTGAAGATTAAGAGAGATGTGCCATTTCCAAGTTTTAAGTCGGTAATTTTTTCCCCAATATAAGTTGTGAGAACTGAGCAAAGAGTCAGCAAAACAATAGAAGAGAGAGCCCATTCTGTGCTGAAGTCATTGACAAAAGGACGAAGAAAGAACACTTGTCCAATTGCCTGCCAAGAAAAATAGTTATTGAAAAGATTATTTTGAATTGTCAAGTATAGTTTCATAGCAAAAAGCACGCACACACACACACACACACACACAGGTTTGAAATGGTTGAATCAGTTGATAATGCCAGGATGACGATCCTATTCTGCCATGTACACGTTAACAGGAACTGCTCTATATTCCACATCAAACAGACCCCTTTAAGTATGCATTTCCAAATTAAAGTTAAAAGCATGTGAAAGTGAAAGATCGAATGAGAAATTTTCTGCTGGACTGTATGCAAGCCTCTAAGTATTGGGCAACATTTACCTGCACAACTGCAAAGCCAACAGATGCGTAGCGAGTATACTGCAACACCTTCTTTCTTCCAGCCTCCCCTTCTCTCTTTTGGAGTTCTTGCAATTTGGGGTAGAGTTGAGTGAGAAGCTGAAAAACAATCTGTGCATTGATAAAGGGCACAATGCCAAGGGAGCCTATTCCAAGCCGACCAATACCACCTCCAGAAAATGAATCTAGAGTGCCTAACAGGCTGTTTTGATCAAGATTACCAACAAAAGCTTCCCGATTGACTCCACCAAGAGGTATGTATATACCAAGTCGTGATAGAGCAAGAAAGCCTAAAAGCTTGAGAAATTTTCCAGGAAGAGGACCCTTGAAGAAATCCCCAACATCAATTCTAGTATCTTCGATGGCAGCTGGAAAATGTCAAAGAATCCTAAGCAAGGGCCAAGAGCAGCAGGTAAAGATTTATAGAAGAAATAAAAAACAAAAATAAATACGATAATAAAGAAACCTGCCACTCCTCTTGCTGATGAAGCATTCTCTTTTCTGGTGCCCGAGTTACTCTCAAATGGCTGAGAAAATATTTCTAAAACACTTCCCCAAGCAGTTTTTAACTCAGAGAATCCACCTGGATTGATGCCCAGTGGATCGAATGCAGAACTCTCGAAGCTGGGAAAAGATAAATCACAAGAAATATCAATGCATGAGTGCAAGAGATAAACCAAATAAATATAAGGTCTTCGACATGGACAAGACCTGCAATGCTTGATGTTATGAAGACTGGCAAAGCAATTAAACTCTGAGCATTTACAAACTTATCCATGTTTAAAATTGACCATTAAGCAGACAAATTGCTACAGGTTTGATTAAATTGACTTGACTTATACAATTAGGAGTACCAAATTTTGCAGCCAGATAGATCATAATGCCACTGCAATTAGCCTATAACAGTATTAAAAAAAAGAACTCAAATCACACAACCAATTCATACATTATCAATGGTTCGTCGCTGGATTAGCTTCACAATTTCCAGTCTTCACTAGCTATAGCCATGAAAAATTTAATTACAAAGAAATTGAACCTTATGCACTATCAATAACACTATCAGCATGCAAGTAGTTTCCAGAAAATAAAATATTAAAGACATAAATTCATGTAAACGGAATGGCAAGATTCAAATCCAACCAATCCATAAAACACAGGCGACAAACAGTACCTTCTGGAAAAAAGAGCTCTAAAAGTTCTAAACAAAAACAAACGGGAATCCAAATAACTGAAACAATTTAGAATTCCATAAAGAAAGTGGGCATTCCACATAAAGAAGGAAAATTGGGGAATCCAAATATGTTTACCTCCGATTGTTGCTGCTGGGGGAGTTGTTTTTGTGAATAGTGAGAGTTGATTTGCAAACGGAATTTTTACGGCTTCTGTGGACATAATTCTGCGGCTTTATAGAAAAACAAGGTTTTTTGGATATCGAATTGTAGTTTGGAGATGTGGTGGAACACAAACAAGATGAGATTTGTCTCACTGTTATCAACATTATCTCTCTCTCTCTCTCTCTCTCTCTCTCTCTCTCAACAAGAACTCACACACACACACTGTACTATGGAAATTTAGAAGTGGGAGTGGGACGAGGATCAGGGCGCGTTTGGATTAGCAGTAAATTTGTGTCTCATTTCATTTTCCTTCCCTTCAAAGTTGAAACCCAATATATTTTAGGCTAATTAATAGTTTGTGACTCTAACTTTGAATTTTTTTAATTTATGGCCTCAATTTAAATTTATTTAGAAAAATACTTTAATTTTGAGTTTTTTTTGATTTATGGCCTCAACTTAAACTTATTTGAAAAAATACCTCAACTTTGAGTGTTTTTTGATTTATGGCCTCAACTTAAATTTATTTGGAAAAAATACATCAACTTTGAGAAACTATTGAAAAATGGTCAGTGTTTTATTTCCCGATGATCGGATGCTGACTCAACCTCTCAAATGTATGATGTGGATTTAGAATTAAAAAATGGGAAACAGCATCGTTTCTTATTTAAAATTAAAAAAAATGGTAAGTAACCTCATACTTTTCTCCAGTAGCAGGAATTATATCACAAAATCGTGTCTGTTCATCTAACTTATGCAATTTCTGCATGATACACCTAGATAAGTTTTTTTTTTAATTCTAAATAAGAAGTCGTTTCCATTACGTGACGTTTAAATATTCACATCATACATCCGAGAGTCTGAGTCAACGTCCGGTCGCTAGAAAATAAAAAGCGGGTCATTTTTCAACAATTTCTCGAAATTGAGGTATTTTTCAAATAACTTTAAGTTGAGGCCATAAATCAAAAAACGCTCAAAGTTGGGGGTATTTTTCCAAACAAATTTAAGTTTAGGCCATTAATAAAAAATCATTCAAAATTGAGATATTTTTCCAAATAAATTTAAGTTGAGGCAATAAATTAAAAAACGTTCAAAGTTGGGGCCACAAACTATGAATTACCCTATATTTTATTATACTTCTTGATTTGGAAGCAGTAGTAGTAAATCTCATAAATTAGAATAAAGGCAAATTCTCCTATGCTGCGGACGCATTCTTGCGAATTTCAGTAACTAAACCCAACCAAATTGCAATAACCAAATTAAAACTAAATTATAATGTAAGCAATCGAGATCGAACCGAAAGTTGGTGAACCAAAAAAAATCGAACCGAAATATTTCGATTTGATTTCGGTTAAAATTGAATAACCGAAATAATACACAATATATTTTATATATTTTAAATAACTAATTAACATATAATATTCAAGATTCCAAATCCGCAAAAATAATAATCCATAGTTCCAAAACTCTTTAACCAAAACATAAATAAATAATTAAACTTCTAAATATGCTAAACTATATAAGTTATAACATCTTAACCAAAACATTAAATCTAAAAACATTCATATTAAAGTTTTACTTTATTTATTTAAAGCTGACCGAGCTTTACAAATTACAATAGCCTAGTGTATTTATTTTTATTTTTAAATACTAGCATAATACTATTTATAAAATAATAAATTATTAAACTAATTATTATTTCGATTCGATTTTCGATTAATCGAATTTTTTTTTCAAAAACAATGACCGAACAAAAAAATTAAAATTTCAAAATTGAAACCGACCGAATACCAAGTAAGCCGAACCGAATTAGTATTTAGGTTTGGTTAGATTCTGTTTTTCAGTTTTAACCGAATTTTGCTCACCCATACTTGAGATGTGGCGGCCTAAATTATTTTTTATTAGAATTTAATAATTCATCTCTTAAAAAAATAAAAATTATAGTTAGTATGTATAATTAGTCTAATTAAGGTTTAGTAAATATAATTAAAATTTAATGATCTATAATTTAGAATTTAATTTAATTGCACATTAATTAAATTAATTAATTAAAGAAGAAGAAGAGCGATCCTCACACAACAGCAGGGTGCGGCCTTGGGTAAAAGTTTCAATTTTCTATCCCTTAGCTCTTTTATATTGGGCCATCTTCATTCTTTTTAAAATAAGGGCTTTTGAACAACAATTTCTAATTAGAATTCATGCAGGCTTTACATGTAATTCTCATGGGCCATTAGTAGGGTTTCAAGAAAAACTATTGATAAATAAGATCCAAACCAGTAGGCCCAAATAGGCAAGAGCAAGAACGGGCTTAGGCATTTAGGCCCGAATGGACATGCATAGGGTTCACTCGACATCTGGAAAGTAAACGTCATGTATAATGGAATATATATATATAGGGGTTGGTTTATATATAAAACACTTTTCGCATAAAAAATAATAATAATGCATTCCATGTACTAAAATAATGTATTTATATATTATTATAATGCACTGTCATAATAATGCATTTTTGATTTATTACAATGCATTGTTACAATAATGCATTTTATGTTCAATTCTAATGCACCGGTCAATGACAACCGAAATCTACGAAGATCAATGGTCCAGATCGTTTCTTATTTCTTACGGGAAAAGGCTTTTACATATGATCTCTTTATATATATATATATATATATATATATATATATATATATATATATATAGCTTCTAGTGAAAAGGGTCATTAAAGTAAGAAATAGGAATAAATCTCAACCCTTCATCCACAATAGATGGATGGCCAAATCTGAACAGGGGCGGATCCGGGTCAGAGCCGGGTCAACGGGGCGGACACGGGTCAATCCGTTGACTTTTCAATTTTTTATTTTTTTTCTAATTTTTTTTTCGTTTTTTTTAATAAAGTGTGGTGCATCTCAATACACTGTGCGATGCATCTCATTTAATGTTATGGTGCATCTCCTTACACAGTGTGTTACATCTACACATTGTGATGCATCTCATTATACATGGTGGTGCATCTCATTACACATAGTGTTGCATCTCAAAATGCATTGTGGTGCATCTCATAATACATGGAGGTTTATCTCATACACTATGTGTGTGTGTATAACTATATCAAAATGAGAAAAAATCTTGGGGTGATTTGGTATGATGAAATCAAACTACTTTTCAAATTATTGTATTCATACCATATCAATAAGCAAGTGTTTGGGAATTTTTTTTTGTCTCCGCCTTTGGCTCCGATTTTAATTTATAGATAATGATTGTGGCAACATTAATATTTTTTAGCTCGCTCCGAGGCCTTCTGCTCCCCTCGCTCAACTTTTGAAAAAAAAATCAAAATAAAAAATAAAACATAAAAATAGTGAAAAAGAATATTAAAAAATTAAAAAAAATTGCATCCCAATACACTTAGTGGTGCATCTCATTGCACAGTTTAGTGCATTTCATTGCACAGTGTGGTTCATATCATCTTACTCTTAAAAAAATTGAAAAAAATAAAAAAAATCGAAAAAAAAATTGAAAGTCAACGGGTTGACCGGGTCCGACCTGTTGATCCGGATCCGACCCGGTTTGACCTGGGTCAGATCTTACCCTCCATCCCTTATAGATCTATGGTGGAGATCTATTTTTATTTCTTAGGTTAAGATTCATTCTTATATGATCCTTTTCCTCTATATATATATATATATATATATATATATATCTTCATCTAGAGTAAACATTTGTAACATAGATCCTTTACTTCGTTTGGTAATAAAGTTTACATTTTCTCCAGGATATATGTAACATTAGGAATATGATATTTCAATGGTGTATATTTGTAGGGGGGTTTACCTTTAAAACTGGCAAATATACAGGATTTAGTATTTGATGGATTATTTGGACGATAGCATAAATGTTATCTATCAATCATTTGTTTATTTTTGAAGATTGAAAGTGTGATGTACATCAAGAAAGTTATCCCATGTGGTAGAAATAATTCCGAACTTTGGGACATTCATGATTTTTAATTTATCAAAGTAAGTGGTAGATTAGTTTATATTATTTTTATATATCTAGATTATCTCTGAAAAGTAAACGCCCATTTTAAGATTAAAACATAACAATACAAATTAAAAATGATACCGAAAGAATAAAATAGTTGATTTCACGAGCACATAGCAAGACTTCATTTTTCTTGGGTAAATTGTGAATTTGAAATGGGAGTGTTATAATATACTGCTGGAAAGATTCTGACTTGCCAGATGGTGACAATTTACGATTAAATATGAATTTGGATTTAGATATAAATAATAAATATGTCTGATCTTGACCTTTCATACTATATTATGATTTGACACTTTTTTATGCTTAAAATTATTTCCTCCATCCCATAAAAACATTCCGCATTTCTTTCAAAGCATTATTATTATTATTATTATTATTATTATTATTATTATTATTATTATTATTATTATTATTATTATTATTATTTCTAGATGCAAGACTGAAGCTGCAAAAAGGGTGATGGCTTGGCGGCCATCTTTTGTGCTCTATTATTTATACTTTTTCATCATTGAAATTTGAAAGTGTCGTAGCTAATTAATAAATTAACTGGATCTGGGTCTCTTTAAGTTTTAAAATTAAACATAATTAATATGGCTTTGCCTATGTATTATTTTAGTATCGAAAAGGTAGTGAGAGAAAGAAGTGGATTATAAATTATTGGCAACACAAAGATCCATGACGGGAACAGGTGAGCATGGAGGTCTAAACGGCAGCATATCCACAAAAATATGGTATGTTCTGATTTGTCCCTTAAATAAATCCCTCTTTCCTTTTCATTTTAATATTGTTAAATCAACCTCTAACTAAATAGATTAGTGGAAAAGGCGAATATGCTGAATACAATGTGGATGTCCATGCAATTTTTTTCGAACATTAAAGCAATCATTACCAAAGTTAAAACTTATATAGTACATGTTTTGAGAACAAATAACCAACTAAAAAACTCGGATAATTATTGAGTTAAAATACAATTAATTGATTCGAATATTCTCTTTAAAACTTGTACCATTATTTAATTAATGTAATTGGGCAAAGTAAAGCATTGATAGAGTGTGGTGTGTGCGTCTTATATACTAATTTCACAAACCCAAAAGTTATCTTGACCTTTTAATTTGACGTCCTGATTATAAATTATACTCGTGTTACTTCTATAAAAGAAAATAACTAGGCAAAATCCCATATGAATTGAGTGTATCCGACGTATGGAGCAAAATTCGAGGCTCAATATATGTCTTGAAATATTACATTATATATAGATTAAATTAATGATAACATATTTGATTTTCGGTGATTGGAGGAATTGGGAATGATATTAATTGCAATAGATTGAAATGTTGGATATAAATTTGCTATACATTGAAAGTGATGTTGTAAATTAGTATATTATAATTTTATTATCGCGTGTCAAACAATCAATGATCGTATCTAATGTGTCAAGAATCGCATCTAGATCAAAATACTAATAAATTATGAACATATCATTAGATATGAGCTCAGATCATGAATAAATTGAAAATGTCAATGAATATCGTAAACATGTTTCACATAAGTAACATTCAATTTTAAAAACCGTACTGCGGTGGATTCAAACCTGAGATCATTTAACCTCAAACATTAACTACACTACTACTAGGCAACACACACAAATTTCACATAAGTTTTATTGAATAAATATAATATTTCAAGAGAGTTTCCATGGTTGAGCAATTTTAACCTCAGTTTTGATTCACAATGTCAACTTAGGGATTTAAAGACGTTTTGGATTTTATTTTTTTTTAATCTCTTTCTTTCTTTTTCTTTTTTTCTAGATTTTCCATTTTTAGCCCTTCCCAAATAATTCTACTTTTTTCTTGAATTATTTATAGAGAAAAGTTATTCTTTGTTTGTCACCTTCTTACCACCTTTTATTTTATCTTCGGTTAGCAGAAAAGTTAATTTGCTGAGATGTCAGCCACTACTGTTTCAGTGTGTGTAAAAATATGAATAATTGAATATTCCTTGGAAGACAATTGGTTACTTTCCCATTGTTGTGTGACTTGTGTCAAAGTAAATTGGGGGGCCTACTTTCAATCTTTGCGATAACAATAATTTATATTTTATTTATTACTATTGTTATAATAATTGGTGTTTTTTAAAATTATATATACGTGCGCTGTGACTTGTGATTGATGCGTGGACAAAAGCAATAACAAATTAATTAGGTTAAAAGAACCTTTTTCAACCTCAACTAAAATTTTAAGCTTTTCTTGCTTGTCTTCGCATACCTCACTAGAAGACAGATTTAATAATTTAAAGAGGTACTCCCTCCGTCCCATTATTGTTGGCATGTTTCTTTTCGGTACGGGTATTAAGGTGAAAGGTGTTTAAAGAGTAAAAAGATAGAAAGTGGTGGAGCCCACAACTTTTTGTGAGAGAAGTATATTTCCCAAAAAGGAAACAGGCCGACTTTCGTGGGACGGCCTAAAAATGAATACAGGCCAACAATAATGGGACGGAAGGAGTATTTAGGTAAGGAACATTCTCAATCAAGTTGGAAGGTGAAGCTTTTAAATAAATCGAAGCACCCTCTAGAATGAGAGATTAAGCGGACTCCCAACATGTATATAAATCAAAATAATTATTCAATGTTATAAAAATAAGCCGACGCTCAAAAATGATGTCGCCTCCAACAAGAACTGAAAACAACTAGAACATAGCCAAAACTGACTATGTTCTCTACAACTTGAAACAGAAAGAATCAAGAATAATACAAGGGTAGCCCAAAAGTGACTAAACTCTAAAGATAAACAGACCTCAAACATTACAAGGAATACCCAAAAAGTGGCTAAACCTGAAAGATAAAAAATCACCACAATCACTAACTCAAAACGAACACAAATGAGACCACATATCTAGCGATACTTGAATTTAAAGTTAGGATAGACAAATTGATCCATCTTAATAAGAGACAATAAGTAACGAGACGCACTAGTGTCGTAGTAGTAGATGGCCTGGAAGAATTGAATAAAATTTATTTTCAATTATCACCGTTATAATGAGTTGAGTACGTGCGGTTTCTTGTTTAGAACTTGAACTTCATTGATCTAAAAAAAACAGAACTTGAACTTCAACGGTGTGGTCTCCAACTATACTTGATCCTTTAATAGTATAAATTGAAAAAAGGAAAAATAAAAAAATTATCAATGGAAAAAAATAATGTAAAAATAGAGATTTTTTTTTTTTGAGTGACATAAAAATAGAGATTTGAAGGTTAAGAATTGCCTCTACCGCATATTTGGACATCTAATAGAAAATTGGAAGCACGCATAATATAGGATATCAGAGTACTCTGCATTTAATTCCAAAATCCTCGTATTTTTTTTAGAGTAAAAATTTGAAATAGCCACTATGGATAGTGGAAAATAAAAGTTGTCCAAAACTTAATTTAACATAAATTCTGTCAGATTTTGGGATTTTAAGACAAATTTGCCCCTACCCACAGTTTCAATTTTACCGTCTTTCTATCATTTTATTTTCCATTTTCTTTCTCTCTATTCTCCTTCCTCTCTCTTGCCAAATCCACATGGCCTCTCTTCCACCGTCGTCTACCATCCACCGCATCATTGACCACTGCCGTTCCAGCTACCAATCACCGATTTAATAGCATCCGACAACAAATCCATAACTTTCGACAACATCGCCGACTCAGAAAACAACAATAACGCTGAATCTCAACATCTAAATAGTAAATTCGATCGCGATTTAGAAGATGAGGAAATTATACTCGACGAACCACAACGGCGACGGCGCTGACAATTCTAGATACAGAAGTGCGTCGATTCACGAAACACAGAGCCGAAATCGTGGTACGATCAGTACGAATGGATTCATTCATACCAATCGTACCAAGTTATGATGCTCTACTGATTGGCACAAACAATACAAATGAGCTCATTCGTACCAAATTATGGTGAGCCACTAGTTGGTACAAAGGGGACGAATGATTTCATTCGTACCACTCGTACCAAGTTATGGTGCGCCATTAGTTGACACGAATGAGTTCATTCGTACCAGTCGTACAAAGTTATGGACCACAACTAGTTGGTACGAACGGGATGAATGAATTCATTCGTACCAGTCGTACCAAGTTATGGCAATGTCCGTGGTACACTTGGGACAACTGAGATCCGTTCGTACCACAGTTGCTGTAGAGATGAAAAAAAGTTACGTCGGAGAAGATGATCAGAGACAACCAGAGAACAGATTTGAATAAAAATTTGAACGAAAAACACATCTAAACGACTCTCTTTGTGAAGCATCATCGTTGGATTCTTTAGATATGAAGTAACAGAACAGATTGAGGTCGGAATAGATCTGGAAAAACACATCTGAACGACTGAGAAAATGACGATGGTGAAAGCGGCGGCAGTGGTGGCAGAAAGCATCGAAGAAGATCGGTGGTGGCACTGAAAAATAAAGAGAGAGAGAGAGAAAGAGAATGATGATGGCGAAGGCGGCAGCGGCGACGACGATGGCGGTGCAGCGGCTACGGCGATGGCGGTTGTGGTGGCGGCAGAAAGCAGCAAAGAAGATCTGTGGTGCGATGGAAGAGAGAGAGATAGTATAGAAATCTGAAAAATCACGGTAGAGAGGAATATATGAGAGAGAAAAGTGAGGGTAAAGTTTATTTCTTTAGTTAAGGGTATTGTTGTCTCATCACTTTAAAATCTGCTAAAATTTATAACAAATTAAGTTTTTGACAACTTTTATTTTCCACAATTCATAGTGGCTATTTCATATGATAAACTCTTTTTTTTATTAATTGAAGTCCATCTTAAATCAATTAAATCTTGAAGGTCAACCCGATCAACAATAATCATAATTATTTGAATTCTCAGAGATTAATTTGGGAAATGTTCAAAAGTTTGTGATCAGTTCATTCTCCAATATAAATGATGTTTGATTGACCGGAAAATATTCATCAACATAATTGAAAGAGCTTTGAATAAGAAAGTAGTAACACAAATAGGTAAGGTGGCCTGCCGGCCAATAATTAATGTCCATTTCTGAAGCATTTTCGCAAAAAGAAAACCCATTTTATGCATGACCAAAAAGGAATACTAATAATTGATTTTGGGACCAACTCAGTCCCTCAGTCCCATAAAATTAATCTCTTATATTTTTTTTGAGATGTTCCAAAACATAATTTTTTATTTAATTTGAAATTGTATTAAAATATTATTTTACTAATATAACTTATTTTTCTACCTATCTAATATTCCCTCCATCCCACTAGACTTATCTGATTTCTTTTGGGCAAGAGTATTAAGGAGAAAGGAATTAGAGATAGAAGGTGTGTTAGTGGAGTTTTTAATTAAATAGTTAATATGATACAAAAAGTGAAATAAAGTGGGTATAGAGAGAGAGTGAATAGTAGGTGGGTAGGGTTTTAGGTTGAAAGGTGTAAAGTGGGTGTGATTAACAAACTAATTGGCCCAATTATTTCCAAAAAAGAAAACAGGACAAGAGTAACGGGACATCCCAAAAAGGAATATAATTATAGTATTAAAATAATCTCATGTAAGAGGTGGGTGTAGTGTGTGTACATGTATAATAGAATTTCCCGTAACGGGACAGGGGGAGTATAACTTATTAAAACTTAAATTTCACCTTCTTTTGAAAATGTGTAAATGATGACGAGTGGAGTAATAAATAAGGATAAAATAGAACATTTGGGTATAAATTATACTCCCTTCGTCCCCAAAAAATTTGTCACAATTTCCTTTTTCGGATGTCCCTAAAAAATTTGTCACTTCCATTTTAGGTAATAGGACCTACACATTCCACTAACTTTTCAAATTTTAACTTTATCCTAACTTTATTCCATTCACAACTATCTCGCAAGTGAAGACTGTTATTCCAATCACATTACATCCTATCAACTAAGTTAACAGTTTTAATTTAAATTTGGGGGCTAGAGGGAATATATGTTTTCAAAATAAAATTAAATGCACTTTTTAATCTATGTGAAATTGAGTAAGAGACTAATTTTATGGGATGGATGGAGAATATAATCATAGTCGCTACTTATAGCGTGCAAAATAGATTTTGAGCACAATCACAATGTCTTTATTCGGATGTTTCAATTGTATGGTTGTCACTCCACCAACTAAACTTATGATGTCGCAATAAGTTCACTATATTATTATTATTATTATTATTATTATTATGGAAGCTCACTAATAATTTAATTTATATGAATGAAATGGGTCACACATCTTGAAATTTGTGAAGCCCGTCTAACAAAAGAGTGGGCTGTAACTAGGGGTGTAAACGAATTGAATCAAATCGAATCGAATTTGTAATTATTATTCACGAATCCGAATCGAATTTGAATTATGGTCGAATATTAAATTTGATTTGAATTCGAATACTTTAATAATTTTACGAATTCGAATCGAATACTCGAATCAATAGAGGAAGAAGATGAAGAATGACTCGTCGGAAATTTGTGAAGGAATGTGATGAAGAACGGTAGTAAGAATGATATAATAGAGAGACAATGTAAACTAGTGAGAGATAGAGAAAAAAAGAAAGAGACTGTGACTTACATCTGTATCACTCAAGATATTAGAGTTAATGCAATACATATCCATTAAGGAAAAATGTTGATCTTATTTTGAAATGAGCTTGGAGATGGGCCAAATTAACCTCAACACATTTACCATATATTTAAATATTTAAGTATATAATCCATAATCAACTTAATAAAGTATATTATATAAATATATATTAAAATCATATTATTATTTAAATATCTAATCGAATCTTTACGAACATCAAATCGAATATCGTAATTACTAATAAGTATTTGAAAACTGATCGAATCAAAAAAAATATTTGAATTCGAATTCGAATTGTAAAATTTCGAATACGAATATCAAAATTCGAATACAAATCGCGAATCGAATCAAAATATTTGATTTAATTTACACCCCTAGCTATAACTGGACACAAGACTGAGTGGGCTAATTGGAAGAGTTAAGGGGTGAAGTTGATAATAGAAGATAATAGAAGGAGCAAAGAGTAAAGATGGGAAGTTGGGTGAGAGAGTTGAATATATGAGGAGTCGTTGAGATGGTAATTTGTCTTAATTGCGAAAAGGGTAGAAAAGAAAAGACAACTATTATAAAGTTGTAAAGGCGATGTAGGGTTAGAGAGCAAATTGCCACCCTGCCTCCTTTAATTTTCATTCCCCACTTTTTCTGCTTTCAGACAAAACCAACTCCAGATTTTCTTCTCATTAATTTAAGACACCATATCCCATCCCTATCCATTTATTATTCTATTCCTCTATGCAACAAATATTAATAAATTTATACACACCCATACAGAGGCGGATGCAGAAAAAATTATCGGGACCTCCGACTTTCCCGTCTTCACCCATTCTGATTTTTGTCTTCTTCGATATGACTTCAACTTTGCGATGTGCTCTCCATACCTTCGGCGGCGGAGTAAATTGCATGATACACCCCCATGTTTTTTAAAACTTGCACAAAACACTCATATGTTCTTTAAATTGCATAAAACACCCATATGTTTACATAAACCCTGCACCAAAAACCCAATCCGTGAGAAGTAACGGAGCGTGACTTTCTCTCGCTCTCTATGCAGCTAGTTCATATTTTTATGCTTTTAAGATGTGCAAATAGTCCAAAATACCCCCAAACATTATATTAAATAACATACTTATCTTCTTTGCTCCTTTACACATTTGAACAAATAGTTTGATTTATCTTTTAGCATTTTATGTTAGGCTATAAATCGAAAATTCTAAAAAAAATAAACATTAATATTAAACCTGTTGTTAAAAGACTTTCTTCCTATTATCAATTCTTTCTCATATACTGCTACAAAACAAAATTTAATAAAATTCAAAGCATCTCTCCATCTCAAATCAAAATTTGAATATATTTAATTCATCCATGAAATTCTACTACTGACCATTAATACATGGTCCAACTCTTGTATTTATATATATATATACATAAAGTTTATATTTATATTTTTCGAGAAACTTACATGTATTTATATATATACATAAATTTCATCTTTATCTTTAGTTCAAGTGACATAAAAAAAAATAATTAAAAATAAAGTTTACAGTACTCATTATATAATAAAAATTCAAGATGACATTTAAACATAGAGTTCAAAATAAGTTTTTAGCACATGCCCACCAACATTCTTACAGACAAAAAGCCAACAAAAGGCAAGTAGGTACCATAACAATATTTTGCATCCTATTCAAGACAAAAAAAAATGTATTGTTCAAGAAAATTATTCTTGATACATCACATTAAAAACTACACTTCATAATGGATGATGCCCTCCTTCTTTTTCCTTAATTTTTCTAAGAACATCATTAGACGACGTTAATTAATCATTAACGTAGTAGACGGAGATGCGAGTGTGCAGGGTTTATTAAAACATGAGGGTGTTTTATGCAATTTTAAGAATATAAAGGTGTTTTATGCAAATTTTAGATAACATAGGGGTGTACAATGCATTTTACTCGTTTTCGGACGGCGTTATTAACAGTAATAGACGGAGGGGCAAGTGTGCAGGATTTAGTAAAACATAAGGGTGTTTTATGCAATTTAAAAAATATAAGGGTGTTTTATGCATGTTAGAGAAAACATAGGGGTGTAATATGCAATTTACTCTCGGTGGCGAAGAGAAGGCGAGTTTTCTGGTGAGTCGACGACCTATAAATATTCTAAGAAAAATTGTCGGGGACTTTAGCAGAGTATGAGAACTAAAAATCAATCTAAACAATTAATCTAAAAAATTCATTGTTTGTATTAAAAAAATGATCATAATAACATTTACAAAAAATGACTATATATATATATAAAAAAGGTTTCTACATTCTCACGAGAGAATTAATTCTCGTAAGATCCTATCGAAAGGGTAACCAAAATGGTGCAACTAATTAAATACATTCCAATTCTATGTACATCGGAAAATTTCATTTGTACAACTTACAAGAACAATCTTGAAATTATATCTACAACCCATATATATTTTCATTTGTGGGAGTCTTTCTAATAACAAGCCCAAATATAAGTAATTATTTATGTAAGTACAAAACGAATAATATAATACTAAAAGCGTTTTAGAATTGTTACACGAGCTTTGAAAACAAGTACACCTTGTCTATATGACTAGCTAGATAGAGAAAATCAACTACATAATTATGCTGTAAATTAACCAAAAATTGACAAAGACTAAAATCCAATCAAGCCTAGCTAGCCTTGGATCGACATATCAACTCCTAATAAGGTACATGCATGCATGTAAGTCTGTCAAAAATCAGAATGTAAATCAGTACATATAGCATTATAGGCTTATAGCTATGTTGTTTTTTAAAAAAAATTATTAGTTTCTAATAATACATGCATTATTTTGGAAATAATTGAGTTATGCTTCCTAAATATGTATACGCATGGTCAGTTTTAACACTTAATTATAAAATACAAAAGTAACGAGTTGTTTTTGCAATGAGAAGTTGTTATTGTGTTTCCCAAACAATGTTGACAATTGAGTGCAGACTGCTTTTAAATTCACTATTTCAACTATTTACTGGGCTTTCGTCTCATATTTCAAAATTATTAATAATTATAGTTTCTCTGAGAAAAAAAAGAGATTAATACAGTGCATATAATGATATCTTTAGACTCTAGTACTCATACGATTAATTTACAGGTGAAAAGGTTGATTCATGGAGATAGAATACAATCACTAAGCGACAATCACACTCCTTACAGATTAGTAGGTATAAATGATTCTTTACATCTACTACTGATTAATTTTTTTAATCATTGTGCGAGACCAAAAGGCTCTACATTTTGAAATAATTAAACTATTGGTATGTTGGTTTACGTCATATTCCATTCTAAATCCGTGTTTAAGTAATAAGATACTAATGATTTGGCCACAAATTTAGGAAATGGAAACTGAATTTAGTATCCACACTCAAAAGGAAAATTCACTCCCCTATCTCCAATGCTTTCTAAATTTGGAGTTTGAGGCCCTACATTCTCTTCAAATTAATTAATTTATTGCCTGATCCTCGGGAGTTTAATTTGTTTGAAACTTAAGTACTCCAAGTTACTAAATTTTCTTTTATTATTCTTAATTTAATGCATTCATTTGAAATGTAGTTTGAAACTTTTATCGTGGAATTATGTCAGAATTATTTGACATTCGTAGTCACGTTACTAAAATAGTTAACCCAAACTACTAGAAGGATCTATGGAGTTCCTATAAATTCTTTAAACTTTCGTTACGTACCAGTCAATATAGGACTTTGCATTGCTAAATGGAGAGGTGGTATTTGATTCAAACTATACCCCTCCTTACTTCCAAGTTAAATAAAATACTCTAAAAAAGGTTGAACTATAAAATAATGAATAAAAGATAATCTTAGTTATATATATAGTATACTATTTTGAGGGAATCTTAGTTATATTTAAATATTTAATGATAAGACGACGTTTTGTGTCTTATTATAATCAGTAGCATTTAATATCTATTACTCCCTCCGTCCCATTATTCTTGTCTTGTATTCATTTTTGGGCTGTCCCGTTATTATTGTCTTGTTTCCATAAAAGGAAATATGCTTCTCTCACAAAAAGTTATGGGCTCCACCACTTTCTATCTTTTTACCCTTTAAACACCCTTCTCCTTAATACCCGTGTCCAAAAGAAATGAGACAAGAATAATGGGACGGAGGTAGTATAAATTGATGACACGACGGTGACGTACGTGCACTTCTCTACTTCAGCCATTAGTGGACTCAAAATTTGTTAGTCTTTCATAATTGATGGTTTTTTATTGTCATACTCATAATCTAACAACATAGACAATTCAAAAAAAAAAATAGAGGAGTTATTTAGAAATTTAAAAGAAAAAAAAAAGTTTAAAGTAAATCTTGGTTTAATTTGTCGAAATCTAGTTTTGTATCATGTAATATTCTATTTGATGATGTGCATTTAGCAAAGAGAGAGAACTCAGTTCAAACTTCATGAAGTGATTAATAAGGTTTTCAATAGCAAATAATTTTCATCCCTCTAATCATCAATACTTTTTTTTCATGCGTTCAGTTAACAAAATGTTGTCATGTTTTATAAAAATAAAAGTAATTTTTGTAAGGTTGCCAAAAAAAAAAGAGGATCGATAAGCTTCATTTCAGGACAAATTACATTACAAGCTAGAAAAGATTTCAATTTTTTGCTCTTCAGTATAAAGTCACAAAAGTATCATGCGCGGGGGGCGAGTTGGTTCCATTGAAATCAATGTTTCCTTGTGAGTCAATTTTTATCTTCACTAATATGCGAAAACGCGCAGTCATTATTCAAAGTCCTATGAAATGAAATGATGGCAAAACATTTCTTCCCAGTTTAATTTCTGAGTTCTCACTGCATATTTACCAAATCCCTTAATTAATTTCTTAATTAGCTAGCTATTACTTACCTCAAAAAAAAAAAAAAAACTAGCTATTACTAATTCATACGCACGTCACGTGTACTATGAAATGCAACCAACACATTACGATTACGCAAGAATCATGATTATTAATCATCCACGAAATTTCCTCCATTTTACGTACGTGTCGCCCTACCTACGCCCTAATCAAAATTAAATTTCAATATAGAAGCAGGCCGAATTCACACCAAACGCGTTACGCGTATAACTTTTTATAGTTATATGGACAATCTCTCCAAGTCAATTTATTAGAAGAAGACAAGTTTCATATGTATGTTTAAAAAAAAAATCAACTGGAGAGAGAGAGAGAACCACCCCTTTGGATTAGTAGCATTTCCCAATTGGGATTGGAAATATCTGTGGCTGTGGACCAATCACCTTTATCCATTTCCCTACTATACACGCTAAATTGATGAATGAATCGATCATGCAACATTTGGTCCAGTTGAAGATCGATATGCACAGTTATACATCATTATTTGACTTGACAATATTAATACATAGATCATAATCTCGACGCCCTTATTCATGAAAAGGAAGATATATATATATATATATATATATATATATATATATATATATAAAAATTGAAGTGGGACAATGTGAAAAGAAAGTGATTTTTGTTCGGCCTAATAAATGAAAACACATGCATATCTTAAGCAACGATCAATGGCCCACATAATAAAATTGATAATATATCAGCCACGATCTCAACATTAATTTTGGTTGGAGTTTCGGCTTCATCTTTTCTTGATTTCCGAAATTCTAATGATTAATTTTGAAATTAAGAGAAGATTCACTTGATTTCTTCTTTAATTATATATATATATAGGGAAGAGATTATATATAAAACCATTTGTCCGTAAGAAATAAGAAGTGATCTGGACCATTGATCTTTGTAGATCTACGATTGTCATTGATCGGTGCATTATATTTGAACATGAAATGCATTATCGTAGCAATGCATTGTAATAAATCAAAAATGCATTATTAAGAATGTGCATTGTAATAAGACATAAAATACATTATTTTAGTACATAAAATGCATTATTATTATTTTTTACGGGAAAAGTATTTTGGACGTGAACCAATCCATATTTATATATATATATATATACTGTATGTAGATATGGATGTTATTGCAGTGTTCATAGGAGCTAGGTTGTAAAAATCAGATCTTTGAATTATTCGATCCACACTTTGTTTTGTTGGCTCAATTTTTATTTTTATTTTTTCTCTAGTAATGTCTGGATTCAAAGAATGTAATTTTTGGAAAATTTTCTGATGCATTAATTGCTGGAGAGGGAATTGGGGATTTGTAGCGACTTCAATATTTTGTGTGGCTCTTCTTAAACAAGAGGGGCATTAAAGAGGGTAGTTGTTTATTAGCTAAAAATATCGTGTCGGCCTCTTGATAGAAAATAGTGGAAAGATGAAATTAGAAGAAAAGAAAGAAAGAAAGAAAAAAAAAAGAGTTTCAGTTTTTGCTGCCTGTTAAAAATGGCCAAGTATATATAGAAGTATTTCTATTTTTGTGTGGTTCATGACTTCATGTTTCTGTTTATAAATGTTTCCTTAATATATACAGATTAAATTGCTAATACAAAATTAAGAAATAAGCTTTGCCTAAAGCTTAAAAAAATGTTCAAACTAGAAAACATATATAGAGAGCTACCCAAATAAAAATTACAGTTATATATATTGAGATTATTGCGTCTATATATTTTATGGAAGCTTTCTTGGGAGTTTGCGCTTTCGGTTTCAATTTCTATTTCCAGTTTCCAAGATTTTCAGTGCATGATGCTGAGATTATATTGATTTTTGTAAAGAGTGATGCTATTCGGACATAAATGTCCGGACATAATCTAGCTCGTTTAGGTAAATGAATCGGTTCGATCCGTTTAACTTATTTATTTTAATTTTGTAATTTCTCCACATTCATTCAATTTATTATTTTTTGAGTAATTTAATTCAAGTAAATGCATAAATATCTATTAAGTAATAGTATTTCCAAAAGATTAGTGAAAATCACAAAATAACTTTATTAGTTTAATTTCGTATTTTTTGTATTTATATTTAATTTCTCTCTCTAAAAATGGCGGTTTAGATTAATTAAGTAAATACATTAGAGTACTAACCAACACCATTATTTTATTTGATAAATTATAAGTTAAAATTATTAATATATTCATTTTATGTCCGGACATATATGTCCAAAAAGTATTAGTGTTTTGTAAAAGGGTTTCCTTTTAATTTTGTGTGTAGAAATCAAACAACTATTTATTTTTATTGAAAATAAAGATAAAATGAGAAGGTTGTTATTTTTTCTATTAGAAATATGATACTTATTTGAGGATACAATTTTATTTCAAAATAGAACATTTATTTGAAGATAGATCGATGAAATATGGATTATTGAGATGATGACTGATTTTGACATTTTAGAGTCATAAATTTGAAAAAAGAATATTTGGTTGTGTATGACTTTTATATTACTATTAAAATGGTAGAAGCATCCGCGTAAATATTATGAAATTAAATACATATCAAAATTTGTAAGAATTGCAATGCATGCTTTAGTATGTAGGTAATGAGGTCTAGGGTTCAAAACCATGAGTTCAATTCATTCCATTAATTTTATCACAAACTTTTACGTACAAAATAATTTGAATCCTACATACATATTAGGTTACTTCATAATTCATATAAATAAAAAATTATAAGTATCTTATAAGTATATCAAATTTTATAAGAACATGTATTTTATAATATATCTATCACACCTTAATATATATCTTGTTTTGTACAAACTATACAACCCTTTTATAAAGTATGGGTTTGTATGTGTTATATTGATTTTTGTAGTAATGTATACCACCTAGGAGGTGAGATACATATGACTGAAATAATTATACCATATATTAATTTATTATTAGACTAAACTACTATAAATTTACTCATCTGCCATAATTAATATATGTTGAAGATAATTTAATACTAAATTAGGCATGTAAGACAATTTGACATATCTGAGTACAAATTTAAAATATATATAATAATGCAATGTGCAAATTCACGACAAAATTTCTGAGACGTATAGTTAAGAAAACGACTTGTTATATATTTAACAAATTTAATCTCTAACCCTTGCATAAGTACAATTATTTATCGTGCATGCAAATACACTAGAAACATAATATGAGACGAAAGAATTATAGAATCTAAAAATAAAATTATATCCACAACACCTGTAATAAAATGTCAAACAATTTATTAAAAACAGAGAAAATCTTGTGTCGGATGATTAATTTGAGGGTAAGACATGTCAAAACTTTGAATTTGAGTTGGTGCAATAGGGGAAGAGCCAACACAATTATTTTTTTATATCAAGTGTATTTCACATGGCACCTATATGCTTAATTAATTAATTAATTACCCTACTTATAATGGAAGTCAACGTACACTTGGAGTTAATATTATTATATATGTAGATGTGCTTTTTTGAGGGAATTACATGAATATATATATATATATATATATATATATATATATATATATATATATATTACTCCCTCCGTCCCACTAAATATGTCATGTTATTGTTCAGCACGGATATTAAGAAGAAGTGTAAAAAGTTAGAAAGTGGGTAGTTCTCACAATTTTTGAAGTTAGTTGTTTCCTTATATGGAAACAAGATAAGTTCAGTGGGACAGCTCAAAAAGGAAAGTAAAACAAGTTTAGTAGTAGAATGGAGTGAGTATCAAATAGCTTATTATTACACCATCATATGGGTGGAACCTCTATATCATATAAAGGTGGGACCACAACATCATCAAACAAGGTGGGAATATACTACACTGCACGCATGCAAAATTGAACCAAAAATCTCTCACTGAAAAAAAATTTGTGATACCTTAGCTAGCCACTTGAATTAAGCCTCATCGGTATCTGTAGATGTGCTTTTTCTTTTTATTAATTTCAATTATCTTTTGTGTCTGGAACGCAATTATATTCAGTTATAATATCTTGTGCTCGATTTGATAATACTTTAATCTCATAAAAATATAATTATGAGATCCGTATAACCTGGTCAATTATAAGAGACATGAGGGTTTCTATGGCAAATAAGGGCAAATTTTAACTACCATTTCTTAATTTGGGAGGATATCAATGTTTGAAATATGAATACGATATTTACATTTCTTATGGGCTACCGATATATAGTAGATATATTAACAAAAATTCTATTGAAATTTTAATAAAGCAATATCGGTTACAACACTCCTAATTATTCAAGATGTTCAGCTTAATTATTGCAAGCGGTAGCTTTCCAATTCAAAGGTATTTACTGTATTTTTAATAGAATGTACGTATCCATCTATATGTTATTAAAACGATTACGAATTCGAACCCTCTTCTTAATTCGAAATCCTACATGTCGCTCTCTTCTTTCAATTTTCTTATTTATCTCTAATCTTCATTTTGAGCATTTTTATTCATTTATTTATTCTATCTATATTTAATATAAATTCAATTTTCTCATCCCACATCTATATATTATTAAAAAGATTGCGGATTCGAGCCTTGTCCTTGATTTGAGGTCCTACGTGACGCTCTATACTTTCAGTATTCTTATTTATCTTTAATCCTCATTTTGAGCATTTTTATTCATTTATTTTATGTATATTTAATATAAATTTTCACATCACACATTGATTCTTAATAAAACTTCACTATTGAAAAACCTATATAAATACTCACAATTCATGTGTATTTTTTCATTCCACAATTATTTTGCACAACCTATATAATTTGGCGAATTAATTTGTTGGCCAAATAAATAGTTTTATTTTTATTGACAATTTATGTAGTTGTCAATATTAATTTGTTTAATTTAACAAATTTTTAAATTGATGTAAATAAAATAAAAATCTCAAAAATACGTATTCTCAATTATAATTATTGGATTTGTATATATATACACATAGGGATAATTCTCGAAATTTAACTTTGTGACAAGATGATCAGACGTACACAATAATTAATGATGTATATAATCAAATATTTGACAGATTGTGAAGTAAAAAAAATAGTTTAATTTCTATTGATTTCTTGCAACTAAAGAAAGTGAAATAAAATCAAAGAAACACTCTTTTGATCAATTATCGAAATATTATCACTCCGAAATAATATTAAATTATTTTTAATATTCATGGTTATATATTGCAAAATAATAATAAAAATAAAAATATTTGTTAAGGAAGTACAATAAAATCGAAGAAACAACCTTATTAATATATTTTATTTTAATAATATAGTTCGCCGTCGATTTTCGACGGGATACACACTAGTATATTAATAAATTAAGGGCCACAATTGATTGTCGTCCACATAAATTTGTCACAATTTCTTTTCTGTTCCGTCCACAAAAAATTTGTCACATCCATTTATAGTAATAGATCTCACACACCTAATTTACTTTTCCACTCACAACACAATTTAAAACTATATAAAATGGGGACCCTTATTCTACTCACAATACAATCAACCAACAAATTATTAAAACCCGTGTCATCCACAATGTGGCAAATTTATTGTGGACGGAGTGAGTATTAATTTAAATAATACTAAATTATACTTGGTATAAAATAAATCTTAAATAAGAAATAATATATTATAATTGAAAATTTATAAATCTTAATTGAAATTTAAAAATTTAATTAAGATTAAAACACTCTAATTAACTTTCAGTTAAATATTAATTAATCAAATATTTAAAAACTAAAAATTAAAAACAAACTTTTTGCTTGATCGCAGTGGACCGCCCGAGACTTTTCGCCATAAGTTAAAGGGCTCCAGTTATCTTTTAATATTTGATAAATAGAATCTTTTAGTCGACCTTATTCATAACAAAAGTATATTGTTATAACTGAGTGTCTTAGTCATTTTTTTTCTTCCAAATGTTTAAGAATTTGACACAAGATGTAACACTATATTTTAATTAAACTGTCAAAGCTTCAAGTTCGCACAATCGATCCAAACCCAAACATTCTGTAAATATTAAAATATTGCAGCAATTATTAGCATGCTCGTGTAGTATACTTTCCAACATCTCCAGCGCTGTTGAAAAAGCAACATATCTTAAATTCTTTGGACAAAGTGGCAAACTACTGATATTGAGATCTAATAATTAAATACTACATACTGTGTGCTATCATAACAACCCTACAAAAATAATAATACAGTAAAATATTTCATGTGGATTATTTCAATGATAGTGGACACATATCATATGTATCAATGTATGGTGCAAGCTGCTGGTGGTTTGTTTTCGTAAATGCACATAGTTTCTCCTTATGACGTGCATCGCAATCCGCAAGAGATATATATCAATAAATCTTACTTTTAAATATTTATGGCACACACTTGTATAAAATAATATTTTAAATATAATGAATTTTGTCGGTAATACGAGGATAGACATGAAAAAAACAAAAATCATTGTTGAAACTCGATTTACTATATAACGAAGTGATAGTTACTTAGTTAATATAAAATCAAAGATTGAAACGCGGAGGTTATAAGAATCCGACGTTAAAAAGGCAACATTGGATCCACTTGAAATGGAGGGGTGAAATGGTAAACACACATTATATTCTTTAGTTGGGGTGGCGACACGTTGCACGTGCACAAACGTGACTGCTGCAGAGCTTTCTACACCCATCTGGCCCCACTTTTTACCAAAATAATCAAAGCAAAAAGTTCATTTTTGACCGTCAATTATTATGACCAATTTCTGAAGCCATCTTTTTACAGTCTCACTGACTCAAGAATCAGTCAACAACTTGAAATTACCACAACACCCCCGCGAATTAAAGACAACCTAAACGCAAGAAATTAAAAAAAACTTCCACTATTGACAAAGAGGAATACCCTCGTCTTTTATTCATCTTCCTATTCCATGTAATAATAATAATTACGCTAAACATTTATGGTAGTAAATGTAAAAGGAATTAACAAATAGTACCAAGGTAAAAAAAAAAGAAAAAAGGAAAAAGTGAGTGTCGTTCGAGATTCGTTAACCTGTCAACATCTCACTCTCAACGGTTGCCTTTTTTTTTTTCTTCTCTTTTACTCTTCTTCTCTTTTTACTCTATAATGTGCCAGAGAGTAACAATATTTACAAATATGACCCAACAAAAACAAAAATATCATTTGAACCCCACAAGCCTCAACTTGGTGGCATTCCTCACTCATACCAGAATGCTGCTAGGCAACCACTCACCACCGCCGTCGCTCTTGCCCCGGTCACTCGAATCCGACTCCACCACCAGGCGAACCACGGTGTTTCCCCGGTCACCATCAGAGGGCAACCGTGCTTTTAGCAGATCAAAACTCGGTGCAACAACTTTGTTGATCCATTCTCCTAAGCTGCTCCGATCGTGCCACAAACCCCCCAAGATCTTCTCAAGGACGTCGTCTTCTACTTCTATCGACACTTTCTCATCCACAGCCATGGAGAACTTGACCGCGATTGTTTTCTTGATCTCCCTCCTAACAAAGGCTGCACTAACGGGATTGAACACTATGGCGTCATCCACATTGCTTACGAGGTCATGAGGCACCGATGTAATGGAGAATTGTCCGTTTACAAGGCCGAGTTCATCTTCATTATCAATGGTGAGATCACTTGAATTGTTGGAGCCGACTGTTTTTTCGTTGTCGACAAATGCTGCTGCAAGATTAAGGTCCAAAGATAGGCCAGCTCCCACTTCCCTTCTTGGCTTCAACGACCTATTATCTTCATCCTGCAACCAACTACCTCTGCGTTTGGCGCTCTTTTCTCTTACTATCAGTCCCAATTGCCAGCCACCTCTTGCTACAGAAGCTAGCTTCTCGTCGTCCACGAACCGGCCTTCTCTTACAGCGTCAGCATTCGTTGTAGACCAATCACCCGTGACGACAAATATGGCATTACCGAGGCCGACTTCACGGCCATGAGAATCGGTGAGCCTGCCTCTCTCAATTGCTCTTTTGATGCTCCCACGCACTAGCATGTCTGCTTCATCAATGTCCTCGAGCATGATCACCAAAAACGGGTTCCTCCGAACTGCCTCTGCAATCCGATCAACAGCTGTCTTACCACGGAAGTTCATGTCCGATTCCTCATCATCCCGTCGTTTGCCTAGGCATATCATCACAGGACTGGCCCCAAACATCTGCTCGGCTAACACTGATGCCATCTTCTTCTTCCCAACTCTGTCGGGCCCCGTGAACAATAACCAAATGTCACCTCTTGATCCAGCACCACGTCGTTTCCCATTCCCCAATCTGCATCGCGTGATGGCTGAAGCCACTGCAGACGCAGCTTCAGCCTGCCACCAGGATTTTTCCATGAGCCCCTTGAGTAGTTTTTTGTATGTATCGGCATCCAAAGCATTAGAAAACTTATCAAGCAACTTGGTCTGTGGTTCAGATGAGATGCAGCCGAGGAAGTCCTTAGCTTGATCTTCAGCAGCTTTCTCAGGAACGCAACCCGGTCCTTTCCATCCCAGATTTAGATCCGTACGCACTGGACTTGTCGGAGAGCTACTGACGAGCTCTGCAGGTTTCCTTGGAACTTGATTCATGTTTAATTGCAGAGCTGCTCCGAGAGGTTTGGCCGTCTGCAACTTAGGCTGGAAAGGTGCGCATGAGAGGAGGTTCGGATTGTACAAACTCGCCATAGATAGAGGCGGTGGACCAGTCCTATCGGAACGAGCATTCTGATGAAAATGAGGATGCAGATGCAGGCATGTATCCCTCCATTTCTTATGCAACTCTTGCGTCTTTTGCTTCGAAAGAAGCCCTTGATCCTTCCCCTGCATAACATATAGAACTTGTCAGCTCTCCACATTATTTCATTGAAACTTGGTTTTTGAAAAGGAGGATAGTAATAATAAATAACAACCTGTGATTCATCTTTTGTTTTAGCACCGTCAGTGCTGTTGAGTTTAGCATTTTGCAACCATGCAGGCAAAGATGGCTGTGTATCTTGTTTAGCTTCAGAAAATGATTTCTCAATAGCTGCAAGTTTTGCCTGCTCCTTGTCACAATTCTCCGAACATCGAGGGCAAAGAGAAGACGATCTTTGAGCAGTGCCCGCGTTTTCTGATACACGCTTTGTTAAAGAAGGAAGAGGACTTGTAACAGTCTTCAATGGATTCAAAGACTCCACCGGATTGCTCAAAAGTCTCTCTGTTCCCAGCCTAATTAAATACAAAAGTCATAAATTAGATTTGAAAACCACAAACACAGAAAAAGGAATGACAGATATGTAACTATTTTAAACAATTCTTATATCAAGTAGCATCATTTTTAGACAAAAAACAAAAAGTATCAACTGTCAATCCCAAGTGTGATAAGATAGATATACAACAAAAGAAGAAAAAACTCATACTCCTATTTGAGAATAGAAATGCATTCAACTATGATAGTAGTTCACAAGATTCATCAAATTTGAAAACTGGTGAGAGAATAATTCAACAGATACCTAATAGGAGTACTCAACAACTGTCAAAACGAATGTATATATGATGATGATGATAAACATTAAACAGCATCTGTTGGAAATTGATGGGAAAAAGTAATAAATAGTACCTCGGAAACATCCCAGGTAGGGGCGATCTGGAAGCGATAGGCACAGCCTGCAAATCCCAATCATTCTCCATTGATGAATGATAAACTTGGCACCTCAAATATGTCTCACAAGTCGCAGTTCCGATCAACCAAAATTTATTATTGCTCTCTCCTCCGCTGAATCTCGCCACCAGCTTCTTCATTTCCACCACCGCCGCCCTCCCCGCCTCCGCCGCCACCGGTTGCTCCACCAGCCATTTCAAATCCCCCAAATCGAGAATCACACCTCCGGTCCTAATCCTAGTCTCGATCACCCCTCCCAATTGTTCCATCTTTGCTGCTATCTGATTCTTGTCGGATAAAAGCCCCTTTTCCATCGACACAACCTCGACATTCTTCAAATTCCCATCACCCCCCAAATCCTTGTTGCCAATCTTCCTCAGCAATTCCTTCACCACGGCCTCGGGCTCCGAATCGCCCACCAAAATCGGATTCCTTTTCTTGCTTTTTGACATTATCTCCAACACCTTCTTCAATTCCTCCCCCTTTGGGTTCCCAGCCTGGGCGGCGGCGGCCCCTTGCTGCAGCCGCGGATTCAAGTACACGTTCCTATTGGGCAGAGGCGTCTGCGCCACCGGAGATGTTAATTGACCGGGATTAGGGAGGAGGCGAGGTCCAATTCCTCCGATACCAGCTCCGAAATTGACATTCCCGGCGGCAACGTGATGCTGATGATGCGCATGCGCGTTCGAGCTATTCAATGACTGCTCGATGGCTGCTTTGACGGCTGGGCTAGAGAAGCTGGCTTCTCTCATCACGCGGCTCACGCTGGGATCGTCGAGAATGGATATAATCAGCTGCTCCAGCTCCACCTTCACGGCGAGGAGCGGCTGCTGTTGCTGTTCGGGGCAGCCGCGCCGCTGATGGGCCTGGGCCCGCTTCAGCGCCGCCATGAGGGCGTTAGAGATCGGAGGCTCCATCCCCGAGCCGTCCATGTTCTGAGCCGTCGGCAGCCGCTCCAGAGCCACGCTGAAACAGAGCTCCAGTGCGCGGCACTGGAGCGGGTGGCTGGAATTGGGGTGGGAGCGGATGCATGCTTGTCTCAAGAATCCCGACGGCGACGCCAGCAGCGTCGCCGCCACGTGCAGCGGCGTCGTCTGGCCGTGGTTGCGGCGGCTCGCCTCCGTGATGGAGAGGTTGAGAACACTAGCAGCCTCTGGTGTTAGGGTCTGCTGAATAGTGCTCAAACCTGCTCTCATGTTCTTCTTCTCTATTCGAATTTTAAAAATTGGCTACGAATTTCAGAGAGAGATGAATCTGAAGGGTGATTATTGCCGCAAAATCTCAACTTTGAGGGATGTTGAGGTAGGAGTAGCAGGCCCCTCTAATTCCAAAAGCAGGAAAATCGAAATCTTACCCAAAGATTGAATATTGATTCTGTACAATAAGGGAGACTGATTGAAGTTTTGCGTTTTAGGTTTTGTTTTGTTTTTTTTTTTTTGGGTTCTTGAATATAATCTCACCCTCTGTGTTTTGGAGATGGTTTTCTCCTTTTCTCTCTCTGTATTATGAAAATAGTTTTCGAATTTGTGAGACTAAAAAGCTGTGAGAAATTCAAAGCGAAAAGGAAAGATCGGACCACCCTCCTTCACACAAATGTCCCCTCTCCCCTCCCTCCTCCCTCTCTCTCTCTCTCTAAAACTTAGAGACAGACTCTCTCCCTCTCTCTAAAAGGGGTTGATAATATGAGCAATGAACACACCCCCTTCTCTTTCTCATTCAATACACCAAAAATTAATAAATTATCCCCTTCCTCAACTCCCCACATGAACACATAAAACAAATGGTGATGGCATAATCAGCTTTTATTATATTTCTAATTAAACTTTTTCTACTATTTGTGGGGTGACATAATAATAATAGTAGTAATAATAAGAAAAAAGGAAAAGAAATAAAAAGATACAGTACAATATTCCTATTTAAATAACAGCATAAAAGGCCAAAAGGTGCTAAAAGTTTAAGTAAGAGGAGTCAGAGAAACAGAGCATGCAGTGTTTGTTGTCTTGTTTTATTTAAATGCGCTGGGAAAGGAAAAAAGAGGATGAAGAAGAAAGAATTTATGGAAATTAGGACCTTGGAGTTGGAACGGAACTACTCTCAATTTCAATGATCTCGGTAAATATGCTAAAAAACATGACTAATAGCATCAAATATTAATAACAAAATATTACTAGTAGCTAGTGTGCGTGTGTTAGCCTAGTGGTAGACTGGTTAATGCACGGGCCAAAGATCACGGGTTCAAGTCCACCGTCACGCGGCCTTTAAAATTTCTTATAATATTTGTTAAAAACAAAAAAAATAGTACTAGTAGTACCTATTAAAGATTTCGATTGGTTTAATGGGGATAATTAATTTGTACTCCCTCCGTCCCGTCATAAGTGGCCACATTTCCTTATTGGGCTGTCCCATCATAAGTAGCCACTTTCCTAATATGGAAATACCCTCTCTCACACAAAAGATGTGGGCTCCACCACTTTTTATCTTTTTACCCTTTAAATACTCTTCTCCTAAATACCCGTGCCCAAAAAAAAGTAGCCACTTATCATGGGACGGATGTAGTATTATACTACTCTTGCATCGAAAGTCTCGAATAACTATTAAACTTCTTCCAATTTTAATAAGTGTCTTATTTCATAATTTTATAATAGAATGGTGTGAAAAAGTTTTTATTTTATTCCTATTATCAATGCAAATTATCTCATTTTTTAGTTTTTTTAAACAATAATGAAGAATAAATAAAATAAATTATCAACTTTTTAAGTATGTGTTGTTTTTTTCATGGGAATACTTATTTAAAACGGAGAGTTATTTTTGGAAAGATTGCGGAAAGGTGAGGAAAGAAAGATAATGAACCTTTTTGGCGGAGAGATGAGGAGATTCATGAGCGGTAACTAGGAAAGATTACTACTCTTTCTCTCTCTTACTTTTGTTAAGGTTAGTTTCTCTCTCTATACATGCATGACTATAGATTGACTGCCTTTTTAGCCTTCATTTTCTTGTGTGTTTAGTTCGCATCTATCATTGACAAAGTAGAAATCCAACATATAATAAGCGGAACGTGCCGGTACGCGCTACTAAGTGTGGAGTATTTCGTATGGGATTCTATGTCCCAACTTGTGTCCTATCGTATTTCATTATTAATTTTATTATTTTAAAAATATTTATTTAAAAATAAAATTTTAGTAATATATAATTAACTTTAATTAACACATATTATATCAAACTGGAAGTAAAAAATATTATATGCCCTAATTTTGAAATAATGAATCCTAATAATCAATTAAAAATTTAAAAAAATACAAATTAAATATAAACAATATATATAAATCCTATTTGGATAGATAAATCCTAGTAAATAATTATAAAATTATACTAAAATATTAGAGATTGAAATTCAAGAAAAAAAACAAAAAACTAATAATATATTATATTAGACACAAGTAAGATACCAATCTTGAGATAGAGGATTCCAAATGGGAGTATTTGGCTGTGGCCTTTGGGCATAGTATATTACTCCATCCGTCCCTTAAAAGTGTGGTCCAAATTTGATTATATAGGTATAAAATATTAATTGGACCACACTTTTGGGGGACGGAGGGAGTATTAAACTTTAATTTTTGTATGGAATCTCATATTGAAAATGTTTTTGAATGGCTTTGCTGCTGAAGAAACATCAAACTATACTTGAGTAAAGTTAAATATAAAAATTACTCCCTTTTTTAATGAAAAAATTGCCACATTGTGGACGGTACGAAGTTTAATAAATTTGTTTAATGTATTGTAAATAGAATAAGGGTCTCACTTTTAATGTAGTTTTAAATTGAGTAATTGTGTTGTAATTGGAATAATGATCCCACTTTTAATGGTTTTAAATTAATAGTGTGTGTCCAGCAATGGTAATTTTTGTAAATAATGGGGTATGGAAGGTTAACAAGTGAGTGAGTTATGTGGGGTCTATTACTATAAATGAACGTTACAAATTTTTTGTGGACGGACTGAGTAATAGATATCAAACTAAGAACTCATTTGGATTTTATTTTTAAACATGTGTATTTTTCTTCTTTTTAGTTTGATTGACATAAAATTTGTTATGCACCCACTTCTATCATTAAAAGATAGTACTTAATTATATCCTCCAGTTCAAAGTAAATTTAATAACAATTGAATCTAACTCATGTTATTGAACTTTGATAAAGGCTCCAACAAATATAAATAGTAATTTATAAAGATTAATTTGATTCGTCTATGCATTTATGTTTTATTGATATAGCTTTTTGAGATGGCGCACCTAAAAAACTTCTCATTATATTAGTCAATGGATATTCTTTAATTTCAATTAGTCCTATAAAGCATGTGTGGTTTGTATCGACATTAAGAAGCTATCAATTTTTTATGTCTGAAATCATAAATAAAGCTGACTTTCCCAAATTGTTTACAATTTTCTTTTTTTAATAGAAACCTATCTATAGTAATAATTAGTATCTTGATGTAAAAATACGGCCTGATTTTTAACTACATTTTAGTTTCTAGCTAAGACAAATAGCCACCAACTAACTTGTACAAGTTAATTAATTAACAATTAAATATAGCATATCTATTACAAAGTTCAAAATGCACTATAAAATAGGCAACTTTAAAACAAAACGTGAAAAATATATGATACTCTTCTTGTATTTATTGTTACCTAACTTTACTTGTATATCTAAAAAAACGTGTTGAGAAAACAGCCCTTTTCTAAATTATATATAGCTCGGCAGCTATGATATTCTTTTCTTATCAATATACTCCCTCCGTTCTTTTTTAGGTGTCTCATTTAGCTCAATTTTTTTTTTCAAATAAGTGTCCTATTTCAAAATTTGAGAGTAAAATAATGGTGTTCTTCCTATTTTATCCTTATTTAATGCTTATCTTAATTTGTTAATTAGTTATATGTATACATTAATGATGGTAATTAATAAGGTTACATAGGTAAATTTCTTTATTTCCTTGGTATGTCTAATTTGACGGTGTGAGACACTTATCTCGCTTTGTCTTAAATACCATTTTCATAGTAAAATTTCTTTTATCAATTAACTATTTACCTTTTGGATTAATATAAAACATAACAAGTAATTTTTTTTAATCTTAATAGTATTTTATCTTCATATGATTATTTTAATTAGAAATATCTCTTAAGTATTATACTTATACTGTGAAAGAAAAACTTCATTTTAAATCATGAACTTTGCCCTATTTTATAATTTTAACTTGAACTTTGATATTCTGCATATTAAATTACGAACTTTCAATTTTTTGCAAATTGAACTCATGCTCTGTTTCACTCCCCGAAAAAGTTGATGTGACTATGTTTACTTGACAACGTGACATATGAAATCCATCGTATTAAACGACGTCATCCTATTCTAGTAGATTTATGTCACATTGTCAAGTAATTAAATCCAGCCACGTCTGCTTTTCCAGCGAGTTAAATGGAGCATGAGTTCAAATTGCAAAAAATTGAAAGTTCGTAATTTAATATACAAAGTTTCAAAGCTCGTATTAAAATTGTAAAATAAGGCAAAGTTCGCAATTTAATATGCAAATTATAAAATATACTTAACTTTTCCTCAAATTAAGATTAGATTTTTTTTAAGGTTTGTCAGATATCACTGTTTATTTCTCGAAATATTATAGATAATGTAATACTAATTTGAAGTGCTAGAAATCAAGATAGAAAGTCTGACTTCTAGATCATAACACCACGATTTTGAATAACATACTTAGCTAGATTATGAGATTTGGTGCATTAGTGCTTTTGGGCAGATCTAGAGGGGTGATAGACTGCTAAGGTCTGCTGAAGCATCCATCAACAGAAAATTTTCCCATTTTTTTACCTTAAAATTATGTATTTCCGAAATTTTTTATTTTAGTGCACATGTTTGTCGGAAAATTTCAATTTTAACATCTTCAAACATAAATTCCTACGTCCACCCCTATTGGTGCTGGTTTGATCGCACGCTCATAATCAGAGAGTAAATATGTTTAATTTCAATTTGTTTTTGTTGAAATCAAGAGTAGGTAATCGTAATAGCTATAAATCTTGCGTTAAATCTTTCATATCACAATAAGAAACCAGTCACTGTCATTTATAAAACTATGTCGTCGACATTTCTACATTTTCAAACCCAGTAAGTACAAATATACATCTAATTAATGAGATGTAATGCAAATAGAAACTTAAATTTCCAGATTAGTTTTACAAATCAATTCTTGCAACAGTAACTCTTTTTTTTTTTTTTTTTCTTTTTCCTGTCGCCCAACTTTTGGCTATAGTACTAGTGCAGCACGCGCAAAATATATATTACTAGTGTGGAAGAGTTGAAATAATTGATAATTTGAGATGCCTTGTTTGGGTTGAAAACTAATATTTGAACTTTTAGCACGCAAGCACAACTGCTAAAGCCGAAAGTCCACACCACATTAGCACGGACGATACCCCTTTTCACACTAACTCTTCCTTTCTCTCTCTGCCTTTTTAGTGCATTAAAAAAGGCAACAAACTTTCCCAAATATTTTGCCCAATCTTTGAGCTCAAAAGTATACTTAATGATCAGATTCTAATTTAAATCAAGTGCCTTGTATCTGGGAAATTGTCTATGATAGTGTCTTTTTCTCCATAGAAACTTATAGGAGATAGTCTCACGATAAAACGGATTAAGGATTCAAAATTACATATATACTATTATATGAGTTTGGAATTTGAATCTTTACCCGTCGAAAAATAAATCATATATATTTCTCCAATTCTTGAAAACGTCCATGTAATTTGAATCTTTCTAATGATTTCCACATGCATTGCATATTTCTGACCAATTCCAATAATGGCGGGAATAACGTAGCTCTTATTTGCGAGAAAACTTAAATAGTATAGAGAAGTTGAGAACAACTTTAGGTATATTTGTTGAGCAAAAAAAAAAAAACTTTAGGTAGATATGAAATGTGACTGAAAAATGAATGACGCCTTTTTATTCCAGATATATAGAATCCAAGAGAAAGCATGCCTCCTTTTTTTTTTCCCCCCGTGGAGTAGTTATTCCACACGCGTCTTCTTTTATTGGATGGTTTTGATTCATTTCGTCTTATTCTCGTTTTAATATTATATAGATTAAATGAAGAGTATTATTCGAATATAACCGGTATGTAGATAGTGTGTACCGTCCATAACCACTTTTGAATGCATGTATAAGTCATAACCACTAAGCTTTGATTTTTCAAATTATATCTATTGTGACACTTTGAAGTGTCCTATTTGTGTGATATGGGAAAATTTGAACTAGTTAGCCAAATAACATGTAATTACCCTCCTATTTTAGCCATTCAAAAGATGGCTACGTATTTCTTTATTATGTATTCTGCTAAGTCGATCCACGCTTTCAAAGATGGCTACGTATTTCTTTATTACGTATTTTTGGATGTCGAAGTTTTCCTTTAGTATATATTCCTTCATCACCATGCTTGCTGCGAAAACTCAATGGTAACTGGCGATTAAAAGCCCCATTCAGCCTCTGGACAATGATTTTGTGATCTCAAATGGTTGTGAACACCAATTGCCTTCTTTCATTATCCTGTATATCTCTTGAACATCTGTAGGAAATTGTTTCCTAACAAAATATCTACACTTGTATCATGGAAATAAATTGGTGGAGTTTTAACCTTATACCAAGGTGTTCCCCTGGCTCCGCTAATTAGAATTTCCGTCTCTTTTACTCCTTTAGCCAAGAGCAAAATCTTCTTTGAAAAATCTCTACCTGCAATTCGGGGTAGATCATCTTCTATCTCTGCTGGAAAGACTCCTCGTTTTGCAGTACAAATTCCTGCACCTTAATCAATATAAACAGCCAAATATGTTGCCTTATATTTTTCATATAACATCCCTATAGAGATGTATATGGAGAATGGACTTGTCATTCGATCAATAGTTTTCTCCCATTAATCGTGATTTCCATTCTCTCTTCTTTATTTGCCCAAAGTTTGTGATCCTCAAGAAAATCCAAACCCAATAGCAAGACTGCTTCCCTTCCAGCTCTGCCCTTGATCTCCGTTACTTTTCCCCCAATATCTAGGGTACCTTTGTAATGATTGATCTCCGGCTGTTGTAGATAGTAAAGAACATTATAAGGGAAGTTGGTTTCCCACCTTGTAGTGTCGAATTTTACTATCAATTCTCTCCATCCCTCGGGACATTTCAGATTCACTGGAATTTTGTTACTCTGAGATGTTTGAGGTTGAGCTTCTCTAATGAGACTCCGACTCCTCCCATATGGCAAAGACATAATTCTGTCTCCTTGGAAGGATAATCTTCCTGAAGTTATCCTGAGACTTTGATCATGTCTCATGACTTCTCTATCTCGGATTTGAATATCAACGTTTCTTAACCGAGCGATTTCCACTCTATCGGGACAAACAGTTGTTGTCACCTTGTTGAAGATATATGATATCTCAATGAACTTCTTTCCTAGAAATAACTCAGTATGATGTGAGTTGGAAAGAGCATATGATACCTGATAAGTAATGGAGTAAGACTTATTTCCTTCCTCCAATAGATCCTTGCGTTTAAAGTCATAATAAAGCGTCAGGGCTTTGCTGAAATAGGTATCATTAAGATTGTAGGCAATCTATGGATAGATGATTCCCACTACTTGTCCTGCACAAAGATCTCCCGCAATTGTTCCCAATACGGAATCCTTTAGGTTTTTAACTCTTTTATCGCAAATTGCGATATCAATTGGCGAATGTACTCCTGTAAAGAGAGCCGATTTTAACATCAACTGGATTGCTCCAATATGGATCCAGTTCATTTTTTCAGCAACTTCGGGCTTCAACAAGATTTGCAGAGGAAGCTTTCGAAAGAAAGAGGACTTTACTTTGGGAAAATAAGATTGCGAAGAGCAAAGAAACTCATCGCAAATACTGCAACATGGCTCATTTTGGAAACTGGTCTGAGCGCGTTTGTTCGGATTGCCAGAACCAGAAGGAACCAGAATTCGGGAAATGCTTCTTACCTAGAAGAGGCAAAGATAAGGCTCGATCCAACGAGCACAAAGAGGTGTTGCCAAAAGCAAGGACGCCCAGGGCCCCGGGAAAAAAATAGATTCCCGACACAAGTGGGTGGAGTCATGTGACTCTGAGCTGGAGAACCACCCACTAAAAAGAAAAAGACAGTAGTGGGTGGATGAACAGAGATTACCCACTAAAAACAGATGGGTAAAGCAACATGAAAACCACTACCAAAGTGGTCCATTTGTCATAAGAAAGGGACCTCACACCGAAAGTTAGTTGTCTTCATTCAATAATGGAAGACAAGGGAGGACCCCAGTCACATGGATGCAAGCTGGCCAAGGATAAGAGCATCCAAGACAATAATGCAGGGAAAGAGGCCTATTACTGGATGGAAGAGAGCATTGATCATCGAAAAATCTACACTTCATCTTCTCTGCTCTCTCAAAATAAAATTTGTTATAGTTCCTATTCTAGTATAGTTTAGTTTATGTATTTCAATTCCGCTACCATAGGTAGCTAAACAAGTCTGTCTCCTCCCTAAAAGAGATATACTTATGTTGTAATAAATATTATATAATTCTTAAATAAAGTTTGGGCTTTTGTTCATCCCTTCCAGTATATTATTTTCTTTGTGTACCGACCAAAAAACCATACGCCTTGGGTAGGAAACGAGCGAAGGCTGTGCTGAGTGCTGCTGAAGGAGTCTGCGTCTGAAAACCATCGGTTGCGATCGTGTGGTTGGACGGGGTCCCTAAAACTTTCGGCGGATATTTACCCGTCAGCATTACGGTCAAAAGGTATGAAATCGGTTTGTATAGAATTTATTTATACGGAAGTGTGATGGGCCTGATTGTATTGCATGATTTATCTCCAAATTGAGAAAATGGGTGAAAATGAGCAGAGTAGGTAATAGAGAAATTCAGTGGAAAAAAAAAAAAAACGCATGTATATAAGGCCGACTGGGTATATCAATATTTTCCCTTACTTTCTATAATATTTTATACACAAAAATAGATATAAAAATATTTATTGGTTGGTCAGTGGATATGACTTATACATGCAACCAAAAGTGGGCGTGAGAGGTACGCACTATCTTCATACTGGTTAGTATGAATTTCCTCTCTTAAATGAATTTGGATCATATGCCATAAATTGATTTGCGTGTCTAATTATAACGGATTATCTATGTAATATTTACATTAATTAAAGCACACATTATGCAAAATAAAAATAAATGAAAAATGACCTACGCCGACATAATTAAAACCCCTGCCCATAGATGAAGAAATTGATCCACATAGTTGTAATTCAGGATACTAAATTTGTACGAATAAAGAAATTTGTAAGCCTTCTGATATGAACTTAAGAAAAAAATTGGAGATTTTTTTTTTCATGCAAAGAAATTTGCATAGATTTTTTTCTTTGGAGAAGAAATTTGTGGTCTTCGTTGACCCACAATATTTTTTTGCATCTCAATTTGTCATTAAGCGATCATGTCAAGTTTGAATTTATAGGGAGGAATCATTGGCACACCTTGGTGAGAAAATTAATTAAATATTTTCGATAGTGATGGAAGAATAACAATCTTAATAATTGTAATTCTCTTCCGACTGATCGAGGGGATTAAGAATTTAACTAACTTGTTTTTATTTGATTAATCTTAAATTATATTATCTATTAGGGGTGGAAATATCCTAAAAGACTAAAACCTATGTTCTCTTTAATCCCCAATAAGATATATGTAGCTCTCTTCTTTTTTTTTAAAAAAAAATTTGATGTAGCTCTCTTCTTAATAGTCACACTTTGCAAAATATGCAAATATATGCTGACTAGGTCCGAGGCTCCAAGCCAAAATCATTGACTGCGTATAATCTATTTTGAAGGCAATAGTAATAAGAGATTTAGAGATTAAAAAAAAAAAAGAATCTATGTAAAATAGTCACTTAAATTAATAAAAATAAAATAGTAGCCACTAACTTAATATTATATAAATTATAGCCATTATTTGTGTGATAAGATTAGTTTACCCTTTAAGTTGACCCGCAACGCGAACATGGAGCGAACATATCTGCATGCGTTGTTCGTTCCATCATGAAAGGCGCGAATGGCGCGAATAAGATCTACTCGCTTCGCGCCTTCTATTTCCTAGTTTATGTTGTGGAGCGAGTGGCACAAACGGTGCGACTGGAGAGAACGGCGTGAGTTAAGGTGGTGCGAACGGTGCGAATGGAGGTGGTGCAGTCGCGAGTGGAGCGAACGGTGCGAATAAAGGTGATGCGAACGGAATGAGTGGAGTGAACGGAACGAATAGAGGTGGTGCGAACGGAACGAGTGGAGCGAACGGTGTGAGTGGGAAGGTTAGGACGGTGATGGTGTGAATGGTGTGAATTAGAAAAAGGGTATTTTCGTAAGAGTGACTAGTATCTATGTATTTTTAAGTTAGTAGCTAGTATTTTATTTTTACTATCCTAAGTGGCTAATATAAATTGTCCCTCAAAAAAAATTTTAGAGAAAATTGCTACTTTTGAAAAACTAATAAATTATTATACAAAAACATATCCTAGTGTAAGAATTATGAATCAATCTGAAATATTAATCATTGTTTCTCTATTACTATCAATCTATCATGGGAAAAAGCATTATTGTAATACATAAAAAAATTATTGTAAAAACACCATTATAATCTATAATCTATAATCTATAATAATAATAACTATTATAAAAGTATCTTGTTTACAAAAATTGATTTACATATTATACCCTTATTATAGATTTAATTATAGGGAAATAATATATATCGTATACTATATTTATCTATTATATTATATTAGATTATACTTATAATATTCTTACTTATTTAAATTATTTAGGGTAGTTTAATAAATTAATATAAATACGTTTTATTTGTTTGATATGAGATAATAATCTTTTGATATAAGATAAGAATCCTCTTGCATTTAAATTTCTTCAAAATTGTGGTATGATTTATCTATGTTTTACGTAACTATATTTATTATTTAAATTATGATATTATTATTTTATTTTTCATACATATATATTCTTATTATTAAAATCTATCAATAGTAAGTGCTAAGCACGTACCATACTACTAGTATATAAAAAATGTAATAGTAAAAATACATAATTATTTATATAAAGAAGCATGATTTTACATATAAAAAAATATGCATATTTTTACGTTCTTATACTAATCGTTTATATGTGTGTGCGCGCAAAATATGAAGATCATGTAAAAATTGAATTTTTCATATAAAGAGAATCTCAAATAGAAGCTTCTAAGTGATGAGCAAGAAAAGTGGGGGGTTTGTCTTTTTATAGCCAATAAGCATTGGTTGGTCATCGTGTATTATTTAATTTAAACATAACTTTTCTATTCACATTAAAAGGTTAGTGACCCCATTATGATTTATTCCTTCCTAGTCGTTAGAATTGTACCCTCGTCCCTTTTCTTTTTCTTTTTTTTTTTAAATTTTTTCTCCAAAATTGCTTTATATTTTTTCGTCTTTCTCATTTAAGAAGTCTTCACAAACAAAAATCATCATCATATTCTCCTTTTTGCCTTTTGGTAACGCACGCTTTCACTTGCCTTTTACGCGTTTTTCGAGCCTACTACCAACTTTTTTCATCACCACCACCACACCCCTCCTCTATAATTGACGATTTAAATCAAAATATATTTACATAGTAGTAGTAGCTTTTAAGAGTTGATAATAATTAACCCTTTTTAATTGTAAGAAGAAAAATAATAACCAAAAGGGAGGAAAAGTTTCTGGTGCAGTCAGGTGGTTCTCTGAAAAGAACTTGACGAATGGCTGTAAAATTGTGGCAGTGAAAATAAGTGCATCATTTTGCTTTTTGCTTTTTAAGGAAACGATGAGATGAATTATGGAAACACTCCACAAATAATTTTACATTTGTGGTTATTTATATCAAAATCTTACCCAAACGATAATCTTGATTAATTTAAAAAGGAAAAGAGAGGAAGAGTGTTGTTGGGTTGTTTTCGAAGACTTGAGTTTCAATATATTTTTTAAAGTAAGTGCATAAGCAACCCATGAAATTAAATGGACGAAAAAGAAGAGAATGAGGAGGCCAGCGTGAAACAAACATTATTACCAATATGAGAAAGTAGTATAAAGTGAAAGGTTAAATTGTGTGTTTCCGTCTAACTTTTTTACATTAATCGCTACCAACGCATGCATGTCGCTCTTCCGGAAAGTTCGATCGTGGTATTAGCCGAACTGCTAAATTATGTGATATGTGACAATTTGGATAATATGTGATTATATATATATATATGAATTTCTGTAGTACATCCATCCGCCATCGTTCCTTTTCTTTTTTCCATTTTTCGTTTACGAGTCAATTGATCTTGAGAGAGAGAAGACCGGAGCTATGACCTTGTTTTAGCGTCACTTTTCTAAATAGATTAATTGATTTCAAGTTAATTTCGCCATCCTAACTAGTGAATTATTAAGATTCATTTGTTTAATGTACAAAGTCTATTACAATATTCATCTGTTCCTTCGTTTCCACCACTTCGTACTAAATTATTAGGACATAAATTTATAATAGAGCTCATAATCCAATTTATTCTTGCGTCAACTCTCCTAGTCTCTATTGACGAGGCTCTTGAGTTTAATTATTATATAAAAAAAATGTATAGGGAAAGACTCAAAAGGAATTTGATAGAGGAGACTTCAAATTAATTGTCGTAAGCTTTGCCTGTTATTTTTCAGATAAGAAATGACTTGAAATCCCCATTATGACAATATTCACTTTAAAATAAGAGTATTATTTATGTATATCCAGTATGATGATAGTGTATACCCCCATAACCAGTTTTGAAGACATGTATAACACATAACCACCAAGACTTTTTGACTTTTCTAATTATATCTATTGTGACATTTTCTAAAAAAGTGTCATTTTGTGTGAAAAAAGGGGAAAAATTGGACTAGTTAACCAAAATCATATAAAATCACGTAATTACCCTCCTATTTTAGCTATTAAAATGATAGCTACGTATTTCTTTATTACCTATTTTGCTAATCGATCCTACGCTTCTAAAATGGTATCAGAGCCCTGGTTTTATTAAGGAATTATATTTTATTTATTGCTTTAAGTATTATCCTAACGGAGGAGACATCAAGAAAAACATGGATCCGGACAATTGTTCGAGATGCGATGTTACAGGAATTATCTCCAAGATTTGGAGATAAAAAGAGAAAGAAACAGATGTTACGGACAATCTGGAGAGAATTGTTCGACTTTATAGTCGTACGAGAAAGAAGGCTCGAATATATTGAACCTTTAAGTCAAGAAATTGAGGCAAGAAGGAGATATGATTCAGATCTGAGTGATCTCCTGTTCGAGGTGATAAACACCATGAGGAGGAACCATCATAATAATCATATCTGATGGATCTAGAAGAATGTCCAAGGTGTGGACATTTCCAGGAACGTCTCCAAATACTGGAGAAAAGAAGAACCAGACACCAGAGGATTCTGACAGACTGGCGAAATATGCTGAACCTTTTAATTCAGCATAACAAGGAGAAAGAACTAATTGATTCCTGCATCCAAGGAATCAAAAGAAAAGAAGATCTTCTACATGGTTGTATCCTCCTTGAATGAGAGATAGAACATGCCATGAGAAGAGACCATTGGAGCCATTTGGGAGTAAATTGGAATGAATATACTACTCCGCTCTGATGAAACAAAAGAAAGATAAAGGAGTATCATCTACTCTTTTATATCAAGAGATTTCTCCAGATTCCTCCAAGATATCGGCGGATCTAAGAGAAATTCAGAAGACAGTACAACATTATGGAGATAGCCTGTATGGTGTACCACGCGATCTATACAAGATTGCTATAAAGCAGGATGAAATTTATAACATCCTGAAAGAGATCCAATCACGGATCGAAAGACTGGAACAACAACCTCGTTCCAGTCAAAGGAGAAATCCTTTTGGTAATGAACCCACTTATCCAAAGCCAGTGGGAGAAACCAAAAAGGATCCCAACATAGAGACCTTGAAAAGAATGATTCGTGAAAAGAAAAAATGAGTAATCTTGAACGAATCAAGCTTGACGACCTCCAGGAGTTAGCAGAATCTTTTGCTAACATGACGATGGTGGACTTAAAGATGAACCAGAATGTGGTCCAAAACCCACAGCCAGTGAATCAACTTCCACCAGGAGCCATCATTGGAAATCAACAAGATTTTCAAAATGCACCAGGAGCCATTAATGCTGTCCGGGACTTTCAGACTGGAGCAAGGTATGATCAACATACCCCAAATAATGCATACATGGCAGCAAGAAGGACAAGGGCAAGAAGGCCGCATCCAAAGGTGCAAGATACACCCTATGGAAAAGCGACCCTGGATCCTATCCATCCTTACGGAGTAATGCTCGACCTTGATGAAGTAAACTTCAGAGATCGAGAATCTGTGATTGACGAATGGATGTCAGCCCTGAGAATTGCAGCCGCAACTCTCGACTTGAATAAGGAAGGATTCGTAAGAATTCTAGAAATGAGTCTTGCAGGAGTGGTCAAGACAGCATGGGAATTCTTTCCTGTGGACATCAAGAATTCATGTTTTGAGAGTGATAACTACACAGAACATGTCCAGAATATGGCCGTTCTTTTTAAGAACCATTTTCTGGGAGAAGGATATTTCGAAGGATATGATCAAGAGAAGAGAAAGAAATACTTAATGGCATTGTATAATCTAAGACTTGCTGTCTTGGATCAACAATCGCTCAACAAGTTTCTACAGCTCTTTGCTCTTTATCAACATCAATCTAAAGTTGATGATAGAGTGGCACTGGAAATTTTCTTTCTAAAATTTCCAATCCCATGGAAAGAGATGTTGATTTGGGATTACGAACCAGGTGATCCTGAAAACATCGCAAGAAGGATGTCTTATGTACATCGAAAGCTCTCAGAGTGGTGTCAACAAGCAACAGCTCTGAAGAACTTGAAGAAACTGAGGAGGATTAACAAATTTGCTCCTCTAAACTGTGAAGACAATGATCTACCAACGATCATTGGAGGAGAACCACCGAGGCTGAAGAAATACAAGAAAAATAGGTTTCAGCCCTATCATAAAGGTGGAGATCCAAAAAGAAATTCTTAGAAACCAAGAACCAGATGGTCAAGACAGAAGGCCAGATCTTACAAATCGGGCCAAAGAAGTGGACCATCAAGGAATAGGTATCCTTTCCAAGGAGATAATAAATCTCAAGAAAGGACACCTGCCAAGAAAACTTTCAGAAGAACTCACACCAGAGTTAATGAAAGTTTCAAGGATTGCAACTGCTTGACGTGCGGTGCAAAGGGGCATATTTCCACAAAATGCCCAGACAACGAGAGAAGAGGTATCAACAAATTCGAATCCACTCCGGATATCGAAGATGCCGTCTACTACCAGGAACTGGTACAAGTATATCAGTTCGAGGATATACCCTCGGATGAGAGTATATATGAACAAGAAGAAGTCTTCAGTGAAGAAGATTCAGAGTGGTCTGATGGAGCTAGATCGGAGTCAGACTGATCCAGAGATTGTTCATCAGGAGAAAGAGGACAGGACGGGATTCTCCAGTCACACAACTCTCTCTCAAAGTCTGATTGACAAAATCATGAAGAAGAGTCTGAATATACAAAAGTATCAAGGCTTTTCAGCAAGCAACATAGATCAAGTTCTAAGGAACTTTAATCTAAAGAGCAGGAAACAACAAATCGTCTATGAAATTTCTAGACGAGAAATGTCGCTTCCTATAGAGCTTACAGGGAATCAAGTGGAGATGCAGTTGATTCCAGCTAGTGACATCAGGGAAGATCTATCAAAGATGAAGCCTGAAGTCGCTGAAAAGATGAACTGGATCCATATTGGAGCAATCCAGTTGATGTTAAAATCGGCCCTCTTTACCGGAGTTCACACGCCGATCGATATCGCTATATGCGATAAAAGAGTCAGAAATCTAAAAGATTCCGTATTGGGAACAATTGCGGGAGATCTTTGTGCAGGACAAGTAGTGGGAATCATCTATCCAAAGATTGCTTATAATCTTAATGATACCCATTTCAGCAAAGCCCTGACGCTTTATCAGGACTTTAAACGCAAGGATTTATTGGAGGAAGGAAACAGGCTTTACTCCATTACTTATCAGGTATCACATGCTCTTTCCAACTCACATCACACTGAGTTATTTCTGGGAAAGAAGTTTATTGAGATACCAGATATCTTCAACAAGGTGACAACAGCAGTTTGTCCCGATAGAGTTGAAATTGCTCGGTTAAGAAATGTTGACATTCAAATCCGAGATAGAGAAGTCATGAGACACGACCAAAGTCTCAGGATAACTTCAGGGAGATTATCGTTCCAAGGAGACAGAATTATGTCTTTACCATATGGAAGGAGTCGGAGTCTCATTCAAGAGGCGATACACCCTCAAACATCTCAGAGTAACAAAGTTCCAGTGAATCTGAAATGTCCAGATGGATGGAGAGAAGTGATAGTAAAATTTGACACTACAAGGTGGGAAACCAACTTCACTTGTAATGTTCTTTACTATCTGCAGCAGCCGGAGATCAATCATTACAAAGGTACCCTGGAGATTGGGGGACAAGTGATAGAGATCAAGGGTAGAGCTGGAAGAGAAGCAGTTTTGCTTTTGGGACTGGATTTTCTCGAGGATCACAAACCTTGGGGAAATAAAGAGGACGGAATGGAAATCACGATTAATGGGAGAAAACTATTGATCGAATGACAAGTCCATTCTCCATATACATCTCTATAGGGATGTTATATGAAAAATATAAAGCAGAATATTTTGCTGCTTATATTGATTCAGGTGCAGGAATTTGTACTGCAAAACGAGGAGTCTTCCCAGCAGAGGTAGAAGATGATCTACCCCGAATTGCAGGAAGAGATTTCTCAAAGAAGATTTTGCTCCTTGCTAAAGGAGTAAAAGAGACGGAAATTCTTATTGGCGGAGCCAGAGGTACACCTTGGTATAAGGTTAAAACTCCACCAATTTATTTCCATGATACAGGTGCAGACATTCTGCTAGGAAATAATTTCCTACAAATGTTCAAAAGATATATGCAGGATAATGAAAAAAGGTAATTGGTTTTCACAACCATTTGCGATCACAAGATCATTGTCAGAGGCTCAAAGGGGCTTTTAATCGCCAGATACCATTGAGTTTTCGCAGCAAGCGTGGTGATGAAGGAAAACTTCAGCACCCAAAGATGAAAGATCAAAGGAGATTCAGCGAAGTAGTGCTAAGCTGTATTAGGGATTGGGATCTCGAAGATGAAGAGATTCAAATCCTCAAAGCTTCTTTAATATCCCATCAAGATATTAGAGAAGAGGTGAAGGTATCCCTAGAAGATGTCAAAAGGAAAATTAAAAGAAATTTTAATGAGAATCCTTTGGCATGGTGGGATAGAAACAAACTCAATGCAACCTTGAAGGTAAAGCCAGAAAAAGAGTATGAGTTTGTTAGATACAGGCCAATCCTGATGAACCTCAAAGATCAACAGGATATGAAGGAGATAATCAAGGAACACCTTGATTTAAAGCTGATCGAATCAGGGAACTCGCCTTACAGCAGTCCGGGATTTCTGGTAAGAAATCATGGTGAGATCAAACGAGGTAAACCTAGACTAGTTATTAATTACAAAGGAATTAATGACATTCTAGAGTTTGATGGATATTTTATCCCAAGTAGGGAACACCTTATTAACTGCATTAGGAATGCTAAGGTTTTCTCTAAGTTTGATTGCAAGTCAGGTTTTTACCAGATTCGCATGGAGGAAGAGAGTAAGAAGTTTACAGCCTTCTCTACTCCACAAGGGCATTATGTTTGGAACGTAATGCCAATGGGGTTAGCTAATGCGCCTCAAATATTTCAGAGAAAGATGGATAATCTATTTAAAGATTATTTTTCTTTTATGTTCGTCTATATTGATGATATTTTAATAGCATCAAAAAATATGGAAGAACATATCAAACATCTTGAGATCTTTGCAGATGTTTGTTATAAAGAAGGTTTAGTACTGTCTGAAAAGAAGGCAGTCGTTGCAACTCGGAAAATGGAATTTCTGGGTATTGAGATCGATGAAGCAGGAATTATTCTGCAGGACCATATTGTTCAAAAGGTCCAGAATTTTCCTGAAGATCTTAAAGAAAAGAAACAACTTCAGAGTTTTTAGGGAGTTGTTAATTTTGCGGGACCATTTATTAAAGATCTCGCAAAACATAGAAAAGTTTTCAGTTCATTACTGAAAAAGGATGTTCCGTTCATCTGGACAGAAGAACATCGACAAGGGATGCGAGAGTTAAAAGAGGTTTGCAAAAATCTCCCAAAGCTCGCGATACCTCAGGACGAAGATGACTTGGTCCTTTATACAGATGCTAGTGATTATTGGTGGGCAGCAGTCTTAACCAAGATCACTCCTAATGGAGAAGAACCCTGTAGATACTGCAGTGGTTTATTCTCAGATGATGAGGCTGTGAGATGGCACATCAACGAGAAAGAGTTCTTTGCAGTCAGAAAGACGTTTAAAAAATGGCCTTTATTTTTACTTGCAAAGAAATTTACTTTGAAAGTTGATAACACACAAGTTAAAGCTTTCTTAAGAAACAAGATGGAATCTAAGCCTGAAAAGACTAGATTAATTAGATGGCAAGCTGAATGCCAATATTATATTTTTGATATTGTCATTCTGAAATCTCACGAAAATATTCTTGCAGATTTCTTAACAAGAGATGGAGCAAACTGATGTGAACTCCATTCTACTAGCCCATAGACATCTCAGAGAAAATCTGGAGATGTTATCCGGCGAGTGGGACGAGTGCATTCTAAATGCTGAACAAGCAGGGAGATTGCAAACTCTCGATAAGACGAAAGTCACCGAGAGAATACGAGCTTGCATACGGTCTCAGAGTCAACTCTGGACTGCATGTCAAACACCAATCCTTCGGGTGGCCAAAGATCCTTTGGTAAAAGAAGAGTTTCGAGTACCGGGCTCTAAACCTGTAGCAGAGGATTCAAATACCTCTTGCCCAAGTTCTAAGGTAGTGGTATCTTCGGAGCCATTGCCCCAAGAAAAAGATGATATTCAGAGGTCACGCTCTGAACCATCATATCAACCTAGCACCTCTGGGGAAAAAGAGGGAGAGATTAATCTTAGGCCAATGACTGGCACATCTAAGATTAATACTGATAAGATTGAAGTTTCTTCTTCGTGGCAGGTTTATCAAGCCAATTGGGAGAAGCTCAACACAAGGACTAGAATCAACCCAGAAAAAATAAGGGTTGATGTCTCGGGAAAATATCCTCGGGTGTGGATGATACCGAATTCAGATCCACACGAAGTGAAAAGATGGTATGAATTTGGAGCACCTGCTTCAGTTTATACTACGTCCCCATCATTCGCCGAAATCAAGAATCTACCCAAGTGGATTCAAGAAGCGGTTTATGATACCTGGGCTAACAATCCGCAGCTTAGCCGAGGTGACGTTTTGGAGCTGTATTTCATCAGTGCAGCCCCAGAACCAGCAGGGAAAGGAAACCATGAAGCCTTCCACTATATTAGGCTTCGAAGACCAGATGCACGCGCCCTCGAAAAGATCAAAGCGCCTGCAGAAAAAGAGACTGCTCTAGTCTCTACATTACCGGAAGATCTCATCTCCACAAGAAGAGCATGGGGTTTATGGGTCTGTCTCATTGAGATGGATAAAGTCAAGTTCCCGTTCAAATTCTTTCAGAATTCATTGAACGGATCATTCCTGTTAAATACCATGACAGGGAAATCTACAAGATTCGCAGAGGAAGCTTTCGAGAGAAAGAGAACCTTGCTCTGGGAAAACAAGATTGCGACGAGTAAAGAAACGCATCGCAAATACTGTAACATGGCTCATTTTGGAAACTGGTCCGAGCGCGTTTGTTCGGATTGTCAGAACCAGAAGGAACCAGAGTTCGGGAAGGGGTTCATGCCCAGAAGAGGAAAAGAGAAGGCTCGATCCAACAAGCATCTCGAACAGAAGGCGTTGCCAAAAGTAAGGACGCCAAGGGCCCCGGGAAAAAAGTAGACTCCCGACACAGGTTGGTGGAGTCATGTGACTCTGAGCTGGTGCACCCACTAAAAAGAAAACAACAGTAGTGGGTGGAGGGAAAAGTGATAACCCACTAAAAAACAAATGGGTAAAAGCACAGGAGAAGCATTATTGAATAAAGATAATGCGGAATGACAAGTAGCACCGAAAGTTTGGCGTCCTTATTCAATAATGGACGACAGCAGTGGTCCTACGCTGAGTCAGATACAGGCTGGTCACGGAACAAAAGAATCTGAGGCAATAATGAAGGAAAGAGGTTGAGAATTAAGACCTCTATATAAACCACGAGGCTGGAGAGCAGAAGGGATCGAAAATCCACCAGAAATCCTCTACACCATCTCTTCTGTTCTCTCAAAATAAAATTTGTAATAGTTCCTATCTTAGTATAGTATAGTTTATGTATTTCAATTCCGCTACCATAGGTAGCTAAACAAGTCTGTCTCCTCCCTAAAGGAGATATACTTATGTTGTAATAAATAATATATAATTCCTAAATAAAAGTTTGGGCTTTTGTTCATCCCTTCCAAGTATATTATTTTCTTTGTGTACCGACCGAAAACCCTACGCCCCGAGTAGGAAACGAACGAGGGCTGTGCTGTGTGCTGCTGAAGGAGTCTGCGTCTGGAAACCATCGGTTGCGATCGTGTGGTTGGACGAGGTCCCTAAAACTTCCGGCGGAAATACCCGGCAACATTCCGGTCAAAAAGGTATGAAGTTGGTACGCTTTGATTTTAGTTATACGGAAGTGTGATGTGCCTGATAGTTTTGCATGATTCATTTCCATATTGAAGATTTGAATTGATAAATCAGAGTATGTAATAAAGAATTTCAGTAGAAGGGTAAAAGAATTGTGCGTATTGTATGATTATAAGGTTGACTAGGTTATATCAATATTTCCCCTTATTTTATACAATATTTTATACACAAAAATGGATATAATAATCTTTTTGGTGGGCCAGTGAGTACTGCTTATACCTGCTATCAAAAGTGGTCATAGGAGGTACACACTATCTCTATACTGGTTAGAATGAATTTCCTCTCTTAAAATAATTCGCATAGTTTTGAAGATAATAGTATTATTTTTCATTGTCCTTTAATTGAACCAAAGATATTTTTTTTTTCCTCCTAATTATGAATAGTCTCAGAATCGAAGTTTGGAAGAAAATTTCTATACCCTCATACATCATTCAATCATCACTATTTTATTTATGTTCATAAAACATTTAAGCATATAATAATTCTCCTCACATTTTCCGGACTATGATTTGAAATATATTCACAAAAATACTTTGCACAACGTAATTACATATTCCGTTACGGTGAAGTTAATTGATTTTAGAAGTAAACGACCCCCCTAAAAAGATCTATCTAATCTTATAAATCAGGCCACCCTAAATTTCAGATAAGATTTTTTAGAAGTGACTCGTGAATCAAAAAAGGTATTTTGTTTTTAAGATCATGAATCAAAAAGTAAAAGGTAGTATGAAAAGAGGACAAGATTAGGAAAATTAGTACAGTTATGATACAATTAGGCTAGAGAGAAGTAGTGATCTAGAGTGGCTATATATAGGTGTTATTAGTACATCATATACAACAATATCAAATTGCTTATTTAATATAGTTACCATAATTAAACTACATGATATTTAGTCTTATAGATTATATCACGATCCAACAATTTCCCCTTTTTGTAGAGAAATTTCGTTAATTTAGATATTGCTAGGAGATAGTACAATATAAGTTCCGTCAATAAAAGAGGTGGCGATAACTAAAAAAAAAAAACAGCTAGAACTAGCTAGCGTAAAAATAAGCTATTATTATCATTAATTCACGTTCATGACTTTATAAAGGTCCAAACGTCTTATTCAAAGCGGCGAGATTTTCCTTTTTCCCCTCCAAAACAGCATTCTATTAATAATCTCCACACACGTATACACGAGTCACATATGTGTTCCTAAATGAGTAGTTTTAGAGAAAAAAAAAAAAATGAGTAGTTTTAGAGCAACAATTTCTCTTATATCCTACCAAGAAAAAAAAAATTAATTATCTTTGTGAAATGATGAAAAGAGCATCAATTACTTTTTGGACGACGACTTTTAAATGTAAGTAATAATGAAAATAATGAAAATGCTGTATCCATTGCCATATACAGAGGGGGGGTATATTTACAAGATCGCATAATTGATTTTCATGGACCGCAAATTAATGGAGCCTTTCATATTATATATAATTGTTAATTATAACATTATGATACAAGAAATAATTAGTCTCTCTTTACAAGCAATTCCTTATGAGTTTGCTAAATTTCTAATAATGATTAATGACATGGGTCTCATTGGCTCATTTAAATTGCAGATTATATAGTCATAATTAATGGGATTTGGTCACACATACTACGAGATAACAAATTATTAATAACTTATGAGTATAGTACCCGGTTTTTTGTAGAGTACTTCAATATATTGGAAAAAAAAAACAGTGTATAATTGTACAAGAAACACACAATTAAAGAAACAAATTAAATGCAAAAGTCAGTAGATAATTAGTCGTGGTACCATAAGCTATAGAAATACAGCCATGCACCTTTTTGACTTTTAATGTTTATAGTATAGTACTAGTTAGACTTAGAGTGACGAAATTAAATAAAGTAGGAAATAAATGCTTGGTTTGTTGCGTGAAATTTACAATGCTAAAAGTATTGCTCTATCTATTCCAGAAATACTAGTATTCAACATCTGAATAGAATAATGGCTCGGACAAATGTCAAATGCTAGTTGTTTATTAAATACATTTTGGAGAACATTAATTAGCCATAACCCATTAGGCAAATTAAATCTAATAACGCAATCGGCACAATTGATTGTTGCCGGATTGGAGTAGCACCTTTAGGATTGTGTTCTTGCAAAAGTTTAATTGTTCTCTTTCTCTATCTCTTAATTTTTTGTTTATGTGCTTTATCTAGACCGTATTGTCTTTTATTATTATTTAGTACTCTGGTACTCTTAAATGAGAATATCATTTTTACCTTTCAAAAAAAATATTTTCGTATTTAATTAGCTTTCATCTTACCCTTTTTCTTCCCTCGATCATTATAATACATATACATATATATATATATACATATATATATATATATATATATATATATAAATCTTAGTAATCGACGTTGAGTTAGATAATTATTTTATAAAATAAAATTCAAGAAAAAAATCATCATAATTAAGTATACATTGTATAAATAAAGAGTGAATGTTAAGATATTTATCTTTTGCTTTGAACTCGCGCCTCTAAGTGAAGTTGGACTACCACAAAAATCAATCATATATAAATCTAGTTTTAAATAGATGAAAACTATAAATTTTAACATAAAGTTAATAAACCGAAGATTAAGATTTGTAAGAGATATGTTACTTAATACAAGGTTTCACTTTTGAGCACGATTATTAAGAAATACAAAAGATAAAAAATGGTAGGTTCCACCGCTTTTGAAGAGTTAATTATTTTTATTTTTGGAATGAAGTTATGCTAATGGGACAGATAAAAAAAGAAAGAGAGACCTTGCTCTCGGGACGGAGGGATAATATTTAGTGGTAACATGTATATATGCTACAAAAAATTTAAATTCTTCACAAGGAGAATTTAGTTCATATTAAATTATACTCCTCCCGTCCCACCATAAGTGACTACATTCTTTTCGGCATGAGAATTAAGGAGAAGAGTGTTTAAAGGGTAAAAAGATAGAAAGTGGTGGGACCCATAACTTTTTGTGAGAGGGGTATATTTCCTTATAAGGAAAGTGGTCACTTATCCCGAGACAACTCAAAAAAGAAATGTGGCCACTTATCACGGAACGGAGGGAGTAAATCTTTTACATGCATATATATATATATGTGTGAGAGAGAGAAAGAGAGAGAATGATAGCAGCATGTGGCATATATAGGTGAAGCATGTTCGAGTGGGTGGGTGCAGTGGCAAGCAAGTTGCTGATGAAAATGTTCAAATAGAGTTTGCTTTTGTCTCAAAACTTGTCCATCTTATAACTTATTAGCATATATAGATTCCTTATTTATAACTTACTAGTAAGTAGCTCGTCGAAACTCGACGGGAAATAATTTTATGTTTTAATTTATATGTATAAATTTTAAAAATAATTTTATATCTTATTTATAAGTTGTGATATTGTTCGCGTTAATTATTAATCAAACTTTGAAAGTTAATTTTATTTCACATATCTAAATTTATTATTAGGAATGACAATGAATCGGGTATACTCATTCATTATATATTTTCTAAATCTAAATTTATTTAGAATTTTTCTACATGTTCGTCCTAATCTCGGTTAAAATAGTGACTATACTGTATATACGTGTCTCAAATTTGAGTAACACTCGATAAAAATATGAACACTCCAAGTAAAATTAATTAAAATTAGTAAAAATCCTTCTTTCTATGTTATTTGAACTGTTTCGTTGGTTTATACTAAATTATTCGATAAAAATCTAAACAAAGTTAATATTAATTAAAATTTATAAAAATTCTTCTTTTTAAGTATAATAATTCTTTCTATATTATTTGAACTGCCTCGTTAGTTTATGCTAAATTACTCGATAAAAATCTAAACAAAGTTAATATTAATTAAAATTTGTGAAAATTATTCTTTTTAAGTATATTTGAATCGTCTCGTTGGTTTATGCTAAATCGATATCTTTAATCTTTGCCAAAATGCGGAAAACATGTGCACCGTAAATGGAACAACTTTATTTTCCTATTAATAATAGATAATTAGATATATGAATTAAAATTAGAAAAATTATCAGAATAAAGGAAAATAGGAACGGAGCACCGAGGAGGGAACACGTTGAAAAATGAAGAGGATTCCATGTAGACATGTTGATTAAATATATTTATTTAGTCTTCATGGAGAGATTTTCATTTAAAAATTTTCTATAGATTATTATATATGAATTAACAATGTATAAAATAAGGATTTATAAGAATGCATTCCGAAATTATTATTATTTTAATATGTATAATAGAATAAATTAATTAAATATGGATAGATAAATATGAGTTTTGATTAATAGATAAACATGTGATATTTCAAGAATATGAAATTAATAGAATTTTAATTAATAAAAATAAAAATTAGAATATATATATATGAATTAAAATTAGACAAATTACCAGAATAAAGGAAAATCTGAATAGAGCACCGTGGAGGGGGGAGTTAGACGGGAAATAACTTTATGTTTTAATTTACGTGTATATATTTTAAAAATAATTTTATATCTTATTTAAAAGTTATGATATTGTTCGTGTTGATTATTAATCAAACTTAGAAAATTAATTTTATTTCATGTATCTAAATTTATAATTAGGAATGATAATGGATCGGGTGTACTCATTCGTTATGTATTTTCTAAATCTAAATTTGTTTAGAATTTTTCTACATGTTTGTCATAATTTCGGTTAAAATAGTGACATTACTGTACATACCCGTCTCAAATTCGTTGAGTAATACTCGATAAAAATATGAACACTACAAGTAAAATTAATTAAAATTAGTAAAAAAAAAATTTTCTATGTTATTTGAACCGCCTCGTTAGTTTATGCTAAATTACTCGATAAAAATATAAACAAAGTTAGTATTAATTAAAATTAGATCCTTCTTTTTAAGTATATTTGAACCTTCTCGTTGGTTCATGCTAAATCGATATCTCTAATCTTTGTCAAAATGCGGAAAAAAATGTTTACATCTTCAAAGTAATATTAATTAAAATTAGTAAAAATTCTTTTTTCTATATTATTTGTACCGTTTCGTTGGTTTGTGCTAAATTACTCGACAAAAATCTAAACAACATTAATATTAATTAAAATTAGTAAAAATCCTTCTTTTTAAGTATATTTAAACCGTCTCGTTAGTTCATGCTATCTATAATCTTTGCCAAAATGAGAAAAAATACGTTTATATTTTATAGTTTTTTTGTTCTTTTCTTTAGCTACCTATCCCACATTTGATTCAATGTATATATTATCGAGAAATCACTAATCGAGGTTTTTAGAAAAATATTTATGGAAAATGAAAAGGATTCCATGTAGACATGTTGATTAAATATAATTATTTAGTCTTCATAGGGATTTTCATTTACAAATTTTCTATAGATTTATATATATGAATTAAGAATGTATAAAATAAGGATTTATAATAATACATTCCGAAATTGTAATTATTTTAATATGTGTAATAGAATAAATTAATTAAATAGAGGAAAAGATAAATATGAGATGTGATTAATAGATAAACATGTGATATTTCAAGAATATGAAATTAATAATATTTTAATTAATAAGAATATATATGAATTAAAATTAGACAAATTACCAGAATAAAGGAAAATCTGAACGGAGCACCGTAGAGGGGGCAACTTTATTTTCGTATTAGTAATAGACTAGTAAGTAGCCTGTCGAGACTCGACGGGAAATAACTTTATGTTTTAATTTATATGTATACATTTTAAAAATAATTTTATACTATATTATTTAAAAGTTGTGATATTGTTCGCGTTAATTATTAATCAAACTTAGAAAATTAATTTTATTTCACGTATCTAAATTTATTATTAGGAATTACAATGAATCTAGAATACTCAATCATTATGTATTTTCTAAATCTAAATTTGTTTAGAATTTTTTACATGTTCGTCCTAATCTCGGTTAAAATAGTGACTTTACTGTACATACTCGTCTCAAATCCGTTGAGTAATACTCGATAAAAATATGAACACTCCAAGTAGAATTAATTAAAATTAGTAAAAATCATTCTTTCTATGTTATTTGAACTGTCTCGTTGGTTTATTCTAAATTACTCGATAAAAATATAAACAAAGTTAATATGAATTAAAATTAGTAAAATCCTTCCTTTTTAAGTATATTTGAACCGTCTCGTTGGTTCATGTTAAATCGATATCTCTAATCTTTGTCAAAATACGAAAAAAAATATGTTGACATCTTCAAAGTAATATTAATTAAAATTAGTAAAAATCCTTCTTTCTATGTTATTTGAACCGTCTCGTTAGTTTATGCTAAATTATTCAATAAAAATCTAAACAAAGTTAATATTAATTAAAATTAGTAGAAATTCTTCTTTTAAGTATATTTGAACCGTCTCGTTGGTTCATGTTAATTATATCGATATATCTAATATTTACCAATTTTATAATATTAAATATATATATAGATTATTTTATATGAATTAAGAATGTATACATTTTAAAAATAATTTTATATCTTATTTAAAAGTTGTGATATTGTTCGCGTTAATTATTAATCAAACTTATAAAATTAATTATTTCACGTATCTAAATTTATAATTAGGATTGATAATGGATCAGGTATACTCATTCATTATGTATTTTTTTTTTAAATCTAAATTTGTTTAGAATTTTTCTACATGTTCGTCTTAATCTCGGTTAAAATAGTAACTTTAATGTACATACTCGTTTCAAATCCGTTGAGTAATACTCGATAAAAATATGAACACTCAGTAAAATTAATTAAAATTAGTAAAAATCATTATTTTTATGTTATTTGAACCCTCTCGTTGGTTTATGTTAAATTACTCGATGAAAATCTAAACAAAGTTAATATTAATTAAAATTAGTAAAAATCATTCCCTTTTAAGTATATTTGAATCGTCTCGTTGGTTCATGTTAAATCGATATATTTAATCTTTGCCAAAATACGGAAAAAAATATGTTTACCTCTTCAAAGGTCTCGTTGGTTTATGCTAAATTACTCAATAAAAAATTAAACAAAGTTAATATTAATTAAAATTAGTAAAAATCCTTCTTTTTAAGTATATTTGAACCGTCTCGTTAAATCAATATCTCTAATCTTTGCCAAAATACGGAAAAAATATATTTACATCTTCAAGTTTTTTTGTTATGTTCTTTAGCTACCTATCCCACATTTGATTCAATGTATATACAATCTAGAAAACACTAACTGAAATTTTTAGAAAAACATTTTGAACTGTCTCGTTAGTTCATGTTAAATCGATATCTCTAATATTTTCCAAAATGTGGAAAAAAATATGTTTACATCTTCAAATTTTATTGTTCTTTTCTTTAGCTACATATCCCACATTTGATTCAATGTATATATTTTATAGAAATCACTAATCGAAGTTTTTAGAAAAATATGAATGAAAAATGAAAAGGATTCCATGTAGACATGTTGATTAAATATATTTATTTAGTCTTTATAGAGAGATTTTCATTTACAAATTTTCTATAGATTATTATATATGAATTAAGAATGTATAAAATAAGGATTTATAAGAATGCATTCCGAAATTGTTATTATTTTAATATGTATAATAGAAGAAATTAATTAAATAGAGTGGTAGATAAATATGAGATGTGATTAATAGATAAACATGTGATATTTCAAGAATATGAAATTAATAAAATTTTAATTAATAAAAATAAAAATTAGAATATATATGAATTAAAATTAGACAAATTACCAGAATAAAGGAAAATCTGAACGGAGCACCGTGAAGGGGCAGCTTTATTTTCGTATTAGTAATAGATTAGCATATCAGAAACCTTTTATTTTTAATTTGTTGATTCATTAAATAGGTTATGGCCTCCATTTCGATTATAGAATCCTTTCTGGTCTCTCTCTTCTAGAAATAGCAGGTGTCTAGTATTTTTCTGATTAAAATTGTATTTTTTTAATTGATAATGATAACATATTATATTATACTCCCTCTCTTTCATTATTGTTGTCTTGTTTTTTTTTTTGTACGGTTATTAAGAAGAAGGGTAAAAAATAACGGTGTCAAAAAAGGCTAACTTTGATGATGAAAAGCCGATTTTAAGTGAAATTTGGGCATCACAATTTAAGGCCCAAAAATTTTCCGACTGGGTCGGGCTTCACATTTTCAGGCCGAATTTTTTTTGGCTCGGCACGATTTTTCCAAAAAGTCCGGTGGGCCAGGCCGGCCCGGATTTTTGACACCTCTAGTAAAAAGATAGAAAACAAGTAGGTCCCTCTACTTCTGAAAAGTTAATTTTTTTTTTGAAATAGGACATTAATATTGGGATAAATAAAAGAAAATTAGGACATTAATAATGAGACGAAGAGAGTATATACCAGTGTAAATACTTGTATATTGAGATTCCAGATTCTCTCACGTTCAGGATTAGAGTTTGATATAATTATGTAATTCATTTAAGAAGCATATGTCTCTTTATCTTTTTATTTAAATTTCATTGTCAGCTGCTGATGTATTGTTCCTTCACACAAAAGTTTCGCCCACTAAATTCTTTAATTCTTTGCCAATAATAGATGAGCATGATTTTTAGTTTATTTCTTCGTCCCAGCAAAGATTGCCAAAAATAAGATTATGGAGAAAATTTCCTTATGTAATAAATAAAATATTCTTGCAATAGGCCGTGTTTTTCTCATCCAAATTCCAATTTACAATCAATGATTTTGTGATCCATAAAAGCTTCTCTAATTTAATTGATGTTTAGATGAGAGACATTGGGTCCCTTTAACTCTTTTCACTAGTGCAAATCAAGCCCCACCCACTTTATGAATGTATGAATATCTCTCTCTCTCTCTCACACACAGAGTTAATCATGCATCAAGATCAAAACTTCAACCAAACATATTATAACATTCCCCCGGCAGGTGGGGGTGGGATAATTCCCCCTTCTCACCCCCCACACAAAGAAAAGGTTTCGGTGGCTTGATGTAATGAAAGTAAGTTCACTTTATATATATATAGACATATATATATATATGGTATGGATTTGGTGATAATCACTCCTTATATAAGAACTGGAAACTAATCCTAGCCACTCATTTGTAAACAATATGTGGTTGATATTAAATCTAAAATTTTGACCCAAATGATTAAAAAAAGAGGGGAGTGGTGTATGGATAAATAATAAATTAAATCCTCTTCCCCAAAAAATATATTGATCGATGGTTCTCTCTCTCTCTCATATTTTCCGTTTCCTGCTCTTCTTTTCTGCAAATCACCCCCATCAAACTTTGTAAACTATTTCTCACTTTCAGTTCACAGCCATGGCCGCCTCCCTCTTCATATCTCTCGATGTCAATTGCTATCTTACCCGCTGCCGCCGCTAACATTATCGTGTTTCTCCATAAAATTTCTACAAAACACCTTTTTCCGTCGCCGACAATAGCCAACTAACGTCGCTGGCTTCTAGCTCTTCTTCGATCAATCTATCATGCATCAAGAATTTCACCAAGATGCAATCCTAATTTTTTGATCTCTGTTTCCTTTTTCTATGTCATTAAAGTAATTGAGATTTTTGTATAAAATTAGAGGTTTTCATGTTGGTATATTATTGTGTTTTAGATGCAGAAATCAGAGAAATAAAGATTTTGTTATTGTTACAGTAATTTGTAGTGAATGATACTAATTAAATCGAATGCATCTTATAAGGTCATCTAGTGCATCAATTTTGTACATAATGTAATGCATAAATTTAAATAACGTAATTCATAAATACCATATACATAATGCATTAATCATGGTGTTACATCTTTTGTGCATTTACAGTTTTATATTGATGCATCACGTAAATCGTGTTAATGTATCATAAAATTGTGACAAGTACATCAAGTAATAAATACGAATATGATATACGTAATGCATAATTAATTGTGATATCATATACGAATGCAAATACGATATACGTATTGCATAAATGAATGATATTATTGACAAAAAAAATACATTGTGTAATGCATACATCTAACTAAACTATATAATGCGAAATAAAAATATAATTAATGAATACTACATGTAAAAAAAATACTCAATGTAAATGCATAAATTTAAACAGTTTAATGCACAATATTATATACATAATGCATTAATTGTGGTAATTAGTCTTACACTATTATGTGCATTTAAAGTTTCATATTAATGCATCACGTAAATCGTATTAATGCATCATAAAGATGTGTTCAAAACATCAATTAATAAATACGACTATGATATACATAATGTTTTAATTGTATAACTACATACTTTATAAATAATGTTTTTTCTTTATAAATCGTGTAACAAAATATTATTTGTTCCACGTTGATAAAAAATAATTGATGCATCAGAAATGTGATATTGATGCATCACTTTACACTAATTAATGCATTACTTTACCTATATATATATATATATATATATATATATATATATATATGGAGAGGGTCAAATATGAATTCTTATTTATATGAGATCTAGAAATCAATCCAAGTCATCCATCCTTTAATATCTATGGATATGATTTAATCTCATAACTAATTAGTTAAACTCGCTTTAGTTGGTCAATTCCGCTTTTTTTACTTAAGTAAGGTTATTATGGTTATTTTCGCTATTTTATCTAGTTTATAAAACGAAATGCATAAAATAGTGTAAAACGATGCATTAATTAGTGTAAAGTGATGCATCAATTATTTTTTTTTATCAATGTGGAACACATAATATTTTTTTACACTGTTTATAAAGATTTTTTTTAAATCAATGTGGAACAAATAATATTTTTTTATACGATTTATAAAGAAAAAACACGTTTTATAAAGTGTGTATCTATACAAATAAAATATTATACATATGTTCGTATTTATTAATCGATGTTTTGAGCACAATTTTATGATGCATTAATATGAAACTTTAAATGCACATAATAGTGAAAAACTAATTATCACGATTAATGCATTACGTAAATAATATTTGTGCATTTACATTGAGTAATTTTTTTACTCGTAATGCGGAATACACTATGCAATTATATTTTTATTTTGCATTATATTGTTTAGATGTATGCATTACACTATGCATTTTTTTTGTCGGTAGTATCATTCATTTATGCAATACGTATATCGTATTTGCATTTGTATATGATATCACAATTAATTATTCATTACGTATATCATATTTGTATTTATTACTTGATGTTTTTATCACAATTTTATGATGCATTAACATGATTTACGTGATGCATCAATATAAAACTGTAAATGCACAAAAGATCTATCATCACAATTAATGCATTATGTATATAATATTTGTGCATTACGTTGTTCAAATTTATGCATTACATTGTTTACAAAGTTTATAAGATACATTCGATTTAATTAGTGCTATTCACTATGAATTACTATATCAACAATAAAATCTTTGTTTCTATGATTTCTGCATCTAAAACACAACATTAAATTAATGAATTAGGGACTTATCTTACTAGGAATTAGGAAATAGGAAGGCATGTGAAAAGTATTAAGCACTGAGGTTTCAATTTTAGTGTGACGAAGGCGTCGTTTCACACTTCGCGCAAATAAATTTCTCCTCTTGTCCTACAAGGCGTAGCTATGGCAAGTGGGGTCGAACCCTAGGGAACCGGCGTAGTCTATCCTTCAGGTGGTACTCAAAATAGGGATTGTGGTCGAGATGTATCTCACTAACCTGTAACTCAACAAAGAAACTATCAAATAACAAAGATATTTGGATTGGATTCGGTTCAATGATCTTAATTGATCTTACTCGTTCATCGATGCAATAATATTCAATTACAAGATTTTATCACTTGATTTTTAAGCGAAGATTAATTTGAGCCCTATGGTCACGAAGTCACGACTCAAATACAGATCTATTCAATTTTACAGATCTTGACCAGAAGGCAAGGTCTCTTCTCTTGATCAACATCGTCACGAAGACACTTCAGCAACGATGTTGCCCAAAAGGCATTCAGAACAAAAGATCCCAAGATAGCCAAGAGGTATCAGATACCGACTACTCTCCAACACTTAATACCTTCTTGGGCACGAGAGACTCTCTCGAGTTTAACTCCAAATCCTGTTAGTGACTTAATCTCCATATCTAGATGGTGATCAAGCATATGTCAATTTCAATTAAGTCTAGATTTAATCCTAAGTGTTTCGGGAATAAATTCAAGCAACGAACTTACACAATTAGATCTCACGAGGTTAGAACGAGTAACTAAGATCACATCATCTTCTCCAATCCAAACAAATAAATTTAGCTAGACATAATCGTAAACGAAAACACAAAACAATTAAAAGAAAACATACTTGAATAAATTTGGAAACGGCCGCTGCTCAAAACGTACGTCAGCAAATAAAATATTGGTGTCTTGCCAACATCTACGAACTAAATGCAGAAAATATAAAACGAAATTTAAAAGTAAAATTGCCCATAGGACTTGTTTATTCCTCGCACTTTCTTAAAGTAAATTGCAGACTAAAACCCTAAAATTCACGCAGAAGTACAGGATATGGTTGGCCGTATATATAGGCGATGAAATTAGGGTTAAGTTAGAATCCTTGTAGGACAAGGACTCCTCCCAACCCTAGCATCTCCTTCCTTTTTAAGATTCACCGCATATCCTCTTTCCTTCTTGGAAGATATCGTCATTGATCAGGCTCATCTAGGATAAGGAAAGAAATCTTCGATCCTTATCCTCTTCCTTGGAGAAAAAGAAATCTGCCGCTGCTTCTCGACCTCCATCTTGCCTTCATTGTCTGCATCCTGTTCTGCTCCTATGTTGTCCAAGATTCTGACTCCTCCGGGTACTCTTTCTGTTGTTTTAAGGAATATGGGGAGGTGCTTCTTGACTTGTAGATTTGCTGTTATCGTTGTTGCCCAGCTACAAGCTTCCAGCCCTTTGCCCATTTGCATCGTATCGCCATCTCAGCATCTCAACAACAGATTTTCCACCGGATTTGCCCAACATGCAACCTGTTCTTCCTTGCACACCTTCTCTCGACTTTGTGTCCTCCTAGACACATTTTGACTCGACACAGACACAAAAAGACAAGACAAAACACAAGAAATATGAACACAACATTGGGTTCATCACACCCACACACTTGAACCACACTTGCTCTCAAGTGTGCAAATATGATTTTGCCCAAGACTCAAACACAACAGATCAGTAAGTCAACATGTTAGTTAAAACAGAGTACGAATAATGTAAGCAAGTATTGCCATCAGATAGGTCAAGATAGAGTTAATGGGCAAAAAGGTTACCCTCATCAGCACTCATCTCTCAAGTGTATAAGGTTCAGTGTATCGCTCTTGACCAAGATCCACCACGTTTTTCCATAGGCTTGCATGCCCTCTATATCTCTACTTCTTTGAACAAAGTTAAACTACTTATCCTTAGGATTTTATTAGGTTATAACGTGGCTTTAGGCAAAAGATAGGAAAATTTGGATACTGGCTATGTCAAGAAGCACTCAGTTCTCGGGCAATAAGGATGCCCTAGATCCCTCACTCCTCTCAAGCACAACATCGGGTCTAGCTCACTTATTTGACAGGATTATTTTTTTCTTCTTTTTCTTCTCGGATTTTTCCCATTTTTTTCTTTTTTTTTATATTTTTCTTTTTCCTGATCAACACCTCCTAATCGTGGGTGTTATCGCCCAACATCTGCTACCCCTACATTCTCATTTCATCCCTTTACTTCTAGACCTGAGTTCTTGATCGGAAAGGCTCATAAAATCCAGGCTACTATAAGTGAATCAAAAAGAATTTTTTTTTAAAGCTCAAAAGGGCTAACAAAGGATAAATGCATAGGTAGGGAAATTTTTGGCCATGGGCTTATTGAACGAAAACACCTAATTCATCTAAGTAATTCAACTAAGTTACATGAAGCTTTGACTAAGAGTTGCAGGCAAGTTCTAGATCAACATGTATCACTGGTCATTATCACACAAGAAAGAATTAGATACTGCATGTGCATATGGCAGTCAATGGCTCAAAACCTCACAGATAGTGCCCAAAAACTTATTCCGTCCTACCTATCATCATACGGCATACTCACATGTGCATCATCATACCTATTCAACCTAACATGCTAACATATTGATCAACAACTGACTCAAAAACATTTTGGCCAACAAACCCCCACCCACACACTTTGCTTTCAGCAAAGTGGGTGAAATCGTGACCAACACAAATCAATAACAATTTAAAAACAACGATGAGAAGGGAATTCTGAAGCCTTCACCACACAATTTGCTGGGCAAATTGTGGGTGAAGGCATTAAGAATACCTTCTCGACCAACAAGACATAACAGAAAATAAACACAGAAACAAGACTCAAAAACCCAAAACAAAAACCTAAACTTAACATAAATGGGAGGAAACATAATCAAGGAGAAGATTCAGGCGGGTACCTGAATCCTTGGTGTGCAAAGTATGCTAGCTGGGCATCTCAAATCTCAGTCAACACCCTTTCGCAATTCATCAATCTGGCCTCCATATTTCCGGTGGTGGGCAGCATCACTCCACTTTCACTATCTTCCTCCTTCTTGCCCAAGGGCGGACGCCTAGTGGATTTTGCCTTGCCATAGTCGATGAACACCAAGTGACCACTCCTTACCTCAATATCGTTCATCTTTTTGAGCGCTGCCTCACCCAACTTTCCAACTCCCATCACAGGCTTTGCCTTCAGCTTATCGTAGACTCCAGCTCCCTTGGCAAATGCCGTCACGAAGTGCCCACATGTACACCCTAGAGACTGCTTGGCCAGCACCGTCTTGAACTGCTCACCAAGGAAGGCAGCAAAGTTGACCTTGGTCTTGGTATGCATGCACCACAACAGATACCTCTCCTTGTTGCTCAAGGTGTTGCCGCTGTCGTTCTTGCCATAGAGGTTGTAGGCAAGAATGCGATGGCAAATCCTCAGCGCATAGGTCTTCAACTCCGTCCCCTTGTTGTTGGCTCCATTATACGGCGCTCCGTTCCCAATCTCCTTATATTGCTCCTAATAAGCAATGTCTCCAGAGGGTAACAAAACCTTCTTGGCCTCCATGAACTCCTTCTTGGTTAAATCCATCAGACTCACCATCCCCAAAATCTGGTTGAATGCACTAACCTGAAATTCATACTTCTCGCCCAACAGTGAGAAGGCTATAGTGCTCACCCCAGAAGTGGGATCACTTGTCACAGCTGCAGTGTATACCTCCTTAACCTGCTCCTCATAAATTTCCACCGGCTACTCCAAAAACTTACTCCATCCTATCCCAGCAAACAAATCGCGCACTTCTTGGGCAACACCCATGTCCTCGTACAGAGCGAAGTCAAGAACCCTGGGTGCTGTCACCTTCCAATCCCTGGACCCTCTGCTCTTCATCACAGCTTCCTTCATGGCTGGATTCAACCTTCTTTGAGGGTCCCTTACAGGCACGACGTCATCCTCTAGCAAGATATGGTGAACGCAATTGACTGGGTTGATGCCCTTGATATCTGCCAGCGTCCACCCTATTGCTTCATTGTACTTGCTCAACACATCTCCAACTCTGATCTCCTCCATATGTGATAACTCTGAGGATATGATGACGGGCAGAGTCTCTTCCTCTCCAAGATATATATACTTGAGATGTTTTGGCAACGGTTTCAACTCTAATTTTGGTGCCTTTTGCAGTGATGGCTCCAACATGTCTTCAGGATTCAGCTATGGGATGTTGAGTGGTTCAAATCTCTGGGGAATGTTGGTCGGAAACCCTGCATAACTGCACTTCCCCCCTTCTTGGTCATCATCTTCCGCCTCAACCACTTGGGCAAGAGCTTCTCCAGTGAGTAAGTTGGAGCTCTGTTCAAGAACAGTCTGTCTCCAGTGCCCTTCTACTACCTCATCAATGTCATCCTTGGGCATCTCCTGTATCTCCTCATCAACTTCGTTGTTGGGCCGCTCTTCCTTTCCATCACCTTCTTCCTCAGAGTCATCTTTATCAAAACCATTCAAACAATTAAGAGTTTCCACTTCCTCATCATCGCAGAAATAGTCTTCTTCGGTGGAATAATTGAAATTGTGCCCAAGAATGGATTGCTCCCAGAAATCGACATCACTGTCATCATGGTCAGCTTTAAAAAATTCTGGCTGTAGCTCAACATCCTCCTCTTCTTCTGATGTATCAGCATAAAGACAGCTCAAGCTATTAACTGTCTCGACCTGTTCATCAACAACACCTATACTTCGGATTGTTTCCATGGCATCTAGCCGGTTTTGGCGATAGGCATCGAATTCCACAACTTCTCCAGCTACCTCAACAGTTAATCTCCCACTATCGCAATCGATCTTAGTTCCTGCCGTCCTTAAGAACGGTCTCCCGAGCAACACCACTGGATTTTTAACCGACTTCATTCCCGTATCCAACACATAAAAGTCAGCTGGGAACAAAAGATCACCAACTTGAACCAAAACATCTTCTAATAGTCCATCAGGATACACCACTGACAAGTCGGCAAGCTGGATAGCGACTCGTGTTGGTGCCATGGGACCGAACCTCATCTCATCGAACATGGCTCTCTGCATGACGTTGATTGATGCTCATAAATCAAGCATTGCCCTTGGAAAAATAGTGGTGCCGATTGTGCATGGTATGGCGAACATCTCCGGATCATTTTGCTTGATCGGGATGTGAGGATTTATTATAGCAGATACATTTGCCATGTGAAAATGGGCATCATCTGGATATATTGTCTTCTTCATGCTCATCTCCCTCAGGAACTTAGCACAATTAGGCATCGACTTTAATGCTAACAATAGGGGTAGGTTTATTTCTACCTTCTTGAACACCTCCATCATTTCATTGAGCTCCTGCTGACGACGCCCCGATAGTCATTTTATCGGGTCGGTCAAAATACATTTATAAATTCCTATGCCCATAGCAAGCTTAGCAAGCGATAAGTATAGGGTCGATCCCACGAGGAGTTGAGTGTAGCTTTTTCTTGGTCACCGGTGTCACTAAAAAGAGTTTTGCTTTGGGCAACAGACCACACGCTTTAGCCAACATGAAAATAAAAACATTAAACAAATAAATATGAATCTGGGCTAAGGTTTGAATCAATAAACATAAACTCGACTCTATCATAAGTACAAATATTTTCACTACATGAATGCATCAATCGGTTATAGCCCTAAGCAAAGTCGCCCCATTGTCACGGTGTCACGTGCTCCTCTGCCCAGAACCAGCCTATCCTTTCAGTGTAAAACAAGCAAAGTCTATGGCGATTACCCGTTATCTAATCTGACCAATTACCCTATGATTGCGTTTCGACAGGATCTTTGCCCAGACAGTATTTCAATTTAGACAGACCCGATATGGCCAAAAGCATGCGCAAAGACATACGACCACTCGCCCACACTCGTTATACTTTCGGATGCAAGAGGGCATCTAAACATTTAGTCCGAAATGATTAGAGATCTTATTTTATCCGAGTTGTTAACGGCCTATTAACTACTCAAATTCAACAAGACCATTTTGAAATCAAACCTAGTGCTTCGGGAACACATGCATGTAGATCGTTTGCCCAAATTAGACCTCACGATTCTTAGTTTATGTTTGTGTCATCTTGCCCATAACCAGATTCATAAATCGACCTAAGCATAAAGGAAAAACGAATGCAAAAGAAATAGAAATAAAACTTACTTATTACTCTGGGCAAAGTGCCGAAACGAAAATACAAAGATCGTTTGCCCCCGAAGGGGCAAACTCTCGGAAATACTAAAGTAAAACCCTAGGCTAAGTGTTTAAATGTAAAAACAAAATTCTAAAGTGTATGGCATTCATTTAGCTTGATGAGAAGTGATATTTATAGAGTTACAATCGTGGGCTAAGAAGCCAAACCCATGGGCTGGTTTGGGCTAGAGTTTTAGATGGGCTGAGCTGTGACTTTCCTTATTTAGAATGATACGCCCAGATCTCTTTCCTTATCAGTACAAGATTTGAATTTGATGGAGATCTTTTAGATAAGGATGGAAATTAGGGTTGTCGCCTTCCTTATCCATGTAGAGTTTGAAATTGATATGGATCTGCTTCCTTATCCTCAAAGATACAGATTTGGTGAATATCTTCTAAGTAAGGTAAGAAATCAATCAATCCTTATCTCTTACTTTGGATAAGATTCGCGCACAGTCCTCTGCCTAAAGCATGTCTTCATTTTCCCAAAGCGTGCACTGCTCTGCCCATAGCGTTTCTTATAGGTCTGAATCCCGCACGGTACTCATTTGGGCTACAACGCTTTAGCTTGAGAGCTTCATCGTATGCCTCCCTTTGCCTCTTATCTGTACTCGTGCCTCTTTTGCGGAATGCAGCCTTGTTTTGCCCAAAAGTCCGTCTGCTTTGCCCTGAATACAAATTGTGTCATCCCATACACGACTACGACCAAAAAGACACAAAAAAGAATCGATCTAAACTATAAACAAGACACAAAATGAGCACAAAATTTGGGCTCATCGCCTGTTGCTCACGATCTTGGGCAAAACATCTGGGGTAGGGAGCTCTTGGCTTAGGGGGAGAATCACAAGTCCTCTTGGCCAAGTCCATATTTTCTTTCTCAAACCTCAGCTTCTCGTACATCCTTTCATCCTTTTCTTCCTCCGCAATAATGTCCTGAATGTGAGTCATCTTGCTCCTCTCCATCTTGAAATACTCAAACATGTCATCTTCTTCTTTTGAATCAAACACTGGGAACTTTCCGGTCAACATCGCAACATCTTTCTTAGCCTTCAGTTCATCATACATTTCAAGAACATCGCTGCTGTTCATCTTGGCTTGCTCCAGTTGGACTGGTTCATTCGGTTTGGTTTTGGGCAATATTTCTGACAACTTCTTTCCACTTCTTAACGTCACAGCGTTGACTTGTTCTCTATTTACCTTCACTTGGGTAGGAAGCCTCTCGTTTTTGTCTTCTACAAGTTTAGACAATGTTTGGGCAATATGAGTTAGTTGAGCTTGAAGGTTATTGGATGTACCTCGACACTCGAGTTGGAAATTATCGAAATATTTCCTCAATTTCTGATTCTCCTGAGTAAACCGATTGATTGTGTCCTTCATGAACTCAGGTTTGTTCTGATCTCGATGTGGAGGTATATAGGGGTGATGTTGTTGTTGATTAGGTTGCTGAGATTGTTGGTGGGCGGGAGCCTGTTGATAATGGTTATTGCCATATCTCAGGTTCTCGTGCTGTCTGTAGCCAAAGTTGTTGTTGCCATAATTGTTACCATAGTTATACCTCTGATGTTGCTGCCCACCACCTCCTTGGTGATTTGGTCCTAGGGCCTTAACTTCCCTCCCTTCTTCTATGAACCAATTAGGGCAATCTGATGTAATATGGCCCTTCCCTTGGCAAACTTCACAACTTTTTACAGACTTTGTGACTTTTTTCCCGTCCATCTTTTTGGTCAACATGTCAAATTTGTCATTCATCTTGGCCATATACTCCTTCATGGTGTTGACCAAATCGTCAGAACCTCTCCTGCCACCTTCATATGCTCTTCCTCTAGGCAATTCATCCTCATTTCTTGATTGCTCTGCCATGTCTGCGATCATCCTAAACACCTCGGAAGGAGTCTTGTTGATTGTTCCTCCTCCACATGCTGCCATGATATACTTCCTTTCTGATGCACGTAATCCTCTCAAGAAGTTCTCGAGCAAATCTATCTCTTCAATCCGATGTTGAGGACATCTTGACAAAAGCTTCTTATATCTCTCGTAGTAGTCATAGAGAGACTCATTGATGCTCATCTTTAGTGAGGATAATGCATTCCTCCCACTTTGGATACGAGTAATCGGGATGTATTTGTCAAGGAAGGCTTGCTGCATTTTTCTCCAAGTGTCGATGTTGCCTTCTGGTAAGGTGTAGAGCCACTCTCGTGCCCTATCTTGAAGTGAAAAGAGAAATGTGAGTAACCTTACATAATCTGGAAATCAATCTTGGGCAGCAGCGTTCTCATCCTGATTACGGGCAGGAAGTGTGGTGTTTCTGACTGTTCCACATGCCATCTCAAAGTTTTGGAGATGGGTTTGTGGATCTTCTCCTGGATGATCGCTGAATTTAGGCAATATCTGGATCAATGAATGTTTGAGTTCCCAATTGGTATTGATCGGGGGCAAGGCTATGCTCGATGGTTTGATGGCCTTGTCCTCAGGGAACATGATCTCCCTGATGGTGCGTTCTGCCATGGTTACCGACTGAACTTCTGATATGGCGGTTGTTGATGAAGACTCTGATTGCTCACTTTCTGAACTAGAACTGTAATTGGGCAAATCGTGCCCAACAGGTCCCTTGTCACCTGTCTCGACCGGGATCGACGGAGATTCGTTGACGACGTTCTCCTCGATACCTTTCCACTTTCTTGCCCTGTTTTGCTTTGCTACCTTCTCCGAAGAAGCACCGTAATCTACAGGATCACATTTTCTCCGTGTCTGGTGTGGGTGCATAAACTAAGTTCAAGCTACGAAGAATAGAACTAGCTTGAGAAACTAGTTCCCCGGCAACGGCGCCAATTTGACAAAGGCGTCGTTTCACACTTCGTGCAAATAAATTTCTCCTCTTGCCCTACAAAGCATAGCTATGGCAAGTGGGGTCGAACCCTAGGGAACCGGCATAGTCTATCCTTCAGGTGGTACTCAAAATAGGGGTTGTGGTCGAGATGTATCTCACTAACCTGTAACTCAACAAAGAAACTATCAAATAACAAAGATGTTTGGATTGGATTCGGTTCAATGATCTTAATTACTCTTACTCGTTCATCGATGCAATAATATTCAATTACAAGATTTTATCACTTGGTTTTTAAGCGAAGATTAATTTGAGCCCTATGGTCACGAAGTCACGACTCAAATACTCTAAGCCTATATCTATTCAATTTTACAGATCTTGACCAGAAGGCAAGGTCTCTTCTCTTGATCAACATCGTCACGAAGACACTTCAGTAATGATGTTGCCCAAAAGGCATTAAGAACAAAAGATCCCAAGATAGCCAAGAGGTATCAGATACCGACTACTCTCCAACACTTATTACCTTCTTGGGCACGAGAGACTCTCTCGAGTTTAACCCCAAATCCTGTTAGTGACTTAATCTCCATATCTAGATGGTGATCAAGCTTATGTCAATTTCAATTAAGTTTAGATTTAATCCTAAGTGTTTCGGGAATAAATTCAAGCAACGAACTCACACAATTAGATCTCACGAGGTTAGAATGAGTAACTAAGATCACATCATCTTCCCCAATCCAAACAAATAAATTTAGCTAGACATAATCGTAAACGAAAACACAAAACAATTAAAAGAAAACATACTTGAATAAATCTGGAAACGGCCGCTGCTCAAAGCGTACGTCAGTAAATAAAATATTGGCGTCTTGCCAACATCTACGAACTAAATGCAGAAAATATAAAACGAAACTTAAAAGTAAAATCGCCCGTAGGACTTGTTTCTTCCTCGCACTCCCTCAAAGTAAATTGCAGACTTAAACCCTAAAATTCACGTCGAAGTACAGGATATGGTCGGCCATATATATAGGCGATGAAATTAGGGTTAAGTTAGAATCCTTTTAGGACAAGGACTCCTCCCAACCCTAGCATCTCCTTCCTTTTTAAGATTCACCGCATATCCTCTTTCCTTCTTGGTAGATATCGTCATTGATCAGGCTCATCTAGGATAAGGAAAGAAATCTTCGATCCTTATCCTCTTCCTTGGAGAAAAAAAAATCTGTCACTGCTTCTCGACCTACATCTTGCCTTCGTTGTCTGCATCCTGTCCTACTCCTATGTTGTCCAAGATTCTGACTCCTCCGGGTACTCTTTTTGTTGTTTTAAGGAATATGGGGAGGTGCTTCTTGACTTGTAGATTTGCTGTTATCGTTGTTGCCCAGCTACAAGCTTCCAGCCCTTTGCCCATTTGCATCGTATCGCCATCTCAGCATCTCAACAACACATTTTCCATCGGATTTGCCCAACATCCAACATGTTCTTCCCTGCACACCTTCTCTCGACTTTGTGTCCTCCCAGACACACTTTGACTCGACAAAGACACAAAAAGAAAAGACAAAACACAAGAAATATGAACACAACATTGGGTTCATCATAGTGCAATAATGCTTCACGCTAAATTGGCTCAAAACAAATATGAGCTGCCACTCAAACCAAATACTCTAGAAATACGAGACAAACTTAAGCAAATTAATGACAAAACTTAATTCTAGTATCTTAATTTCGACAAATCAATTCTTGCGTGATCCCAGGTTGCTTCAATCCACATATTTTTTTCAGCTATCATCATGTGGTGGTAGTGATGGCGACGACGCGCTGTAGCTGCTGCGGCGACGGCGACGGCGTCCGTCGGTGGTGGCAATGGCAGCATCAGTTAGTAGAGGCGACGATGATGATGAGTGGTGGTGGTGAAGATTGAAAGAGAAGAGGAAGAAAGAGAGAGATAGCTAGAGAGAGAGAGAGAAACTTGAGAAGATTTAGAGAAGAAAAATTGAGAAACTTGCCTCCCGTATTCACTGTTAAGTGGCGGCTGTTTTACCATTATACCCCTAGCTTGTTAATTTCTTTGCCAAAGCTACGTAAATTGTAGTTGGAACTGGAATAATTTTGACCATTGGATGATGGTAATTTAGGATTTAGATTAGTTCCTATTTCCCACATAAGGGGTGGTTCTCATCAGATCCATACCCTATATATATATATATGAGTGTGTGGAAGGGTTTATGAAAAGTGGCTATATAGCATACTTGTTCGACGCATGATAGAAAAATATTGGGGAAGGAAGCTTGAAATGAAGCAAAAGATGGCGATTGGTTAAACTTTTCACGGGTTGAAGAAATTGTACCATCATTTTAAGAAGAAGTTGCAGATCATTAGTGTAAAAAAGGTGGACGGTGGATTCGGATGTCATTAAAAGAATTTTATTGCTTTAAATATATACTTGTATAGAAAAGGTTGTGATCAATTGTTATTCACATTTTTTGGAATTTTGGCCGGTTTATCCGACTTATATTATTACTACAACAAAAAATGTTCTAGCAGTTACGTGATTTTCTAAATAATTGTAAGATTTATAAATAACATCAAATAAAATTGTGACATATATAATTGGAATATGAAGCTATTATGTCTGCCACAAAAATAAAAAAGCATGTCACAAAATTTAGTAATATTTGATGGTGTAATTAATTTATTTATTCCATTTCTAAATGTAAAAAAATTTACTTATATATTTTTAAGTGTAACAAAAAATATAAATGCATGTGTTGATGTAATTAAATTTTGTTACACTTAAAGATATAATAAATTTTATAAAAAATTTCTTGGTGTCTAAAATCATGTCACTACTTGATCAGGAAAAAAAAATCATGTTAGTACTACACAATTTTATTGCAGTGACACTTATACACACATTCTTGAAAAGTTGAGGCAGAAAATGAAAAATCCTCTCAAAAATGGGATTTTAAGAAAGCCACTTTTCCTCCACCAACGGCATGGATATATATATACTTTACACAGAAGCTTCAACTTTTTCATAGAAACAACAAAAGATAATTGCTCTTCATATATAATTTTTTATTCGTGTCTTGTGGTTTCTTCTACTACTTTATATTTAATTTTATTATTAATGCATGCGCTACGTGTATAATAAAAACTAAAAACAAGTCCCAGTGGGGATGACCTAGTGGTGGAGTGGTTGCCTGTTGACCAATAGGTCAGAGGTTCGAGTACTCTCGGCCACAAAAAAACCCTAGGTGGAGTGTGTGAGTATTAATATTTGTAATGATATTCAAAAAAAAAAAACTAAAAACAAATGTCACGAGTTCAAGTCCACCATCACGCGGTCTTTAAAATTTCTTGTAATGTTTGTTCCTGAAAAAAAAAAACTAAAAATAACCTCGTCGATTAATTGCTTAAGCTGTACACATAGATTCCAATTAAACCATAAAGCTCCAAATTTTGCTTTTAAAAGTTGAGACAGATCTTTAGAAGACCCTTCTGCCCAAAGGAACATTATTGATTTAGTATATATAGCTACTTATTATAAACGGATGGTGGAGCATGAAGTGCGTAGGCAGCAAGTTTAAGAAACATTATTCTCTTTTATTAATTAAGTGCTTTTGTATTTTTGGTGCTCAAATATTTAATTTCCGTAAGCTTTCCAATTCATTAATCACTTCTGAACTTGATTTCATGAGTTTTTCTCTACTTTATCTGAGAACCATATGATTGTGGAATTGTTTAATTATTTATGCCTATAGTAAAATTCATTATGGACTTCCTTTTGTAATAATGTATTGCTCTCCTATAGGGAATATCTTATATTTTCTCATAAAATTTTCTGTAAAGAATGTTCTTGCAAAGAAACCTTATATATTTATTTATACCTAAGTTTGGTCAAATTTGAGATTTAATTCGTTAGTTAGGATATATTTACAATTGTTATGATATTTGGATATATATAGGGAGAGGATTATCTAGGAACTCATCTTTATATGAGCCCGTAGAAACCATTCATTTTTATCTCACCGGTTAATGCACAAATTGCATTATTTTAATACACAAATATATGTTAATGAAAAAAAAATATAACTGTTGATCTTTTTTATGCATTGTCGTTATTTAATTGGTGCATTATATTATTAATTACAAGTTGTACATTAAAAATGTGTTAAATATTTGTGCATTAAGTTAATGTAATTTGTCTTTTGTCATGTTTGTGCATTAAAATATTGCATTGTGTGTTAGAAAATAAACGCACAATCACGAAATTAAAAGACACAAAAATTATTTACCCAGTTCGATACGATGTGTATCTACTTCTGGGGCGATACCAAGCCAGGGATTTCACTATATTTTCGGATACAATTTACAATGAGAGAACAACTATATATATAACAAACAATTGAGCCCTAATCCTAGTAAAACTAGGAAACCGCGTAGAGCAAAAAAAAAACACTTATACGGCAGCCCAACATTGTGTTGAATTGCCGGAATCATGGAATGATTCACTTTCTTTCGGGCTCCATAGTATATATTTTCGAAGTGATATTAATGCATGGTTCCTGCGGACTCATATAAGGATGAGTTCCTACCAGATCCACACCATATATATATGATGTGTGTGATCAGATTCTAACCCATCCAAACATGTGCAATTGTTGATTCGTGAATTATCCATTAATGACTTTTCTTCGTCGTCTTTCACATAAAAAGGGTTTAACTTCGAAAGAAGGGAGAAAAAATTGACAACAGAATTCCTAAATAGTCTACATAGTTCCTTTACTTTTTCTCTTTAATTTTTCTTAACTTTTCCTTATGGGGCCCTCATATTATGAAATTAGAAAATGGACACCATGATATACAAAATCATTTCTTTCCACCATCTTCTATACTTTTTATATTTAATTAATTCAAAGATATATAGCTAGGTTTTATGCCGTTAATCTTTTCATTTATTAAAAGTTTGAAGTCTTGAATCATTATATTCTGTTTCCATATTCTTATATATATATACTCTTGACCGATGATTTGGTCAATTAAAACACAGATATTGTTGATACGACACTTATATATGGAGTAAAAAAAAAAAGTCACTTGAATTGTGATCTCAATCTAATTTTAATTAATAATAATCTATTTTTAAATCTAATTAATAATATAAATCTAACATGTCATTATGCATACAAATCTGAACCACTCATCGTGGTCCTCTCGTCTATAATTAAATTGTCATTTTGAGTAGGGATGAGCAAAAAATTTGAAAATCGAACCGTCCATAATCTGTCCAAAAAATAGGACTAACCGAAACGACGGTTCGAGTATTGTTTCTATTTTGAAAAACTGAAGATACCGGTTCGGTTTCGGGTTTTAAGTTTCTAAAATTGACAGTTAACTGGCCGAACTGATACTTATTAAATAATTACTCACTCCATCCCACTGAACATGTAAAGTTACTGTTCGGCACGAGTATTAAGGAGAAAGTTAAAAAGATAGAAAGTGGATAGGTCCTACCATTTTTGAAGAGTTAATTACTTTCCTATTTGGAACAAGACAAGTTCAGTAAGACAATCCAAAAAGGAAAGGAAAACAAGTTCAGTGGGACGGAAGGAATATAATATAATTTATTATATATTATATACATATTATATTTATTTATTTACTTATTAGTTTGTTTTTGAATTGTTGTTTACTTATTATTTTTAACTAAAAAATATTTATTTATTTTTATTTTAACAGAAACTTCTTCTTTAAATGAAGATCACATTCTTTTGAGCATTGATGATTAACCAATAACCATAAGTCAAGAAACAATTGAAGAGGGCTCCAATTGTCAGTTTCAATAAATTAGAAGCTAGATTATGCATTACATTTTATTATTTTTATACCTTTTATTATATATGTTTTAATCCTTTTATTTTAAGTTGAATTTATCTCATAATGAATAGTAGAAATAATTGTAACTTTTTTTTTATGTCTGTTAACCATTTAGTAATCGATTAATCAATCCGATTTTTAGATTAACCATTATAACGGTATTGGTCTTTATTTTTTATTTTTTGTCGATTAACCAAACCAGTTAAAAACCATACTATCGATTTTTTAGATTGGAAATTGGGCGGTTCATCGAACCGTGCTCATCCCTAAATTTGAGGACCCTTCATTATGGATTTTTTAGCCATTAATTAGTCTAACTAATTCGAAATGTATATAATTATCGGTAATGATCCACCATTTACTCTTGACTGATCACGAACCCCATCGAATTTTGGATGGCATAGTTGCAGCATTAGCATTTAGTTTAGACTAAAACAATTCCTAAATTCATATTTAAATTGGTTTGTGTTTGGATTTAGTCATAGGTATATCCTAATATGTTGGTTCTTACGTTGGAAATTTCAAGTTGGAATATGCCTCAGAATATATTGTCAAAATTTTCTAGAAAAAAAAAGAAGAAAGAAAAGAAAACAAGTGCCCTTTAAAATAAAGAGATTCAACTACTCAAAAATAAATAAATAAAAAATAAAATAAATGTCAATTTAGCCGGCATGGTTAATTAATTAAAAGCCCGTGGTTTCACCACCCCCCCCCCCCCCTCCCAAAATAATAATAATAATAATAAATCTGAAAATCATCCCACTGGTTTTTTATTTTTAATTATACTTACGCTGGAATCATAAATCGTAAGTAGAAGATAAAATGATGAAATATGCCCTAGTTTTTCCTCTGTTTAATTGGTGGATGGGGGGGGGGGGGTGTTTCATTTTTTGAGATGATAAATGTTGTGATTAAATAATTTCCAAAAGTTTGGGTCGCATCTCATTAAAACATGTCTCAAGAAATATATTGCACTCTTACATGCATGAAAGAACATGTCGGGAGCGGCGTATTTAATTTCAATATTGCCATTTTTTACAAGTGATTGCTTTTAATTATAATCCACTTGCACGGGATTAATTGTGCTACAAGTCGGAGCAAATCTAAATACATGAATATTAAGAGGAAGATTGATGGATGCAGATTTACTCAGACCGTATTAAGATAGCAACTGTGAGTTTATTTGTCAAAAGGTCAAAACTAATCAAAAGTACGAAAACAAAAACTAAAAGAAAACTAAAAGAAAAGGTTATGATATATCGTGTTGGATTGGATCATGTTTTACTTGGGTAAATTCTGGGTAATCTAGACCATTAATCTAAATGACTGCTGATTAAATAATCACTCTAACAACGACATGCCATGCTCATGTCCACTTTTCATATTTTTGTCATATCTGCGAAAAATTCTAGAGTTAAAATGACATGATAAATTTGTGACATCTGCACCATTTTCTAAGTTACTATATTGATTTAAATTTTGTCGCAACTAAAGAAATATTTTGTCTGAAAGTCTGCATAGATGTCGGTCGAGATGATCATACATCATATCCCTATATATGAAACTGAAACCCAGTTTTTATCTCTGGCGTCATACCAGGTAAAGTATTTAGTTTGCTGCCAACTAATTTGATCTAAACTCACCCATTTTCTAATATACGTACACAACCATCTTCCCATTTCATCTGATCTACATTTATGCAAATAATGTATTTATATCTGCGTTATTACGAAAGAATTAGTTCAATCAGATCATATCCCTATACATAACCTATATATATATAAATGGATGGTGGAAGATTTATTTATAGTTCTGGAAGATTAAATATTTTGATTAATTAAAGAAAGTGACTCATGATTATAATTATAACAACAGTACATGCTATATAAGGCTTAACAAAAAGATAGAAGTGTCCTGATAAAACGCAAATTAACTGCATGATGTTGAAATGCAACTTACTCAAATTTCAATTAATGCTTATCGGGACATAAATTCAAATTTTACTTCTATTGTCGCACTAAAACTGTTTATTGCACAAGTACCAAAAAGAAGAAAAGACCAAAAAAAAAAAAAGTGTTTTTGGAGTCTTTTTCATTCGATAATTTTTATTTTTATTTTTTACTCAGGGAATTGAGTATATTTGGGTTCGTAGGATGTTCTCTCACCGTTATAAAAGAAAGAGATACATCTGCGAGAGCGTAGTTGCTAAGAAGATTCTGTAATTGAAATATTATACTTTTTCTGGTGTTGCTTAGATTATTCTAGATTTTACGATTAGATTCATCGTCAAATTTAGGGATGGCAATGGGTCGGATTTTTCCGGGTACCCGGCACTACCAAACCCTAAAGGAACGGGTTTGGAAATTATTAAATGGTTTTGGGACGGGTTTGAATAGAAACATTCAAACCCGTGACGGGTTTGGGTCGGGTTTGGGAAATTACCTACGGGTATACCTGCTACTCAAACCCATTTATATATATGTAAGATGACAAAATATTATATATATAATTTATAATATAATTATAGATATTAGTATAAATATTAATAATTTTAGGGTTTTATATTATTGTTTTTAACCCGCATACAAAGAATTAATATTTTAGTAATTAAATATTTATTGTATATATAATTTATATTAGTATACATATTAGGATTTTATATTATTCTTTTAACCCACATATAATTTAATTTAATGAAATTTTCTATTTATACTTATGTTAAAATTATGTTTATAATATTTTGTTATTTCTACTATTTAATATTGATGTTTATGTTATAGTACATTCGGGTTTTTAGCGGATTTTTAATGGGTATTACCCAACAGATTTGGATCGGGTACGGATTTTAAAATAATTTTTTAATCGGATTTGGGACGGGTATGTGTTGAAGAAATTTTAATGGATTTGGGTTTGGAAAATGTCTAATGGGTAGGTACCCGACTCATTGCCATTCCTAGTCAAATTTATAAAAGTAAAACTAAGGAGTGCGAGAAGTCACTATTTCAACTAAATTTGTAAATTATTCGTATGAATTTTTCATATTTCTTTTGTTTGTTATCCTTTTCCCTTTACAAAACAGATATACTAAGCAGTATGTTGCAAATCATTTATGAGTACCGACCGCAAGTATAGCCGAAGTGTAGTCCATGTCAACGGCTAATCATGTTCATATTGGCCGCAATTTTCATAATATATATAAATTGTACGTTCGGGGAAAAATATGTGCACTATGAAGTACATCATGAAATTCTAGGAGTGAGCATGATTTGATTAACCGGTCATTTGCCATATAAAAAAAATGATCATACAATATTTTAAATTGGTTCGGTTAGTCATTAAAATTAGAACATAAAAACTAAAAATCGGTTCGGTTAATCAGTTATTCAATGGTTAACCATAAATAAAGAAAGTTTTGATTTGTTATAATTTATAGCATGAAAAATAATCATATCTTAAAATATAGATTCAAAACATACAATTTAAAAGGGATAAATTAAAATTGAACTCTTTCATGTTTTCATCAAAATAATAAAAATAAATTAGTAATTTTATATCATATAATTAGTAAAATTTAGTACTAATATTTATTGAGTCGCGGTTCGGTTCGGTTAACCGTCAAATTTTATACATAAAAATAAAAACCTAACTACCTTCGATTTTTTAAAATTAGGAAAACAAACCGAAACCATCAATTCGGTTAACCATATTTAATTTCGGGATGGTTTCAGTACAGTTCGTGATGGAGATGAGGCCGCTAGTTTTCTTGATTAGCAAGTTTAATAGTTTTATTTATTTAATGTCTTGCGTGTCAAGTTATTTATTTATTCCTTTTTAGAAGCCCAGGGTTTTAGTATATATAGGAGCTTTTATTATGATTTGAGAGAGTTGAATTTGTTATTGAAATTTAGGATTTGAGTTTGTTTCCCTTCTCTTGTGTTTTCTGATATATTTGAATCAAAAGATTAACTCTTATCTTACGTATTCCGGTATAATTTATTATCGACGAATTTTGTATTTACATTGTTCTCGGTATATTATAACGCTGCGCTACATCAGTTTGTCAGTCGGTTTGGTTTTTCGATTTTCTTTACTCACCCATTTATATGAAATTCTCTGTATTTTATATATAAACATTTTTTTCCTTTAACAGAAAAAAGAAACTAGTTGTTGCACATTAAATGCAAGAGTACTATTAACCTAAATAGGCAGGCTGGACAAAAAGGGTTGTTTTTTGCTGACTTACTTGAAGAAGAAGATGATGAGTTCTAATTCGGCATTAAATGCGATTAAAGTCAGAAACTAATTAAATTGCTCCATCGATCTTAAATGCAAAGGTGATTAATTAAGGCTATGTTTGGCCGTATTTTCATTGATTGCGATTTTTTTTTTCTCTGAATTTCAATACATATACGTATGACTCGAACTTCCAACCTCATAGTTAGGGGAAGTGTCTTATTATAAAGCTGATGATTTATCTTGTTCTTTAGGTGCTTCTTTTTATTTGAAACAATTCAATAATATAACTTACTTTTATATTCTTTAAATGTAATTTCCTTCTTTTGTTCGTGTCAAAATATATAAAGTATTTATGAACTTAATTATCATCAATAAGATCATATATTATCGCACACGTTTAACATATATTATAGCAAATTAGCGCTAATAATTTTTAGGAACACTTACTATTGTAGATGTTATGTAAGTCATCATTTTGAATTTACAAGAATAAACCACAATCACTACATGAAGGTGCTCATATATTGACAATCTCCGTGTTTACGAATATTATTACCGTGTTGTTAAAAGAAAAATCTCAATGCAATATCATAAATAGGATCCTATATTCATATACATCAAATAAACAAAAAAAAAAAAACAAAAAATAAATAAATAAATAAAAAAAAAAATCGACGTCTCTGGAGCGTCTTCCCGAATGGTAACTATACGTAACAGAATATTAAGTATTTTGGAGCTCTAAATGAGTACAAAAATAAAAATTTCAGTTTTGCAATAAATTGGTAGGATCTAATAGGTTAAACCCATCATATATATTTTAATAGTGGAATATGCGCCAAACTCGTCCCACACACCCGTCTAGTTGTCAATTTGTCATATATCATAGGTAGGAGCAGATCTATTCTGCAAAACAAAAATAAATAAATTAATTAAAAAAATAAAAATAAAAAAATAAAGATTACGAAAATTAATGAATAATTGCTTTGTGCAACTAATTTAAAGTTGACATGGATTTAACTTTTCATGCTCCAATAATGGCACGTACTCGCATTGAAAGTAGTACATCATTAGCCACCAAATACTTTACTTAGCTTAAACCAACTTATTAGAAAAAAATTAACCAACCTAAAGATTATAGACAAACTAGAACTGCCTATTCCTATTTGGATAATTTCAAGGCAAAATAAAACATTTAAAGTGTGAGCTACTCTTCTACAAGTATCTTAAATAATTATAGGGTTTTGAATAAAGGTATGCTTTAACATTTGCTGTCAATCTGTCACATGGATTATACTATTGAAGAATTAACAAGGGAGAAAATATAATAAATAGTTGACTAGGAAATGCTATTTCAGAAAGTATCGTTAATTAATTAATAAACCAGGACCATTAGCAGGTTCTATTTTTGTAGATCGTAATTAAATTTTATAAATGCTAGATTAGATGACATGCATAATATTTATATTACATAAAAAGTGGGTAGTTGGACGCAGCCTAGTCCCTCAATTTTCCTAAAATTTAATTATCCTATGCAATATTTTATAAATTAGGCATGCTTTACAAAATACGAAATTTGATAATAAATTATCCCACTTTTTGATTTGTATCAAAATAGACACGCTTCAATTTTCCGCCAATTGAAAAAGGAACCCCGAGAATGAACTCTTGGCATGGATCTTAAAATAGATCATGCCACGATATTTTTCAAGTCGTAAGAAAATTTAGGGCGTGTCTATTTTATTACAAATAAATCATTATTGGAATGTTATATAAAGCATGTCTAAATTCAAAATCGGGACAAAATTGTGAATTTTTGGACAATTAATCCTAAATTTTACTCCTTTTGTAGATTTGTGTTTAATTTTTATTGCTTAATTAACCTCAAATTTGGATAAGTTTGATCTGAAAACTTCATATGTTGTTTGACACACTTGTATATCCTCTTTTTGAACAATTAATTATTTTTCAGTTAGGTATAATGTCAGCCAATTAACTAAATTTTACCTAATAATACCCCAGAAAATTTTGTATTAATTATCCGTTGATAATTGGCCTATAGGGATACGTTTGATCTTCGGTGAGATCGAAATCTCTGTCTAAGGGTAGGATTATAGTTGTCATCTGGTTAAGATATAGGCCATAATCATTAAAAAAAACTAGATAGATTAATTTAGATTATATGCAAAAGAAAATAAAATAAAAGATACATTGAAATCATAGATCATCTTAGAGATTTCATAATTCTAGAATAAAATGATGTAAAATTTCTTACTTTATATATTCCTGTCATCGATACAAATTATTTACTTTTTAATTTTATTTATAAAATAATTAAGAGTAAATAAAATAATTTATCAACTTTTTTAGTATGCATTTTTTTAACGGTGTGGATATATAGTTATTTAAAGACGGAGAAAAATTGGATAATCTCTAGTTTATGACTCCAATCGAGAATAAGTGAATCAAAAGTCCATATCTTCCTCAAAATGTGTGTGCACCATCAAAGCATGTGGTAGCCTGATTATAGGACAAAATATTGTGTGAATTGACTAGCTATTTAGATAATACTAATTAGTATAAATTAATTATACTCACGGTAAGATTTGATCTCTGATTTCATATCCAAATCAAATTAATTTCTTTTAGCATGGCATCATTTATTGAAGCAACACAAACTTTAGAGGCAATGCCGTAAACATTCTTCTTTTCTCATTAATTCTTTGCAAAAAAATAAAAATAAAAAAATCAAGAATGGTGGAAGTTTTCTTTCTAGTTTGGTCGAATGTTCTTAATTTATTTACTCCTTCGGTCCCATTTATATAGGCGGATTGAAATTTTCACAAGGATTAAGAAAAATTATTGGAAAAGTAAATTATATAGGTAAATTTCATAATATGCCCATATTTATTATTTGACTAAGTATTTTTATGAGTTAATCAAAGAATTAAATAGGGATATATTAGTAAATGAGCTAAAAAACATTACTTTTTATGGAAACAAGCCTATATATTTGGGACATCCGAAAAAGGAAAACAAGCCTATATAAATGGGACGGAGTATTATTTTTTTTACTTGTTCATAATATATTTCTTTTTTTTGTTCATAATTTATTTCTAAATATAGCATTTCTCATATCTCAATGTAGGAACCCTATTCGGATTTTGATTTGGCCTCCAAATTGAAAAAACTGTCGTATCTACAAAATATAAAAGCAGATACTATATAAATTTACCAAATTTGCAAGATTACAAATTCCGAGAGATTCTGGACAAGCAACCAAAGATTGCTAAATCAAAATCAAGCACAAGCTTCTTCTTCTTCTCTTAATATCTGCTTTCTTTAATGACAAGCAAATCTACAAAATTATTATTCAAATGTGCCACCTTGCATCCAACCAAAGCCGGCAAGAATTCGAAAATTAATTCTGTTACCAACTTACTATGGCTATATTAATATGGTTGAATTTCATAAATTCACCGTAAGTGCGCATAAATTATCAGGCATTTTTAATTTTTCTTCGCTAGGCCCGCGCCATCCTAGGTGGGTGAAATTCACGCGCTCATTTTTCTTATTTTTTATTTTCTAGCGTGCGAGTCACACATGTACGCCAAATTTTTTTAGGTATTTTTCTTTGAATTTTTTTATTTCAATTTTTCTTACTTAATCATTTTATTCTCAATTAGAGTTTATTACTCCCAATTAAGATTAATTTATTTCCAAAATTATTATATTCTCAATTAGAATTTATTAGTCCTTAATTAGGATTTATGAATACCGATTAGGGTTTAATTATATTAATTAATTAAAAATTAGAAGGGAAAAAAGAGGTAGCCGGTCGCACATAAGTGTTGTATTTCTTTTAATGATAATGTTAACTTGCGGCTGTATTGTAAAATGTATGTAGTTCCGAACTTAAATATTTAGTCATAACAATACTCACATTATCAGTAGACCATCCTAAAATAACCATTATTCTCTAAAACTTATTACACATTAATATGATGAAACCCAAAATATATATAGTCTCATAGTAACAAAAAAGACGTGGAACCAAATATTGATTCCAACCGCTGGCGAAATTTACAGTCGCCTCGAAGAGAAATGCAGAGTTATTGTAAAACGCAAGACATAATAATATTAATTAATATCTGGTAATAATAGTATAATAAGGACATAAACGATTAATGCATTGAATCTGGGATGGGATGCAACACCTGTCACGCAAGCAATGCAAATGGGTGACGAGAATTCCCTCAAAAAAAAAAAATGGTGACAAGAAAATAACTGGACCATACACGACTTAAAAGTAAGATCTCAAATTAAACGTTTTCTTACATGGCTGTATCTTTGCCACCTCAACACAGTCACGCACAGACTTAAAAGAGCTACAATTTTTATGTTTTTAGCATAAGACAAATATTAACTTAATTCCAATGGGACTAATTCGGCACGAAGAGGATTGCAATTTGCAAAATTTGTTCAGGTTTGATGTAAGTATAATTAAAAAAAAATGTTGCAATATATTTACAGGATTTGATGTAATTTAGACTTAAGGAAACTACTTTTTTCCTTTATTTTTTTTATTTGTAATTAGGGAAAATCTGAGACGATATTTTTGACTATCCCTTTCGGCATAGGCTCTCTCCTTGGTTATTCACATTATCCTCATCATTTCATCGTGTATAGTCATCATGCCTAATTATGTTTATACAAAATGTGGGTATCTTAAATTCCAACTCCTAACATATTGGGTTGAATTATATCAAAATCCATTGATGACATATTTGAATTTCTTTTTTCTTCCCTTTTCTTGAATAAGTCATTTTAGTTAAAATAAAAAATAAAGTTCAAGTGAAGCATTATGAAAATTGACGAGGGTGATTTTAGCATCGCTCATTGGTTGAGTCCAATGAGGCTTAGCTACATAAAAAGCAGATATTTGGCCTTGTTAATATGATTTATTCTGGCCCAAAGATGATCCAAAAATAATTATCTCGTAAATGACTCTCGTCTAAGCTGATTTGAACAAGTATCCAGGCTGGGAAAGCGCTGAAAGAAGCCCAAGAAGTAGTCATAAAACAGGAAATTAAGAAATGAAGACAAAAGTTAACAAAGTCAAATCTGAAGGCACCTTTCGAATATCAATGACTCTGAAGAGACTGATACCAGATATGAAGAAAAGGCATATGAACTCTGAAACATGAAGGATAGATCTGAAGGTCCCAGACACTAGATGACAAAGATATCATAATCTCTTCTTTATATATGGAGGATTTCTATTGGTTCATTCGAAAATATTCCTAATTGATGTGGGATATTCATTAGCGAAGGATTTTTTATAACAGAGAGGTAGAGAGAAAAGCGAAAGAATGAGAGGTTAATAAAAGGAAAAATATTAACCCAGCTCTGACAGATCTGATGGGTTCTAGGGACTATAGCAGATGCGGAGCCCGGAAGAGGGAAAGGAGCTCAGCTCTGACAGATCTGGTGATTTAGCATACAGACCTGAGGATGCTATTTTGCTGAATAGACGCAATCACAATGGATGAGTTAAAAAAGACGTCGCTATCATTTAAAGAAACAGAATATCGTGTCAGAAGATCCTTTATGACCACGTGTCACTCTAACATTCGTGGGGTTTTTGGAAAAAACTCATTTCTCCTCAGATATCTCGTAAAAAGGCTAAATTACCCTCGAGCAACTAGTATAAATAAGGTAACAGGTATCTTTTAAAGGCTTCTTCCAATTCTTATCTAGTTTGGAGACGAAATCATTTTTCTTCGTTCATATTCTAACTTGCTCGTCGGAGGGCCTTGGCCGGAGACTCCCTCTGGCTCAGTAGGCTTTTTTTGCAGGAAAACCTTCATCAAAGTCAGACGATTTCACATTCAACCGAAGGTATAGCAAATATCTTCAAACTCTTGCTGTAGGAGCTTAACCCAGCTCTTACAACTGGCGCCGTCTGTGGGAACACTTGAGCTGTGATGTGATTTTTGTTTGTTATAATAAATCTTGTAATAAAATTTTTGGGATCTGAATGTCTTTGTGGTGTGATAGTAGTTTTGAGAAGAGGAAGTATGAAAGGTAATGGGAATAATGTTTCTTACCGAAAGGTAATGAGTGCTGACCCCATTCTCATATTCTCTTCAAGGAAAAACTAAAAAAAAAAAAACTCTACTAGGAGAGACATTTCTTTTTGATCTGATGATTATCTCCAAGAAAAAGAAAATAAATTACGCACTTAAAGAGTTCAGGACCATTAGCCTTCGGGTAATAAAAGGCCACTCTGTGCGATGCCTTAGGAGATTTTTCAATTATCTTTTAAAGTAGCTGTGATAAGAGTTCGTTTTTTATGATGCCATCTGCAGAGAAAGAAAAACTGGTTAATAAACATTATTAGTAAAAGTCTTGTAGTAACTTATGGGAGTGATCTGAGCATCATCTCTCTGAGATCTGATGATAAGGGGAATTGCAGCTTCGATTTAGCGCCCCGAGGATGAAAAAATTAGGAGCGGAAGCCCTGCCGGACTCCTGTGCGGGACAGGAGTGATCCGAGCATCTTTCTCTCCGAGATCTGATGATAAAGGGAATTGCGGCTTCGACTTAGCGCCCCGAGGACGAAAAAATCAGGAGCTGAAGCCCTGCCGGACTCCTGTGCGGGACAGGAGTGATCCGAGCATCTTCTCTCCGAGATCTGATGATAAGGGGAATTGCGACTTCGACTTAGCGCCCCGAGGATGAAAAAATCAGGAGCTGAAGCCCTGCCGGACTCCTTTGCAGGACAGGAGTGATCCGAGCATCTTCTCTCCGAGATCTGGTGATAAGGGGAATTGCGGCTTCGACTTAGCGCCCCGAAGACGAAAAAATTAGGAGCTGAAGCCCTGCTGGACTCCTGTGCGGGACAGAAGTGATCCGAGCATCTTCTCTCCGAGATCTGATGATAAGAGGAATTGCGGCTTCGACTTAGCACCCCGAGGATGAAAAAATCAGGAGCAGAAGCCCTGCCGGACTCCTGTGCGGGACAGGAGTGATCCGAGCATCTTCTCTCCGAGATCTGATGATAAGGGGAATTGTGGCTTCGACTTAGCTCCCCGAGGATAAAAAAATCAGGAGCTGAAGCCCTGTCGGACTCCTGTGCGGGACAGGAGTGATCCGAGCATCTTCTCTCCGAGATCTGATGATAAGGGGAATTGCGGTTTCGACTTAGCGCCCCGAGGATAAAAAATCAGGAGCTGAAGCCCTGTCGGACTCCTATATGGGACAGGAGTGATCCGAGCATCTTCTCTCTGAGATCTAATGATAAGGGGAATTGCGGCTTCGACTTAGCACCCCGATGATGAAAAAATCAGGAGCTGAAGCCCTGCCGGACTCCTGCGCGGTACAGGGGTGATCCGAGCATCTTCTCTCCGTGACCCGATGATAAGGGGATATGAGAGATATAAAAGGCGAAGTCTGGTAGTTAGTTTTTGAAAACCTAATAATAACCAAAATATTACGAGAATATAGTGATCAGATTTTGATGTGTTTACCAAAGCTTGTAAAAATTCTGAAGCATTTTTTCTCCTTAATAATAACAGGAGAATGGTTATTGAAGATAATACTAGAATGGAGCCTCAGGAGGGGTTGGAAGTTAGTGATGATAGGGAAAGGCAAGTGGAAGGCATCACTCCAATCATAGACAAAGGAAAAGGAAAATACATTGAAAGTCAGGGTGAGCCAAAGTTGCAGTTATCAGCCCTTCAGTTACAAGATCTGCTAAGTAAAGCCGCCAAGGATGCTGTGGAAGCTGTCATGGCAGCAATGGGGGGATCTCATATCCTGGTACCTAAAAATCTTTCCAAGAATTTGGAAGAGGAAATAGAAGCTGATTCCGGGAGGAATGTCAAAGGAAATGAGAAGAAACAGTCTGACGTATTCGGTCAGACCTTCCGATTGGAGGGGAGGAGAAGATCTGAGGGACGAAACACAATAACACGTCAGGAAGAGGAGAGAAGTGAAAGCTCTGAAAACATGGAAACAGAGGTGAAATGGGAGAATGATAAGAAATGACAGAGAGCGATAGTTAAATAGTTGGTAGCCATGAAGGAGAAGATAGAGGGAAAAAGTGTTGGCCCTCGCAGAGGCCGAAAAACACTTTTTGTGCTGATATCATGAATGATCAACTTCCTCGTAATTTTAAGCAACCGGACTTGACCTATGATGGAACTTCTGATCCCCAAGATCACCTGGACAGATTTGAAAATTTGGCTCTGTTGTAGGGATATTCCGATGGCGTTAAATGTAGAGTATTGCTGGCTGCGCTAACAGGAATGGCGCAGCGATGGTTTAACCAATTGGAGCCTGAAAGTATTGAGGCCTATGATGATTTCGCTTTGCAATTGGAAAATCAGTTTGTTAGTGCCAGAAGGCAAACGTATTATGTCATGACGCTATTAAGCTTTAAGCAAGAAAGAGAGGAGAGCCTAAGGAGTTACGTAACCCGTTTCAACGCTGCAGTTCTGCAGGTCCCTTCAGCTTCTTAGGAGATCAAAGTTAATGCTCTGATACAGGGATTGAGGAGCAAGGAACTTTTTCAGACCTTAAAAAGAAAATCCAGTGAGGGATTCGACAAGTTATTGGAACGGATTGACAAGTAGATCGTGGGAGAAGAAACTTGGAAAGCCAAGCATATTACAGATCATGGCAGGAGTGATGGTGGAAGGATTGAAAAAAAAGATATGGAGAGGAAGGGGGACCGAGCAAAGAGGGAATCTTATGATAGCAAACCCATTTCATCTTATGTGCAACCTACGTGAGGATCAAGGATCCCTCGCTTTGGTTTATACTCAACTCCTTCAGAGTCTGAATCCAATGCGGGATATTCGAATAAAGCATGGAGCAAGGTGTCCCTTGTGTACACGGATTTAGTGGTGCCGCCTTATGAAATACTAAGTATAGCTCCTAAGATGTTCCGTCCTCCTTTTTCTGCAAAGACAGGACCCAAAAACCCACCGTCTAAATTGTTTTGCAGATTTCATAGAGATTATGGGCATGACATAGATGATTGCAGGCATTTGAAAGATGCCATAGAGAGATTGATAAGTGAAGGGAACTTTGCTGAATTTGTACGAAGAATGAGTGACGGAACGGGAGGATGGAAGAGAAATGATAAGCGAAAGATGAATACCGGCCAAGGGGAAGGGCAGGCCGGGCCAGATCAGAATTTAAACCTTTTAGCACTTGAGGGGCATGAGGAAGGAAAGGAAAAAGAACAATTCCCAAAGAAGCAAAGGTCTATTAATATGATTATAGGGGGTTTAGCACGGGATCACACGAATAACGCACAGAAAAGGTATGTAAGGGAGGTCAGAGATCCAGATGTGAGGAATGTGAACTTGATCAGGGCACAGGATGAGGAGCCAGAACTAGTTTTCAGCGCTACCGACCTGGATGAGGTCGCCGGCCCGCATGATGATGCGCTAGTTATTACAGCAGAGATAGCAGGGCATGATGTGGCACGCGTGTTAATTGACACTGAGAGTTCGCGGATATAATCTATTGGGATTGTTTTAAGCAAATGGATATTAACGAAAAATTAATGCCTGTGGACACTATCCTGGCGGGATTTTCAGGAGGAATTGTAACACCAAAAAGAGTGGTAAAATTACCCGTGGTGTTAGGAGATGGAGCACTGAGGAAAATGCGTATGGTGCAGTTTTTAGTAGTGGATGCAGTAAGTTCTATAATACTATATTAGGAAGGCATGCATTGAATTCGTTCAGGGCGATAGCATCAACCTTCCACATGAAAATAAAATTACCGGTGGGAAAAGAAGTGGGGGAGGTAAGAGGCAGCCAGAAAAGCTCTAGATCTTTCTATGCGAATGAGGTGCGACGAATCTCCAGAAGCAAAGTAAGCAGGCCTCTCAATTCTGTAGAGAGGGCAGAAGAAAGTGCTAATAAGAGGAGGAGAGACACGCATATGATGGAGGTAAAGGTGGAAGAGCTGAATGAGGCAGATTTTGAAGTGGGTGATTGCTCAACACCTGTGATGAGGCCGATGGATGAAACCATGACTGTTGAACTCTTTGAAGGGAATGAGGGTTATACTACCAAGATAGGTACCCAGATGAGCGAGAAAGAAAGGAAAGAAATAGTGGAATGTTTGCGGCGCAACGCTGACATATTTGCTTTTGATACTTCAGACCTTCTTGGAGTAGATCCCCAGGTGGCAATGCATAAGCTAAACATAGATCTTAGAGCCAAGCTTGTAAAGCAGAAGTTAAGACCATTTGATGAAGAAAAAGACAGAAGTTAAGACCAATTGCTAAAGGCAGGATATATAATTCGAATACAGTTTCCTAGATGGTTGTGTAACCCTGTCATGATTAAAAAGGGAGAAGGAAAGTGGATGATGTGTAATGATTTTAGGGATTTAAATAAGGCTTGTCCCAAGGATCATTATCCGTTGCCTAGAATTGATCAACTGGTAGATGTCACTGCTGGATCAGAACTAATGTCTATGATGGATGCGTATCAAGGATATTATCAAATTCAGATGGATCCAAATGATGTAGTGAATGTTTGTTTTATCACATCTGTTGGGATTTTTGGATTCATAAGAATGCCTTTTGGACTCAAGAATGCTGGGGCGACATACCAGAGAATGATGGATACCATATTTGCAGGGCTACTGGAAAGGCATACAAAGGTATATGTTGATGATATCTTGGTGCACAGTGCCAAGTCATCAACACATACGATAGACCTGGAAGAAGTATTCAGAGTAGCCAGGATTAACCGTCTAAAACTGAACCCTACTAAGTGCACATTTGGTGTGAAAGCAGGAAAATTTTTGGGTTATGTAGTTACCTCTGAAGGAATAAAAGTTAATGAGGCTAAGGTGCAGGCCGTCCTGGAAATATCATCCCCGAGAAATATGAAGGAGGTGCAAAGCTTGAATGGAAAGATGGCAGCGCTGAGTCGATTCATTTCCCGGTCAGCAGAAATGAGTTATCATTTTTTCCAGATCTTAAGGAAATGAAGTAGGTTCGAATGGACCAGCGAATGCCAAGGAGCTTTTGAGAGTTTAAAACAGCATTTAGCTAGCTTACCTCTGTTAACCAAGCCGAAACCTAAGGAAACATTGTTCCTGTATTTCGCGGTGGGGGAGCACTCTCTAAGCTCAGTGCTGATAAGAGAAGAGGGCGTGAAACAGATGCCCATTTATTATGTGAGCAAGATGTTATAGGTATTATTTATTGAAGAAATGGAATATTATAATTATAAGTTTTTTTTCCTTTTCTCCTGAAAATATATTTATGAGTTTCATTTCGTTTAGGGAGCAGAAATTAGACATGTGGAAAAAAGCAGTGCTGACAACTGATGATGTCAGCTCGAAGATTAAGGTAAAAAAAATGGGGAGAAAGAGGGAGAGAAGACAGATTGATTTCAATCGTTGCTAATAGTGAGTTTGTAAGTGCAGGTGTTACTTTTTGGCATACAAAGTTGTAGTCAGAACCAATCTTCCATTCAGACAAGTCTTGAGCAGGCCTGACTTGTCTGGAAGAATGGTGAAGTGTGCTGTGGAGATGGGAGAATATGACATGGAATTCGAGCCTAGAACCGTCATCAAAGCGCAAGTCTTGGCAGATTTTATTCAGGAAACCACCCGCATAAAAACATCGGGTGTGTGGGTAGCGCATGTGGATGGGGCGGCTAACATCGGCGGATGCGGCGTTGGAATTATCATTACAAAGCCCGATGGGGAGGAAATACAATTTGCTATCACCCTGGAGTTTAGGGTTTCAAATAACGAAGTGGAGTATGAAGCCATGATTCGAGGGCTTAAGATGCTCTGGGAAATGGGAGCTCAGGAGGTAATTTTAAAATCTGATTCCCAGTTAGTTACTCAGCAAACTTTGGGGATGTTCGAGGTTAGAGATGAAAAGATGGCCAAATATGCTCAACAGGTGGAGTGGTTAAAACCTAGGTTTACGGAGTTGAAAATTGAGCAAATTTCCAGAGATCAAAATATGAAAGCAGACTCTCTGGCCAAGCTAGCAAGCATCGCTGATGGTGGAGAAGGTAGAATCGTGTCAATAATATCCTTTTGAATATAAAAATAAAAGTGTTATGATAATATTACAGGACAATAAATTATATTGGATTCTTGTAATAGGGAGTGCAATCGTGATGTTGAGAGCGAAGAAAAGGTCCGAGGGGATTGATACTGGAATTATGGAGCTGAATCAGAAGCCAGCAGGCACCCTTGACAGTGTGAGATGAAATGAAAGTGATGTTGTGATGCTCAGAGCTGAAAGAAAGTCAGAGATACTTGATGCATGAGTTGTGGAACAAAGTCAGGACTGGAGAGCGTCTATCATATATTTCTTGCAAACGGGAAAAAAGTGGCAACAAGAAGGGTCAAAGGAAAAAATAAACTATGCTAGGTATTGCATGGTGGGGGACCACCTCTTTCTCAGATCTTTCACGCATCCTTACCTAAAAGGGAGGAAGCCAATTATGCAATGAGAGAAGTGCATGAGGGATCTGCAGGCAGTCATGCATGGTACAGGGACACGGTGAGAAAAGTCATTAGGGCTGGGTTTTATTGGCCCACTTTGGCAAGGGATATCAGGGATTATGTGAAGAAATATGACAAGTGTCAGAAGAATGCGAATACAATCCATATTCCGACAGAAAACATGGGAGCAATGTATGCCTCTTATCCCTTTGACAAGTAGGGAATTGATATTGTGGGCCCGTTTCCAAAGGTGGCCAGAGGCAAGAAGTTCTTGATCGTAGCCATTGAATACTTTAGCAAATGGGTTGAAGCAGAGGCTGTAGGGAGAATCACAGAGACATCGGTCATGAGTTTTGTCTGGAAAAATATATGTTGTCGATTTGGAGTCCCTCGAGTTCTAGTATCTGACAATGGATCTCAGTTTAACGGGAGAAAGATGGTCGCCTGGTGTAAGGAAATGAAAATCGCCCAACGCTTTGCAGCGGTGAACCATCCGCAGACCAATGGTCAGGTAGAGGTGAAGAACAGAACCTTAGTAAAGGGAATCAAAGCCAGACTTGAAAGTTGTACAGGAAATTGGGTTGATGAATTAGATTAAGTGCTTTGGTTCTATAGAACTGGGGTTCGATCAGCTACGAGAGAGCCTCCATGCAACCTGGTGTACGGAGCTATGCCTGTCGCTCCAGTAGAGATAGGGGCAAATTTGTATAGAGTTCTGGCATATAAGGAGGATGATAATGAAGGTCTCAGAAGAGAGGAGTTGGATCTTGTAGAAGAAATAAGGGCGGCGGAAAAAATGAAGTCTGATGCGTATAAGGAGCAAATTAAAGTGGGGTATAACCGGAGAGTGGAGGTAAGAAGATTTGGTGTGGGAGACCTGGTTTTGCGCAGAGCTGATGCGCTGAAGTCTAACAAAAAGCATGATTTAGCCTGGGAGGGCCCGTTTAGGTAGTTAAGGTCTTGAAGGGAGGAGCCTATGAGCTTCAGGATAAAAATGGAAAATTATTACCTCGGACATGGAATGTAAACAACCTAAAAAAGTATTATGTATAGAGAAGAGATTAAAAAGAAGAAAAAGCAGTAGTTATCTCAGATATCAAATCAAGCGTTCTTTGTCGTTTTGCTAGTACAGAGGGGTGGGCCTTATCAGCCCTGTCTTTTCTTTAATTTTTCAATCAAGTGTCTATGGACATGAATCAATGTACCTTTTTTCAGATGAATGAAGAAGCAGTCGTATTTCTTTAACTTGGAATTCTCTATAAATGTGTTTCTAGATTAGAGAATCATATGTTTATTCAGAATTGCGTTGAATCATGGAGGAAATTTGAATTTACATGAGTTTATGGAAATTAATAGAGTCGACAGATTAAACTGTTGATATTCTGAAACCAATTCAAATGACATAAAAACACGCGAAGGAATCCAGAGCTAAGGAAATCAGATCCCCATGATAAAGCATATAGTAAGTAAGTGGATTTAAATGGGAGATAGGAATATTCAGGGGAGCATACAAAAGCATTTACAGACTAGTAAGTAAAAAATTATAACTAAATGAGAAAAACAAAAGTTATTCAGGAAGGGAGAACTGATGCGGCAGCTGCTGCGTATGGCGGTGAAGCGGCCTTGGGTTCTGGAGGAGATGAGTCTGGCTTTTCAGGAAGAGCAGGAGCAGAGCTGGAGGCTATTTCACCTTGCACACAGAAGGTCGGGTTAAGAGATGGGGGCAGCGTGATGTCAAACTCCTCATCACTGAGGAACTCATCAACAGCCTTCTCAACGGGACCTATCCACCAGGGGGAAGTCTGATCGGAAGAAGTATTCTCATCCCAACCAGGAGGATTGCAGGGGGTCTTGGCTACCATGTCCTTTTGGACGGGCCGAGCTCCTCTCAGAGAAAGGGCATACTTCACTCCTTGGGCATATCCATCTTGAGTAAAGTAGCGGGTGAAAGGAAACATATCCTTAAGATATTGAGAGTTGTTGCGGTAGGATTGAATTAGCCCCTCCTGGAGTTTAGTAAGGAAGGTCTGATCGCGGTCAGTCAGGAAAAGGCGACGAAAGCACTCCATGATCCCTGTAGCTTTCCCATCAGCAAAACCCTTGGCCATGGCTTCGGGTAGCCTGCTCTCCAAATCTCTTATACGAGTGGTCAGGCTCCAATGGTAATCTCAAAATTACTTTTCTCCTTCAGAAAAGCATGGTTAGATTCCTTCAGGACAACATTTTGATCTTCCAAAACTCTGATACTGCTGGTTAACTTTTGGAGCTGGTCAAGATGGCGTTTGTCAGACTCCAGTGCTTTAGATTGCAGATTTAAGATTTGTTGTTCTTTGCGGGTTAACATTTGTTCCAAGACATTACTGTCCTTACGAGGAGACAGATCTTCGCTTAACAGAGTCAAAGCCTTGAAGGTACACAATAAGGGGGGGCAGGAATGGATAAGCAGAAATAAAATAATAATAATAGTAGTACATATGTAAAATTGAGGGAGTATCAGTAGTTTACCTGAACAAGGCGATGGGCAATGCCGAGATGACGTGTTTCTGAGGGCATAATCTGGAGGTCTTTTCTATCTTCAGAAGAGCCGAAGTTGCTCAGAAATTTTAGGCATAGTGCAGGAGGAAGCTCCATGTATTTTACGCCTTCTGGTTCTGATGGGAGTATCCTTGGAACAAAGGCCTGCGGAACAGCTGGGGGAATTACCAGAGAAATTTCAACCATTCTCTGGAGGTCGGCTGCAGGGGTAAGCTTCTTTCCGCCAACGGGAGGAGCTGATGTTTTGGGGGGAGGAGCTGATGTATGAGAAGAAGGGAGGGCAATTTTAAGTCTTTTTGGAGACTTTTCAGTGTTGGAATTGTGATGAGGTTTACGACGATTCTCGGATTTTTTATTCTTTGCAGGAGAAGTAGAAGAGCATTTTTTGGAGAGTTTCTTTTTCTTGGGAGACGAGGCAGAAGTGTGATCTTTCAAAGAGGCCAGAGGAGGAGCTGCAGAAGTGTCAGCAGAAGAGGCCTGGAAGGGAGGAACCGTGGTAACTGGATCAGCACTTAGTGGGCCCTCCAAGGGCAAGATCGCCTCTGCAGGAATCCCGGTGGAGGGCTGAGTCACCTCTGAGATGTCAGACATTAGTTGGTCGATGTCAATGTGTAGTTGAAATTCATGAACCCATTGCTGATCTGCCATAGCTGCCAATACAGAGGATAAAGAGAAAGGATCTAGGTCAAAAATAAAGTAGATAGATCATAGAATGACAATTAATAAAAAAAAAAGTAAGTAAACAACTACCGGATTTAGCTAAAGGGAGAGGGCCTAGAGCGTCATCCCAAAAACCAAAATGATCCAGAACAGATGGAGAGCTCAACATTGTACTAATGTTAAAGCGGTTAACTTTATCATTAGTAGTATCTATGGAAAGTTGGCTAAGCCTTTGCATAGCACGGATATCTAAAGGAGAGATCTGCTTAACAGAGGGTCGACTCCAATGAGATCTGGCATTCGAATTCCAGTACTCAGTACTAAAATTCCATCTGCCTGAGCAAGGAAGGGCAGCAAAGTAGTACTTAATCCAGTCTTTGTCTATACTTTCTTTGGAGATAGCAAATTGTGCGGGGCTCCCAGCCCTGGTGCAGAAGCAGTAGAAATGTCCTATTTTTTGGACATCGAAACAGGTAACAAATAGCTCTGCTTCGGGAGGGTAGCGGTAGTTGGAAAAGATGACGTAGAACCCCAAAATGGTTCGAATAGCTGAATGAGTCAACTGATTAGGCATAATCTCTATCAGATTGCAAACCCTAACTAGAAATGGGTGAATAGGAAATCGAATGCCGACTGTAATCTGATTAACCCAAAAAACTAGGGCAGGATAAGGAAGTTGATCGGCCCTAGTGGAAGGTCTCACCATGGAAAATACGAAATCCTCAGATTTCACAAGCTTCTTCACAGATTTGAACTCATTCGCAAGAAGCAAAGAATTATCGCCTATTTTCGCAAGAGAATTGTCTACAGAAACATCTAGTAAGCTCTGAAGCAAGGCTTTGCCTTCATTGATACTATTCAACACTTCGAGATTGGAATATTTGGAGGAGGAGGATGAATTCGCAGAAATCGATGAGGAGGATACAATAACTTGAGATTTACCCCCAGGAGTATGCCTAGGGGAGTTGTTTGCGGATTCCTGTGATGAGTGCGAAGAACTAGGAGACATGATGAAAAATGCTGAAATTAAAGAGAAGAAGAAGAGAATATACCTGAAGAAGGAATCGAGAAAGGAAACGACGAGGATCAATGGCGGAAGAAAAGAGGAAGATGAATGAAGGGTGAATTTTGGGGAAGGAAACTCAAAGGATTGCGAGGAAAAAGGGAAGAGAATGGCGGCGAGAAAGGTAAAAATGTATATAAAGCATGTGTTATAAGCTAAATGACAGAATGAAGCCACGTGTAAAGCGTAAAGGTATTTTATTAAAATACGAGAAGTTGAAACGAGCGGTTGTGATAAATGGAGATGAGCAGTTTTGAGAATCTACGGGTATAACTGCAAGGAAAATGGCGCGCAAATCTAGAAATCAAATATTTTTTGGAAAAAAAAAGAGAGAGAGATGGAAATTTTTCTTTACTCCAACCAATGTTTCAATGCTGAATCATTACTCAGAGTAAGGGATGGTGGTTGATGTGGGATATTCATTAGCGAAGGATTTTTTATAACAGGGAGGTAGAGAGAAAAGCGAAAGAATGAGAGGTTAATAAAAGGAAAAATATTAACCCAGCTCTTACAGATCTGATGGGTTCTAGGGACTATAGCAGATGCGGAGCCCCGGAAGAGGGAAATGAGCTTAGCTCTGACAGATCTGGTGATTTAGCATACAGACCTGAGGATGCTGTTTTGCTGAATAGACGCAATCACAATGGATGAGTTAAAAAAGACGTCGCTATCATTTAAAGAAACAGAATATCGTGTCAGAAGATCCTTTATGACCACGTGTCACTCTAACATTCGTGGGCTTTTTGGAAAAAACCCATTTCTCCTCAGATATCTCGTAAAAAGGCTCAATTACCCTCGAGCAACTAGTATAAATAAGGTAACAGGTATCTTTTAAAGGCTTCTTCCAATTCTTATCTAGTTTGGAGACGAAATCATTTTTCTTCGTTCATATTCTAACTTGCTCGTCGGAGGGCCTTGGCCGGAGACTCCCTCCGGCTCAGTAGGCTTTTTTTGCAGGAAAACCTTCATCAAAGTCAGACGATTTCACATTCAACCGAAGGTATAGCAAATATCTTCAAACTCTTGCTATAGGAGCTTAACCCAGCTCTTACACTAATTATTTTTCTGTGCACGAGGATTGCCAAGATCCGTTAGATGTGGTCCTGTAGACGTCAATAACACACGCATATCGCATGAAGACCGGGAAGTACGAATATGTTCCTCAATAGCACGTATAACAGGCCTGAAAGGATAATTTTATTCTTCACCGTGTGTATAATTAGATTTACCATTGTACCCTCATTGTAAAACGTCTAAATAGAGGCCTCCTCATTCTCACTTGTAAAGATCATCCATCACCTTATCGTCAGCCCACTAGAAGAGTACTACTTCATCACTTCATTGTTGTACCTCTTTACAATTTATTCCACTATCTATAATACTTTTTCTCAAGCCCTTATATTCAAGAAATATACGATGTCTTAGCTCAACTTTGCTTAGATTAATAACTCTATACATTATTTAAGCTCCAAATACATTCATCATTCTACTTTAATTACTTTTTGTGGCTATAATTACACGTTCCAATAGGATTATTCCATTTCCTTATAAATTCGTATGTTGACCGATTATTTCGAACTCAATAAAAATGTAACGATATGTTGATTGCTTGTAATCATCGTTGGTAGAAACAAACTACAATAAAACAAATAATGTGAAAGAGAAGTTTAATAGTATTCATTTTTAGCTCGATTAAATTAATATTTAGTTCAATTGGTTGATTAAAAATAGTATCACTAGCTATTTTATCAATTATGGATACCTAATTAGTCTAACTTAATTGGAGAGCCTTTCTTCCAACGTGTGCATTTCGACACTTATAGATCCCCCCCAAAAAAAAAGAAAAAATATCTGCCTTTCAAGTTTGAACTAAAAAAGCATAGTATAAATGCATTGTTGATTGGTTCAAAAAATTATCTCGCGACTGTGTAGATTACCAACTTTATAAGAACTTTCCTTTCAACGAGTGGCTTACAATACAGTCAGAGTCAACCCCCCCCCCCCAGCTATTTTTCTTTTTTTTTAAATACTAGTCTTTATTTCGAATTATTTTGATTTGTTCCTCAACGTAAATGTGAAAATACAATTCATATATATATATATATATGTCTATGTATGTATGTAAATAATAAATAGAGCCAATTCTTGATCCTTGTTGATCTACGGTCCACATTTAATCGTGCATTTAATTACTCTAATTTATGCATTTAAATGCTAATGCATTAAGTTATTGTATTTTATGCATTAAAATATTTATGCATTTAGTTTCTGCATTTTATGCATCTCCGATGTAATAAAAATGAATTGTTCTTACATTCTCATATAAGATGTGTTCTTACCAGATCCACACCCTGTATGTATGTAAATATAAAGCGAGATATTTTAATAGAGGTTGACTTTAGTCTTAAGCAAGGCAACACAAAGATTTTGTGCATGATTTTTGAGATAGATTTTGTGCATGATTGTATTAATTTAATTCTACAAATTCTTGCTATCACGTAGGACAAAACCACCGGAAAACGGGACTAATGCTGATTTGAAAAAAAAAGTAAAAAAAGTCTAAAAGGTTATGCGCTAGAATACAAATTTATAAAGTTGACTTCAAATTGTTTCTTTTTTTTTTTGAAGGTAAGTTGACTTCAAATTGTTAAAAACGTGAAATTGTGCAGTTCTTTTTTATACAATCATATTGTATGATTGTATCCGGATCTTTCACACTTTTATCATATAGTATATCTCTACCCATATAAAAATATCTAGAATTTTCCGATTTTTGCATAAATTATTATATCTATTACCAAAGCATGTCTCTGGTGGTCTAAAATGACACATTTCAAAATTTGATGCGTGAATTATAATATATTGAGTGAAAAGCCACGTTGAACTCCAGCATGCACCATATCATTTTTTGATTGCTAGAGAGATGATCTGGTGATAGATTTGATAATTTATCTAAAAATTAGAATATTTTAAATATTTTTTAAAAGTCAGAATAAATTTGATAAAAGCACAAAAAGTCGAGAAAAAATCTAATATTAACCCCTTAATTAAATCATTCACGAAATTACAAATCCAATTCATCTTCGATTAACAGAAAAGCTACGTATAGTCAGTCATAGATCATCATCTTATAGCATAGGAGCATATACACGAGTCCTTGGACTATTTCTTTTCCTTCTAATTAACCTATTTTCTAATTATGGAATAAACAAAGCCTTATTTCTATAAAAAAAATTTAATAAATCTTTGGAAGGAAGAAGAGGTAGGCAATTTTACAATCTGACAATAATTCTGCAAACAAGAGGAGCAGAAATAGGTGTTTTTATTGCTCAAAATATTCTTGCACTATTCAACTGGAAATCTTGTTAAACATTCATTCAATGAAGCTAATAACGGAAGCATGAATAAGGAGAGAAACAACATGCTAAATGCACCTCAAATCCATCCAAGAAAGTTCAACATCGCGCTCCAATCCTTCAGAAACCAACGTCGAGGAATGCATTTCAAGAACCCTACAAATTTTGGATGCAGTTACCTTGAAATAGACTAATAGAGGCATTCTAATCTGGTAACACGTATCATTTAATAAAATTAGTGGCAATTTAGTCCGGAGAGATTTCAAATGCAGCAATTCTAGTCCTTTCTCGCTCTAAATGAATTAAAATTTGATGAGGATAAAATTGTCACTCCTCTACCTATAGGACTGAATGTCACTAATTCATACCGGTTAAATAATGCATTTTACCCAACTATTGACAATAATTAGTAAAATAGGAAGATTACAGTTACTGAATTCGATTATGATAGAGCAATAAAAGTACCTTCCACACCAAAATGCTTCCTCCAATATATTCCTTTCGATCAATTTGGTTTAAAGGCCACATGCTGAAAGGTAAATAACCAGAATCACTGTCAGTTTTGGGTTAACCATGGAAGCCAGGGGTTTAAATAGTATCAGCATGATAAACACCAGATAACTACCAAGATATTGATAAGTTCATTAGAAAATCGGGAGAACGGCGGTATTACCTTAATTTGTGTCCGATTATATGTGTAAGTTATATGAACTAATCCGTCACTGGCTTGGATAACAGCAGGATAAGAGAACTCCATTCTTTGAGTCTCCTCTAATGTGGCAACATCATTCCAAGAGTCACCATCGTCACAAGAAACAGCAACTTTGAGTACAGCACGAGATATTGTATTATATGCCAGTACAAGACGGCCGTCATTCAGCTTCACTCCATCAATTCCTATCCTTGTAAATGATTTATATGTGGCAATAAAAATCAGTAATACGAATTTAGGAGGAAATTATTGTAAGTCTTAAATCTAATGTAAATGATTTAACAAGCATGACGGTGTCATGGTTTATAAAAGCTCTTCTTAGTTAACTACCTGAATTCGGATTTGGCAGTTCAGTTGGCCATGCATAATCCCATGTATGACCACCATCGCGGGACTCGGACATGCAAATTCTATCTATTCCATCAAAGGATCTCATGAGAACGCGCAAGTTCCCTTTTTGAGTCTTGTAAGGAACAGGCTGAATGACACTGAGAGATTCATTCTGAACATATATTGGTCCGTACTTTCTCCATGTCATACCCAAGTCGGGAGTTATCTGTTTTACAGATTTAGAAGAAGCATTAGCAACCACCATTTGATTTATTGAAAAATAAAATGAGATGAGATGACATGGAAATACTTCATAGTACCTCCATCCATGCACCCCAAGAATTCCAGCTCTCAACAGAAGATCCACAGAGCAAGTCCCCATTCTCTAGCAGGATAGGCTGCAAATAAACATTAATTTTGTTACAACACGACTTGTATGGATCACACTTCACAAGTATATGTGAATGCAACGAACTCCACTATACCTTATTTTTAATTGGACCCAGTATGCCAGGAGGAAGTTGTGTCCTCGCTGACCAAGTGACCCCACCATTATAAGACTTCTTCATGCATCCACTCCATCTAAATAATCAGAAGATAAAGAATTTCAAAAGCTGAAATGTGATCTTATATTGCAAATATTGAGCAATAGAAAACGTGTGATATTTAGTTAACCTCAAAAATTAGAATATATGAGAAGGAATAATGGGATGCTTCCATCTCATTGCCCACGAAACGTGAGAAACATTAACGGTTTCAGCTTACTAGTGAGAGCATTGTTAGATACAATATTGCTACCGAAAATAATTTTAAACTGAAAGAAACAAGGATAGACTTTAAGACTTACTTTTGAACCTCTTGACCAATTTTATAGAACAGTAACAACTCATTGGAAGGGTGCTTATATAGCACAGGGTTCCACATAGGAACATTAGATTGCTCGTCAACAGCAATAGGAGAGTGCCAACAACCATCCTGCCATAAAAGTTACGATGAAATTAGAAGTGAGAAAGACCATTGTTTCTGAGGAGAAGAGTGGAACACTGACACAAGCCCAATTCAACGAGTGAGTAAGGCTCCTCACACACCAACTAGCCCTACAACATCATCTGGCTAAATTACGACCTTTCATTTAATTGGAAGCACAACAGGCATCAACAATAAAGTTATTAAAATATATATATCTCAATAACTAAGGACAAAATATTCAAGTATATGAGAAATCAATAAATATTTTTCTTCTAAAATCTAAACACATACTTCAAACTTGACTTGATGAAAAAGGAAATTGTCACCTTGTAAGTCTGTATCCAAATTTTCACATCAGGAGCTCCTTCTGCTGTACCACCAAAATAAGCAACCAAAAAATGATCTTTATCAACCTACAAGAACACCAATTATAATTTATTATATTTCTAACTCATAGATAGGCTAGTACAAAATTTTGCTACTGAGCAACACCTCTACAATCGTAGAAGCATGGCAACTGTTGAAGGGGGCTGAGTTAGCAGGATATGTGAACTCCTCAACTAACGGGATCCAAGGAAAAATATCATTCTTCATCAGCAAAATCTGTGTAGTAATCCTTACTTCACTGCTGCATAAAACTCAGGACGATTAAGGGTGTAATTTCCTCGAAATCATAATCTTGTAATTAGGGAATAAACAAAGCACTTTCTTCTGTCATGCACATTTAATCAAGAACAAAACTAATCATCTTCAGAATCCCTAAAGTTCAAAGATGCCACAATTTTATTGGTGACATTCAATTTGGGCATAACTTAATGTGCCGGAAAAAAAAAATCAAAATACCAATTGGTAAGAATCTTTGGTCCATCCCAAAGTTCTAGGTGATGGGCAGATTTATCCTCCCAGGGATCATACAATTCTCCAATTTTAGCATAATTTTTCTAGAATGTAATTTTCTAGAATGTAACTGGTCAGCATATACTTAGGTGAAGATGCTGATTGAATTTTGCAAATTTCATCTTCATATTTGCAATCTCCATTACCTTCTCAGTCATTAACCACAACCACATCTAACAGTTTCTAACTAGCCACCCGCTTAATAATCAACATTGAGTTTCTAATATCTAGGAGTAGTTCTCAAGCACGAATGCTGGATACAGATGGAAATATATTCTTCTTCCGTTGTCTGAATTCCTCACGTGGCGACTGCATCGAATACTTTCGACATACACAAGTAACACAACATCACAGAAAGAGCAATTATATGAACTAAATCAGAAAGAAGGTCTGAAGCATAAGACTTGACGCACAGAGGAGTATCCCACATTTTATTGTATTTTCTGGTCTACTCTCATAATTATAAAGGAATAATTCCAGTAATTGGGAAATATAGCATAACACACACACACCCAATGACACAATGTAAAAGAAAGGAAAATGAAGAACCTTTCAGTACCTTCTTGACAGGAAATGAATCGGACGGACCAAGTTGTGACCTTTGAATTTCAAGATTATACCTTTAAGCCAAATTAAGTTCGAAAACAAAGGGAATATAAACAGCGACATTAAAACTAGCAAAACTCCTGAAACTAATCTACTCATTTTCATGAAAACACAAACACAAACTTAGTGAAATCCCATTACGCTATGAACACCAACTATACACATAAATGCTAGAAAATAATTAGCAATAAATGTCAACTGCTGCTACTCCAATTATGCAGCTTCAGAATCCGAAATCAAATTAAGAAATGAGTTAAATTACCAACTATTTCTGGACACATAGGTCGAAATACTGTTTCGCGCTAATGGAATACCCGTCTATGATTCTTCTACTTGCTTTTGGCGCACACCCAATCTTTTGTCTGGAGTTTGAAGTTAGATTATTGTATGAATTAACAATGAAAGCGAAAGATACAGCCAAGGAGGAGGCTGATGGCTTTTCTGCTAGCGTTGATCTTTTCTTGAGAACTTCATTTCGTTTCCAAAGACAATATTCTTTAGTCTTTGCTATTCTCAAAAAAAAAAAAAAACCGACAATATTCTTTACTATTGTAAAAATAAATAAATAAATAAAAATTTAATAAATTGGATGGCTCTGTGTAGAATCTTAAATAAAATTTATGGATGGGATCGAGTGATCTAAGCAGCCCATTCCCTCAATATAATTGGATCTTCTATAGATGGATCTGAAATGGGCTTAAATCATAATATGGCTTCTTTGCAGTCTTTGCTATATAGTTTTAGGAACGGAGTATTTTTTATAAGCATAATCTAACAAAAATTGTTGTTAATGTAATAGGGAAACAATAGATAACCAATGGTTATGAAATATCTTTAATGAGTAAATACTCAATCCGTTCCCAAATAGATGTGTTGAACAGTTAAAATTCGTTTAAGTTTAAACTAGCCTGTAGCCCGTCGAAAATCGACGGGATTTAATATTATTTAATAACATATTAGATGCAATATACTTGGTATTTTTACAAATTCTTTTTAAAAGTGAAAATCTTTATTATATTATTTTCGTCTATAAACAAATAAACTCAAATTCCTTCATTCTTCTTTTCCGTATTAATGAACCAAAAGAAGGAAAATATTATGGAAGTTTATGAACTGTATTCTGTAATCATAATCGTAATATATGAGAATACCGAAAGAATATTTCCCGTCGAAAATCGACAGAGAACTATATTATTAAAATAAAATATATTAATAAGGTTGTTTATTCGATTTTATTGTACTTCCTTTAACAAATATTTTTATTTTTATTATTATATTGCAATTTATAAGCATGAACATTAAAAATAATTTAATATTAAACTATTTTTTTTACCTCACAATCAAACTATTATAATTTAAAAATAATTTTGTTTATTATTATATTGCAATAAATCAAACTATTTTTTTTACCTCACAATCTATCAAAGATTTCATTATATACGATGTTAATTGTTGTGTATGTCTGATCATCTCGTCACATTGTTAAATTTCGAGAATTATCCCTACATGTATATATATACAATCCAAGAATTATAATTGAGAATACATATTTTTTAGATTTTTCTTTTATTTACGTCAATTTAAAAATTTGTTAAATTAAACAAATTAATATTGACAACTTAATAATTGATCAAATTAAAATTGTCAATAAAAATAAAACTATTTATTTGGCCAACAAATAAATTTACCAAATTATATTGGTTGTGCAAAATAATTGCAGAATGAGAAAATACACATGGATTGTGAGTATTTATGTAGGTTGTCCAATCTAAAATTTCTCTAATCTATATATTATTAGTATCATACAAATATCTATTATAATAAATGAATACGACACACACATATACATACTTCACCGTCAACATAGTTAATTATCTAATTTAAGCTATAGTTTACTAAATTCATTAATATGGTAGTTTTTAATTTTCATTTGTAGCGATTGATGTATTTGCAAATTAATTATGTATAGAGAAAAACTTTAATAAGAAAAATATAAGCTTAAGAAGACCAATCTTCATTACTTTTAATTTATCTAGACCTTATTTTCTTATATACGCCAACTTGATAATTTGTCAAATTAGATAAATTAATATTGACAACTTAATAATTGATCAAATTAATTTTTTTAATAAAAATAGAATAATTTATTTGGCCAATTAATTTGACAAATTTAATAATTGACCAAATTAAAATTTTCAATAAAAAAATTATTTATTTGGCTAACTAATTAATTGGCCAAATTAAAATGGTTGCAATTTGCAAACCAATTGTGGGATGAAAAAATACATATTGATTATATAAGTTATCAAACAGTGGAGTCTTATTTAAAAACAATGTGGGATAAAATTTTGTATACTAACTATAAGGAGACACAAATTAAAGATTTTAGAAAAATATAAATATAATATATATATATATACGTATATACACACACTATAATTTATATAATAATAAATTTATACAAGAATGGCTATTCTAGGAAAATATATACACGTTTTACAATTTTCTTTATATAATAAATAATAAATTTATACAAAAATGGCTATTCTAGGGGAAAAAAAATATATACACATTTTACAATTTTCGGAAGATTTTTAATGTCATATATATTTATGGATGTTTTTTAAGTATATGGAATACTGAATAATATATGAATAAAAAATATTTAAAATGACGATTTAAGATAAATAGGAATACCGAATGAAGAGAGCGCCACGTAGGACCTAAAATTAAGGAGATACCTGAAATCCGTAATCGTTTTAATAATATATATAGATGGCCAAATTTAGGGAGTAAGTAGCATGATATTATACAATAAAATTATTATTGATGAAACATAGCTTAAATGGTTAAACTGATGAAATCTCTCTTAGTTATAGGTCTATGGTTCAATACCCATCAAAGTGAGGGTTGTCTTCTCATTTTATATGAGTTTATTTAATGAATATTAATTTGATCAGTATTGTAATTTATATAGAAATATTTGTTATATCATTAATTTGTGATCAGATAATATATCTTGTATCTAAAAAATAAAAACAAAATAAGATTATTGATAGAAGATCCAGCGAATCCAACTAATTGGGAGCATATACTACATCTAAATGTACCAAACAATGAATTTATGGGCCACAGTGAATTTAAACCTAATAAATAAAACAGTCCAATTATTGCGTGAAAAAAAGCAAAAACATAAAAACCTCTCTCCTACCCAACGGTCCCAACCTCCACCTTATTCTTTCATTATTATTATTATTATTATTATTATTATTATTATTATTATTATTATTATTATTATTACTTCAAAAAAAATATTATTATTATTATAAGAATCAATTCGTCGGTGTTCACATATTGCTCTGCAGTTTACCACATAATTGTAAATTCATCTATTTCAATCTTTAACCAAAGAAGACGAAGAATGACTTCGACTCGAACCACCATATTGTTCTTCATCTAGTAAATAAATATTATTCCGCATGACTTTCTCAGTTTCTTGCAACTCTTTTGTAGTTTCTCCAAATTTATTTTATTTTTAATATTTTGAAATAAAAAGATACTCCTATTAAATTATATGTGGAGTAACACGTGGCTGGTGGGCCGCGTTTGAGCTATCATGTCTGGCCCATTAAATGTGAAACGCGTTACACTTTTACAAGAGAATGTTCCATCAATTTGCTCCTGTAAATACTGAAACACGTTTTATGTACTCAGAAATCAGAAATAATTAATTTTACAGTTTGAATTGCATTTTCCCAAATTATCGGAATGCTTCAATTTTTAAAAGTTCAATAAAAAATTAATATTTATCCGATCCCAAAATTGCTTTTTCAAAATTGGGCTCTATTTTCTAAGAACATAAATATTCATAGGATCTGACAACAATTTGGGTTTTTTGCTAACTCATAGTAGTTCCGTTCTTTTATAATTGTCCACCACCGTTAAATTACACATACCAAGGAAATAAAGAAATTTACCTATGTAATCTTATTAATTATCATCATTAATGTATATATACAACTAATTAACAAATTACGAGAAGCATTAAATAAAGATAAAATAGGAAGAAAGCCATTATTTTACTCTCAAATTTTGAAATATGACACTTAATTGGAAACAAAAAATTGAGCTGGTCCCAGTGGGGATGGCCTAGTGGTGGAGTGGTTGCCTGTTGACCAATAGGTCAGAGGTTCGAGTACTCTCGGCCACAAAAAAACCCTAGGTGAGGTGTGTGAGTATTAATATTTGTAATGTTATTCAAAAAAAAATTGAGCTGAATGAGACACTTAAAAAAGAACGGAGAGAGTAAATATTTTTGTGAGATAAATTTTTTATGTTTATGAAATATTGTTCTATAAGACTAGCGTCTAGCGGTTTTATAATGAAATTTAAAGTTTATTTATTGTAATTGGAGATTACAAGACAATTCAGTTTTGTTCGAGCAATCAATCGACTATCCTTCTCCAAATAAAAGAGTAATTTTTGTATGAAGCCATCTCATTAATTCATTAAGCGCATATTGTGAGATGTGAGGTCAAATTACAATAAGGGTGTGTTATCTTTTATTGTAAATTTATCACAAGAAAATGATGGATAAACAAATCCCTCCTCTAAATCCCTCCTTTCTTATCCTTCATTTTCTTTTTCACTCCAAGAAGTAATAATGTTATCATGAGGTATTGTGCTATGATAATATTATTCCTTCTTGTAAAAATGAGAAATACAGTATAACCTCTTTAAATTAATACTCGATAAATTAATAACCTCTATAAGATAATAATTTTCTTCGATTCCGAGTTGGGCCCCAAGTGTAAACTAATAATTTTGATAAATTAATAAGATAATAACTTTCCAGAAGACCCTTGTATATAAGTCTATGGTCCCATCAACATCATAAATTAATAATATCCTAAAATTATAAAGATAACTATGATAACTTAGTAAGATACTCAAATGACATTTTGAGTGTGTTTGCATAAAGTGTTTGTTGACTAACTTTCAAATGAAAATATTGATTAAGCCAGTACTAGCAATTTATTTTCGGTGCATGACGACGGGTGATCTCGTTTCTACACACATAATACCTCGTGTATTTGGTTTGTCATAATTATTTTTTCGGCACCTTTTAGATTATAAGTTATTGTATTATTGGGTATGAATTTAAATTTTTTTTTGCTTTATATATATAATAGTCTACAATATTTTTTTTAACAATATCAATATGAAACATTGAACGTACAAATCTAGTTCTAATACATTGGATAGCTAGATTTAAGTTCTTAATATTTAATATTCATGCATGTTTCTATGTATATTAAAATTCAAGTTTGTTCAAGTATAATTCTTCGATAACTAATTTAAATTCATTAATGTGATGAAATACCTCTTTTAATTAATAAATTATTAATCTATCGATTAATTAATATCTCTTTAAGATAATAAAATTTCACGGTCTCAACAATATTAATTTATGGAGGTTCTACTGTATGTGGTGAAATTCTTTTTTTTTTTAATGAGGGATAAGAAATGAGGAATTTAGAATAAGAAAATTTATTTATCTCTTATTTTCTTATGATAAATTTATAACTAAAGATAACGCAGCTAATAATATGACAGGTTAATTTTTTTTATATTAAATGATACTTTGTGAACTAAACATATGTTATTGCTGCTGAAAATGGTTTCATAAATGTTTGACAAGTTTAATGAAGTTTAACTTTTGATTTAATCGAACTTCATAAAAAAACATACGAGTTATTTTAATATTTTTATAAATTCTAGAAGGCATGAGTGCTATATTTTATAGAAATTTAGAAGGTGAGGTTTGGTTTGCTTGATAAGGAGTGACTGATAATATAATTTCATTTAATTACATGTATAATTTAAATGATAAAACCCGTGATGAATAACTAGACTCGTATTATAATCATTCAAATGGAGATAACTTATCATCCCAAATTTAAGTTATTATTTAATCATCTAATCCATGATACAAAATTCTAAAAATAACCACATAAACACACATGACAGCACACGCACACACAACAACACACACAGTCACACACACAGTCACACACACACACAAACTCACACCACACACACTGCACTGATAGTGGGTGGTGGGTTGGTTGGTTGGTTGGAGTAGAGGTTCGATTTTGTTTTTTAATTTTAATTCATAATTCTTCAATTTATTAAAAGGGCAATCTTGGCATTGTACTAAATTTTAATCATAATTTTTTAATTATCTTACACCACAATAAAGCAATTTAAACATAAAATTAAATAATTCAAATAATAACATCTTACATTTCCTATCGAACATAATTTATCTTATCTATCAAATCAAACGTTCTCTAAATATAGGGAGGAACTTATTGAGAGCTTCAAAAACGTGTAAACATATACTCCAAGAAACGTATGTATCCAAGAAAAAAATAACTAAATTCTTTATAATATTTTATGTAATATTTTAAAGAAGTGATGAAGTAATATATTCTGAACATATGGGACAATTTGTTGTTATACATCCGACCTTGTGACTTCATGCATGAGACAACCCACCAGCATGCATTTAATTAACAACTGCCTCATTTAATAATTTATGTCATCCAGCCAGACTGCCTCAAACTGAAAATTCCCCTAGGATAATTATAAAAATTTGAGAAAGCCAGTTTGAAAATATCAAATAAATTTTATGTTATTATACTCAAAATGGGCATGAATAAAATATATTGAATATTAAAAAAAGGCTTATATGAAGTTGTAAAGGCCGATATTTCTGTATATATAAGTATAAATTATTAAGTTTTAGATTAATATAACAACGCCGGCAGAAGTAAAGTTTTTTTTTTTTTTTTTTTGAGAGCATTTATCATCCCATTCTCCGCTGCAATGCATCCTAAATACCAAAACTAATGCGCCTAATTAATCGATAATTATTAAGGTTACGCGTGCATTTGAGGTTTTTAATGGTATTTGAATATTACTCCCTCCGTTCTTTTTTAAGTGTCTCATTCAGCTCAATTTTTTGTTTTCAATTAAGTATCCTATTTCAAAATTTGAGAGTAAAATAATGGCTTTCTTCCTATTTTATTCTTATTTAATGCTTCTCGTAATTTGTTAATTATTTGTATATATACATTAATGATGATAATTAATAAGGTTACATAGGTAAATTTCTTTAATTTCATTGGTATGTGTAATTTGATGGTGTGAGACACTTATAAAAGAACGGAGGGAGTATATAATTATTTATTTAACTTTTTATTGGTGACACTAGTAGTTGTTTTCATATGCAAATATTTTTAGAAGGAATTATATGCAAATAATCATCATGCCTATTATATCAAATCTAATCTATATACTTTTTACAAAATTTGATTTGCCTATTATATTCCTTTTATATATTTAATTTAATTTAAGAGTAGTAGTGTATTATGGTATGTTATATTTATAACAAATATATTAATCCATTAGATTGAATTTACCTAGTTTACCTATTTTAACCTATAAATACACCATCAAATTCATTCATTTTCTCACCCTAAAATCATCTCAATCTCTCTTTTCCTCTCTTTTATTATACATAGCAAAATGTCTTCGTTATTCTCTTCTTCCTCCAACGGAGAGACCGAGAATATTGTGCAAAAATTGTTCACAATATTTCAAGAAGATGCAAGAAGCTGCCAGAAAGAATGTCGAACGAGCATTCAGAGTGCTTCAAGCTCGGTGGGGAATAATCAGAGCTCCGACCCGCCATTGGTTTAAAGAGCACCTCAGAAACACAATGAATGTGTGCATCACTATGCACAACATGATTCTAGAAGATGAAGAAGGTGTTGTCCATTGGAGAGACGAAACCAACGACAGCGAGGCATCTAACAGTAATTCGGTGCGAGCCAATCACTCCCGCCTTGTTTCGAAGCCTACATGATGAGGGATGCACGTTTCAAAGATAAACAACTCGCCGCAGTCCTTTCAAATGATTTGGTCAAGCACATTGTGCATGATTTGGACCATTAGGGCCGGAATAATAATTTCTATGTTTATTTAATATTTATGTTTTTTTTTTAAATTAATGTAATTTTCTTGTTTTCAATTAATGTAATTTTCGTATTTTAAATTAAATGAAAAATAAGTTTTTTCAAAACTAATTATATCATGCCTCCTATCCTGCCACACTAATGCAACATTGGGGCACAATGATGGGTCCGGATCACTATCCTGCCTTTAAGTGGCTCAACCAATGCTCATGCTATTAGATTGCACAAACCTAGAACATTACAGTTGATCATGTTTTTCCTTGTTATTCAATTAATGAAATTAATATGATAAATTAGTCCAACCATTATCACAACCACAAGATATTAATCTTTTCATTATTCTAGGCCTCCGCTTTAACAATGGACAACAAAAATCAATCGGTAAAATCATACAATCTGTTCGTGTATATAAGATACTAAATCAATACACGTTTGTTTAGTAATTAACATGGCAAAATCTATTTATTTTAAAAATTTTGAAAAAACTGAAAATTTATGAATTTAGAAACAAAATTAAATGTTCATGGGAAAAACTAAAATTTTGGAATTCTTTATGGATTTATACTAAGTCAACTCTTTAATAAAAAGTATATGTCAGCAATTTCCGACGTCACATCATTCTCGATTTGGCTAGAATCCGATTCTGGGGAAAATTCCAAAAAAAAAAAAATTATGATTTTAGAAACAAAATTAAAAATTTATGAAAAAAATCAAACTTGGAGATTATTTTATAATTTTATACCAAATTAATCCTACTTTGACTAATATTATTACCGGCAACTTCTGACTTACCACTGAAGTTTGTTTTAGCAATGATTACATATAAATTTATGATTGTGTCATTACACACTAGATTCATAACTGAAATTAAAATATGACATAGGATCATAACTTGTACAACTAATTAAATAGATAACCCAAATGGGAGCCTGGATGCTACCAAGCCTTGCACTGGCACCATGCCTTAATCTGGTGCCACGTGTAATTTCATAAGAGTTGGTTTAAAAAAAAATAAATAAATTAAATGGTCTGTAACCCAACCATAGTTGGTCACCAGTTTCGAGAAAACATGCAGAAAGTCTATCTACAGAAAGTTTATCTACACTAAATCTAATCGGCCAAAATTCATATTTTCTACAAATTTGCAGGACGAAATTTAAAATTTCCAGATACTTCGGCGAGGCAACTCTCTGGTTCATTCCAAATTTGCGGAGCTTGCAACGGTGAGTAACCATGTGATCGTATTTTTTATTTCCTAAATTTTCTGTGCGGAAGTAATTCCGAAACGCTATTTACTAGTTGAAACTAATTTTGATTTGATAAGATTTCATAATACTAGGATTTATGCTGGCTACATTTAAGGGATATGAAATTCAAAGGCTATTTAGTTAATTATGGATTTGGTTTTGGAGTCGTTTTCAAAAGACATTTGTGCAAGCTTATCTGATGAAATTTTTGAACTTGGGGACATTTGTGAATGTCTACATATAACTTGAATCGTCCGTCTCGGATGGAATTTCGTTCTGATAATATGTCATAATTGTTTATAATGGAAATAAAATCGAGTGCAGTGGATTCCAGTTAATTTCTGGCACGGCAAATTCACTTTTCTAATCTGTATTTAATTTTTCAGCGGAAGAAGAGAGAATACGAAAGTGTAAAGGTCGTATTTTTTTCCTTCGGGACGAACCTGAGGTGGCAAGAGTGTGGCTTCCACACAACGACACTCCCGGGCTTGCCATGGCGCGTGTTTGATCTTTAGGCATGTTCAGTTTATTAATTAGTTTCTGGAAGAAGCTTTACATTTCTGGGAATTCTGTTTAATCTGTCAATCTTTGTTTTGAAATCTAATTTTATGTTAATTTGTTATTTGGTGAAATTTGTGGCAGTAGGTTTGAATATGATTTAGTTGTTTTACGATTGAAATATCTTTGTTGAATATGATTTACCTCATTTTAAGGTTACTATCTCTGACCATCGATTTTGTTATTTTACCTGCAGATTATTGGTGCACCATTTTAGTTTGGTATCATAATACGGCCCAAAAAGTCTTTGATTGAGCGCGGTTTAACTTCAGCGAAACGTAATTTCTAATCTTTTTATCCCCAATTTAACATATTTCTCTTTTTGGTTATGGGTGTTCTATCTTGTAAGCATATCTATTTTCGATCATTGATAGCTTAAATTTGTGTTGTGCACTCTCCTTTGTGCATTGTTGTTGATTGATGTTTCGCGGATAATCCATTCCTTGAATTGTTGTTTTGGTCATTGTTATTGTTTACTAGACAACCTTTTTCAATTTTGCAGCCGGCATTGTTTCGAGTCGGTGTGGTTTGAATTATGTCTTGAAGAAGATAAGGGCCTGCTTGGATGATCAAAATCTTGAACAATTCAGAGCCTCATGCTTTGGGCACTTTCTTGATGTACCTCCAATACAGTTTTGAGGTAATTTAGCTTACCTCATGATGCTCCATATGTGTGTCGAGGACCGAGGTTCTGTTTGGTTCAAGATAAGGAATCAAACAGTGGAGTTTGGTCCAGAAGAGTTCTATCTTTGCACTGGACTCAGATTCGGTCCAGATAGAATATTGCCCCGTAAGTCTGACATTCATTCTCGCATATTTGGCGGGCGGAAGACCGTTTACGTGAAAGAAATTGAAGATGCCTTAACCAAAGCAAGTGAAAAGGATAAAGGGAGTGGTGATACCCTGAAACTAGCTTTACTATACTTTCTTTACCCTATTTTGTTTGCACAAGACCATGGTAGAAAGTATGGTGTGAAGCTTATTTATATGCACCTTGTAGATGATTTATCCCTTTTTAATTCATATCCATGGGGTCGTGTTTCTTACAATTTCTTGGTTGATAACATGTTTGTTTCATATAATAAGCTATGTGAACATCTGGATGGCAATGGCAAGGTAGCTTATGACCTGCATGGTTTCAGCCATGCTTTAATGTGTTGGGCTTATGAATCCTTTCCGTGTCTTGGTTCTTTATGTACTTCAATTGTTGAGGGTCACGAGTCTTTGGTCCCTCGCTTGCTGCGTCGTCAGAGCCAATCAAAGAAGAGATTTGATGAGCTGAAGATTTATTTTGTGCATGGTGAAGTAGCATTATTATTTGTAAGTTTGTAATGCTGTTTATATGATGTGTTGTTATTTAATGTACATAGTTGATTTTTAACATTTCATGAATATGGTTAATAAAATAGTGGAATGTCATTTTTGTAGGAAAAAATGATCCCTTCTGTAGTTGAAGAATCTGGGTTGGTAATGGAGCGACCATTTTTCCCGATTGTTGAATCTGAATTTTCCTGCTCAGCTGACGAAGTTCCCATCGTTTTCAAAGAGCAAAAGTTAGGTCCTGATGAAGGCTCTTTTTCCAGTGGTTGTGCTCGACCAACTGACATGCACGAGAGGGCCAATGTGAGCCATAATTTTCACTTAAATAAAGATTTCTTGTATATTATTCTTGTTGTTTGGGTTTATTATAAGTGGAAACAGCTAAGTTTATGAAATTTTGACAATGAGTATACATTTAATTAAAAAAATTTTGTGTGTTTGTGGAATACAGCTTGTATGTGAATATGTTGATTTCGTGAGGGAATCAATGTCGACTGCACAGTCTATTAAAGCTCGGTTGGCCTATTATTCCGAAAGATTGGGGCTTGGTGTGGCAAACGATATCCCAAGCTCGTGTATGAAATTGGATCAGTAACATGTGAAAGGGGATTTGGAGGAGGTGGTTAGTGATGAGACTATACCGGGTGAAGCAGCACTTGTCACTGAAACGGTGAAAACACCCGATGTACAAGACTCAGAGTTGGATGTTGATGAATTAGTTCCCTCCCCCATTTGTGAAGAAACCATTTTTCCCGATTTGACTACAACATCGGCTTCAAAGACTGAGGAGGTAATTGCTCTTCCAGGTGTGAATGAATGCTCCCCACATAAAGAGAATGTAAGGTGTGAAGAACAGACAGAAACCATATCAAAACCCGATGCAGAAGACCCAGTGACGGTTGTCGAGGATATTGATCCCTCTAGTATGAATTTTGTTCAACCCAATTCCCCTTCCACGTCTACAACAAGGGGTGTTGCTAAAAGGAAACGTGGGTGGGCTTCGAAAAGTGGTGCTGAATCGGAAGAACCTTGTACACCTGCTGAACCCGCGACCATGGATATAATCGACGTGGACACTGTTATCAGTTCTAGAGAGGATGTTCCTCAAGGAATAAGAGGGCGCCTTGTGCGTCGGAACCGCCGTGCAACTATGGCAACACGTACGCGTGCACACAGAAAGCCTGTGCGTGCTCCTAGATGGACGTGCAGAGGTTCGCTTGTAGCAGAGAGTGATAAAGCAGAGTTTCATATTTGGAAAGGCAATGCCAAGAACAACCTGAAGTACGTCCCAATCTGTTTTGTTGTATAATTAAATGAATTGTGTGAATTATTAAACTCCTATTAACAACACTTGATATCTATTTGTTCAGTTCCGGCCTTATTAAGCTGCCTCTGAAGTTATTCTCGGTGGTTGGTTTCGCGTTGTTTGATGGATTGCTAAATCTCCGCGAATGGTTGACGGACATTGTAAGTTCTCTACACCAAAAGTGACCCAATTTTATTTTATTTTATGTTATATATATATATATAATTTTTTTTTAAAAATTGTTGGTGTAACTTGTCCTCCAAACTTGGAGGTCCTTTCGGCTGAAATAAATCAACGTATGATCGCCGTTACAGAATCGTCATTTTCATTAATTTATTCGTGAATTAAACTATTAAAAAATATATTGGAAATTAATTCATTCATCAGTTTACGACGATATGTATGTGTTGAAAGACAAAAAAAATTATGATATTTATCTCTATTACCATCATTGCTTAGCTAACACTATGAGCACCCTTAAAATTTATAATTGTAAGGTTATGTCCTTTTTCCAGTAGTTAATAGTAGAATCAAATCAATCAATCACTTAAATTCACAAGCTTTGGTGCATTTTTTCAAAATTCCAACTTGCATTTTAATATTAGCATTATCATTCACGAATGATCAATTTTTTAATTAATTACATTTGTTTACAAATTTTTCCAAATTTAATTGCATTTGTTTACAAACACATTGACTGACATTTTTTACATGTTTCATTTGTGTAACTGATGGGTATTTATGTAGCATTGTGACATTCTGCTGAATGTGTTGTTATATAAAGCCTCGCTACATCCGGATAAATATGAAAAAGACTGGACCATCCTCGAGTACCCTGCATGGGTATTATCCTTGAGCCTAACATGTTTTTTTTAAATTACTCTGTAACTGGATTTTCTTCCGTCTAATTTTCTATATTTCCCTTCTAGGTGAGGTTGAAATGCCCTACCACGAATAAGGACGACACCACACTGCAAAAATATGTCCTGGGACAGATGCCGCGTGAACGAGGAATTGCGTGGAAAGATGTCGAGAAGGTTTACGGCATTGCACATGTGAACGGAGATCATTGGCTTGCCTATACCATTCATCTTGTGGAGCAGAAGTTTGTGTTATACGACTCTATGTGGTCGACGGATCGGGTTGAAGGGTTGATTAAGGAGTTCGAAAAGGCTGTCGCTTTAGTGGCAGATCTCGTCCAGTCACATAGTGTCCTGAAAGATGGTGGGGCTGATGGATTAAGTTATTCGACATGGAAAATTGAGGTACCTGAGGACTCTCCAAGACAGCCGAACACACACGATTGCGGTATAGTTGCTGTGAAGATTATCGAATGTCTTACATCTGGTACGCCATTCGATCAAGTAGATTTTGCTAATTCTCAGTCATTTCGTGATGATTACTGTCATGAACTTTACAATCTTAGACTCTGTGGCAATCATTAAGCCCCTCCCGGGTTGTTACTTATTTATGGGGGCTTAACATTTTGGACATAAAACTGCATTTTTAGCAATTTTTGAAAATATGTCCCTCTACTGTTATTTAAGTAGAGCCTGTACTGGGTTGAGAAATGGTGATTATGCTATAATGCACTATTTACTTCGTTGTTTGTTTAGAATACATTTTACACAACAACTTTTTAATGAATTCAGGGACATGACGAGACAACCCAATGTCGAATACATCGAAAGCGAGAGTTATTGTTTGTATGCTTTCTGTTTTGTGAATGTTGGCGTGTCTATTTATTTTTTACGAATATGGTAAGTCAATCCAAGTGTTACTTCTTTTGATAGAAAAAATCTGGATTAGTAAACATATATATAGTTTTCAAACACACACATTGAGGTCCTGTTTTTTCCTATTGTAGGATCCAACCCTAGATTTTTCTTTCCCCTCTATTTTGTTTAATTTAATTTCTCATATGATAAAATAATGAGATTGCACTTAATTAGTGATTATGTACACCAATTTGTCTTGGAATAAATGTTGTGGAAAACATAATTTTGAAGAATGTTTTCATCAACATCTCTTTTTAGGGAAAGTAAATGAAGATTGTTTACAAGAATGCGGACATTAAACAATGAATTTTTATTTTTTAGTCGTACTCCTACTACAACTCAACTTAATTAATTAATTAATAATATAGTCCTACATGTATTACTCAAAAGTGAAAGAGAAAAGATAACATAAAGTATACATAACTCGAGATTATTTTATTGTGCTGAAATTTTGTATTCTTGTGTAATTTTCTTTTTTTAACTTAGATTTATTATTTAATTTCATTATGAATTGTTTTTATGTGCCATGGTTATTATGAAAAGAGTCGAAAAATGAGTGATTAATAAATTAATTCTATAGCTTTAAAGCATAACATTACATTAGATGATAAATTTCAATGGAATCAAGCATGATTGGTGTCATTATGCTTCAAAAAATGGATTTTGATCTGGCATAATTGGTAAAATTGACAATCCTCATTATAATTTTCAATTATTAAAATAAAAATAATATTACAAACAAACACTTCATACAAGACGATAAAAATTAATTTAGAATTTGGTGTAAAAGATGTGATTTTTGGTGTAATTAAAATTATACATAACATAGAAATAATGTTTAAATTATAGATAGATTTGCTTATTCTAATATGTACTCTTTACACGTATTTGCTAATAATTTGTTGAAGTTAATAGTCAAAATTAATAATAGAATAAATTTATTTTTCCAAATATATTATTATTTATAATAAATTAATTATCTTAAATTAACAACATGTTATACGTGCAACAGACGTAATCTCTCTGCTAGTAGCCTGTAAAAGGATGAACTTTCACTGAATTATTGTTTTGCTCACCATAAAAAAAAATATGCGTTAAAATCCCCAAACTTTAAATATTTTCTGATTTTACCTCCGATGTCACTTTTCCCGAAATTGTAGTGTCACTTGGCAGTCGGAAATTTCTAGGTGTCATAATTGACGGACTAATAAATAATTTACCCAGTACGACATCGTTTTATGAACAATTGAAATATGCAAGGGAAATAAATGAGAGCAACCACCTGCAATTAGGGCATAAATGAAGGTTTTATTTTTTCAAAAAATTAAGGCTGACAGAGAAAGGGCCGAAGAGCAGCAAAATCATAGATTTATGACCGAGAGGTTGAACTGTGAAACGATGACTCTTTATCAAAATGAACATGAAGACAAGGTGTTCGACAAAATGCCACAATCAAAAAACAAAGGTCACTCTTTAGGAAAATGAACATGAACACAAGGTGTTCGACAAAAATGCCACAATCAGTGTGCGTGTGTTAGCCTAGTGGTACACTGGTTAATTAATGACCGTGCCAAAGGTCACGGGTTCAAGTCCACCGTGACGCGGCCTTTTAAATTTTCTTGTAATGTTTGTTCCAAAATGCCACAATCAGCAAAACAAAAGAGCAACGATAATATTAATGATACGGAGCTGCCACATAGACATAATTGTGCCACGTTTGCAAAACAAGAAAGTAGAGTTCCACCAGTAAGTTATAGGCTATTAACCCTAAAAATAAATCATTAGAAACATTGCATGCAACTCATACTCCTTTAGAACAACCAAGATGATAAATGTAGACAAGTAATATTTAGAGGAAATATCATTTTCATTTAACATAGAATTCCGATTTAAAAGGGTATCATCATGTTCACAGTTACACCGCTCGGATATCACTCCGATAAATATCAATAAATCAGAAAACAATCCCAAATACAAGCTAACTAAATAAAGTATTTCAGAAAACTTTGCACATGATAAATAAAAAGATACCTCAACACAGTATATAAGTGTAATATGGATGAGGGCAGAAAAAAGCATTTTTTAACAGTACAATACTTAGGGCTGAGAACAAGGCCTGACTCTCTCACCATCAACTTTCCAACCAGCACTATGAGGAGGATAAACACTCGGACTTCTAAGAATGTGCTCCATCATTTCAAAACCCACGCGTGGCGGCAATGAACAACTCTCGACTTGTTTTACTTTTTTTGTTTCAGGCATGCCTACAGAATAAGTTGGTTAAAAAATATCACCAAACACAATCTTCAATAATATGTACTAAATTGCATTATGTAATATGAGGTTAAATAAGTTTTAATACATACATACATGTACCTTTGTTTTGTTGCCCCTGCAAACCACGAAATTCTCGGGCAGCAATGAAACCTTTTTCTTTAACAATTTTAGGATCCCTAAACAAGCACCCATTTGCGTCATTGGATTTCAAGTCACCCAATGCATTACGTTTTTGCTTCATTTGTGGTAAACCGACAATATCAAAAAAATCGTGCCTCAGTGACTCCAGGCGTTCAATAATCATGGACCGACTAGCCTCATTATCCACGCAACCACAAGCCATCTCATATAGATGCCTCATCACAGTATTCAAAAACAACATGTAAGGCAACGTGGAACGGACCTCTACACCTAACTTCTCAACAAAACATCCCTCATTTGCTGTTTTAGTCCATCGCTTCAGTAATTGCGACTCTGGAATGGAAAAATGATTCATGAAGTAGTACACCTTCAATATATGGCGGCATAAAAGTCCCTCGGATTCCCACTTCATACATGTACACGAGGAGTAATACGTATTGGTATTAAAAATAACCTTCCTTACACGTCCCTTGGACCCCGTTGACGCAGAGAACTCCAACTTATCATCACCTAGGTCACGCATATCATGAGGAAGCACAACATCGAAGGTTCTAGTAGCTTCGGCCTCAAACTTCTTATACACCCTGCGAGTGTAACGTGAGGCTGCCTGAGAAAAAAGAGCATTGTTGCTGACAAGCTGTCCTGGCAACCATATACCTAGTGTGTCCTCCTCAATTTCCTTTCTGCGCCAATTTTTCTTCATTTCTTCATAATTCGTCACAAATTCATAGAGAGTCATACTACGTTTTTGCACACTCTTAACAACACGATTAGTACCTTCACTTCGAGAAGTGGCTAACAGACCTCCTGTGAAAATTTCTCGGGTAAAAACGGAAGCCCAACGACGCCGAAGATTGTACATATTGGTAAACCAAGAATTACTCTTTGGATTGGTGTAACTCATAAGCTCCTTCCAAACATCATCAAACTCACCTTCCGTCTCCACCTCGTTCATACATCTGTGCCATAGTTTTTTGAATGAGGGTTTCCCATTCAGGGAACCAAATTTTTTCGCTGCATTTCGATTTATGTGCCATTGACATAAGCGGTGTTTTGTGCTTGGAAAGGTCGTCTCAATTGCTTTCATCATAGCCATACATTGATCAGTGAAGACTACCTTAGGCTCAACACCATTCATTGACTTCAAAAACTCTTTAAACAGCCACTCAAATGAACTAGTGGTCTCATCAGACAGGAACCCCATTCCAAACATAATGGTGAAGGTGTGGTGGTTAGCACCTACAATGGGCGCACAGATCAAATTGTATAGGTTGGTCCGATAAGTAGTGTCAAGTGATAAAACATCGCCAAAGGCTCGATAGTCTTCTGCAGATCTCATATCACGAAAAAATAAGTTCACTAGCCGACCCTCGTCATCAGTTTCACAATTCCAATAGTAAAAGGGTTCTTCGTTGGCTTTATCACGGAAATATTGCATTACCATTCTCGAATCAGCATTATCGAGGACCGACTGTTTCCTCTTGCGGCCAAAGTGATCATAGGCATCCTGACGGGTAAATCCAACATTTTCAGGGCCACCACACTCTTTTTGCATAAACCCAAAAGCACCACTGACGCCAATTCCAGATGAAGTCAAAGCTTCGAGAACTAGAGTATTGGCAGTGGATAAATTACGAGAAGACCGCAACATATAAGTCAGTGCAGATGGAAGTAGACTGTGGTTGTGTTCAATTACAAAGATGCTCACACGCCACGGTGCCCCCATCAAGCGTGACACCCTAATTTTTGCTTTGCAACCACTCCTCGTCAATAATTTCTTGTACATTGGAACACGATCCTTCGATTTTTTGGTATCGGGAAGTCCGGCGCAACAACAGACATATTCTTTCCACTTTATAGTATCACTTCTGCCCATGTATCTCTGCTCTCCCTTTCTAATGCCGAAACCTTTAACACGCCCGTACTCGCAGTATAGTAGATAAGCTTGGTCCAAATCACACACATTTTCTCCCACAGCTAAACGTTTCTCAAGATCCTCGCATATTTTATTATCCACAATATTAGCAGCATCAGTGTCGGACGGAACTGTGTTAGTCCCAAAGGGGATAACATTAACAATATCCCGGGTCGACATTTCATTCGGGATTTCAACAAGGGCTCCTTCATCACCCATTTCTCCAACTCCAATAACTGCACCGTTGTCATGGTCCTCACCTAGCATTCCTTCTTCATCACCTTCTTCGGCAGAACCACTGCCGGTTCTTCCATCAATCTCATCATCAGTAATATAGTTGCCAAGTTCGTTGTCACTTCCATCATCCCAGCAATTCAATGACTCCACACCCATATCAGAATTCAGGTCCAAATCCATGTTAAAAATTATTGTGGATTGTAAAGATACTTCAATTAATAACCTAATCATATCATCACAGACAAGAAATTTCATCATTTCAAACAGATATTTTACCGGATATAGCTACTATGTTTCGATTATTGCATCAATAATCCTGAACAAATTTAGGGATACAACCAAGATTTTTCTTATTTATAATACCTTATAATTACTTAAAATATTATTCACTCGGGAGGGCAACCTCGACGCAAAAGATGAAAATTAGGGATTGCAAATTATTGCAAAAAAATTTACATGCACACATTTCTTCAAAACAGAGTACACACTAAACTGATACTAGAAAATGCATTGTACTAAAACAGATTATTTTGGGTCAAAATTACAGAAATTTGTAAGGTAAGCAAAACAAATTATAGCGTAAGAACTAAATATCACCTGGGAAAATATATCTTCTTAAGCCTGAAACAAATGTTCGCCTACCACTACAGCGAAATCATAGGCTCAGAGGAAATAAAAACACCAAAACCATTGGAGGAAGAAGAAAATAACTAGCTTCATACCAGGAAAATTATACCAGAAGCATACACCATTTGAGATGGTTTTTTGTCGACATAAATAAGAAAATGAACATCTGCAACTTTACTATTGCGGCCGAAAAGAAGAATGCGCCGAACACACCAGCTTCAAAATCTTCCTGCTATGGAGAAGATGGTAGCTCGTTCAGGAAGAAAATAGTAGTTGGTCCCACTCTTTGACTTATGTGCCACATAATAAAGGCTAACTAAACCAGGGTTGCCTTTTTTTTGTATTTAAAAAACCATCTTTTTGCAGGAAAAAAAATAAATGGAAAAGGAATGAATATCCACGTGTACGGTGATGAATGTATGTATGCAGTGCAAGTGGTGGTAGCATCCTATCTCCCAACCCAAATTGATGTAAACACGAATTGATGGATAAAATTATATGCATACATACACAAACATGAAAAAATGGGAAAAAATATACTCCCTCCGTTTTCGTCTCAGTTGGTATGGTTCAACTAATATTTTATACTTCACGATAAATTAACAATATACCATACTTTTGGGGGATGGAGAGAGTAATATTTATATGAAATATTTACAAGAGTCGCATCACAATTTTATTTGTTTAATATCTTTATTTCTTTAGTTGCATTTTCTTTAGTTTATTTACATATATTATATAAAGTAAAATATATTGTCACTATATATAGTAATTAATATAATTGACAAGAAAGACTTATCAATTTGTAATTACACAAAATAAAATTTTAATACCTAACTATCGTTACTACTTACTAAGGAGTACTTAATTATAGAAATTAATTCACAATTCAATATACTTAAAAAGGAAAAGACATTGTGTATACATATATTATTATTATTATTATTATTATTATTATTATTATTATTATTATTTAGATGTATATATACATATATTATTATTTCAATGAAATATTTCTCAAAAAAAAAACTTAGGAGGTCATTACCCCAAATTTTGAAGGATTACTTGAGATATGGAAGGAAATATTATAAATGTTACATTGAAAAAATTGCAATCGAATGTAACATTGCGTGTGCATTTGTAATCAAATTGTATGTGCAAAACGACTATTATTGTGGTTGAACTTTTTTTTTTTCCTTTTTTTTTACGGGCAGTTGATAAAAAATTATATTGAATATGTATCAATGTCACGTACAATACCTATTCAGCCTAAATTTAACCCGATAAAAAGGGAGTAGCGACTATAATTGCTGTTAGTAAATAGTTTTATTTTTTAATTTAGTTGAGTATGTACGTAGTGTTGTTTTTTCTTTTGAGAGAATTACAAGGTATATATGTATAATCAAATCAAGCACTATACACCACACAAAGGTGAGACAACTACACCACCAAACAAGGTGAGAAATAATACACCGCACACAAGCAAGATTGAACTCAATATCTCTCACTAAAGAAAGTACCTAGTGTTGTTATACATCGATAATACTAATATCAATAAATAATTCCGTATGTGCGTGATTTAGGCAGCCTATTATGTTGGTTGGCCATGACATTATTGCGTAGGCCAAAAAATATCATTCTTATATAATATTTCTCGGTTCCAGACTATTACTCTTTATGTATTTGTTATTATAATTTTTGGTATTGATATTTAGTTATATACCATTTCCATCGTCTTAATCTAACCAGATGGTTCATTATACATATACTGGGATTAAGTTCATATAAAAACACATTAAAAAAAGAACGTATGAACATAATTTTTTTATAATACAATCATGTTTATTTATGTAAACAATTATGTTCACCTATAATCATTTTTTTTTATGTATTACAATATTTGTTTTTTCTGACAATTATAGATCATACAAAAATAATGACCATTTTATATCAATAACTCAAAAATAGTCTTAATTAATTACCTAATAGTTGCATACAGGTTACAAAATTATAAAGACCAAGGAATGAAGAAAAGCAGAATAATCCAAACAGAAATGGTCTATGATCGTGGGCTATATCGAGTCAAAACATTAATCTAGAAGTCTGCGAACTTTCTTTTATCCCACTGCATTTTTAATATTTTTAAATTGAGGAAAAACTTTGGCTTTGGAATCTCAGTATTGAGGTTTGACCAGGCTCAATCAGTCAATCCCCATCTCTCCATATTTTATAGCTGCCACTGCCACGACGGTCGATTTATAATTTACTATTCATAATTAAACAAATTAAACTATCTATGATAACACTTGTAAATCGGTAAATGTACAAATTGTTGATTTAATCACATAAGTTTATAAATGTGTGTCGAGACTCAAATTAGTTTATTTTTTCATATTTTCGACTTTGGGACTTTGGAAAAAAGCAAACCCGGGAATTGAGCAACCTCGCTCTTTATTTATCGAACTTTTTATGTATTATTTAATACCATCAAAACTGTTACCAGAGCTTATTATATATTAAAAGAGTTTTTTTATATTATCTACATGAATTTAATACATTAATTTCATTGACTATAAATATACTATATAGCTAATTCTACTGCACTGATAATGATCGATAAATCATCATATAGAAAATAATGATTGATATTTTACTATATACAGTGGCGGAGCCAGAAATTTTTGTTAGGGGGTCCAATTAACTAATATTCCTTTCATCCCTAAATAAGCGTTCCGGGTAGCCATTTTTTTTACCTTTTTACTTAAGATAAAATTTCTATTTTTTTCAATTTCTATATAATATTTAGGGATAAAAAATTTAATATATCCACTATTATAGTTTACACATTTTTCCAGCTTGGAAACTTATTAGAACACAGAAAAAGTTTTTTCTTAAAAAATTCATATAGAAAAAAAATCTGACAAATAAGGGGGAAAATTAAACAATGAACAAATTCTAATTTCAATAGCAATATGCCTTAATTTTCATATTACAAGATTATATATATATATATATATATATATCTATATCTTGCAAAAATAAAATAGTTTGATTCATTGATGAATAACTAACGATTTTTCGTAATAGCTGTAAAAATTAAAATAATTCAACATAAGAAATAAATTATAAATGTCAATATGAAAAATATTACTTATACATAGCTTAAATATTGATTCACACTACAAATCTACAATAAATTCTAAATTTAACTTCGTCCCTAGTATGAAAATAAATATACTAATCCAAAAAAATTGACAACAATAAAGAAATAAAAAATTGAGAATACGAAAGAAAAAGAAAATAGAAGCATAAATTAGTGGAGAGATAGGTAGAACTTGAAAATTGGACTTAAACTCTCTATGTTTTGTGTATAGAAATAAACCAATTGCAATTTTTTCTTAACAACATTATTTTTAAATTATAATAAAATGTAAAATCATGCATACTGATTTTTAGAGAAATCCCAGGGGGTCAGTGACCCCCCTACCCCCCGCGCCCATGACTATATATCTGTACTAAATCTAACCCTAATAGTTAACTTAATAGATATAACAACGTTGATAAAAATGATTTCATTAGCTGAAAATAGGTATATATATTGATTTATAATAAGTTAAAATTAAACCTTTTCGAGGATTTAAATATTTACATAAATTTTTTATTAATTATATTGATAAAGTTAACTAACAGAGCTTCATTAGACTTAAATGAACTGACCCATCTATTGTAGTACCGTTAATTACATTTTTTTACGTAAGAAAAATCTATTTAATCACTCATGAGGGATGCAATCCATCAAGAAAGTACAAAATTTAGGACTATTGTAATTATATTATTATGCACTTCAGTTGAAAAAACAAATATGTAAAATTAGTTCGAGACAATCTTTGTATGTTTGTGTTTTGAAGTAATGTTTCCTTTTTCCCTTTAAATTTAACTAAGCAAAAATACCAAAATCACATTTGTCTAATTTACATTCTTTTGGAATTTTGTTTTCTACTTGTAGTCAATCTCATATCACCAATATTTAATACTTCTACATAAATAATACAGTAAGACGTACTATTTAATTACTATTCTTTATTTATAACTAAAATAAAAGTAAACCCCCACATTCTCATTTCGGAAATCGGAACCTATGTATTTGAAAGTTTTAATTTATTAAAAAATAGTTTTATTCACCCGCAATCGAGAAACACAACCGAACAAGGCTTAATTAATTGTCTCGTGTCCAATTTCGGAAAATAACCGTTGTTAATTCTTCCATTAAAAGTACAGGCCCATGAATTGAAATTTCATTTTTAATTCCGGCCACTTTTTGTTGTACTAACTTGAAATGTAGTTGCAATTAATTACTTAATTAAGAAAAATGAATTTTGTTGCAATCGCGGACACATAAAATATTATTCAACAGCTGTACAAATTAATGAAAATTTAGTTTTATATTCGTGTGTACATATTCAGTTTATTATGTAGTTTTTGAATATTTAGTGCGTATAATATTTCTCCATTTCATTTCCATGCTCCTTCAAACAATCCGTACCGCGTAAGGTGTCCGCTTTCCTTTTTTCTTTCAACACTCGCTCAACTTTCCCAAATTTCAAAGTGACGCGCACTATTGCTACATACAAAACGAAGAGAGAGAGAGAGAGAGAAGGAGAGGAGAGAGAGAGAGAGAGGAGGAGAGAACCCCGAACAACGACAGGTTAAACCGTTGTGCACGTGCTGACATTCCCGCAGTTAACCACCGCCGGAGAAAAGGTAACCACCCGACGAAGGGCTAATCGGAAATTCAACAACAGCGGATGGCCCCTCCCCGCAAAGCCAGACGGTTTCCTACTTCCGGCCGGTCGTCGGTCATCGACTCCTTGCGCGGCTTCACGCTCTCCGGCGTGCGTGTCAACAAGGAGGACCTACAGAAGAAAATCACCTTCCCGGAGTATCTCCGGCGCGCCATGAGGGAGGCGATCCGGGCGAAGGACGCCGAGGCCGGCGCCGTGGTCCAACTCTACGAGGCGGCGCGCAGCGAAGACGCGCCGCCGGCTGAGCCTGCTGAGTGGCCGATTGTAGTGTTCATCAATTCGAAGAGTGGCGGGCGGCACGGACCCAAACTCATGGCCCGGCTCCAGGAACTCATGGGCGAAGAACAGGTATTTTTTTACGGCAGTTTCTTACGTGCACGAGCGCGTGCGAATACGTGTGCCATAATATCTGGAGTAGATACGCTCAATTTAATGCGTCAGTATTCACTACATTTGTGTGTGGTGTTGCACTGTAATTATTAATTGCAGTGTGTTCGAGATGTTTCTCTCTTTTTTGTCCATATAGATTTTTTAGTTTTGTGATTATCATCTCTGTGTGATCATGCCTTTTTCGTTTTAGTTTAAGGTTTTGTGTGAAATTTGTTTTGATTTGGGTTAATTGCACTTCCGCATGAAACTTTTAGCACTTTTCTCCCTTACAAAATTAATGTAGTACTTTGTAAATTTTAACTGAAATCTTGCAGATTTGTTGATTTCCTATTTTAAGAACTTATGCCTGGTCATCTTTTCAATCTTCTATTTTCTATTTTATTAATGTCTAATATTATTGTCGGTTCTTCAAATAAAAAATAAAAAGAGAAGAACTTTACCATGAAAATTTATACAATAATACACTTTCGTATTAAGATAAATTTGTTGGAGCAAGTGAATTGTCTAAATCACGTAAGGTTTTCAGAAAATCTGGGAATAACTAATGAAGCCATTAATATTAATATTATATTAACATTATTCATAACTAATAAAAGTTGGACAGATTTTTTACCTGTTCTTTTTTTTATTACTCTGAGATTTAATCTGAAATTCAAATTGAGTTTTTTTTTTCAGAAATAGGAAAAGCTTAAAAAATTTCCATATACAAAATTAATCTTTTGATTTTCTGGCATGATTTTAGGTTTTTGATAGTGACATCTTAAAATTGGTTCTAAGTTTTTCGTATTTTAGAATTTTAGGAAGAGAAGTGTCAACACAATTATTTTTACTGCTTGTGAGATTTCCTGCAAAGGTTTGTCGAAGGACTTAAAAGGAAATGTTGTCATTATTCTAGTCATGTTTTTAGTTAGTTCATTTTTTTTGCTATGCTTTAGATCATTCTCTTTCAATGTTATCAAATTCATTTACCATCAAATTGTAAAACTAGTATTTTCTAGATAGCAGTCAATGTAAGGTTTTGTAGGAGGAACAAAAGAAGTATTGATCTCTAAGTTTGTATGTTCGATCTTAATTTTACTAATTATTGTGGTCGTGGCCCGTGGGTGGTGGAATTGATAGCTGCAGTGAAACTGAACTCTCTCTTGCCTCTCAACCTCTATTTTCTCAGAAAATGCTTCCTTTAACTGTCGATATACTTGTTTATATCCGTTGCATTACTTTGATGTTGGCTCTCAACAATTAGTTAGGTATTTAGGTTAAAGCTGTTATTGCTTTTGAATATTAACCTATGCTGCATTGCATGAAATTCATGTAATGTTACTTTGATGGTTGCTTTCTAGAGGGCTTGAAGGCATAAATTTAAGAACCATAATCACAGCATCTCATCCGCAATCCATTATACTGTTGATGTGTTAACTTGACTGCAAATACATTTGAATGACATGTCTTGAACAAAAATTCAATTAACAGAAAATTTGAACTGTTATTGTATCAACATTGTAATTTGTTATAGTGTCATATGGTGCCCTAGTAAAACGTGGAATGGTTAATTTCTTACCTGAGGCACTGCAAAGCTTTTGGTTTAGTACAGCTGGTGTTTATATATGCAACTAATTCTAGTTCTCAATGCTCTTGGTCCTGTTAAATGCTGCCAGGTTTTTGACCTTTCAGTGGTGAAGCCTCATGAATTTGTTCAGTATGGACTGTCTTGCCTGGAGAGTTTTGCTAATCTTGGAGATGACTGTGCAAAAGTAACTCGTGAGAAACTTAAGATTGTGGTATGTATCTTTTGCCAACTTTCCATGCTAGATTACTGCTCATCCTTCGTCAAATATCATTGTTATGGATGTGGTTATGGTTATGGTTAACTTAGGCATGATACAGGTGGCAGGAGGTGATGGCACTGTTGGCTGGGTTCTGGGGTGCCTTGGGGAGCTCAACAAACAGGGCAGGCTCCCTATTCCACCAACTGGAGTTATTCCACTCGGTACTGGAAATGACTTGTCAAGGAGTTTTGGTTGGGTATGCTTTCACATGCATCCATGTTCATATTTCCGTTCTGCAAAGCTAGTATCCTATAAATCTTTGTAAACCTTTAAAATTTCATTTTGCAGGGTGGCTCATTTCCTTTTAATTGGAAATCATCTGTTAAAAGAACCCTTGAAAAGGTTGCCCATGGTCCTACTACTCGTCTTGACAGGTGATCTCTTAGTTTGTTAACTTCGATGATCTTTATCTTGTTGGTAGCATTGATTTTGGGAATTGCATGATCCAGAAAACTGGGATGTAAAATTAAAGCATTGACACATCGTAGTTGGTGGAAATGTGATGAAGCAATAAAATGCTATTCACTTGTCAATCTTGGCACATAATAAGGATTACCTGTACACTTTGTGGTGTATCTGAAGATGATGAGTTCTGATGTCTCGTAAAGAAAAAGGTTTTTTAACATCTCAGCAACCTCTTTAATGTGCCAAATCTAGCAGATGTAACATTTTTTCGCAGAAAAATAAGATTGATTAGAAAGACAATTAATCAATGTATGGCACTATCAGGACCTGTTTATTTGTTATAGTTCCCTTCTGTAGCTAGCTATCTTAATGTTCTTTTCTTCTTTAGAAGTGCACTACCTTGATAATTTCGTGAAATGCACCTTAATGTGCAGTTGGCAGGTCTTAATATCAATGCCAGCTGGGGAAGAGTTGGAGCTACCTTATTCTTTGAAAGCAACAGAAGAAACACCTCTTGATCAGGTTTGTGGTTGACTTGGAATCATTTTTTTCTTTCAGGAGTATCTATTCATTTTTACTCAATCAGTGCAGCTTATAGTTTTCGACTCATTCCTTTTTTTTTCTTTGGATTTTTCATTGTTTAATTGCTTGCTCATTTCATAAGTGTGACTGCTAATTGCCAACAAGTTCCTGAAATTAGGTAAACTATTTGTGTACCTGATTTAGATGATGTTCTTAAGCTAAGATATCTTCTGCCGATCTAAGTATCCTTTCATGTTATTTTCTATGCCTCATTCTTAAGGAATTTTCACTGCTAGACTTGTCACGTGTAATCATGCATCTAAATTCCTTGTTGATTATGCAGGAACTAGAAGTTGAAGGGGAGCTTCCAGAGAAGGTTTCCTGCTACCAAGGAGTATTTTATAATTATTTCAGCATAGGTTTGTATTTGAATGCTATATTCTTTCTCTTTAATATGTTTATTGCTTTGTTTTTAACAAAGTACTATGTTGTGTTGATGAAGGTATGGATGCCCAAGTTGCTTATGGTTTCCACCATTTACGCAATGAAAAACCTTACCTTGCTCAGGGTCCCATCTCAAATAAGGTAATTCTTCCAATCCCTAAACTGATTTTTGAACCACAGGTTGCGTGAAATTCTGATATTATGATCCGCAGGTTGCATGAAACTTAAATCTTACTGTAGATTGCATGAAACTTAAACCTTGCCGCATTAAGATCCTTTATCTTCAATAGGATGCTTTTGTTTCCGACGTAATCCCTTTTATATATTCCTTATATATTCCCTGTCAAAAGTAATATAATTTAATAGCTATGATGCATATGAGTCGAGAATGCAGAGAGTACATATCATTTTATGCTGCTCACTGCAATTTCCCATGAATTTTGTGCAAAGATAATTTCTCACTCGCATATTTCAAATTGTGCTTCTTGAATGCAGATGATATACTCTGGATACAGTTGCCAGCAAGGGTGGTTCTGCACACCTTGCAGCAGTTATCCAGGTTTAAGGTTGGTTTTGTCTCACGTTCCTATTCCCACTGACCATTTAATATTCCTATTCAGAATCCCTTTATGAATCTTTTCCAGATTTGCCATAGTAATACGGTATCACCCATGCCCACCAGTTAATCAGTCCTTGCACAAAGTGCCCTCTTTTTGAATCATTGAGATCTCATCTGAGCTCTTGTTCTCATTGCATAAAAAACTTAGTATGTTTACAAGTTATCTTCTGGCTTTTCTTTTTCAAATGACCTTAATGTATTTTTGTCCAGTCCTTATATAAGTAGTTATGTCTTTTCATTACAAGTTAACCTGAAATCCACCTTGGGAGTGGTTGTATCTCTCCATTTACCCGACAATTGTTTCTCATTTAGATCCAGTTCTGGTTTCCCCTAGACCCTATTATTTCTATAGCTAGCTGGTACATTTGATTTTCTTTTCTTTATATAGAAACTGCTAGATTCATGTCAGCTGCCGTTCATAATTATTTGCCCTTCTGTCTGTTATTGATGGAAATAAGTCAAATTTAACCTCATGAGTTGAGGGTTACATTTGAACTGTTGATTCGGTCTTTGAAAATTGTATATATTATTGAGTGCGTTATGCTGATGGACTTGGCATGTTACTTCTGCTTATTCTATATGCTTTTCACATTGTCATGCAGGTCTTTAAAGAACATCTTGAGGATATACATTAAGAAGGTGAATCTTTTAAAGTGGGAGCCAATCCCAGTCCCATCAAGGTTGTTCTTTTATCATTGTAACTTCCCCCGAATTAAGCCATTTTCTAATTCTAATTAATTTTCTCTAGATATGATTTTGATAGATTATGCTTTGTCTAACCCAAATCTTATGGATCTTCCAGTGTGAGATCTATTGTTGTTCTTAATCTTCCTAGTTATGGAAGTGGAAGAAATCCCTGGGGCAAACTGAAGCCAGATTATCTAGAGAAGGTAATTTTATTGTGCACATTGTACAACTTGAGCTTCCTATCAAGATACCGATATTTTATCATTTTTGGCTTTTGTTCAAGAAAAGTACATATTGCTACATGCTTGTGGGCAGGATTAGTTTTATTAGATTGTATATCTGGACGACTTAATGGCACAGCGGTTACTTTCACGTCAATTTCTCTACAAATTTGTTTTTTCTGCAATAGAGGGCAGGCTTGGGTGTTTTATTTCCTTCAAATCCTGACTACTTCAGGATCAACGCAATCTGAATATCTGATCCCTCTCCTTTCTTATTGTGATGTTAAATTATTTTTTTTTGCCCTATAGCCTGGTTACAACGGTGCTGTGTTTTCTTTTCTTTTTTTTTTTCTTCTTTTTTTTTCTTTTTCTTTTTTCTTCTTTTTGTGGAGCTCTTTTAGATGCATATTCCCCTCTTATTCAATGTTAAAGCATATTCCTTTGAACTTTTCACTTTGAAAGGTAAAATATAAAATAACCATGAAAATATGAAGTATAAATGCACACACTGGATAGAGATTACAATAAGTTGCAACACATGATTGGAAAAAAAGAACTGGTTTTATCTTGTTCTTTCATGAGATTAAGGTCTAGTTGGTTTTATTATATAATCATACATATTCTGATGCCAAGTTGATCTCTATTGAAGACACAGGAACTCTATTTTATCTCATTTCTGAATATCTTTTCTCCTAAACAATTATTTTTTCTGTAAATTTTATTTCATCACTTGAGGAAGATTTTACGCTTATAAGCTGATGAACTTTATTTTCTCCGTTTCTCTCCTTTCTGTTTTTTTCGCAGAGGGGGTTTGTTCAGGCTCACCCTGATGATGGTTATCTGGAAATCTTTGGTCTTAAACAAGGATGGCATGCTTCGATGGTTATGGCTGAAGTAATATCTGCCAAACACATAGCCCAGGTATATACCGGTTTTCCAGCTAACTCATTTGGTTAAACACAAATAACTAAGTTATCTTGCGTGTTGGGTCAGTGAAAATAGAGCTCTTTTATTACCAGTTATGATGATTACAATACCTGAATTTGTGAGGACTGTCTTAAGATGTTGGACTTACTAAACATTTCCTAATGTGGTCTTAAGGAAGCAGGCCATTGTGGTGCAAATGAGACGTGTCTGTGATCTTTGGGTGTTCATTTATGTGTTGTAGAAATCTTGATAATTCAGTCAAGTTTAAAATCTGGGTAAATGATGCTTTATGGTTTTGATAATTCAATTAATGAAACCACACTGGTCCAGGCTTCAGCTATCCGGTTCGAGCTGAGAGGAGGAGAATGGAAGAAGTCGTACCTGCAAATGGATGGCGAACCATGGAAACAACCAATGAACAAGGAGTTCTCGACCTTCGTGGAAATCAACAGAGTAGCGCATCAGTCGCTCATGGTCAGGGCAGAATAGGTTCGTAATGTATGTAGAGCATCTTCCTCAACAAAACTACTTACTAGTTACTACAGCATCAAGTCGCTGTATATATATATTTCTCTATATTAGCTTTGCATATAATATATACATTTAAGTCGAAATTCCAAAGTGATACTAGATTATGTAAAAGTCAATCGACAAGGATTGTGTTCTCCTAACTTGTTATGAATGAATTTTAATGTGATGGGTGCTAGTTGCTGGCATCTTCAAAATCTTCGAGGGGGCTACATTTCCGACTTTCTAGTTCAATATTTCAAGAAGACTATTTTCCTACGTTTCGATTTGGTGTTGGGGCTTTTGCACGATAATTCACTCCTAGATTATATGCATATATTACATGCAAATAAAATCATTGTCATCGATTGAATTCACAAATACAAATTGGGAAATATATCATACATGGCGCCACCCCCCTGCGGCTGCCGACTAGGAGTTCCTCAACTCCTCATTTTCGATTATTTCTCCTGCATTTTGAGCAGTACAAGTCTCGTTTGCCGGAGCTGTTTCTGAAATTTCTGCAGCTTCATCTCCTAGAACTCGTGCATCACCACCTTCTCCGGGAGAGGCACCGCCATCGTCGTGGTTGTGGTCAAATTGACGACTCTCGTTGTCATAGCTTCCACCCCCTCCAACAAAAGTCGAGCTTACTCTTGGAGTTGTAAAAGTGAGGCAGCTTTGCAGAAAAGGTTGCGTGGTATGAGTGAGTTGTTGTCCAATCGATGTCTTGGAGCAGAAGAGAGCAAATAGAAGAAATGTAGCGGTGAGAAGGAATTCTTGGAGAGTAAGGCTGGAGGTCCCTTGCGAGATTACCGAAGATAAGGGATCCTGTGAGGAATACCCTGGCCCCAAGTTTTTTCTTTCAATATACCGAACTAAGGGTCCCTCCATCATAACATGTACGTATAAAGTTCACCAAAGTATATAACATTCTAGTATATGCTGCGTTGATTTGAAGAAAAGAGAGATGTGAATACTTACAAATCCAAACCATCAGTGTTGTAAGTAGGTCCAACAATTTTGTATTGAGACTCATATCGATTCATTAAAAGCTTCAAATATGGCATCTTCCTCTGGACATAGCGTCGTGGAATCCTTGGATAGATGAGTAGCCCCTCAGACTTAATTTTTTCATGAAGGAACCCTCCTGGTAGCCCACATAGTAACCTTGAGAAAATGAGTTGATCAAGTTGGCTGTGAAGCTTTGCATCAGTATGAACGCCAGCACGAAAACGGACCAATTGTTTGAGACCACATGCCCTGTCAGCTAACTGAAAACATAACACTAGTATGGCATGTTAGAAACTGTACATTTTCCAGAATGCAAAGAAGTATCCCAATCAACATGGAGGATACAATAATTGCCAGCCAGAGATCCCATCTCAAGGGCCTAATAAAAATCCACATATCAAATGCTTTCTTATTTTTGACTACTAGAAATATGGCAGCGAGAAATCAGCATGCTCTGCTCGTGGTGCCCAAATTGTGATATCCGCCACGACTATGTCAAAGTCCTGTTGCCACAATCAAACAAACTGAATGAGAGGCATGAAAAATAACTAACTGGAGCCGGAGGGATATACTAGTAGGAATGTCGAAACCCAAATCTCCTCCTGTGCTATCATTGATGCAATGAAATGTATAGTTGACTGGGAAAGACAGTTTCTTCACTGAAAAACCAGTAGCATGCGTTTTATTCGTTGCAGGATCGATCACCACATTAACAAACTCTATGAATCCAGAGGCTTCCTGTTGGAGGGATGCTCCACCCCGTTGGTTGTATGACGGAGTCTCCCGGCCAGAAAATCTTTCTCATTTCATTATCTGATTTTGAATGTATTCCTTCTTCACCTGCTCTCATTTCTCTTGTTATCCCTCTCTCTCGACTCCAAAATCCCACCCTTCTCTCTCCATTTCCAATTATATTGAATATCTCATACGCCCCACCCTTCAATTTTCCATCAACCAGTTCAAAATCTCCGGCTAAGCCTCCGAATTTTGTTTTGGACAGCTCACTCACCAACTTTGGACCAAAACAAGAAGAATCTACAGGCTTTGTATTTTCGACTGCAAAGGCTAATGCAATAACTGTATCATACGCCCATAAACCATAAATGTTATGATCCATAGCTGCACCTGTAGCCATATTTCTTTTCCACCTTTTACAATTTTAGAGGCCATCACATAAGGTCTAATTCCCACAACTCCATCCATTGATTCACGCGTCTCAGAGATGATAGAATTCAAGAATATGGATATGCTATCAGTTACAATCCATGCAGACCCTTGGCTCATCATTCCTGCATCATTTGCAAGAACCTAGCACATGGTTCACGTGCACTAGAAACACTCTGGTTTACTTCGCGTTGATTATGCTGAGTTGGTGCTTAATATGACTATCCTTAGCTGATAGAGGAATGGAAACCATATATGTCAGTCTAATGCTAGAATCTTGGAATGCCTTAATCGTATGAGACAGAAACTGATTGCCAAATTGAGTGTCTTGAGACCATCCAAATCTCCCACAAATGGCTGCAAGAGCCTCTGCTTCAACTGCATCATCCAAACTTGTCCTAAAAACATACCTGTTCTGTGTATAGGAATAGGACAAAGCCGAGCTTCTTGCAGTAAACGAAACAATCGGCACCAAAGCAGCTTCCCCAACTGCCGCAACAAATGTTTCTTGCATCAATTCTTGACTCCCTAAAATCGCCAATACTTGTTCATGGTTGACTAACTCAACAACTGCATGATGTAATTATCAAGCTACTTTTGTTATATAGTCCCAAAAATATCACTGAATTCTTTATGATTAGTTAAGAAGCTTTAGACTATTTTTTACCACAAGTAAGTGAAAGAAATCTCAACAAATTAACCAAGTCCATACCTGCCAAATTAAGATCAAGCGTGTTTTTAGCATACTTGTTGATCAGTTGCAATCTTGTTTCATAATTTGAATGCGAAGAGTAGAAATCTGAAATTGCCATATCCATGCACAAGTTTACCATAGCGCCAAAAGACTAATTCATGTCCATAACTACACGGACAGGGACTGGTGTCAACATTTGTTTTTGAGTTCATGTGACCATAAATATTGTTGAAATAAAATATGTAAAGAAGAAGAAGAATGTGAAAAGGAGAGAAATATGAGAAATTGATGTTGTAAAGCATGGTCATTTTTTGCAGGAGTCACCAAAATAATATTGTTGCATCCATATATATGGGGTAGGGTAGCATAACAGCAACAATGTATGTCCCTTCAAGCATCCGAGAATCAAGTGAATTTCATCGAAAAGTCTTAAAGAAATACGATGAGATAATCATGGATAAAAAGAAATACATATTACATAAGGTGTAGACATTCTGAATGCTACTGCTAACACAAATCGAAATTAATTAATTAATTAAGTCAACTCTGAGAGAGTGACTACTGATTTCTATAATCAATCACTTGTGCAAATACTAATTAGAGGATGCAAAATTGAACTTGAATAAACTATTAGCGATGATTTTATATTCATAATTACAAGAAGAATACACTTCAGACAATTAGTAGTTACAAATATATTTAATTACTTGTTTCTCTTATGCTACATCTATCTAAAATCCAAATTTTGGAACACAACTATATATAGCTTTATACAATTTCTATGAATTATTATTCTCACCATCATGGTCAGCTCTTGGTCCATAATTTTGAGCAACAAGAGTTTCACCACTTAGGCCTATTTCATGCATTTCTACCAGACCATCTTCAGGTAAAGGAGGAGGACTAATCACATTATTTTGCACTGGTTCATGGAAATCCTCCCCGCCTTCCGATGATTCTCCAGCAACACTACTATCCTCCACAGGACAAAGTCTTGAAGTCATAAAATTGATGCAACTATGCACAAACTGACTGGTTTTGACGGTCAGTTTTCGACCAATTGGTGTTTCTGAGCAGAAAAGAGCTAATACTGTTACTGAACCTATAACCAAGAAGAGCCCTGCAAACTCATGGAAAGAAAGACTGGATGTCCCTTGTGAGATCGTCGAGGAAAGCGGATCCTGGGAAGAGTATCCAGGTCCGAAATTTGTTTGTTCTATCTCTGTCATGTTCGAGCCCTGAGTAACATCCAAGATCGCCTTTGAGAAATGCGCAGCTAAAGGAGAGCCCTTAGGAAATGCCTGCAAAATAACAACATTGTCTCTCATAATACGAAATAAAAGCTTCAGACCGCAATCAGTTCATACTTAAGTTGCCAGTTATTGCATAAAAAGTTGTGAAAGGAAAAACTTACAAAGCCAAAACCACCGGTCCTGTATGTTGGTCCAGCCATTTTGTATTGAGAATCGTATTTGTTGAGGAGAATTTTCATGTAAGGAATCTCATCAAAAATGGCGTCTATGCCTCCATTTTTGCTTCCCAAGGTCATGGCTTCGTGGTATTCTTCAGCTGATGCATAACTCCTGAGCCTTGCAGAATTAATATGCAGCTGATCTATCAAAAACCTTTTCATGAAGGAACCATCTTGATAGCCCACATAGTAATTATCTGAAAATGCAAACTTTAATTGATCGACGGTCAGAATAGCCGACAAATTCGCCGTGTAGCTCTGCATTAGTATGAATGCCATGAACAACCAAAATGTTAACACCAGAAAAGACCAGCTATTTGACACCATACTTCCTGTCCAAAGTTCAAAAGAGAAAAAAAGAAGGATGTTAGTACTACTTATGTAGTTATGTTAAAGAATTAAGTATATTTATTATTCCACAAAGTGGATATTTCAGGTTATTGAGTTTAGCATACGAAGGAATATTACTCTCAGGGAAAGCAAGAACTGCAACTGGAGACCAATAAACCATTCCAGGCTTCTCCTTGGGCGCCCTCATGGAATCTGTTCCATTGCTAGCCACGCGGCGTTCCAATATGTGAAGAACTATTCCCATCACAATGCATGTCACCAAGATCGCCAACCAGAGATCCCATCTTAGAGGTTTAACAAAAATCCACATGTCAAATGGCTTCCTGTTTTTAACCACTAAGACGACTCCTGATTCAGAATAGGGGAGCGAAAAATCAACATAATCTGCTCTTGGAGCCCAGTTTGTTGTATCCCCAACCACCATATCAAATTCCTATTTTCAAGATAAAAAAGGAAACAGAATGGAAAAGGAACTTTTTGTTCAAGCACAATGCAATTTTAGTATTTTACCATAGCTACTATATATGCATTAAGAAATAAAATAACTTTTGAGACAACTTGAAGATCAAATTACCTCAGGTATCTTGTGCAGCATGTCGTCATAACTCCAATTACTATTTTGTGTGTCATTGTAAAGTTTGAACTCATAATTGACGCGGAAAGGTAGTGCCTCGAGTGTAGCCAAGAAAATATCTATAGAAAATCCAGTTGCTTTTACATAGTGTGATGAAGGATCTATTGCATCAACAAATTCTGTGAATCCATGCTTCCAAGGAATTCCAACTCTGAGTTTCCCAGATGTTGGAATAGCCCAACCCAGTGGTCGTGTGAGAGAATCTCCAGGCCACATGATAGTCTTGAGTTCGTCTGCTGATGTTGAATAAGTTGTCGATCCACTTGTGCTCATATCTTTTACTATTCCTCTTTCTGGCACCCAAAATCCTACAGTCTTCTCTCCACTTCCAATCACATTGAATATCTCAAACGCCGATGGCTTCAACTTCCCATCAACCAATTGAAAGTCCCCACTCAAGCCTCTAAATTTGATACTTGACAGTTTGCTGAGAAGTTGAGGTCCAAATGTTGAGACACTCAATTTTTTCTGTGTTCCATCCATGGCTGTCCTCATATTCATGAAGGAAGAATTTATCTTCTCCACTGCAATTGCTAATGCAGTGACAGCATCATACGCCCACAAGCCATAAGCATTGAGTTCCATAACTGAACCTGCAGGGCTGCTCAATGTCACATTTCTTCTCCACCTTTCTCGGAAGCTCTCAAGGTCTTTGGAGCCCGACAAGTAAGGCCTAATACCGACAACTCCTTCCATAGAATCACGGGTGGCAGAATTCACGGAATTCATAAAGATGGACAGACTATTGGTGATGATCCATGCATACCCTTCATTCATGACCCCTGCTCTTTTAGCAAGAGGGAACAACCGATTGCCAAGGGAAGGATTCATGTGCACCAAGAACACCCTCGTTTGCCTCGTTGCTAACTTGACGAGTTCTTTGGAGATATGTTTATCATCAGCTGAATTTGGGATGGCCACCATATAGGCTAGTGCAATATCAACCTCTTGGAATGCCTTGTTCAGAAGAGACACAAATTGACTGCCATAATCCGTGTCTTCATACAGAACAGCGAAATTCGACCATTGAAATCCCCTGCAAACGGCTGCAAGAGCCTGCGCCTGCACATAGTCGTCAGGAGTAGTCCTGACGAAGTAGCGGTTGTCTGCATAGGAAGTGGCCGAACTACTTGAAGCGAAGGAGATAATCGGCACGTGCACATTTTGGCCGAGTTCTGCAAAGAATGTTTCTTGTGATGATCCTTGTTGTCCTATGACTCCTTGCACTGCTTCATCCTTCAGTAGCTCTACAACTGTACAACAAATCAGATTATTGATGAATCATTCGTAGAAATGCAGAATTATCAGTTTAGAATTCATATATCTATCAAACAAGCACATATTGGTTAACAAAAAAACACTAATATATTTAACATCCACCATTTCTACTACCTTCAAAACGCAATCGCCGTTGCACCACCAATTACAAAGAAGATCAAGCAACGGATAATGCAGTTTTGAAGAGTTGCAATTGGCAGAGCATCTTTTGAACTGAAGAAGCATATATCATTCTTGTTGAGGTTCATTGAGACATTTTCACGAACACAAACCACGCATTTAATTTGATCTTAGGCCCAAACTAACAAGGAAAGCTAACTAGAGTTCATCCAATGAGACCAATTATCGAATAAACTAGACCAAATTATTCCCATAATATATAATAAATTAATCTTTATTAGACTTCTGTACGCAATCTATTTTTATTTTTATTTTTTCATTATAAGCCCTAACAGAAGTCAATTATATGGATGTAACAGTTCAACAGCCATCACAGAAGTGGTGTGAGATTAGTCAATTATAATTAATACAAACCAAAATATCACAAAATCGAACATGTCGCATTTGCTCTCTTCAAACTCACAGTTTCAGAAAATTAGAAAAAAAAAGAAAAAAAAAAACACACACACAGACGTTTATATAAGTAGTTTTATTAATTATTTTTCTAGTTTTTCTGGACAACTGGGGAAGAAAACGATGGAGTTAATAAGTCGCAATCGCAACACTTTATATATAAAATCGAGATCTTTCCATTCCATATCACGACTATCTTTAGAAAGTCAAAACTTTTTACTATATTGACCTATTTTAGCTTCAATCAAAGCTTTACGCTTCACTTTGAAATTTTTAATTTTTATTATAGTTGACTTTGACTAGCTAAAGATGCTCTCTTTACAGTTCCCACCTCATCACGAAAGAGGTAACAGTAACACCAATACCTCAAAATTTCATACATGTTTTCATGCTCAAATTTCAATCATAATAAGCTTCAATTTAGCAAGGAAAAACAAGATACGAAATATTTTTCAGTTAGATAGCGAGACATACCTGCAAAATTAGCATTAAGAACGCTCTCGGCATTTCTGGTGTGCAGCTGCAACCTTGTAGTATAATTTGGATGTTCTTCATAAAAATCCGAAACCGCCATTTTCATGCATAAATCCGCCATCGATCCCATCGGCGAGTTCGTGTCGAGAACTACGCCGATGGGAATGGCTGAAGTTCCGTTTATGGCGTCGCCAGCAGCAGAGCCGTAACCTTCAAACAACAAGAAAAATACCAGAAAGAAATGGGAGTGAAAAATAATAATATTGTTCAGCATGGTTATTGATTTTTCTTTGAATTATCAATCTGTTTATGTTCACCTGTTTGAGATTTTATAGACCAAAGATGTGACGGATTCTATGTAATATATAAATATGAAACGAATTTACGCGATGTTGAATGATTCAACATAGGAGAAAAATATGTTACGTGGTTAATTATGGATTATTTGCACGTAATTAGTAAGGTTTTCTTGGAATCTAAGGCCTTACGTCGTGTTTTTTCCGACTTGGGTCTGATTTGGAATAGAGATTATAATTAACCATTTTATTGTTATAAAAATAAGATATATAGAGTGTATCGGATATGAGGCTGACATTATATTTAATTAGGATGAGGAAACTTCCTAGAAATTAATCTGAGAGATATCTCAAATAAATGAGGAAGGTTGATTTGATACATCGGTGTAGGAACATAAGGTCCTTTTCCTTTTCCAAATCTAATTAATTGATCGGTTATATAAGAACGACTTTTCAACACAAAAAACAACTGAGTCTTTAAAATTGATACTGCTTACACTTGATCAAAATATCTTGAAATTAATGTGAAATTCAGCGTTGAGATAGAACAAAAACAAATTTACATAAATTTGTGAAAAACAACGTCTCTACGATGCTTTTTTGCTTTCTTGAAATAGATCTTTTTTAAAAGTAATTCCTTGCTATGTGAGTAGGTATTTGAGTCAAGAGTTTAAAATCTCTGCAAACCTACTTCCTAGCTACTTAAAAGGTTTGAGAGATTGTTTAATTGGAGCGATCTAGTTAGTGAAATTAACGAGTATAAAATTGTCTAATTTGATTTACTTAATTGGCAAAAACTGCATGAAGTGAGAAAAATTAAATCTATACCTATTATAAAAGAGCGGATTCTTACAAAATTGGCTTTGTCTAATATGTTCCTATTATTATGTTTATTTTAAGGGCAATAGTGTAAATCTATATTAAACTTATTATAAACTTAATAAATTAATAATATTCCTACTCCTACTACAACTCAACTCAATAAATTAATTAATAATATAGTCTTACTCGTACTATAATTCAAAAGTGAAAAAAGACAAACATAAATTTTGAGAAATTTATTAGGATATTAATATAGTTGTATATTAATTTTGGTAAAAGTTTATACTTTTATTAAGTTAGCAGTTTAATAATTATTTTTTCTAATAATTAACATGTCGTCTTTATTATTAAATTTCATCTTTATATTTCAATCTTTTCTCTTTATCACTAAAATATCTCTTCACAAAATTTTATTTTATATTTTATTTAATTTATTTATGTAGTTTATTATACTTTACTGTTCTTATTTTAATATAATCAAATTAAGTCTAGTACTATCAAGCTCAAGCATAATTCATTTATTAAAGAATTGATTCAACAGTTTAATTGTATATACGTTTCTAAGAAAAAAAATTAAAAAATATGAGGGTGAGGGAGAGGGAGGAGGGGGTGGGCTTGGTAGCCGCGGCTGGTTGTGGTGGTTGCGAGAGGAGGGGACGTTGGGTGGTTGTTCCAATTTCATGTAGAATACAGATAAATGTCACGAATTTTTCGATAATTAACCCTATATTAAATATATAATTATGCATAATAAAAAAATTTTAAGCTTTTAATGATATATTAACTATCACTATATAGTACGTAGCAACCAATGCATGCTAATATATTAATTAATATATTGTATTTATGAATATTAATTTAATTTAGAATATAGGTATATATGTAATTCGTATTATTTAAAATTAATATATAATTAGATCATTCAAAATATAAATGTATTCCCTTTACTTTTTTCATTGGTTTTGCTACAACACTGAATTTGTCATGTCTTAACTTAAGGAGAGAGCTGAATGTCTTCACTTAACTCGAGACGGTGTACATATAAGACAAACGATTTTCGTATGAAAGAGAAAGTTAAATAATAGTTTACAATAATAATATCAAAGGTTGTTTCACAATATATCAAGAGAACATTTTTAAAGACCTAAAAACAACCTTAATATAGGATTTTACCCATAAAAGTTAGGTTTGACTCTGAATTATAAGCATGTTATACCCAGAGTTTTGGTTCTGGAACACTCCATTTTTTTTGTATACGACCCTTCATTCATAATTAGAATAAATATATTATAATAGACGATTACTATCAGTACCATACAATTTTGATAATTGTACATAAGATATGATATAAGAAATTTGATTTTTTTTACTCTTTACATATACTTGCTAATATTTTGTTGAAGTTAATAATCAATAATTAATAATATTATAACTTTAAAAAAATATCAACAAATATATTTTATTATATAATAAATTAGTTATTTTAAATTAGAGGTTATACGTGCAACACACGTATATATATATGAATTCTTGATGGCATGTTCCTCACTTGACCATGTCAAACTACATAAAACTCTTTTAAAATATTAGAGGTATATGTAATCCTTGTATTCTTAATAATTTTCAAAAGTAATAATATATGGAGTATATTTTTGCGCGGCTCATAACGACAGGGAGATCCCAAAAATTAAATTCAAGAATAAAATGTCTTACGCCTGGAAAAAGTCATTCTTGACTTTTTGACGCATAAATTATTATTCATTCAAAGTCATAATTCCAAATCTCAATATGATGGTTTCAAGACAAAAATCTTGGTATAGAGAGAGGGTGAATACACCAAGGTTTAAAAACTTTTTCAATTAAAACTCTTTTGAGTGAGCTGGCTGTGTTCGACCAAGTTGGGAGACAGCTGGGTAAACACAGCTGGCTGTGTGTGTGCGGAAGTTGGTGGATTTTGGAAAGTCTGTCTGTTACTTCAAATATATTGCAAAGCTCTATTTCTCTTTTCTATTAGTCAGTTTATTTAACTTGAAAATATGCTTATGAATGGTCAGCTGGATGCATAAATAAAGCAGTAAAGAACAAAGCTTTTTAACGTGGTTCGGAGAAACTACTCGATCCTACATACACGACCAGAAATATCTGGTAATCCACTAAGGATACCACTGACTTTCCGCACAGTCAGCAAGCGTTGCAGCTCAGTTCCTCGAGCTAGATACAAGTTTACGCGTACTGTATAGAAACATATCAGTCTGTTTACGGGCACAGCTGAAGCCTAACCTGTAGTTTACGGGTACTACAGAACCTACACACTCGAATTACATGCTTCGAGCGGGCGGACCTTAACCTGACCTTTTCTAGGTAGAAGGGTTTGGTTTTGGGTTTTCCAACTATGAACGAGTTCTTATAATGAAGAACATATGAGTATGATGAACTCGTTCAAACTAGGCTTAAGATAGGAAGGATTATATGTCTAGATTCTAGTGGGAGAGAGCATCATCAGCCTGAGAATTAATAAGAACTCAGAAGAATGTAGGCTGCTGGATCTAGGAAGATTCAGAGAGATTGCTAGATATTGACTTGAGTCGTCTAGCTTCTTTCTGTGTAGCTTCTGTTCTCTCGTCTCGTGTTCTCTCACTTTATGTTGTTGGAGAAGACTCATATTTAGAGTTAATGGTCCAAACTAGCCCCTTTTCAAACTCAAAGATAAAAAATAGCCCCTAAAACTTAAAAGATCAATTTTGTCCCTTTTTTACCTTTCTACCCTTACACTCTCTTAATACCATTCTCTCTCTCTTTTCTCTCTAATACCCACCCCCACCCCACCCCACCCATCTGTCACTTCTCTCTCTCTCTCTCTCTCTCTTTCTTTCTCACATCCTTCCCTACCTGTAACTCTCTCTTCTATATCTCCATCCAGCCGTCGCCCCCCATCCACCCCGCCGTCACCTTCTGCTTCCCTTCCTCACCGCCGCCGCCTTCTTCTTCCTCGCCATCACTGCCGTCCACTCGCCCCTCCATCGGCCACTTCTCTCTCTCCCACCTCTCTCTCTTTCTTTCTCTATCTCCCACCTCCTCTACCTGCAACTCTCTCTTCTCTATCTCCATCCAGCCATCGCCCCCCCATCCACCCCGCCGCCGCCTTCTGCTTCCCTTCTTCGCCGCCGCCGCCTTCTTCCTCGCCGCCACCGCCATCTACTCGCCCCCCCATCTGCCACTTCTCTCTCTCCCACCTCTTTCTCTTTCTTTCTCTCTCTTCCTCGCCGCCGCCGTCTTCTTCTTCCCTTCCACCGTCGCCGCTGCCTTTTTCCCTTCCGCCGCCTTCTTCTTCGCCTTCACCGCCATCCACTCGCCGCCACCGCCTTCTCTCTCTCCCACTTCTCTCTCTCTCTCTCTCTTTCACTCTCTCTTTTATTTATTTCATGTATGTATACATACATGAATGTGTCATTTCATGTATGTATAGATATGAAGCGTACATGTTCTTGTATTTGTGTATATACATGAAGCGTACGTGTTCGTGTATGTGTGCATGTTCTTCATGTATGCCAGAAACTTGCACATGCCAGAAATTTTCATACATGAAAAACACTTCATGTATGTGTGCATGTTCTTCATACATGCATGAAGAACATGCACACACACGAACATGTACTCTTCATATATATATATATATATATATATAAATACAAGAAAATATTGAGAATTCATATGTATACATACATGAAAAAATACTTCATGTATGTATACAGGGCCGGTCCTGACAAAAATGAGGCCCGGGGCGAAATAATAAAAATGGGCCCTCAAGCTACCAACATAAAAATATAATACATATAAAAAAATTTATTAATCATAAAAAATGACTTCTTCTAGCTTTTTTTACCAGCAAAATCATCAAAAAATTTAGTGAATATCACCTTTTTGTGATTTAGTGAGTTTTTCTATTCTTATTCTTTTTTTCCTTTTCTCACTTCCGGATTGATTTTTTTAGGAATCATGTTTTGATATTCAAAGTAAAACACTCAAGAAAAAGAAAAAAAAATTCAAACGGAAAGGAATAGTAGCACCTCGATAAACAAATTATTGAGAATTGAGATGTGTCATAGTACACTATACTCCAGATACACTTTTAACAAATTTTTGTTAAACTTGCACCTGTATCATTAATTAGAAGAAAAAACAATTCAAGGCATTAGGATAATCAAGAATTCCAAATTCTGCAAATTAAACAATAGTGCACTGTGCTTATAATTTTAATTTAATATTTCAATACAAAAATATAAATTTACTAACCCGAATTCAAAAATTGGCTGTGAAATCTGAATTTCACAATTTGCAAGTGGTGTAAACTCGATTTTATTGTTCGCGAAGACAATTCGATGATTGATAATAAACAAGAAGAATTGAAGATGTAGAATAAGATTGAGATAGGATAAATGATGTGGTTTACCATTTATCCTATATATAATTATATTCATGGTATTAAGTATTAACGGTAAAAAGAAAGAGCTGTTGAGATTTTTGGGAAAAATAATGTAAATAACAGCTAGAGAAGATGAAGAGTCTTTCTTTTTTCTTGATAATCGCCGCTGAAGAAGGGAACGAAGAGTCGAAGAAGAAAGTAGCAGTGCTGGTGCGGCAGGTGTGGAGACAATTAATTAATTATTGTATTTGATGAAAAGATTTTTAATTTTCATAGTTTTAATGATGCAGGCGGCATGCCTCATTAATTTAGGCCATTCTAATTATTTTTTTTAGTATATATACATAATGGGCTATGGCTATATAAAATTTTTGGGCCTCATAAATTTTGGGGCCCTGGGCAGTCGCTCCGGCCCACCCGCCCTCAGGGCCGGGCCTGTATGTATACATACACGAACTTAACACATACAAAATACATGTATGTTTATATATATATGCATGAAACACCCAAAAATGGTTGAGAGAGAGAGATAGAAAGAGAGAGAAAAGTAGGAGAGAAAGAGAGAGAGATAGAGAAGTAGGAGAGAGAGTGTGGCAATGGGGGTGGGCGGCAGGGGGATGGAAAGAGAGAGAAGAGAGAGAGAGAGAAAAGTAGGCACATGGGAGGGGCAGTAAAGAAGAGAGAGAGAGAGGGGGTAGGAAGGTAAAAAAAACAAAAAAAAGAACAAAATTTGTGTTTTAAGTTTTCCTGGCCATTATTTATCTTTTAGTGTCGGAAATGACTATTTTGAGTTTTTACTCCTCATATTTATAGGGAGAGTTTAGAACTAGCCGTTGGAAAGAGTTGTTCTGAATCTCTACCTAACTTCTGACAATAAGGTCATGTCTTCATCCGTGATTTCTTCGTATAACAATCCTAGGTCTGACTTCTAGGTGTTGAGGTGTCGAGTTCCTGTTGGTCCAGATTAGCTCTGACTTTATCTCAAGTTGACTTCGACTCTGCTGTGCTGTTGACTCTGAGTTGTGTCTTGAACTCTTCTGGGTCTTGACACTAAGTTGAGTCTTCACACGAGATGGGTCTTTCCTATAGCTATGTCAGGATGAACTTGATCGTCTTGGATCTGGATAACGTTGCATTGACCACTCGACTTGACTTGCCCTGATGTGTACTCAGCTTGGTCAGCTGGATCTTTCTTCTCTTGTCAGCTGTAATCTTTGTACGGTTTTGCTGGGCTTTTATGTTAAAATAAAGTTTTTATCCTTATCTATTTTTGAACAAAAAGAGAAGGGCCGCAATTACTATTCCAAATCGGCTCATTCAATATAAAATTTTTTTAATGGATGAAAGTAGTGAAACCCTAAATAACTTATTAGGACACAGGCATTCTTCACTTTTAGAGTTAGAAAACTGGTTCCGGCGCTTCAGAGATGGTACATGAGAACGACATTGTTGATAGTCAAACTGATTCAAGGTTTTGTCGAAAATCTGGGGTGAAAGTTGTGTAATAGATTCTGCCATTGTTGAGAGTGTATATATATATATATATATATATATATATATATATATATAGAGGTGGATGTTGGTGGAAAATGGTGTGTAGTTGTTGGTCCCAAGACGGATACCTTGGTGTAGGGGGGGGTGAATACACCAAGGTTTAAAAACTTTTCCAAGTTAAAACTCTTTTGAGAGAGCCTGCTGTGTTCGACTCAGCTGGATGACAGCTCGAGTGACACAGCTGGCTGTGAGTGTGTGCGGAAGTTGGTGGGTTTGGAAAGTCCGTCTGTTGCTTCAAATTATATTGCAAAGCTCTGTTTCACTTTTCGGTTAATCAGTTTATGCAGCTTGAAATGTATGCTCATGAGGGGTTAGTAACATGCATAAAACAAAGCGATAAAGAACAAATCAATTTTAACGTGGTTCGGAGTAACACCTCCTACATCCACGACCAGGTTCTCTGGTAATTCACTACCACTTGGTTTCCAAGTACCAAGCAACTTCACAACTCTAACCCGAGCTGTGTTCCAACAGTTTGCGGGCACTGTCAAGCCTACACCTTCAGTTTGCAGGTACTGAAGAACCTTCCTTACAGTTTACGGGTACTGTAAAACCTAACCACTTGAATTACACGCTTCGAGCAGGCGTACCTTTACCTAACCTTTCTGGGTTTGGGTATGGGTTTTCCAACTATGAACGAGTTCTTACAATGAAGAACAAGGAGTAAGATGAACTCGTTCAAACTAGGCTTAAGATATTTATTCTGATCTATTCTGCCTAAGACTGAATGTGTGAACAACTAAGAACACAGCTGACTGGCTGGGTGTTCTTGAAAGATATGGCTTTGAAGATCGTTTTGTTTTTGCTCTTTTTATTTCTTCAGTCGTCTTACCAGTCTCTTCCTTTCTTTAATGGTGAGGAGATATATATAGGTAGAGATTCAAACTAGCCGTTGGAAGAGAGCCGTTTGAATCTTACCTACTCTCATTGACTTCTGGCCTTAAACCTACGAAGTAGGTCTGCATCCGCAGAAGCTATTCCTTATCTTGGTTTGACTGCGTCAGACAAGATCTTCTGATATCGAGATCTTGTTTTGGAGAAGGTCTTCGTCTTCGAGCTGCTAAGCACTTCTGCTGTGTCTTCAGCGTCTTCGACTCTGAGCTGTGTCTTAGACCTGAGCTGTATCATCAACCTAAGCTGTGTCTTCAACCTGAGCTGTGTCATTAACCTGAGCTGTGTCTCAGACCTGAGCTGTGTCATCGACACTAAGCTGGGTCTTTTACATTGAGCTGGGTCTTCGACACTGAGCTGGGTTTCCGTCACTGAGCTGGGTCTTGATACTGCTGGGTCTTTGACTCTGCTTTGGTCTGCTCTACTGAGTCTGCTCTGCTGAATTCCTCAGCTGTGTTTGCTTAGCTACGTCTTCTGCTGTCTTCAGCTGCTCTACCTGTAAACTAAGAAACTCTATAATCTCAAACAGGTGAGCTGAAAAATGCTTAGGCTTGTGCAATCATGTACTCGGTTGGGGTCAGCTGGGTTTTGGTATCAAATCAAAACTCTATTAATCTTCCCAACAATTTCCCCCTTTTTGATGATGCTAAAACCTAACTGAGAAAAACAATTTACTTCTCCCTTAACAAGAAACGGGGTTTCAAACATTTTAAACATTCACAGCAGGTAAACAAATTCAGAGTTCAGTGCCTGGACAAAGAGTTATTGTCATCAGGGTGAGCTTGAGATAAAAGCGAGCTTTTCATTAATAAAGGATATTTTACAATTACAGAAATTCAAAAGACAAAAAAAAAAAAAAATTCCCAGATGGCTGGGTCTTCAACTGAGCTGCTTCCTTTGCTCATCAATCTGATGGTCAGTCTTGAGACCATATCTGTTAAAGATAAACTCTTCCTGTTCCTTCCATTCTGCTTGATTCTTTGATTTGGAAATTCCTCTTTCGCCAGCCCAGTGATGAACTTCTTTGATAATCTGGGCCTTGTCAGGAAGGTTCGTTCCAGCTAGAGATGGAGGCTTCAATTGCTTGACTTTTGGAGCCTTTAGCTGGATGTTGTCTCTCTTGGCATATAAGGCAATTGATCTTGCTATCATTGGATCTGTCTCATGAAGTTCGAGGCGATAATCCTGGAACGCAGTTTCTGGATCCATGCCTTTGTACTGATTCAAGTAGTAGAATTCTTTGATGAATTCTGATTTGCATTGTTCCCAGTTTTCATTGATATCGTCTGGGTTCTTCTTGTCAGTTGAGGCTGCTTGGACTCGATTCTTCCTAGCTTGCCTGTAGCTCTGTCTTTTCTTCTTTTGCTTTTTCTCAGCAGGCTTGAGTGAATCAGCTTTCTTCTTGATAATCTTATCCAGCTCTTGCATTTCTCTTCTTTGCTCGTTGTGGAAGTTACACAGCCAATGATAGTCCTTGTATTCTTCTGGCTTATGTCCACAGGCTTTGGCAAGAGCAACCATATTTTCTCTCCATGTTTCTTTGACTTCTCTGGCTGCTGTAGTTGGCTCTGGCTCTTCGTCATCCAGCTCTTTGGCAAAATCGTCGATTTCCAATTGAAAAGGCTACACAGGTTCCCCCTTAGCTGCAACTTCCCTCTCCATTATTTTTCCAGCTTCATTCTTATCTTCCCCCTTTTTGGCATTATCAACAAGGAAGGCAGAGAGGTAAATGACTGTTGCTTTGAGCTTGGCGAGAGTGGCTTCAACATCAGAGATCTTGGCTGAGTTGTCAGCTGTGGCAATGTTCAGCTGAGCAGTGCTGTTGTTTCCAGTTCTGAACTGAGCATCCAGATCTTTATATAAGTTGAAGAGTTGGCAGATGTCAGAGCTGTTGGAGAGAGTGGACTTTTTGAGAGCTTCCAGCTAGCTTGAAATATTTGCTATGTCGTCGACCAGTGGAGCTTGATATCTTGTTACAATATCAGGAACTCTCTTTTCTAGAAGGTGTGATTGATCAATGTTTTGAGAGACAAGAGATTGCTTGAGATCTAGACTTGTACTTTATTGTAAATCTTGAGCAAATTTATGGATTTCATCAATTGTCCGCTGTTGCTCTCTAACTTGACAGTCTAGAGCTGTGAATCGCGTAATGACATCTACTTGAGACTTCAGTCTGTCTTGAAAAAGAATTTCTTCAACCTCTTTAGATATTGCTTCCTTCATCGCGGTTGAAAGCTCGACAGCTGAGTCTGTTTGAGTTGCAGAATCAACATGACTGGGTTTGTTTGCCTCGAACTCGACCAGCGAGCGAGTGTCATTGGCCTTTGGACTTGGTGGGGCTGCTGTCTCTGGTTCAGCTGTTTCACCAGCAGGTTCTTCAATGATTATTATCTCAGCTGTGTTATCTGGTACAGCTTCCTTGGTAATTTCAGCTGTGACTTCTTTGGAAATGACAGCTCCAGAAGATGTCTCCCATTCCGCTGCTGTTAGAAGCTTGTTGGCTGATTCCCAAACTTCAGCTGGGTGCGGCTTGGGGTATTGCTGAGATACTTTAATAATACCTTTGATGAGATCATCTTGATGTAAGTAAGCATCTTCCAGACTTCCAAAGCCAAAAGTATGCTGGAGGCATGCTTCATCCGTTTTCAATTTCTCGTAGGAGAAGGTCTCGATCAGCTGCTCATTCTGGTACCACGTTTCCATCTTGGTGGCCAGATAGAATTTGAGGTCACCAACTTTGACGAGGGCGATTGGCAGGTACGCCAAGATGGGATACTGAGTTAGAACACTCTTGATCCCTACGATGCGTAGCTCCTCGTACATAACTTCCATGAAGGCTGAGCCAGAGGAGTTGAGTGATGGAGAAGCAATAGAGTCACTTTCCTCTGATTCTGTGGAGATTTGATTGGTGGAGGAGGGTTCAGTTTGGTTATCAGCTGGCTGTGAAGGAGCTTCGGCCAGTTGAATCTCTTCCTGTACGTTTACAGGAGATGAATCTTTTGTTGGAGAGATGGGTGGAGGAGAAGGCTGTTTGGACGGAGAGATGTGAGGCGGTGAGGGCTGGGGAGAGCTGGGAAGAGTTGTCTGACTCTTTGGATTGTCCAGTGTAACGCCCCAATTTATTTAATTAAAAAGAAAGATTTTATTAATAACTTAAAATGAAAAATTGTCTTGGAAAAATGGCGGAAAAAAAAAATAATAAACTTTAACATCAATTCAAAATAAAGATAAATTTTAATATTTATTTCTCTAAATCCAAGACCATTGACCATCATCACGCATCTCGCCATTATCACCCGAGCTTTCACCTGAAAAGAATAATAGTTTTGGGGTGAGTACTATAGACTCAGTGGGATGCATTTATCCATATTATATGAATCACAACAAAAATATAAGTGCAATAAAAACTGTGTCTTCTTTCATATTGCCCGAAGGCTTAAGTCTCATTGTCTCGTAGCCCGAAGGCTATAACTTTACTATCTCATAGCCAAAAGGCTATATCTTTTCTGTCTCAATATAGCTCGGAGGCTATAATAGTTTAGTCTCAATATGGCTCGTAGGCTCTGCCTGCATCTCACACATATAAATTGTGTAGAACATATAATAAGGATAAATAATAAATGCAATTAATTCCACCTTAACTTTTCTTTGACTCGCAAACTTGCAATTAAAAAGAGTTAAGTCTCGCGCGCCGTTCCTATAAATGATACGTAAACTTCATTACTATTTCTTATTTTAATTCATGAATGCATAATGCAAAGAAATGTGAAAACTTGTATTTATAAAATATATTATATATATATATATATATATACTTATACTGAATACTTAAACTAATAAAATGAGATCAAATATATATATTTATATATGTTTGATACGTAATTTCTTAGATTTGAATATATATATACTTATTTATATAAAGATATAAAAGTAACTTAACAATTTATATAGATTATCGAAAAGAGCAAAGGAATAATCATTAAATTAGGAACTTTACTTTGCCAGGAAACATGCATTCATACGTATCTATATGTATATATAAGACAAAACAAGAAAAATAATAATTAAACATGTATAATAAATAAAAGAATTGTGGACCCCAAAGGAGACTTTATCACAAGGTTGACGGCATTAAAAGGTGAGAAAAATGAGTCCACCATTAAAGCTAAAGCATAATAGGACCGACACAGAAATTAGAGGAGTAACCAAAGAAGGGATCGAACATAAATAAAAGAGAATTTTTCAACTCTGGCACACGGCACAAGTATTTTCGACAGCAAGAGAAAAGAAAACAGGTTGTTGAAAAAAAAACATTATGAGAAGGAGGAGGATAACAACAGGAGAGAGAAATCGGCGAGAAAAGAGGAAGAATGGTTGACATCAAACTTAGCCGCCGTAAAAAAAAATGATCGACGCCGTCGAGTCCTCCCGCCTTTCGACTTCCTCTCTTTCTACCCATATTTCTCATTTTCTAAGGATCGACAAGAAGAAATAGAAGAGGGGTTAATACCTGCACACTTTGCTTGGGCTGCAACTGAGATTTTGGTGTGAGAAAGATGAAATGGAGTCCTCTATTTATACTAGCTTTTTGTGAGTTAAACATGGTAAGAGAGAAATTTATGAAGCAATCCTCCTACGTGATTGATTTTTTTGCAGAAAATAAAGGATTTGAGAAAGGAAAAATAGGGTAAAATTTTACTCACGTTTCTGCTGCAGAAATGAAAAGATGATTGAATAGGAAATGGGCTCAAAACTATGGGCTGAAATAAGAGGTTAATTAAATGGAGTGGGCTTCATTTATTTGACTTGGACTATTTTAACTAAGAGAAAAAAAATGGACTAATGAAATAAAATGTAATATTATCTTTGGGCTCAGAATTTTAAATATTTGGATCGTGCTATATGAAATGGATGGAAAATATTATGTGTTGGTCCCAAGACGGATACCTTGGTGTAGAGGGGGGGTGAATACACCAAGGTTTAAAAACTTTTCCAAGTTAAAACTCTTTTCGTAGAAGCCGTTGTGTTCGATCCAGCTGGATGACAGCTTGATCGACACAGCTGGCTGTGTGTGTGTGCGGAATGTGGTGGATTTGGAAAGTCCGTCTGTTGCTTCAAATATATTGCAAAGCTCTGTTTCACTTTTCAGTTAGTCAGTTTATGCAGATTGAAAAGTATGCATATGAGGGTTAGTAACATGCATAAAACAAAGCGATAAATAACAGAGCATTTTTAACGTGGTTCGGAGTAACCCCTCCTACGTCCACGACCAGATTCACTGGTTATTCACTACCACTTGGTTTCCAAGTACCAAGCAACTTCACAACTCTAACCCGAGCTGTGTTCCAACAGTTTGCGGGCATTGTCAAGCCTACACCTTCAGTTTCCGGGTACTGAAGAACCTAACCACTCAAATTACACGCTTCGAGCAAGCGTACCTTTACCTAACCTTTCTGAGTTTGGGTTTGGGTATGGTTTTCCAACTATGAACGAGTTCTTACAATGAAGAACAAGGAGTATGATGAACTCGTTCAAACTAGGCTTAAGATATTTATTCTGATCTATTCTGCCTATGACTGAATATGTGAACAACTAAGAACACAACTGACTGGCTGGGTGTTCTTGAAAGATTTGGCTTTGAAGATCGTTGTTCATTTTTCTGTTTTCTTCTATTTTTTCAGTCGTCTTGCCAGCCTCTCCTCTTCAATGGTGGAGGAGAGATATATATAGGTGGAGATTCAAACTAGCCGTTGGAAGAGAGCCGTTTGAATCTTACATACTCTTGTTGACTTCTGGCCTTTACCTACGAAGTAGGTCTGCATCTGCAGAAGCTAGTTCATCTCTGATCTGACTGCGTCAGATAAGATCTTCTGACATCGGGATCTTGTCTTTGAGAAGGTCTTCGTCTTCGAGCTGCTAAGCGTCTCTGCTGTATCTTCAGCGGCTTGGATTCTGCTGTGTCTTGATTCTGAGCTGTCTTTAGACCTGTGCTGTATCATCAACCTGAGCTGTGTCTTCAACCTGAGCTGTGTCACTGACCTGAGCTGTGTTATAAACCTGAGCTGTGTTAACGACACTAAGCTGGGTCTTTGACACTGAGTTGGGTCTTTGACACTGAGCTGGGTTTCCGTCACTGAGCTGGGTCTTGATACTGCAAGATCTTTGACTCTTCTTGGTCTTGCTCTGCTGAGTCCTTTAAGCTGTCAGCTTAGCTGTGTCTTCTGCTGTCTTCAGCGAATCTACCTGTAAACTAAGAAACTCTATAAGCTCAAACAGGTGAGCTGAAAAACGCTTAGGCTTGTGCGATCATCTACTCGGTTAGGGTCAGCTGGGTTTTGGTATCCAATCAAAACTCTATTAATTTTCCCAACAATTTCCCCCTTTTTGATGATGCCAAAACCTAACTGAGAAAAACAATTTACTTCCCCCTTAACAAGAAAACGGGTTTTCAAAAGTTTAAACATACACAGCAGGTAAATTAAATTCAGAGTTCAGTGCCTGGACAAAGAGTTATTGTCATCAGGATGAGCTTGAGAGCAAAAACGAATTTTTCATTAATAAAAGATAATATTACAATTTTACATTTTACAGAAATTCAAAAGACAAAAATTCCCAGATGACTGGGTCTTCAACTCGCTTCCTCTCGCCGTCGATTCTTCGCCTTTCTTCTTCAAGCCGTTCATCCGTTCTTAACTCCGTACCGGTTCAAGATCTTCCGTTCCAGCCTTTCCTATATTCTTCTTCATTACTTACCTTGGAAATTTTTCTCCCGATTGCCCATTTGTTTACTTCGCGATTACTTGCGATTTGTCGTGAAATCGGTTCCAGTATTAGTGGAGTGGAGATGATACAAATGGTAGGAGCAGAAAATTGGATCTTTGCGGTCTCTGCAGCATTGAAGAATGCTTTCGCAGTCATCATATCTTGATGGAAGAGCTCATTCAGATGCATCTTGAAAGCAACATCTGGAGGCGTATTTGGGTAGGCTCCCAGATAGTAGTAATCTTCAATGAACTCGAATTTTGTATGTTCCCAGTCGTCGTTTAATTCTTCTGGGATCCATTCATCTATTCTTCTCTAGTTCATTGGCATCTGAGTCTTCTTCTTTGATGCTCTGATGTTTGCTCTTTTTTTCTTCTGCTTCTTTTCCTCAGCAACGAGCAAGCTTTCCTTCTTCTTTTGCTGCTCTTGAAAGTTTCTCATCTCTTGCTTTTGTTTATTTACAAAGTTGCAGAGCCATTGAGTATCATTTATTTCTTCTGGCTTGGCTCCGCTAGCTTTGGCAAGAGGGATGATCATTTTGCTCCATTTTCCTTTTCGTCCAGCTGGTTCTTCTGCTTCCACCTCAGCAACAACTTCATCAATCTCAGACTGCAGCACTTGGATTTCGTCTTCAGCTACAACTTTTCCTTTGTCTACCCTTGATGTTTTTCTCTTGTCATTTCCTTCTCTCTTATCTTCCCCCTTTTTGGCATTATCAACAAGGGTGGAGGATAGGTTGACAATTGTCTCATTTAGCTGGGCCAGGGCTTTGTTAACATCAGCAATCTTGGCTGTGTTGTCTGCTGTGACAAGGTTGAGTTGTGCTGTGTTGGTACTTCCAACTTTGAACTGAGTGTCCAGCTCTTTGTAGAGATTGAACAGCTTTTGAATGTCAGTCCTGTTGGAGAGGGTTTGTTGTTGTAGAGCTTGCAGCTGGCTGGATAAGTCGCTGAAGCTGCTTTCCAGTGGAGCTTGAAGGCTTGAAATGATCTCAGGAACTCTCTTCTCTAGATGATGTGACTGATCAATGTGATGAGATACGAGAGATTGCTTGAGATCTTCACTGGAGCTTCTTTGTAAATTCTGGGCAAAAGAGTAAACTTCATCAATGGACTGTCCATGACAATGGACTTGCCATTCTACAGCTGTGATGCGCAGAAGGGTGTCAATATCTGATTTGAGTCTATCCTGGAATAGGATTTCCTCAACTTGTTTGGCTATCTCTTCCTTCATTGCATCAGAAAGCACGGCATTGGAATCCGTTTAGGTCCCGGATTCGACTTGACTGGGTTTGACTGCCTCGATCTCGACCAGTGAACGAGTGTCATTGGCAATTGGACTAGGTGGTGCAGCTTCTGCGGGCTCAACTGTTGCAGAAGTTGGCTCGTTTTCAGTCACCATTGCCTCAGCTGTGTCTGCATGTACAACTTTCTTGGCAGTCTCAACTGGAACAATCCAGCTGAGAGTGTGGAGGTAGGAGTTGGCTCTTGCGATTACCTCATCAGATGATGATACTTCATCTTGCTTAATCTTCTGGATGAGAATTTGGATTAGCTCGTCTTGATGCAAGAAGGCATCCTGAAGACTTCCAAATCCGAAGATCTCCTGTAGAGCAGCTTCTTCGGCTTTGAGCTTGTTGAAGGAGTAGAGCTCCACAAGTTCCTCAATTAAGTACCAAGTAGTCATCTTGGTAGCGAGGTAAAATTTGAAGTCACTTACGGCGACTAATGCGGCGGGAAGTGAAACAAGAGACGGGTATTGTTGCAGTGCGCTCTTTACTTCTTGAAGCCTGAGGTCATCGAACCTCATGACGATGGCAAGACGCGCAACGGCTCTGGGACTGAGGATTTCAACTTTCTCAGAAGTAGTGGGACTTGAAGGTTCAGTTTGGTTTTCATCATCCAGCTGCGAAGGAGCATCAGCTGGACGGGGCTCTTTAGGTGAGCTGGGAAGAGAAGATAGTTCAGCTTGGGAGTCAGCTGGCTGTGAAGACGCTTCAGCCAACTGAATGTCTGTCAGCTCTCTTAAAGGAGATGGTTCTTTAGAAGGAGAGCTGGGTGCTGAAACTTGGGTGTGTGGAAGCAAGGAGGTTTCAGGCACTGAAGAATTGAAAGGGGAATCTGAGATGTGTACCTGAGGATGGGATGGAAGAAGAGATTGTTGAAGAGAAATTCCACTCGATTTGTAGTCGACTGGAGTGGTGCGAGAATGCTTGAAGAATTTGACGAAGGGAATAGCATCCTCTCGGGTCCGGGTCGCTGACCACTATTTGTGATTCTTCGCCTTCTCGTGATGTTCTCACGAACTCCCTTCCATTTTCTGAGCTGGAGGAGGATCCCTGAGCTGTCTCCTCGCAATCGGTCTCCACTCGCTTTTCTTCTTTTGGACAAGTGAGGCTGTGGGAGTGGATTTCCGATCCAGCTGTCTCAACAACTGGTTTCTCTGCTGCCTCCTTAGCTGGTTTGATGGCTGCCTTGAATTTCAGCTTCTTCTTGGCAGGTGGAGATCCAGCTGGTTGTGTCTCCTCTGATTGCTTCCTTTTTCTTGCTTGAGAGGGGGAGGCAGTCTGATGCTTTGCCTCTAGCGCTCTCTTCTTCCCTTCAGGGGCTGCTTTCTTCAATACGTCAGTGAGCTGACTTGGCTTTTCAAAGAGTATTCTGGACACAGAAAATTCTTCTGCGTTATGCCACTTGATTTGCCTTCCAATAGAGTAACTTTCTATTATGCACGCTACTTTGGTGCATAGATAGATTGTCTCTTTACAGCTGTACCGGGTGAAGCTGTCATCTTCAAAATGAATCTTTTTAGATTCTTTTTCCAATTTTCCCATGAAGTATGAGAACCAATCCACAGGGTCATTTCTGAGGATGGCTATCATTGGTTTCAGTTTGGGTATGCTGATCTCTCCTTGAGATCCAGCGATACCGATGATGCATTTCTGGGTGACATCCAAAAGTAATCTGTACTTGGGCTTGAGCAGGAGCCTGGACATGCTCGCCCTGTATGGTTCTGGCTTGAACAGCATCTTATCCAGTTCGATCTGGATTTCTTCTCTGGTGTAATTATATGGGAAACGGTCCCCAAGAGTCTTTAGGCAGAACAGCTTGTTCACCATCCGGTTGATGTTGATGTCAACGTCCCACAGAGTTGTATGTCCAGTCTTCTCCTTGATTTGTAGAGAGACGTTGGAACGGAGTCGATCATCTCGGTTAGATATCTCTAAGAAAAACTCCGCCCACTGCAAAAGTCCGGCATTTTCGATGAGATCCAGAACTTCCTGGAACTCCGCGTTCTGGTAGTTCTTGAGAGTCAGACAACTCTCAAAATGAAGTTTTGACATCAAGTTCTCAGTCTGGCTTACTCCTGGTGTAGTCTTCTTTGGAGTCATGGTTTTCTTCTGTAGTAAGAGGTTAGAAAGACGAAGATACTCGGGGAGCGTATTAGCAAAAAGATAATCAAGAATCTGAGATATGAATTTCAGATAAGTATGAGCGATAATAAATATGGCGAAGATTTACAAATAAAAAAATTTGATAAATATATCAATTGCCCATTTTGATTAATGGTTGAGATCTTGGCAATTGTATTGAAGATCTGCGGCTGAGAGAGATTTGCGCAACACGTTCTATGACGTGTGAATGTTGAGTGAATGTCACGCGCGCGTGAGGAAGTCGAAACGTTCTGACTTCTGACTCAGTTCTCTTGAGCTACAGTGTTCTGCATGCTTTTCATTGAATGCGATGGGATGTATAGCTTGCAGAATAATCCATTTAAGGAATGTTTGGATGTTTGAATTAAATTCAAATACTTTTATCCTTACAATTGTTGTTACAACAGGAAATATAATAAACAAAATCTGCAAACCCGTCAGCTGATCATTGTAGTCAGCTGATACCACTGCTGTATTCTCTTCTGCTAGATTGAAGGTTCTCCTCAGCTGAGTATCTTGGTGATTAGCTTGAAGCTTCTTCAGCTGAGTTCCCTTTAGCTCTTCGATTGTTTGTCCAGCTGAGCTTTATTTCCTTTTAGCTGGATAATCCTTCTGATCTGAGCTTTTGGGATCCATCTGGGTTTGTTCCCCCTCAGTTGGTGACTCCAGCTGAGTCTATCTTGGTGATTAGCTTGAAGCTTCTTCAGCTGAGTTCCCTTTAGCTCTTCGATTGTTTGTCTAGCTGAGCTTTATTTCCTTTTAGCTGGATAATCCTTCTGATCTGAGCTTTTGGGATCCATCTGGGTTTGTTCTCCCTCAGTTGGTGACTCCAGCTGAGTCTATCTTGGTGAGTGCATCCTGCTGGGTCTTCTACTTGATTTTGTTGATTCTTTTCAGCTATGTAGAGTTCCCCCTAGATTTGATAGTAGGTGGCTTTTCCTTTAGTTGCATCCTACTTCCTTCTAATGAACGGATCTTCTCACCATCAGCTGATTTCTTTGAAGAGGTCTCTGATTGTATAGCAGGTAGTCAGCTGTTCCAAATCCAGCTGATTCATCTGCTGCTTCTTTATTCTTTTCTTGAGACCAATGTGCTCAATTTGTGATCGGTCGCATCTTTCGTTATGCATCCCGGGGCGTCTTTATTTCATACTGTCGCAAATCAGTCGTATTTCTTCATCTTCTTTGCTCCTCTCTTGAGAGATTCCTGCACAAGGAAGATTTCGCGACAGTATGCAATATAATGATTTTAAAAAAATTGAAGCTTTGAAAGATCTGTTCAGGTGACCATTATCAGCAATGAAATGCTGACTTGACAGATACAGTGATCTTTTGAACCACTGCTCTGATACCAATTGTTGGTCCCAAGACGGATACCTTGGTGTAGAGAGGGAGTGAATACACCAAGGTTTAAAAACTTTTCCAAGTTAAAACTCTTTTCAGAGAGCTGGCTGTGTTCGATCCAGCTGGATGGCAGCTTGATCGACACAGTTGGCTGTGTGTGTGTGCGGAATGTGGTGGATTTGGAAAGTCCGTCTGTTGCTTCAAATATATTGCAAAGCTCTGTTTCACTTTTCAGTTAGTTAGTTTATGCAGATTGAAAAGTATGCATATAAGGGTTAGTAACATGCATAAAACAAAGCGATAAATAATAGAGCATTTTTAACGTGGTTCGGAGTAACCCCTCCTACGTCCACGACCAGATTCACTGGTAATTCACTACCACTTGGTTTCCAAGTACCAAGCAACTTCACAACTCTAACCCGAGCTGTGTTCCAAAAGTTTGCGGGCACTGTCAAGCCTACACCTTCAGTTTCCGGGTACTGAAGAACCTAACCACTCGAATTACACGCTTCGAGCAAGCGTACCTTTACCTAACCTTTCTGGGTTTGGGTTTGGGTATGGTTTTCCAACTATGAACGAGTTCTTACAATGAAGAACAAGGAGTATGATGAACTCGTTCAAACTAGGCTTAAGATATTTATTCTGATCTATTCTGCCTATGACTGAATATGTGAACAACTAAGAACACAACTGACTGGCTGAGTGTTCTTGAAAGATTTGGCTTTGAAGATCGTTGTTCATTTTTCTGTTTTCTTCTATTTTTTCAGTCGTCTTACCAGCCTCTCCTCTTCAATGGTGGAGGAGAGATATATATAGGTGGAGATTCAAACTAGCCGTTGGAAGAGAGCCGTTTGAATCTTACCTAACCTTTCTGAGTTTGGGTTTGGGTATGGTTTTCCAACTATGAACGAGTTCTTACAATGAAGAACAAGGAGTATGATGAACTCGTTCAAACTAGGCTTAAGATATTTATTCTGATCTATTCTGCCTATGACTGAATATGTGAACAACTAAGAACACAACTGACTGGCTGGGTGTTCTTGAAAGATTTGGCTTTGAAGATCGTTGTTCATTTTTCTGTTTTCTTCTATTTTTTCAATGTTTTGCCTCTCCTCTTCAATGGTGGAGGAGAGATATATATAGGTGGAGATTCAAACTAGCCGTTGGAAGAGAGCCGTTTGAATCTTACCTACTCTTGTTGACTTCTGGCCTTTACCTATGAAGTAGGTCTGCATCTGCAGAAGCTAGTTCTTCTCTGATCTGACTGCGTCAGATAAGATCTTCTGACATCGGGATCTTGTCTTTGAGAAGGTCTTCGTCTTCAAGCTGCTAAGCGTCTCTGCTGTATCTTCAGCGGCTTGGACTCTGCTGTGTCTTGATTCTGAGTTGTCTTTAGACCTGTGCTGTATCATCAACCTGAGCTGTGTCTTCAACCTGAGCTGTGTCACTGACCTGAGCTTGTGTTTTAGACCTGAGCTGTGTTAACGACACTAAGCTGGGTCTTTGACACTGAGCTGGGTCTTTGACACTGAGCTGGGTTTCCGTCACTGAGCTGGGTCTTGATACTGCAAGATCTTTGACTCTTCTTGGTCTTGCTCTGCTGAGTCCTTTAAGCTGTCAGCTTAGCTGTGTCTTCTGCTGTCTTCAGTTGTCTTCAGCGAATCTACCTGTAAACTAAGAAACTCTATAAGCTCAAACAGGTGAGCTGAAAAACGCTTAGGCTTGTGCGATCATCTACTCGGTTGGGGTCAGCTGGGTTTTGGTATCCAATCAAAACTCTATTGATTTTCCCAACATTATGCTCATGATTATGCAATAACTCTAGGCGCGACTTATGAGACTTAAATTTAATTGCTAAAAAATTAAAATATTAAGTAATAATAATAAACATAAACTTTTTAAGAGAGTTATAGCGAAATAAATTTTTGGGTCGCTACATCCAGCTTGTTCTCTGAACTGGATGATGATTCATCATTCAATCTCATATCAGCCAAGATGTTTGATCCGAATTGATTGAAGGCTGATACTGGCTGTGGGGAGAGAATCACTATTGCTCGATTAGGAGTTTCTTCAGAAGAATGTCTCGCCTCAGATGGTCGAATGACAGCCGTTTTTTTTCTTCTTAGCTGGACCTTCAGCTAGTTTGGGGTCAGCTGTCTTTCTTTTCCCCTGCTTCTTCTCAGCTAGAACATCTGCCTCTGATTCTTCCAGCTGCTTCTTGCCTTTGCTTACAGCAGGCTGTTTCCTTAGGAGATCATTGATTTGACTCATTCTCTGGAAGAGAATTTTCGTTTCTGGAAACGGATCTGATTCAGCCCACTTTACTGTGTATCCTTTCACAGCTTGTTCTATTAAGAACGAAATCTTGGAGCATAGATACATGGGCTCTGAGGTTGAATACGTCGTCCTGGTGGAGTCAAACTTGATCTTCTCTAACTCCTTGACTAATTTGTTGAGTAAGAAGTCAAACCAGTTGACGTTTGCGCCTTTGTTCATGGCAATCATCAGCTTGAGCTTTGGAATACTATCTCTCCTTGAGATCCAGCTATCCCTAAAATGCACTTTTGCGTGATATCCAGCAGCAACATGTACTTTGGCTTGAGTAGGAGCTTTGACATGCTTGCTCTGTACGGCTCTGGGGAGATAAGCATTTCTTTACTGAGAAATTCATCCACTTCTTCACGGCTGTAATCGTCTGGGATGAATTCTCCTTCTCTGGGTAGGTTGAACACCTTTCGTAGCATCTTGTTAAGTTTGATGTTGACGGTTGCTGAGTCAAATTTTTCGTCATCGCCCTTGACATTCACATCAAATGAAGATGAGTAAAAGCCATCTTCGTCAATGATGTTGAGATAGAATAGAGCGGCATCTCTCTTCAGCATGAGCTTGGGCATGGAGATTGCCCACAGTAAGAGACCGGAGTCCATTACGAGATCTACCATCTCTTTGAGTTCAGAAACTTGAAGGTTGGCGGTGAAAAGACAATTTTCAAATGACAACTTTGTCATAAGAACTTCGAACTGGTTCATCCCTGCGGTTGATTTCTTGGGTGCCATTTCTGCAGAGTGTTGATTTTGATCGAGCGAGGAATTTGCAGAAAATGGACAGATGATTTAAAGATTTGAAATTCGCAGAGATAAAGATGGAAGAATCCTCCGTATCTTTTCCATGTATATCAACTGCCATAAAGGATCATCCGTTTTGTATTGAGATAGCTGGTATTCTGATCAACGGCTGGGAGAGATTTACTCATCACGTTCTGACGTGTTTTCGGCGAGTATATTACAACCGCGCGTGAGGCAGTTCAAACGCTTGACATTCTGCCTCGATCCTACCGTGCTTCAGTACTCAGCAGTCTTTATAATTAATGCGATGGGAAAGAAAACTTATCAAGCAATTTAACTAAGGAACATATGTCCGCTTAAAATAGGAATTCAGAATAATTGGACTTAAATAGTATATTCCTTAGAGAAATAAATGCATGAGACACAAACCGGTCAGCTTGGACAGAGTATCCAGCTGATATCACGGTGGTCTTCTCTTTTGCTTGATTGAAATATCTTCTCAGTTGAGTTTCTGGAGATTAGCTTTATTCTTCTTTAGCTGAGTTCCCTTTCTGCATTGGGATCCAGCTGAGTTTGTTCCCCCCTCAGCTAGATGAACTTTCTTCACTTGAATATTTTGCTGGAATGAATTTGCCCTCAGCTGATATCACAGCTGTGTTGATTTCCAGCTTGATTGAGTTCCCTCCTGAATTTGATAGAAGGTGGCTGTCTTTTCTTAGCTGCTTCTTACTTGAGTTGATCGGAATCTCATTACTGGTTCATTTCTTTGATGATGTCAGCTGTTCTATGACCAGCTGAGTTCACCGCTGCTTTGCGGGGAATGATCTTCGATTTTCTATTCTTTGCATTGAATCCATACGCGTTGATCTCACCAGAAAAACCGTTCACAACAATTAGCTGGGACCAATACACTTGGCATAATCTTTGAAGAGCTTTGAGGTGAATTATGAGCTTTGATCATCTGCTGTCTTTACAGCAAGCTTGGTGACATCCTCAGTTGCGTCTGTCCCTCGAACTGTTATCACTCCTTCGGAACCCAGTTGTGATTGGGTCCGACTTTGTTGCTGAGGGTTCCGTTAAAAACCCAGATTTGTCTTTATCGATTGTGAGTGATACTTCTGGTTGGTCCTTGAATGTGTCCACTCCTTCTTTGGACCTTCTTGACTCCTTTTTCTTTGATGAGGTTCATTTCATAGCTGGAGTTTGTCAGCTTGATCTCTAGCTTGTCCGTCTGCTGGAATCTTGGTGTGAAGCTCGGTTGATATTCAGCGTTATAACCAGCTGAGATCCTTCTCAACTGTCTTTTTAGTTGGCCTTGAAGTCTGTGCTGGATGACATTCTATCTTTGATTTTGATTCCAGTCAGCTGGATTTATCTGTTGCATTGGAGCTCTGTGATCGGCTGGGAGTTTCTGCACAGATTTTCTTCTCTGATTGGACTGAACTTGGAGAGCTGGCTTGATTATGTAAGACCTCTTTGATATATCGTTGGCTAGATTCCAGCTGGGTCTGCATTGGCTGGATCCATTCTTTGATCTGATACAGCTTTGGCCATCTTCAAGTTCCTGATGATTCAGTCTTCTGCTTGGCTTTCTAAATTTATGATGATGGGTCTGATAGTGATAGCATCCCACATCATGTCATGACGCGCTTTCAGAAAGATGTTGATTTGGATCTTCCATATCTGATAGTCATCGACAGAGAATGTCGGAAGATTCCAGCACAAGGGAGATTTCATGATAGTATGCAATATAATGATTTTAAAAAGATTTTGAAACTTTGAAGGATCTGTTCAGGTGACCACTATCAGTACTGAAATGCTGACTTGACACAGATACAGTGATCTTTTGAACCACTGCTCTGATACTAATTGTTGGTCCCAAGACGGATACCTTGGTGTAGAGGGGGGTGAATACACCAAGGTTTAAAAACTTTTCCAAGTTAAAACTCTTTTGAGAGAGCCTGCTGTGTTCGACTCAGCTGGATGACAGCTCGAGTGACATAGCTGGCTGTGAGTGTGTGCGGAAGTTTGGTGGGTTTGGAAAGTCCGTCTGTTGCTTCAAATTATATTGCAAAGCTCTATTTCACTTTTCAGTTAATCAGTTTATGCAGCTTGAAATGTATGCTCATGAGGGGTTAGTAACATGCATAAAACAAAGCGATAAAGAACAAAGCAATTTTAACGTGGTTCGGAGTAACACCTCCTACATCCACGACCAGGTTCTCTAGTAATTCACTATCACTTGGTTTCTAAGTACCAAGCAACTTCACAACTCTAACCCGAGCTGTGTTCCAACAGTTTGCGGGCACTGTCAAGCCTACACCTTCAGTTTGCATGTACTGAAGAACCTTCCTTACAGTTTACGGGTACTGTAAAACCTAACCACTCGAATTACACGCTTCGAGCAGGCGTACCTTTACCTAACCTTTCTGGGTTTGGGTTTGGGTATTGGTTTTCCAACTATGAACGAGTTCTTACAATGAAGAACAAGGAGTAAGATGAACTCGTTCAAACTAGGCTTAAGATATTTATTCTAATCTATTCTGCCTAAGACTGAATGTGTGAACAACTAAGAACACAGCTGACTGGCTGGGTGTTCTTGAAAGATATGGCTTTGAAGATCGTTGTTCATCTTTTTGTTTTTGCTCTTTTTATTTCTTCAGTCGTCTTACCAATCTCTTCCTTTCTTTAATGGTGAGTAGATATATATAGGTAGAGATTCAAACTAGCCGTTGGAAGAGAGCCGTTTGAATCTTACATACTCTCATTGACTTCTGGCCTTAAACCTACGAAGTAGGTCTACATCCGCAGAAGCTATTCATTCTCTTGATTTGACTGCGTCAGACAAGATCTTCTGATATCGAGATCTTGTTTTGGAGAAGGTCTTCGTCTTCGAGCTGCTAAGCACTTCTGCTGTGTCTTCAGCATCTTCGACTCTGCTGCGTCTCGACTCTGAGATGTGTCTTAGACCTGAGCTGTATCATCAACCTGAGCTGTGTCTTCAACCTGAGCTGTGTCATTAACCTGAGCTGTGTCTCAGACCTGAGCTGTGTCATTGACACTAAGCTGGGTCTTTTACACTGTGCTGGGTCTTTGACACTGAGCTGGATTTCCGTCACTGAGCTGGGTCTTGATACTGCTGGGTCTTTGACTCTGCTTTGGTCTGCTCTGCTGAATTCCTCAGCTGTGTTTGCTTAGCTACGTCTTCTGCTGTCTTCAGCTGCTCTACCTGTAAACTAAGAAACTCTATAATCTCAAACAGGTGAGCTGAAAAACGCTTAGGCTTGTGCAATCATCTACTCGGTTGGAGTCAGCTGGATTTTGGTATCAAATCAAAACTCTATTAATTTTCCCAACAGTAGTTTCTAAGAAGAAAACTGATTTCGTTTTACTCTTTCAATTTCAGGAAATACCGTGCTAAACACCCTATATTAGATAAGGATAAAAACTTTATTTTAGTATAAGATATAGATTGTTAATAGTTACAAAATATAAATAAAATAAAATACAGTATAAGATACAAATTGGAAATCATCAAAACTATTGTAATAAGCGATGAAGTAATAAGCGTCACTTTTATTGATAAGGAGTGTCATTTTTATTAATAACAAATGTCACTTTTCTAGTCATAATCGGTTCGGGCTACATCAACCAACGGTCGGTGGTCGATTCAAGAGACACGGAGATCGCCATGGGAGCCAATCAACCCCTTCACTCTTGGGCCAAGAAGAACCAACATCCATGCGCCCAAGTGTACGGGTACAGAATGTCGATATGGGCAGAGCATCTGGGAAAGATCGAGCCTTGCTTCAAGGAACCCGACACCCCGAAGTGTCTCAAGTACGTGAACGAGGTAGCACACGAGAACTGGTAGCGATTCACAACATAAAAGTTCAGTCGACTTTTATTCATAAAAGATTATCTTTTTTTATGGATTAGCAATTAAATTTAAAGACCGCACCACAGTCGACTTGATTCCAAGACCTTTGGCCTCGAGCATTAACCACTCTAAATATATTTTTTTTTTCTTTTTTATAGAAATTTATTTTTTATTTAAATAAATTATTTGAATTAATATTTAATAAACCCTAAATAGCCTTAATTTTTACTAATTTTTATCAATGAATATTGTCACTTTTGTTCATAAGAAGTGTCACTTTTATCAATAAGGAGTGTCACTTTTGTTCATTAGAAGTATCACTTTTATTCATTATAAGTGTCACTTTATTTTTATAATTATAAAACGAACGTCACTTTTATCAACGAGAAATGTCACTTTTGTTCATAAGAAGTGTCACTTTTATCAATGAGGAGTGTCACTTTTGTTCATCAGAAGTATCACTTTTATTCATTACAAGGGTCACTTTTTTTTTGTAATTATAAAACGAATGATACTTTTATCAATGAAAAATGTCACTTTTATTCATAAACAATGTAAATTTTATTCATAAAGTGTGTCACTTTTATTCATAAAAAATATCACTTTTATCAATGAGAAGTGTCACTTTTATTCATTACGAGTGTCATTTTTATTCATAATAACTGTCACTTTTATTAATGAGAAATGTCACTTTTATTCATAGAAAGTGTCACTTTAATCAACGTTAAATGTCACTTTTATTCATAAGAATCGTCACTTTTACCAATGAGTAGTGTCACTGTCATTTTTATTCATAATAAGTGCACTTTTATTAATGAGAATTGTGACTTTTATTGATAGAAAGTGTCACTTTAATCAACGCGAAATGTCACTTTTATTCATAAGAATTGTCACTTTTATCAATGAGTAGTGTCATTTTTATTAATTATCATTGTCATTTTTATTATTAAGAAAAATAATAAATACAATGAATTAAGAAAAATAATTAAGTAAAAGAAAGAATTAAGAGAAAGAAAGAAAAAACAATTAAGAAAAAAATTAAGAAGGGAAAAAATTCGTAGTCAATTTTATTGAAAGGAGTATCACTTTTATTAATAAGAAAAAGAAATATATAATGAATTAAGAAAATAAAAAAGAAAAATAATTAAAAAATAAAGAATTAAGATAAAAGAAAGAAAAAACAATTAATAAAAAACAGGGGAGAGAGAGAAAGGAGTATCACGTTTTAATAAAAAAATTTATAAAAGAAAATTAAGAAAAAAGGAAAATGAAATAATTGTTGGAGTTGAGGATCTAACCCGTGACCTTGGAATCACAAAATGGGCGCTCATCCACCAGGCTAGCTAGCTACTCAGTTAATTTGTCTCCAATTATTTTTATTTATTGGTTCATAATATCCGGGTCGGGTCAAAAGATCCGGTTGTATACATAAGGCGGTCTTACCAGAGTTTTTGCCAATAAAATAAATACAGTATAAGATACAAATTGGAAATCATCAAAACTATTGTAATAAGCGATAAAGTAATTAAGGCGAATTTGGGTACAATTAATCCTACGGGTAAGGTTGGTTGTTAATAGGGGTAATTAAGGGAATTATGAGATAATTAAGTAGTAATTTGAGTTTATTAATCATAATTAAGGTTTATTAATCTTTGATAAAGATTTATTAAACTCCATTTAAAATTAATTAAGTCATAAATAATTAATTAAACAATAAAATATTAATAATAATCAATTATCAATAGAAAAATAAACTGTGCTTCCTCCTCGGTGCTTCATTCTGATTTTCTGTTGTATCTTCTATGCTATGTTGGCTCTGTTCAACTGAGCTTCACTCCAGCTGATGTTTACTCAGCTGATCCTTCACCGGGTTTTGTTTTTCATGACTTCACTGTAATTTAAAATCTATAAGCTCAAATGCGCGAAATTTTAAAAATACTTAAGCTTGCACAATCATCTACTCGGTTGAGGTCAGTTGGGTTTTGGTATCAAATCAAAACTCTTAATTATAATTTTCCCAACACAATATAGGACAAAATTGAACCCCTTGACCCAAGAAATTCTCTTGGTTGTCATTTTCTGAAAAATTATACTATGCATCACAGAAAAATATGTATGTCACAGTCTTCTGATATGTGTACGAGTCTCAATTATGATATATAGTTAGATACTTACATGTAATAATGGAGTAGATAATTAAGTTGTCATGAAATTTCTCAGAAGAAGCATAAGTCGATTTATTATATATACTTGTTGATCAAGACAGACGCAAAATACAAGAATTAAATACTAATTTCCACTATTACACCATTGAAAATTGTGAACTCGAACATCTGTACTCGTTTCATTAGATTAGAGGGGAGACAAAGTTAAAAACTAATTGAGCCTTTAATTTGTTTGATTAATAAAATGAGAAATGTAACATGTAAATAAGATGAATGTTGATGGACGTTGTTATTGGGCCGGCTATGGCAAGTGATGATCGTTCCCATCTGTTTCAATTTCTTCATTTGCTCTTTCTCTCTCCTCATTTACTTCATTTCTGTCTCCAACAGAATCGTCTCCATTTACTCCATTTATGTGTCCTCCTCCAGCAGCAGCAGCAGCAGCGTCTCCATTTCTATGTCGTCCTCCATCAGCATCCGCAGCAGCATTGGCAGCAGGACGATTTCTGTAAGTACGGATCCAGTTGATAAAATGTGCTATCTTATTCTCGACTTTATTAAAAAGATCCATCTGGGCGCAAACAAAAGCAAATGTAGTAAGTCCCGCTAGAATTATGAAGAGGCCGAAGAAATCACGAAAGGTGAGGCTGGAGGCGCCCTGCGACACCGTATTAGACAGCGGATCCTGCGAAGAGTACCCTGGCCCGAAATTCTTCTGCTCCAAACCGATCATATCTGGACCTTGTGTCACATTTAATATAGCTCGAGAGAAATGCGCCACTAAAGGTGATCCAAACGGTAACGCCTGCATGCATGCATGAATGAATGAATGAATGAATGAATGAATAGTAGTATGTATGTATGAGAAAGGGATATATATATATAGATTGACTGACAAAGCCAAGACCATCTGTTCGGAAAGTAGGTCCTATAATGGTGTATCGAGAATAGTATCGGTTGAGCAAAAGCTTCATGTAAGGTAGCTCATCGAATATGGCATCTATGCCTCCTTTGTTGCTTCCTCTACACATGGCATCGTGGTATTCTTCGACGGATAAGTAGGACCTCAGCCTCGTCGGACTAATGTGTAGCTTCTCTGTCAAGAATTCTCGGGTGAAGGAACCTCGGTGATAGCCTATATAGTGTTCGTCAGAAAACGAGAACTGCAGCTGATCAATTGTTAGAATCGCCGAAAAGCTGGCTGTGTAGCTCTGCATTAGTATGAATGCACTGAACAGCCAGCACACTAGCAGGAAAAGTGATGTTTTCCTTCCAACTAAGGCCGCTGCATAATATATATGTGCTCAATATATAATGATATGCAAATGAACTTCACTCATAAATAGAAGAAAAAGAATTGTTACTCTCTGGGAAAGCCAGGGCTGCTATATGAATCAAAAACGGAAATTTGAGTCGATCTTGTTCAGCCGGAGCAGGTGCAGGAGCAGGTGGTTGGCGTTGTTCTAGTTTCCACATAAAAGATCCCATGACTAAAGAGGCTACAAAAATAGCCAGCCAGAGATCCCAACTCAATGGCTTAACAAATATCCACATGCTTAGTGGCCTATTATTTTTCACAACAAGAACCAGCCCCGATTCCGAATAAGGCAGCGTGAAATCAACGTACGATGCCCGTGGAGCCCAAATGGTTGTATCCGCCACCACCATATCATACTTCTGTATATATACATGTACGGTTATCAACAAATTCCATTTTCAACCGATCCAAAGAAATTAAAAGTAAACATGCAAATGCAATCATAGGTAGCTGTACCTCCGGAATCTCGTGAAGCATGCTGTCATAACTCCAGTTGGTACTCGTACTCTCATTGTAGCAATAAAACGTGTAGTTGATAGGAAAAGGCATCTGCTTCAACGCATACAAGAACATATCTATTGCAAATCCAGTCGCATGTGTCTCATTCGTTGCAGGATCGATCACTGCATCCACAAATTGCTTGAACCCAGGTTTCCATGGCACTCCAACCCGAAGGCTACCCGAAGGAGGTATAGCCCAACCCTTGGGTTTGATCGTAGAATCACCGGGCCACACCACATTTTTCACTTCACTCTTCCAACTCCAGAGTTTTGAACTAACATAATCTCTAGTAATTCCTCCGCGAGGATTCCAAAATCCGATCCTTCTCTCCCCCGTCCCGATCAAATTAATTATCTCCAAATCTGAGGCCTTCAATCTCCCATCAACCACTTGAAAGTAGCCACTAAGCCCTCTGAATCTCGTGCTCGTTAGCTCTCTCAGTAGTCGAGGCCCGTACGATGAGTTTTGATCAGTTACGGCTCCGATTTTCTCTGCTGCAATGGCTAATGCCGTTATTGTATCATACGCCCATAGTCCATAAACATTCAAATCCATACTTGCTCTGCTGCTATTCCTCTCCCACCTCTCTTGGAATTTCACGAGGTCTTTCGAAGGCGCCACGTAAGGCCTCACCCCGACCACTCCTTCCATGGAATCACGAGTCTCGGAATCCATGTAGCTTAGGAAGTTGGATAAACTATCAGTGATTATCCACGCGCTCCCTTCTCTCATCATTCCGCCATTCTTGGCGACGTTGAATAAACGAAAACCGAGAGAAGGGCTCGTGTGAACTAAGAAAACCCTAGTTTCCTGTTCCTTCAACGGGGCAAGCAGTTTGTGGAGATTCTTGGCGTCGGCCGACGGAGGGATGGGGGTGAGATGTACGAGCCCGATTCCGACATCTCGGAAAGCATTCGCGAGGTGAGATTGGAATTGATGGCCATATTCTGTATCCTCGTAGAGAAGGGCGGCTTGAGACCATTGGAATCCTTGGCAAATAGCTGCGAGAGCTCGAGCTTGGATGGAATCATCCATGGTTGTTCTAACAACATAGTTGTTTTCTGCGGTGGAAAGAGATGAGCTTCTTGCAGTGGTTGATATAATTGGAACTTCAGTTTTTTGACCTAATTCTGAGATGAATATATCTTGTGTCCATCCCTGAGGCCCTATGATTCCTTCAACTTGTCCACTCTTCAATAATTCTACAACTGCGCATGCATGCATCACATTTTTAGTTTGTTATATTCGATAAAAATTCAATATATCTATGAGACTGTCAATTCAATGAAATAAATTAATACCTGCAAAATTAGCTTCAAGAACAGTCTCGGCATTTCTGGTGTACAGCTGCAAGATTGTAGTAAAGTTTGGATTGTTAGAATAAAAATCTGAAAGCGACATTTGCATGCAGAGAAGGAGCATGGAACCAAAAGGCGAGTTCGTATCGAGAACTACGCCGATGGGGACGGCTGAAGGCGGTGATCCTTGAGAAGTTACAACTTTGACATGTCTGATATCAGAATAGCAAGAATTTTCTAACAAGAAATATATCAGAATATAAATTATAAGGATGAAGCGGTAACGATGAATATGGAGGTTTATCATAGTTACTCTTCTATCTAATTGGATTTTTCAAAGCATGCATGCAGCGTGCGCTTCTTATAGCTGCAAATATGTTTTAACTCATGAGAGAGAAAGAGAGAATGTAGACATAGTGAATTTCGAAGTTTTTCCAAGTGGGAATTACAAAGTATTTCCATCTGAGTTCATATAGCTGGCCGGCTGCTATAGATGTCAATTAAAAAAAAAAAAGAACTCTTGTATACATCATTTTCTTTGTTAAATGAGTTCATATAGCTGGCCGGCTGCTATTTTCGGGTAAAGAGTACATAATAAGTTATGTGAAAATTAGAAAGTTTTGAAACAACATTGTGATTGATCGATGATCAATTAACATTGTGATCCGATGATGATTATATCTGATAATGCATTGTGATTGATGGAGTTGTTTCAAAACTTTCTAATTTTCAAATAGCTATGAATTTGATTCCGCCGGCTTGTAATCAAGTTTAATCCCTTTTTTTATTTTTTATTTTTTGATCAAAAGTTTAATCCAATTAAAGTGAAAATATTTTTTTAATCTGTTTTATGCTCTCCCCTCCTATCGAAACAATGAAGTCCCTAAATATGATTTAAACGTACATGAGAATAATGAGAGATATCGGGGAAAAGAAAAGGAAACAGAGATTTTAAGTTTCTTTATCTTTTATTAAAACTAGTAATTTGCTCCCATGCGACACACAATCTTTATTTAATGAATTAAAATAATAATTGATAATTATAATTAATTTAGAAATATATAAATATAAATTATAAAATATTAGTATGACTTTTGAACGATATATAAAACTTAATCTTACAAAAGAAATCTGATTGATATATTAATTTATGAATATTAATTCATATCTGCTCTTTTTTTTTGTTTTAATAACTTCGATTCTACTCAATTCTAAATTAATACTTTTTGGCCCATTTTATGTTATCCAGGTAGGTACATAAAATTAATTCAAAATCATTCTAATAACAAAAATTATTTTTTGAAAATGATTCAGAATTCTAAAATATATAAATTGCAATTCCTTACGATTGATCTAATTTTTAAAATGGTTATTTATATATCTAATTAATTTACTGTTTTATATTTTAGTAATGTTACTTAAAAGAAATATATGTTGTTCAAATAACATTGGTGAACTTCAATTTTATTTATTTCCTTTTTTGTCATTATATTTTATTTATAGTCCTTTTACAAATGGAATCTCGTCAAAATATTTTTTAATAATAAACCTAAGCTATTTAAGTGATGTGAATTAATATACAGTGCAGAAAACAAAAAATTATTCAAATATAAAAAATAATAACAATTTAATAGCAAATAAAACAATTGATTTGCCGAATAAAATTTGATTAAAATTTAAAATCGTCCCAATGTTTACATAATTCAAACTCCACCCATTTTCCTACGATAATATTTATATACTATCATTCTGTCGTAATATCTAATCTAAGATTATAATACATTTTGTTATATATAATCATTCCATTGTAGTATTTTTTTAGAAAATTATATATACCTATTATTAAGTCCACACCAATTCATAATAATAATAATAATAATAATAATAATAATAATAATGATGATGATGATAATAATAATAATAATAATAATACTGTTAACGATTTGTTCATAATGTTTTTATTAATTAAGAGTGCATTAAAATTTAAAATAGTGAAGCAGTTTATGACATGTAATTAATCCGCCCCATTATGCAACATCTCATTTTTGAACAAAAAGAGAAGGGCCGCAATTACTATTCCAAATCGCCTCATTCAATATAATTTTTTTTTTAATGGATGAAAGTAGTGAAACCCTAAATAACTTATTAGGACACAGGCGTTCTTCACTTTTTGAGTTAGAAAACCGGTTCCGGCGCTTCGGAGATGGTACATGAGAACGACATTGTTGATAGTGAAACTGCTTCAAGGTTTTGTCGAAAATCTGGGGTGAAAGTTGTGTAATAGATTCTGCCATTGTTGAGAGTGTATATATATATAGAGAGCGTGGATCAAATAAGAACACTTTTTTAGGTGAGAAATAAGAACAAATCTGGACCCTTGATTTTTGTTGATCTACGGTCTAAATTTAACCGTGCATTTAGTTACCTTAATTTATGCATTTAAATGTCAATGCATTAAGTTATTGTAATTTATGCATTTAAATATTTATGCATTTAGTTTCTGCATTTTATGCATTTTCAATGTAATAAAAATGAATTGTTCTTACGTTCTTATATAAGATGTGTTCTTACCAGATTCACTCCCTATATATAGAGGTGGATGTTGGTGGAAAATGGTGTGTAGTTTCTAAGAAGAAAACTGATTTCGTTTTACTCTTTCAATTTTAGGAAATACCGTGCTAAACACCCTATATTAGATTAGGATAAAAACTTTATTTTAATATAAGATATAGATTGTTAATAGTTACAAAATATAAATAAAATAAAATACAGTATAAGATACAAATTGGAAATCATCAAAACTATTGTAATAAGCGATAAAGTAATTAAGGCGAATTTGGGTACAATTAATCCTACGGGTAAGGTTGGTTGTTAATAGGGGTAATTAAGGGAATTATGAGATAATTAAGTAGTAATTTGAGTTTATTAATCATAATTAAGGTTTATTAATCTTTGATAAGGATTTATTAAACTCCATTTAAAATTAATTAAGTCATAAATAATTAATTAAACAATAAAATATTAATAATAGGAAAATAAACGGTGCTTCCTCCTCGGTGTTTCATTCTAATTTTCCTTTATTCTGGTAATTTGTGCAATATTTATTCATATTCATATATTCTAATTCGAATTTATTATTATGATTATTATTATTATATTCATTGTATATGTATTTAATTAATATTTGTAATCTATTTGTATTTATCTTTCCGTGTAAAATGTCATTAACTTCTAATAAACTATTAAATATTGTAGTATTGATCTATTCATGTTGATGTTGTTATTGAATTCCAATAGACTTTTATGTGTCATATATTAAGACACTAAATTACGTATTAGAAGAATTGTCATTCTCGATTATGTTTAGATATTAGAAATAAAATTATTTCTTATGTTAGTCTATAAGTAGTGTTAATAATTAAATTCAAAGCAACAGATAAATTTTGAAAAAGTAAATTAGCATTTTAAGAGGCCAATAGAAAATTTGTAAATGAAAATCCCTATGAAGACTAAATAAATATTGTTGGTCCCAAGATGGATACTTTGGTGTAGAGGGGGGATGAATACACCAAGGTTTAAAAACTTTTCCAAGTTAAAACTATTTTCAGAGAACTGGCTGTGTTCGATCCAACTGGATGACAGCTTGATCGACACAGCTGGCTGTGTGTGTGTGTGGAATGTGATGAACTCGTTCAAACTAGGCTTAAGATATTTATGACTGAATATGTGAACAACTAAGAACACAACTGACTGGCTGGGTGTTCTAGAAAGATTTGGCTTTGTAGATCGTTGTTCATTTTTCTGTTTTCTTCTATTTCTTCAGTCGTCTTGCCAGCCTCCTCTTCAATGGTGGAAGAGAGATATATATAGGTGGAGATTCAAACTGGCCGTTGGAAGAGAGCCGTTTGAATCTTACAAACTCTTGTTGACTTCTGTTCTTTACCAACGAAGTAGGTCTGCATCTGCAGAAGCTAGTTCTTCTCTGATCTGACTGCGTCAGATAAGATCTTCTGTCATCGGGATCTTGTCTTTGAGAAGGTCTTCGTCTTTGAGCTGTTAAGCGTCTCAGCTGTATCTTCAACGGCTTGGACTCTGCTGTGTCTTGATTCTGAGCTGTCTTTAGACCTGTGCTGTATCATCAACCTGAGCTGTGTCTTCAACCTGGGCTGTGTCACTGACCTGAGCTGTGTTTTAGACCTGAGTTGTGTCAACGACACTAAGCTGGGTCTTTTACACTGAGCTGGGTCTTTGACACTAAGGTTGGTTTTCGTCACTGAGCTGGGTCTTGATACTGCAAGATCTTTGACTATTCTTGGTCTTGCTCTGCTGAGTCCTTTAAGCTGTCAGCTTAGCTGTGTCTTCTGTTGTCTTCAGTTGTCTTCAGCGAATCTACCTGTAAACTAAGAAACTCTATAAGCTCAAACAGGTGAGCTGAAAAACGCTTAGGCTTGTGCGATCATCTACTCGGTTGGGGTCAGCTGGGTTTTGGTATCTAATCAAAACTCTATTAATTTTCCCAACAATTTTCCCCTTTTTGATGATGCCAAAACCTAACTGAGAAAAACAATTTACTCCCCCCTTAACAAGAAAACGGGTTTTCAAAAGTTTAAACATACACAGTAGGTAAATTAAATTCAAAGTTCAGTGCCTGGACAAAGAGTTATTGTCGTCAGGATGAGCTTGAGAGCAAAAAGGAATTTTTCATTAATAAAAGATAATATTACAATTTTACATTTTACAAAAATTCAAAAGACAAAAATTTCCAGATGACTGGGTCTTCAACTCTGCTTCCTCTGCTGCTGATTCTTCAGTCTTTCTTCTTCAAGCTGTTCATCCGTTCTTAACCTGTACCGGTTGAAGATCATCCGTTCCAGCTTCCTATATTCTTCTTCATTACTTACCTTGGAAATTTTTCTCCTGATTGCCCATTTGTTTACTTCTGCGATTACTTGCGATTTGTCGTGAAATCGGTTCCAGGTATTAGTGGAGGCTGGAGATGATACAGCTGGGGAGCAGAAAATTGGATCTTTGCGGTCTCTGCAGCATTGAAGAATGCTTTCGCAGTCATCCTATCTTGATGGAAGAGTCTTGAAAGCAACATCTGGAGGCGTATTTGGGTAGGCTCCCAGATAGTAGTAATCTTCAATGAACTCGAATTTTGTATGTTCCCAGTCGTCGTTTAATTCTTTTGGGATCCATTCATCTATTCTTCTCCAGTTCATTGGCATCTGAGTCTTTTTCTTTGATGCTCTGATGTTTGCTCTTTTCTTCTTCTGCTTCTTTTCCTCAGCATCGAGCAAGCTTTCCTTCTTCTTTTGCTGCTCTTGAAAGTTCCTCATCTCTTGCTTTTGTTTATTTACAAAGTTGCAGAGCCATTGAGTATCATTTATTTCTTCTGGCTTGGCTCCGCTAGCTTTGGCAAGAGGGATGATCATTTTGCTCTATTTTTCTTTTCGTCTAGCTGGTTCTTCTGCTTCCAGCTCAGCAACAACTTCATCAATCTCGATCGCAAAGACTTGGATTTCATCTTCAGCTACAGCTTTTCCTTTGCCTGCCCTTGATGTTTTTCTCTTGTCATTTCCTTCCCCCTTATCTTCCCCCTTTTTGGCATCATCAACAAGGGTGGAGGATAGATTGACGATTGTCTCCTTTAGCTGGGCCAGGGCATTGTCAACATCAGCAAGCTTGGTTGTGTTGTCTGCTGTGATGAGGTTGAGCTGTGTTGTGCTGGTATTTCCAGCTTTGAACTGAGTGTCCAGCTCTTTGTAGAGGTTGAACAGTTTTTGAATGTCAGTCCTGTTGGAGAGCGTTTGATGTTGTAGAGCTTGTAGGTGGCTGGATAAGTCGCTGAAGCTGCTTTCCAGTGGAGCTTGAAGGCTTGAAATGATCTCAGGAACTCTCTTCTCTAGATGATGTGACTGATCAATGCGATGAGATACGAGAGATTGCTTGAGATCTTCACTGGAGCTTCTTTGTAAGTTCTGGGCAAAAGAGTAAACTTCATCAATGGACTGTCCATGACAATGGACTTGCCATTCTACAGCTGTGATGCGCAGGAGGGTGTCAATGTCTGATTTGAGTCTATCCTGGAATAGGATTTCCTCAACTTGTTTGGTTATCTCCTCCTTCATTGCATCAGAAAGCACGACATTGGAATCCGTTTGGGTTCCGGATTCGACTTGGCTGGGTTTGACTGCCTCGATCTCGATCAGTGAGCGAGTGTCATTGGCGATTGGACTAGGTGGTACAACTTCTGTGGGCTCAACTGTTGCAGAAGTTGGCTCGTTTTCAGTCACCATTGCCTCAGCTGTGTCTGCATGTATAGCTTCCTTGGCAGTCTCAACTGGAACAATCCAGCTGAGAGTGTGGAGGTAGGAGTTGGCTCTCGCGATTACCTCCTCAGATGGTGATACTTCATCTTGCTTAGTCTTCTGGATGAGAGTTTGGATTAGCTCGTCTTGATGCAAGAAGGCATCCTGAAGACTTCCAAATCCGAAGATCTCCTGTAGAGCAGCTTCTTCGGCTTTGAGCTTGTTGAAGGAGTAGAGCTCCACAAGTTCCTCATTTACGTACCAAGTAGTCATCTTGGTAGCGAGGTAAAATTTGAAGTCGCTTACGGCGACTAATGCGGCGGGGAGTGAAACAAGAAACGGGCATTGTTGCAGTGCGCTATTTACTTCTTGAAGCCTGAGGTCATCGAACCTCATGATGGTGGCAGCACGTGCAACGGCTCTGGGACTGAGGATTTCAACTTCCTCAGAAGTAGTGGGACTTGAAGGTTCAGCTTGGTTTTCATCATCCAGCTGCGAAGGAACATCAGCTGGACGGGGCTCTTTAGGTGAGCTGGGAAGAGAAGATAGTTCAGCTTGGGAGTCAGCTGGCTGTGAAGACTCTTGACCAGCGAATGTCCGTCGGCTCTCTTAAAGGAGATGGTTCTTTGGAAGGAGAGGCTGGTCTTGAAACTTGGGTGTGTGGAAGCAAGGAGGTTTCGAATGCGAAGAATTGAAAGGGGAATCTGAGATGTGTACCTGAGGATGGGATGGAAGAAGAGATTGTTGAAGAGAAATTCCAGCTGATTTGTAGTCAGCTGGAGTGGGGTGTGAGAAAGCTTGAAGAATTTGGCGAAGGGGAATAACATCCTCTGGGTCTGGGTCAGTGACCACTATTTGTGATTCTTCAGCTTCTCGTGATGTTCTCACGAACTCCCTTCCATTGTCTGAGCTGGAGGAGGATCCCTGAGCTGTCTCCTCGATCGGTCTCCACTCAGTTTTCTTCTTTTGGACAGGGGAGGCTGTGGGAGTGGATTCCGATCCAGCTGTCTCAACAACTGGTTTCTCTGCTGCCTTCTTAGCTGGTTTGATGGCTGCCTTGAATTTCAGCTTCTTCTTAGTAGGTGGAGATCCAGCTGGCTGTGTCTTCTCTGATTGCTTTCTTTTTCTTGCTTGAGAGGGGGAGGCAGTCTAATGCTTTGCCTCTAGCGCCATCTTCTTCCCTTCATGGGCTGCTTTCTTCAACAAGTCAGTGAGCTGACTTGGCTTTTCAAAGAGTATTCTGGACACAGAAAATTCTTCTGCGTTATGCCACAATATCTTCCTTCCAGTAGAGTAACTTTCTATTATGCACGCTACTTTGGTGCATAGATAGATTGTCTCTTTACAGCTGTACCGGGTGAAGCTATCATCTTCAAAATGAATCTTTTTAGATTCTTTTTCCAATTTTCCCATGAAGTATGAGAACCAATCCACAGGGTCATTTCTGAGGATGGCTATCATTGGTTTCAGTTTGGGTATGCTGATCTCTCCTTGAGATCCAGCGATACCGAGGATGCATTTCTGGGTGATATCCAGAAGTAATCTGTACTTGGGCTTGAGCAGGAGCTTGGACATGCTCGCCCTGTACGGTTCTGGCTTGAACAACATCTTATCCAGTTCGATCTGGATTTCTTCTCTGGTGTAATTATCTGAGGAGCGGTCCCCAAGAGTCTTCAGGCAAAACAGCTTGTTCACCATCCGGTTGATGTTGATGTCAACGTCCCACGGAGTTGTATGTCCAGTCTTCTCCTTGATTTGTAGAGAGGCGTTGGAACGAAGTCGATCATCTCGGTTGGATATCTCTAAGAAGAACTCTGCCACTTCCCGGCTGAAGATGTTCTTCGGTCTTGCAGTCGCCCACTGCAAAAGTCCGGCATTTTCGATGAGATCCAGAACTTCCTGGAACTCCGCGTTCTGGTAGTTCTTGAGAGTCAGACAACTCTCAAAATGAAGTTTTGACATCAGGTTCTCAGTCTGGTTTGCTCCTGGTGTAGTCTTCTTTGGTGCCATGGTTTTCTTCTGTAGTAAGAGGTTAGAAAGACGAAGATACTCGGGGAGCGTATTAGCAAAAAGATAATCAAGAATCTGAGATATAAATTTCAGATAAGTATGAGCGATAGTAAATATGGCGAAGATTTGCAAAAATTTGATAAATATATCAATTGCCCATTTTGATTAATGGTTGAGATCTTGGCAATTGTATTGAAGATCTGCGGCTGAGAGAGATTTGCGCAACATGTTCTATGACGTGTGAATGTTGAGTGAATGTCACGCGCGCGTGAGGAAGTCGAAACGTTCTGACTTCTGACTCAGTTCTCTTGAGCTACAGTGTTCTGCATGCTTTTCATTGAATGCGATGGGATGTATAGCTTGCAGAATAATCCATTTAAGGAATGTTTGGATGTTTGAATTAAATTCAAATACTTTTATCCTTATAATGTGTTACAACAGGAAATATAATAAACAAAATCTGCAAACCTGTCAGCTGATCATTGTAGTCAGCTGATACCACTGCTGTATTCTCTTCTGATCTGAGCTTTTGGGATCCATCTGGGTTTGTTCCCCCTCAGTTGGTGACTCCAGCTGAGTCTATCTTGGTGAGTGCATCCTGCTGGGTATTCTACTTGATTTTGCTGATTCTTTTCAGCTATGTAGAGTTCCCCTTCGATTTGATAGTAGGTGGCTTTTTCTTCAGTTGCATCCTACTTCCTTCTAATGAACGGATCTTCTCACCATCGGCTCATTTCTTTGAAGAGGTCTCTGATTGTATAGCAGGTAGTCAGCTGTTCCAAATCCAGCTGATTCTTCTGCTGCTTCTTTATTCTTTCCTTGAGACCAATGTGCTCAGCTGTATGACTGGCTGCATCTTCCGTTATGCATCCCGCTGTCTTTATTTCACAGCTGGTCGCAGTCAGCTAGCTGGATTTCTTCATCTTCTTTGCTCCTCTATTGAGAGATTCCTGCACAAGGAAGATTTCGCGACAGTATGCAATATAATGATTTTAAAAAAATTGAAGCTTTGAAGGATCTGTTCAGGTGACCATTATCAGCAATGAAATGCTGACTTGACAGATACAGTGATCTTTTGAACCACTGCTCTGATACCAATTGTTGGTCCCAAGACGGATACCTTGGTGTAGGGGGGGTGAATACACCAAGGTTTAAAAACTTTTCCAAGTTAAAACTATTTTCAGAGAGCTGGCTGTGTTCGATCCAGCTGGATGGCAGCTTGATCGACACAGCTGGCTGTGTGTGTGTGCGGAATGTGGTGGATTTGGAAAGTCTGTCTGTTGCTTCAAATATATTGCAAAGCTCTGTTTCACTTTTCAGTTAGTCAGTTTATGCAGATTGAAATGTATGCTTATGAGGGTTAGTAACATGCATAAAACAAAGCGATAAATAACAGAGCATTTTTAATGTGGTTCGGAGTAACCCCTCCTACGTCCACGAACAGATTCACTGGTAATTCACTACCACTTGGTTTCCAAGTACCAAGCAACTTCACAACTCTAACCCGAGCTGTGTTCCAACAGTTTGCGGGCACTGTCAAGCCTACACCTTTAGTTTTCGGGTACTGAAGAACCTAACCACTCGAATTACACGCTTCGAGCAAGCGTACCTTTACCTAACCTTTCTGGGTTTGGGTTTGGGTTTGGGTATGGTTTTCCAACTATGAACGAGTTCTTACAATGAAAAACAAGGAGTATGATGAACTCGTTCAAACTAGGCTTAAGATATTTATTCTGATCTATTCTGTCTATGACTAAATATGTGAACAACTAAGAACACAGCTGACTGGCTGGGTGTTCTAGAAAGATTTGGCTTTGTAGATCGTTGTTCATTTTTCTATTTTCTCCTATTTCTTCAGTCGTCTTGCCAGCCTCCTCTTCAATGGTGGAGGAGAGATATATATAGGTGGAGATTCAAACTAACCGTTGGAAGAGAGCCGTTTGAATCTTACCTACTCTTGTTGACTTCTGGCCTTTACCTACGAAGTAGGTCTGCATCTGCAGAAGCTAGTTCTTCTCTGATCTGACTGCGTCAGATAAGATCTTCTGTCATCGGGATCTTGTCTTTGAGAAGGTCTTCGTCTTCGAGCTGCTAAGCGTCTCAGCTGTATCTTCAGCGGCTTGGACTCTGCTGTGTCTTGATTCTGAGCTGTCTTTAGACCTGTGTTGTATCATCAACCTGAGCTGTGTCTTCAACCTGAGCTGTGTCACTGACCTGAGCTGTGTTTTAGACCTGAGCTGTGTCAACGACACTAAGCTGGGTCTTTTACACTGAGCTGGGTCTTTCACACTAAGCTGGGTTTCCGTCACTGAGCTGGGTCTTGATACTGCAAGATCTTTGACTATTCTTGGTCTTGCTCTGCTGAGTCCTTTAAGCTGTCAGCTTAGCTGTGTCTTCTGCTGTCTTCAGTTGTCTTCAGCGAATCTACCTGTAAACTAAGAAACTCTATAAGCTCAAACAGGTGAGCTGAAAAATGCTTAGGCTTATGCGATCATGTACTCGGTTGGGGTCAGCTGGGTTTTGGTATCTAATCAAAACTCTATTAATTTTCCCAACAAATATAATTAATCAATATGTTTACATGAAATTCTCTTCATTTTCCACTCATGTTTTTCTAAAAACTTTGATTAGTGCTTGTTAGAAAATATATACATTGAATCAAATGTGGGATAGATAACTATAAAAAAAAAGAACAAAAAACTTAAAGATGTAAAAAAAACATATCTTTTTCGGCGTTTTTGGCAAATATTAGGAATATCAATTTAGCATGAACCAATGAGATGGTTCAAATAGACTTAAAAAGAAGGAAATTTACTAATTTTAATTAATATTAACTTTGTTCAGATTTGTATCGAGTAATTTAGTATGAACCAACGAGACGATTCAAATAACATAGAAAGAAAGATTTTTACTAATTTTAATTAATATTATTTGTAGTGTTTATATTTTTATCGAGTATAAACCAATGGATTTGAGACGAGTATGTACAGTAAAGTCACTATTTCAATTGAGATTAGGACGATAACATGTAGAAAAATTCTAAACAAATTTAGATTTAGAAAATACTTAATGAATGAGTCGATCCATTATCATTCCTCCTTATAAATGTAGATACGTGAAATAAAATTAATTTTCTAAGTTTGATTAATAATTAACTCGAATAATATCACAACTTTTAAATAATGGGTTGGTCTCCCGTGAGACCAGTCTCTAATAAGAGACCGGATCCGGGTCGACCCACTTATATATATAATACCGCAAAGTTGTACAAACAAATTGCTAGCCTAGTGGTTGGCTAAGGCGTTTGGCCATTCCCCTCTCGTTTGCCCGGGATCGAAACCTACGAAGGGCACTTGTTTCATTTTTTCCCCTTTCTTTCACTATTTCTTTTTAGTTTACACTTTTTTTTTGAAATATTAAAATATAAATCATCTTCCCTTTCTTTTACTTTTATTTCTTTTTTTAGTTTTCACTTTTTTTATTTTAAAAAAATCTTAAAATATAATTCATCTAAATATAACAATTGCGGTTAATAAAATAATATCTTACATGTAACAATTGTCGTAAATAAAAGTAATATTTTTCAAAGTAACATTTTTCAAAGTAACATTTGTTGTGATAAAAAATAATAATTATTGTAAAAAAAATATTTTTTTTTCAAAGTAACATTATACTAATATTTTTATCTTTTAATAATTTATTTTATTTTTACTTAATTAATCTAAAAGCACAATGAACATATTATTTATTTTTCAATATAATAATTGTCGTAAACAAAAGTAATATTTTTCAAAAATAATATTTATCGAGATAAAAAGTAATAATTCACGAGAAGAAAAGTAATATTTTTTCAATATAATAATTGTCATAAACAAAAGTAATATTTTTCAAAGGTAATCTTTATCGGGATAAAAAGTAATAATTCACAAGAAGAAAAGTAATATTTTTTTCAATGCAACAATTTTCATAAACAGAAGTAATATACTAATATTTTTCAAAAGTAATATTTGTCAAGATAAAAAATAATAATTCACGAGAAGAAAAGAAAAGTAATATTTTTCAAAAGTAATATTTGTCGAGATAAAAAGTAATAATTCTTGAGAAGAAAAGTAATATTTTTTCAATGTAATAATTATCGTAAACAAAAGTAATATTTTTCCAAAGTAATATTTATCGGGATAAAAAGTAATAATTCACAAGAAGAAAAGTAATATTTTTTCAATGTAACAATTTTCATAATTAAAAGTAATATTTTTCAAAAGTAGTATTTATCGGAATAAAAAGTAATAATTTACGAGAAGAAAAGTAATCTTTTTTTCAATGTAACAATTATCATAAACAAAAATAATACTTTTTAAAAAGTAATATTTTTCGTATAAAAATATTAATTCACGAGATGGAAAGTAATTTTTTTCAATGTAACAATTGTCATAAATAAAAAATAATATATATTTATCAAAGTAACATTACCGGGATATAAAGTAATAATTCACGAGAAGAAAAGTAACATTTTTTCAAAGTAACAATTATCGTAAACAAAAGTAATATTTATCAAAGTAACATTATCTTGATAAAAAGTAATAATTCACAAGAAGAAAAGTAACATTTTTTCAAAGTAACAATTATCATAAACAAAAGTAATATTTTTCAAAAGTAATATTTATCGAGATAAAAAGCAATAATTCACAAGAAGAAAAGTAATAATTCATTTGATATAACAATTGTCATAAGCAAAAGTAATATTTGTCAGGATGAAAAGTAATAATTCATAAGAAGAAAAGTAATAATTTATTTCAATGTAACAATTGTCGGTAAACAAAAGTAATATTTTTCAAAAGTAATATTTGTCGGGATAAAAAGTAATAATTCACGAGAAGAAAAATAATAATTTATTTCAATGTAACAATTGTAGTAAACAAAAGTAATATTTGTCTGGATAAAAAGTAATAATTTTCGAGAAGAAAAGTAATATTTTTTCCAATGCATCAATTGTCGTAAACAAATGAATATTTGATGAGGTAAAAGGTAATAATTAACAAGAGGAATAGTAATATTTTGGGATTAATAAATTCTAATCGGAGATTAACAAATATTATTGGAATTAATAATTTAAAAAAAAACAAAAAAAACAAAAAAAAAACAGAAAAAAATGAAAATTAAACAAAAGAGATAATAGGACACATAAAATGTCCTATCATATAGCTATTAGGACACTTCAAAGTGTCTTAATAGATCAAACAATGCAAAAAAAAAGATAAAAGAAAAGGTTTGCACTATATAGGTTTCGAACCCATGAAATCATGGGAGGTAGGCGGAACGGAGACCACTAGGCTAGCTGGTCATTTTGCAAAGAATTCGGATACAATTTATATACACAAATTCGGGTGAGATCTGGTCTCATGCTTGAGACCGGTCTCACCCAAGTCTTTGCGTTAAATAAAATATAAAATTATTTTTCAAATGTATACATATAAATTAAAACATAAAATTATTTCCCGTCGAATTTTGACGGATTACTTACTAGTTAATAAAGGAAAAAAAACCTTGCCCCCAGCGGTGGTGCTGCTCTTTGCACGAGTTTTCGGTTTTCCTAGTTTTGGAGGATTGCTTCCCATTTTTATTTTTATTTTTTGAATAAAAAAAAAGGATTGCTTCCCATCTTAATTTTATACTAACTCTGAAGGAGTTTTGGGCCACAGCCGACCCAGCCCAAAAGTAAATCAGAACACCGCATACAGCTCTGCATAGGTTACTGGCCGGGCCTTCGGCCCGAATAGGTCCAAAACGTCTCAGAATTTCTTCGACTTTGTGTTAACATTCATCTCCTTCTCCTTAGCCAAAAAGAAATTAACAACTAGGGAAAAGCTTCCTCCTCTTAACCAAATACCCCTTGTTAATTTTAAAATAATTTAAACCGTAAGTAAAACATTAATTGAACAGTTTGATAATATCTAATCTTGGAGAGGTTATAATGTTTGGAACTAGTGAATTACTCTTATTAATTTTTGTTTCTGCAAAAGTGTAAATAATGATAAGCCCATTAAATGGTTAAATGAAAAGTATAATTTCCAGCAAGTCCACTTAAATATATTTACTATATATAACATAACATTGATAGATAGCACCCCCCCCCCCCCCGTATTGTTTTCTTATTATAGCTCGTAACTAAAAAAATATTAAAATATTATTAAATATATTATTTTACTCTTACAGTTTCCAAATCAATTACCCCCTCTCCCACATCCGCATTGCCGTTGTAACAATTGGCCATCATCTTCGGAGATAAGACAATATACAAGTTGAAAATTTTAGGTCGTCGATGCACGTTAAGAGTTGCAATTTGAGATTATATATATATATATATATATATATATATATATATATATATATATATAATCTCTCTTTCAATAGCTACTAGTTGGTTGAATATTCCAAAAATCTCATAGAATAGTCGCTGTCAGTGTTTAGCAAGAGTTGCATTTGATTATAACTTTGCATTCAATAAGCGTGAAGGAGGCTTCATCAAAATTAAAAAAAATATATGAGGTCAGAAAATTTAGTTGATCAACAGACCCACAATCGATCCAGCCAGCAGATTCATCTTGAAATTCAAATAAACAGTACCAATTAAGGACATGAACAATAATTAATATCTCTGCTTCCCATCAATCAATCGTAATTAAAAAACGAACAAATTTAATGACAATGTGCATGAGATTCAATTCTTTGCAGAGTTTGATTCATCGTGATTAATTGACATATATAGTGTTGTGGACACCGTCAGCATGCTAAAATACATTCCACTTTGTGTGCGTGTGTTAGCCTAGTGGTAGAGTGGTTAATGCTCGGGCCAAAGATCACGGTTCCAAGTCCACCGTCACGCGACTTTTAAAATTACGTACATTTGGGGTGAAAACGGACAAGTGATCAGAGAAATTAATTAATTAATTAATACTAGCTAGCTAGTAATATTTATGGAGGCCAGGGATATATTGTTTGATTGCAACAGATGAGAAATGGTACTGCATATTCCAGGGTGTAGGACTAGGAAGAGAGGGACAGCCAGAACATGAAGGACCCAGGTTGTGGGTGGACTGATGATGAATCACTTTAAGAATGTGCTATCCAATTCAGCTGGAGAGAGGAGAGAGAGAGAGGGATGAATGAATTGGACTTTATACATCTTAAATTCTTATAGCTACTTTTCAGTGATAGCATACAAAACTGTACAAATCCCTATGTCCATGGCCTGGGAGGCAACTGTTTTTGGCGTCTTCGATCTCTTATTTTTTCATATATATATACTAATTAACGATCCTTGTGTTGGAGTTGGACTCACTCATCCATCATTCCATCCACGCGCTCACTTTTTCATATTTCATTTTATTACTCATGTTAATTTAAACACCTCAAATTTAATCTAGTTTATCTTGTAAGAAAAGGGTTGATTGTACTATCACATACGTATTTTATAACCTCGTACGTACTATCTCATTGCATCAGAACATGTTGTAAGAATAATTAATAAGAAATGAATCCGAGGATTATATATACTTGTTTTAGAAGTCTGGAATTAATTAATATTGTTAAATCAGATTAGTTAGTGGGTACGTAATAATTCGATATATATGGGGAGTTTTGAGCACGTAGGCTAGGGAGATGGCGAATATCCGAATTCAAACCAAGTAAAGTATAGAGATCATCACGCGCTAGCCCTTCCTTTTCTTTTTCCAAAAAAAAGTTAATATATATATATACTAGCTCCATCTATATGAATATATGTTTGTTTCGTGATCAATATAAGGTGATGGAATAAGGTGAGTTGAGATGAGGCCAATATACATAAATTGAAATTCACTTCTGTATTCTTGCGAGGGAATAGGGATCACCCTTTGCTTTGCTTTGCTTTGCTGTTTCTTATCTTATCAGATTAATATTTTTGTGCCCCATCAAGAACCATAGAGACACACAGCAACTATTCTTTTCGTTTCATGTTTGTGTGTGTGTATGAGAGAGAGAGAGATGGATATACAGATGCAGAAGTATTTCATCTGCAACTATATATATCTGTATAAAATTTCTAATATTTTTGCTGTTGGTTAATTTCTGCAGAATTTGCCACGTCATACTAATTATTTTTTGTAGTTCGTTCAAACAATACTGTTTTCTATTATGTTCGAACTCGGTCCTTTTTTATTATATTGATAAATAAAATAAAATTAAATGAAAATGAAAACATAATGTATAGTGTGAACTGAATAAGGCTTATTGTTCCTTGACTGTATTTCTTTTATTTGCCGTTACAGTTTTGTACTACTCATGTTTTTTGGATATTTAACACTTTCGACTATTACTATCTTTATCAAGGTATAATAATGATGTGACGCACCAACAAACTACTGCTTTTGAAATCAATGGTGTGAAATATACAAAATAAATATACCGACGTCTATAATTACTTGTATTGTATGGTATTGTATTTTATTTTAATTTTATTGGTATTAATATTATTTTTATTAATTAATATTATTATTTGTTTAACTAATTATGATTTTGTCCGATGAATGTTTACATAATATGGTAATGTAGTAATTTATTTGATAATATATATATATAGGAGATGGATCATATAAGAATGCATCTTAACTTAAGAAAATATAGGAATAGATCTCCACCATAGATCTACAAGGTATAGAGGGTCAGATCTGACATGGGTCAAACCGGGTCGGATTCGGGTCAACGGGTCGACCCGGTTAACCCGTTGACTTTTCAATTTTTTTTTATTTTTGAATTTTTTTTAAAGGTCAAATGATATGCACCATCACGTGTAATGAGATGCGCCACAATGTGTAATGAGATGCACCACTAAGTATATTGGGATGCACCATTTTTTAATTTTTTAATATTCTTTTTCATTATTTTTATTTTTTTAAAGTTTTTTGATTTTTTTTTATTTTTTTCAAGAGTCGAGCGAGGAGAGCCGAAGGCATCGGAACGAGCTAAAAAACATTAATGTTGTCACAATTATTATCAATAAATTAAAATCGAAGCAACAAAAAAAATTGAAATTCATAAAAGTCAATGAGACGCACCACATAGTATATGAGATAAACCTCCATGTATTATGAGATGCACCACAATGCATTTTGAAATGCAGCCTATGTGTAATGAGATACACCATCATGTATAATGAGATGCATCACAATGTGTAGATGCACCACACTGTGTAATGAGATGCACCACAACATGAAATGAGATGCACCACACAGTGTATTGAGATGTACCACACTTTATTAAAAAAACAAAAAAAAGAGGCAAAAAATGAGATAGCCAAAATAGATAGGAAAAAATAAAAGTTGGCCAGCAACTTTATTTGTAGAAATACTGGCCAAGTTTGAGAAATTCGGACAAAATTGCCCTCAGTGGTCAAAGCTAGTAAGTTACCGTATTGACTAAGTTTTTCACCACTCCTTTCATTTTCACGCACAGTTCCTCTCTCTTCAACACTCTCTCTCTCTGAAAACCCTCCCCTTCCCTTCTACCGCCGCGCCGCCACCGTCGACTACACAGATCCGAGTAGATCTAAAGAGATCCGACCAGATCTCACCATCAAACTTCATCTCTATCAAACTTCGTCGAGTAGATCTAAAGAGATCCAACTTTCATGGCATCGAACTCCGGTTCCAGAAGTTAAAATTCCGAACAAAGTGAAGCTTGTACCAGTAAAAGACCTAGATCTGAGGACGAAGGAGAAGCTTCACCACGAAATCCTTTTTTAGAATTGATGGTATGAATTAATTTTTTTGGTAATTTAGTTTTATTTTTTTTTTAAATTCGTTCCATTCGTACCACTTGGTACGAAATCCTTAGACTTGGCACACCTGGTACGAATACACCATTCGTATCAGGTGTGCCAAGTCTAAGCGTGGTATGCCTTGGCATACCTAGTACGAATACGTTGCATTCGTACCAGGTGTGCCAAGGCATACGCGCTTAGACTTGACACACCTGGTACGAATGGTGTGTATTCGTACCAGGTGTTCCAAGTCTAGGCGCGGTATGCCTTGGCACACCTGGTACGAATATGTTGCATTCGTACCAGGTGTGCCAAGTCGCAACGCGCAGTGACGTGAAAAATGCAGAAAGAACACATATGCACGAAGAGGACAGCAAGATCTGGAAAATATGATAAGAACATGACAGACTAGATCTAGAAAACTCAATTAAAATTAATACACTAAATTCAAAGCTGGTATCTTAGATTAAAAACCATCAACCTACAATACAACCATCAAACAAGCCAAATTCCAAAATACAATATACATTATTACGATCAAAGCTACATTACAACTATAAAACTAACAACCTACAATACACCATCAAAGAACAAATTTTCAGATGACAGAAGCTGTAGATCTGTAGATTTATAGATTTGAATTCCAAAATGACAGAAGTTGTAGATCTGAAAGGGTGAGACGAAGCAGATCTGAAAGTTGTAGACGGCGCCACTTTGTAAGGAAGACGACGACGAAAGATGCAGACAACGCTGGAAGTCGTAGACGGCTCGACGGAAGGAAGAAGAAGGATAGAGATGAAAAAGATAATTTTTGAATCTGGAAAATGAATTATGAAAGAGAGAATTTGTCTGTAGCATATTTATCAAGAATATTAGGGGTAATTTTGTCCAAAATTCTCAAAGTTGGCCAGAATTTCTACAAATAAAGTTGGTGGCAAAGTATTATTTTTTACTATCTATATTGACTAGTCAACATGATTAACTCAAAAAAAATCGAAAATAAAAAAAATCAAATCTGGCCATTAATCTATTGTGGATGAAGGGTTGAGATTTATTCATATTTCTTACTTTAAGGGGCCTTTTCACTAGAACCACTCCATATTTAAATATATATATATATATATATATATATATATATATATATATATATACATGAAGAGAATCATATAAGAACTCATCTTTATATGAATCCGTAGGAACCATACATTTTTATTACATAAGTTAATGCACAAATTGTATTATTTTAATGCACAAATATATGTTAATGATAAAATATAATGTTAATCTTTTTTATTTTCTGTCGAGATTTAATTGGTGCATTAAATTATAACAGGTTGTGCATTAAAAATGTGTTAAATATTTGTGTATTAAGTTAATTTAATTTGTCCTTTGATATGCTTGTACATTAAAGTACTGCATTTTGTGCATTTTCGAAGTGATATTAATACATGGTTCATACGGACTCATATAAGGATGAAGTCCTACCAGATCCACACCATATATATATATATACGTCGTGCAATTCCCTAAAAAAAATACTAGAAGATTCAAAGATATAATATGAGCCAAATAAAATCTACAGATAAAATATGTACTAATTAAAAAAAAGCTACATGCCACACCTTGCCGAATACTCCATCTACCGGTATATTATACTCCCTCGGTCCCAATAGCAAGGTCACTCTTTCCTATTTTGTCTGTCTCATTTCAAAAATGGAAATTATTAACTCTTCAATAGCTATGGAACTTATCACTTTTTATCTTTTTACTCTTGTTTCTTAATAACTGTAGGGCTGTACACGAGCCAAACAGTTCGTGAGCTATTAGGAGTTCGGCTCGAAAAAAGTTCGTTCCTTTACTAATCGAATTGAACTCGATAATTTTTTCGAGGCGAGCTCGAGCTTACCTATATTCGGCTTGAAAAGCTCGCGAACACATTCGAATTCGATACTAAACGAGCCAACTCGCGAACATATTCGCAAGCCTTTTAAACGAACATGTTCGTGAATTTTTCTAATTATTAAATTTTTTATTTTTAATATTTTTAATACCAATATTTAATTTATAATATATATTGATAAATTAATATGTTTTAACTATTATATATATATTTTTTATTTTTAATGCTCATGATAATTTGATAATAAATAAAAATAATTACTATATTAATAAATAAAAATAATTTATTTTTTAATTATTATATTTTTTATTTTTTTCGAGCTTAGCTCGAGCTTGGTTGTTATATGTCGAGTCGAGCTCGAGCTCGAAACATAAAGCTCGAGCCAAGCTCGAGCCTTTGAATTTTCTAACTAGCCGAGCTCGAGCGAGCAAGCTAGTATTCGGCTCGGCTCAGCTCGTGTACAACCCTAAATAACTGTACACAAAGCAAATGAGACCTTGCTATTGGGACGGAGGAAGTAGTATCTATTTAACATCTAACTAATGAATATAACATTGATAAAGTAAATTAAGATTGAACATATTACTTTATGATAAATTACCTTTGATAAACTAGATATTTCTTAATTTTTTGTGTTTTAACCTTTGGTTAAAAAATAATTCTGAATTTGATCAATTAAAAAACTGTACATAGTATTTCATATATTATGCTAACTTTATTTCTGAATAAATCACTTTGATATGTATATTACTTGTTCAATATTTATCTATTCTATTAAATTATTAATTTTGAGATTAATATAGAGTATTGGGATCTCAATTAATTAAATAATTTTATTTATTTTTTTTTTTCAGAAAGAAGGGAGGAAATGACTAGTAAACCGAAAACGATTTGATAATGCGCTATGGCAATAGTGTTCCTTAGCTCGGGAACATATATAACAGTGAAGATAATAGAATAATTTGCAAAATGGATATGCTTTAAGTCACACTAGCTAGCACTGTTTTTGGTTTCTAGTTGCCAATATTTTTTTTTTTTAAAGTAATTGCCAAGAATTTATGCGTCGTACATAATAGTGCATGGAGCTAGAGACTTAAATACCCAATAATAAATTAGTTTCATGCCAAATGATCCTAGAAATATGATTTGAAATCATTTTGTTTAGTTAAAAAAGATCGTAGTTTCTTTAGTATAGCTCCTACCTTTTCTTCTAAATAAGGTAGGCAAAAAAGAATGTATTGATCATAAAATGAACTCATGGGTCATTGGAGTAACTATGTTTTTAGTAACTTTTTGAAGAAGAAATTTAGATATAAGATCCTCGGAATTTTTTAGGCAAAGAACAATTTATAATTATGTGTAATTTTTTTAAATACTATGTTTTTATACTATATATTTTTTATTTTGATATGTCCATTTATGTTTCATCTCACTTGCTTTTTTTATTAAGGATTCGTCAAACGGATAGCTAGCTAGTGTTTTCGTTAAAAATATATATATATTAGAAACACAAGTTAAAATTGTGTATTATATATATATATATATGTGTGTGTGTGTGTGTGTGAATTTATTATATCTCACAAAATTTAAAATAATATTTAATTTATTTTACAAAATTAGAGTCTCGTCATCTTGTGATGATCACCATTCACCACCCCAAAGGGTCCCCATACCAAATAAAGAAGATAAAGTGGAATTAATTTGCAGTCAAATGAGTAGTTGAGAATATAAAACGACCTAGCTAGACTTATCAATTGATCAATTTTGTCAAATTTTCAGGACTGATGACGAGGGAAACATATCAATTAATCCACCTACTTACCCCACCCATTATTTAATATTTAATAGTATAATTAGACAACATAGTATATAAGAGTACTATTGTTCAGAAGAAAGCATTACTATTTCACTGCCAATAACAACAAAATTAATATATAAATGTAATTGTATCTAATTATGTCGAAATGTCTCGACACCTACCCTAATTTAATATAGCTTGCAAATGTTCTTTAGAAGTAGCATATGCTGGCAAAATATGTTCATCTATCTATTTATATATATAGGGATTGGTTCATATAGAAACTATTCTTAGTGTAGTAACTAGAAACCAATCTGAACCGTTGAGCTTTGTATAATCTATGGTTGTTATTATTCGAAATATGAATATATATATATATATATATATATATATAGATTTAAGTATGATTTACAAAAAAAAACATGAATCTCATTAAGCACGACTATGTATAGATTTAAATATGAATATATATAGATTTAAGTATGTTCTCAAGTTCTCACGGGAGAAATAGTTCATATACTAACCCATCCCTATATATATATAGATTAATTAGCCAACTAATTGAAATGCAATGTTCATTACAATAAAAGTAATACTAGATCTGTGTTATTAGTCTCCTAATTTAAAGTTGCTTTCTTAATTTAATGAAAAGAGATGAGAACTAGAATCCCAATTCAGTAGATTTAGGATTACACACACACGTACGTCCGAGTGTGTGTGGTTATTGCTCTTGTACCAACATGTCCCAACATTATCCTATTCAAGTGTACTATGAGGTTTCACTACTTTGCTTGCACTAATAATTATACATATATGCATTAAGCTTTTGGTGTAGAACTAATATAAGATTCCAAATTAAAGTACCACCTTAAAGGCAAACCATTCTAGAGTGCTTTCTCCACTACAGTTTCTTACTATCTTAATTTACTTTCTACTTTAAATTTTATTATTTTAAATCAAAGTTATTTTTTCTCTAAGACATTATTTAGTATAAATGTGAATTAGTTAATGATGGAATATTTTGAGCCCAGCTATATATAGTATGCTAAAATCGCATTCGAACCCTTACATGCATAGGATAATTAAAAATTAAATAATAGTACAATCTGGGTAGATATATTAATGGATGAAGTAGGTAAATGGATAATATTAGAATATATATCGAAGAGACAACAAACACACAACATTTGCTCACATGGTAAATAGATCATATAATTTGATCTGAGTCTGATTCATGGATTTATTCTTCTTCCAGAATACGATACAAAATAAAAATTATAACAGTGTCACACTTGCGCAACAAGTCTTTAACTGTTGTTAATTAAGTAGATAGTGATGTAAATCAATACTATAATGATAGTGTTTACAATAATTATGGCGATAGACGATATATAGAAAGCTGCTACGGAAAATAAGAGCAGCCAAAAAAAACCATCATTATTGGTGGTAACCCACTTAATTATCATTTGTTTGAGCAACTAAAAGATGATTATCAGGTTAGTGGAGAACCCATTCCAGCGGGTATTTTAAGCAGGCCAGATTGCATGATTAAGAGGGTTATTATCCATCTGAAAATTATTTTTTAAATAGTTGGATTAATTTATAATTACATTAGTTAATGATGAAGATAAGGACGTGAAAATATATTAGTCATTATTTATTTAATTCTAAGTTTTATAATTATTTGTCTTGGGCGTCAAGTTATCTATTTTAGTATATATAGGACCTTTTGTTATGATTTTAGGGGAGTCGAATTTGATATTAAGATGTAGAGTTTGAGTTTGTTCCTTTCTCGTGCGTTCCTTCGGTATTCATGTTTGAATCAACAGATTAACGCTTCTCCTATGTTTTCCGGTATTTTATGAATCAAAATCAACGAATTTAGTATATTTTTATTGTTTGAATATATTTCACGCTTCTCCGTGTATCAGTTAATCATTTTTACTTTGACTTATGTGAGCAAACAGGTCAATCTTAATTTAGCTAAACTTTTTTAGTCGCAGTTTATCTAACCCATTTATTTGTCTTGTTTTTCTAGACTGATTTTTTAAAATTATTTCTTTATATATCTGGAGTTCTGGATTCACAGTACAAACTGTACAGTATGATTTCAGTCACTTGTAGCGCGAAAAACTATTAATTACTCAAGATATTTTGGCCCTTTTTTAAGTGGGGCAATATTAAATGATCACCATAAAATATAAATATTTAGATTGTCATATGAGGGAATTATAATCAAATACTCCCTCCTTCTATCAAGAATGTGGATAACACGAGTTTTAAGAAAAATAAGGTAGATGTTATTTGAGTGAAAAAAAGTACCTACAGTTTTAAATTTATGTGAAGCTTAAAATATAATAAAGTGTGTGGGATCATTTTCTTAAATGGAAAAATCACACTCTTGGTGGACGACAAAAAAAGAAATATGACCACATTCTTTGTAGACGGAGGGAGTACTATTTAGTTACGCCAGCTTCGCTCCTCTATTACTATATATATTGAAGCAAGCTATCCTACTATATATTCTGGCAAAAGACAGAAAATTTTACTGCATTTCATTTTAATGGAATGCCATATATAATAAACAATTTAACATAATATTCTAGAAAGAATGATGTACCTGTGTGTTTGTTACTAACCATGTATTGTTTAAGCGCTCATAAGGGATATAATAAATTATTATTAATACTGTATATAATAAGGTTAATTAAATGGTCACATCAATCCTACTTTAAGTAGCTAGCTTAATTAAACCAATCCATTATAAGTGGGATTCGGTTTTTGATTTGTGTGTCAATTTTCCTGTGGTACGCCTGATTGTCTTTAATCACAAAATTGATTATGCTCAAATTAGTTGCTTACGATTAATAAATGTAAATAATCTTATAGTGGTGGGGTTCCTGAAAATGTTTAAACAATTTCATGGGGTAGAAAAGTTGGACGTATCGTTTGGGAAAAGAATATGTAAATTGTCCTTAGCGTGTACGACGGAGCGGTAGTGGTGGCGGAGTAGTGGGCGCCACCGCACACGGCGAGGATCGAGATGCTAAGATTCATAGTAATACACAAGTACATATATTATAGTATAAAGTATTATCGTAATTCAGTTCATAGATTTTAGAATTAAATACTCGTATTATACTCTGCGTAATGTTGGAGTTTAGATAGACACGTATCTGCGTATATCATATTTCACCTGTCTAAGAATAAATGTTTGCCTTTTATCATTTTTAATACTCCCTCCGTCCCATGATAAGTGGCTACTTTCTTTTGGGCACGGGTATTTAGGAGAAGAGTGTTTAAAGGGTAAAAAGATAAAAAGTGGTGAAGCCCACATCTTTTGTGTGAGAGAGGGTGTTTCCATATTAGGAAAGTGGCCACTTATGATGGGACAGCCCAATAAGGAAATGTGGCCACTTATAACGGGACGGAGGGAGTAATAAAGTTAGCCCCAGATTTCTTATTTTCTTATTCTTTTTCTCTCTCTTTTTAAGCAAAGATTAAATTAATGGGGTCCACTACTTCTTGTATAAATTGTTTGCGACGCTGATACAACTTAAATAAATAAAACCATTTTGTACTGAAATTTCTTCGTTTTAATTAAAAGACTATTATAGTAATTAAAATCAAGCTTTTTAATCTATCACCTAATATACATATATATATATATCGTAGTGCTTTAAATCTGGTTTGTTAATGAGTTTACAATTAATATCAAAATCTTTCTGCGTCTATCAACGTATATGTAGAAGTTGGAGTATAAAAAGTATATAATAAAGAATTAAGAAGATAAAAAGCAATGAAAAGGATATAGTATTATATATAGTAAAACAATTCGACATTGATAACCAAACTGGAAAGCAGATGTCCTAAAGTGAAAGAAAATGTCGCGATTTAGAAAAAAAGGAGAAATTATTGTCTTGGACTTGAAGGAGACCAAATTTCCAATTTGAGAAGGGGAGAACAACTAGAAGAAGACGACAAACCAAAAAAAGAGAAGCAGCTAAATTAATAGCAAAAAGGATGAGTAGAAAATGCACTAAACTGAAAGAAACAAACGAAAAGTTTAGAGGGATCGAATATATAAATAAAATAAAAACATATATGCCTGGTTATTATTATATACTACTATATATTAATTTATCTACATCAGCTTGGAACCGTTTGGTGTCGTTTTAGGCATTAATTTTGTTACGTGTATGTCATAAAACGGCAACATATCTTATGGTTGTTATTAAGTGAATCCCAAGAAATCATATCAGTTTCCATGATTTGTTTTCAATTTAATTCAGTTTTGTGTTCCATTAAAATATTCTATATGTACGTACTATTTTTTGAAATTACTATATTACGTGTATGAGGCATTCACACATTAGTACTAATATAAAAAAGTACATAAATTATATTGGACGAAAATGAGGGGAAATTAATCCTATCTAGAATTCAACATTTATTGGTTGAAGAAGTACTACGGTCTAAACTCTAAAGTAGTCTACAGGATTAGGAGATTGCGTCTGAATTTCAGCCTTCCATTATAATGAGTCATATATCTAACTTTACCCGTTATGGGATTAATTATGACTTTAGATTATCCAACCTTTTTAAATCAAAAGTTAATTCATACGAATATGCATCTAATTGGTAGACACTTAATGAAGAAATGTAGATTAATCCAATAGTATATGAACTGTGATATGGGTAAAAAAGCTTCAATACTAATTGCGGTGGAGAAAGAAGTAGTTGTCTACATCTTACAAGATACTAATAAAATATTAGATTTCCTTTTCAAAATTTAAATCTCAACATTTTAAAGTAATTCAACTTCCTCGTACAGAGTCTATAGTATCATAATGCTGTAATTTACATTATCAAATTAAAAGTCTAATTGAATCATAGTTAAATGTTGTTAGAATTGTAAAAAATTAATTACACTCGAAAATGTCAATAAATTTTGTGACACGCATAATAGCTATCCATCATAAGATTTTACAGTATATATTTATTGAACACCAACATGTATACTTTTGTGAACTTAGAAATCGTTTTGAATTCTAATTTCTAAGTATATATACTTTATTATCCATCACATAATTTATTAGAAATTAATAATGTTTTGAAGAATTTCACACGGCACCGAGACTCAACACCAGAAATTAAACTACTATAGTAAATGATCACAAAAGACAAAATTGCGGCGGTCAAAACTTGATTTACTGTACAATTTCTCGAAGCTAATTCAAGTTCGAAACATAATTCGATACCTAGTGGTTTTGGAACAAGAGGGGATTTCCAGTTATTATTTATATAATATCTTATTTATTTGAAATTACGTGTTATAATTTTGATAGAAGTAATAGAACCATTATATTTTAGTAATTTATTTAACAGATTTATTATTATTCACATCTTCCAAACTCAATCACCCGAAATTATAATAACTTACTTCTGAAATACAATACATATATAATCATATCTAAATATAGTATTTTTCTTGTTGAGAAAATCTAAATATATACTACTCATAAGAGACGGAACTTATAAGCTCAATAAAACAAAAGTAAGACATGGGCAAAAATAGTAGAGGCCTGAGTTTATATAATCATTTTTCATAAAAGAATAAGTAATATGGCCATAGTTTATAAAATAGAAGTTATATAGTCATTTTGGGTTTAAAAGACATTAATACTCTTAATTGGTCCACCTCTTTAAATAAAAACAGTCAACTAGTAGTCAACTATATTTATGTTGGCAGATTTCATTTCATTAACTTTAATTAAATGTTGCCCCACCTACTCCACCAAATCCTAACTTCTATTTTGGAGAAAAGACAAAAAAAATTGGTCCCCACTTTTCTCTCTCTCTCTCCACCTCTCTCTTCCGCAGCCCCCTCCACCCGATCGACTACACGATCGAAAATTTAATTCCGGCGACACCAAATGAATTCCGGCGACAGCGAAACCGAGTCCAACAGTGCCTCGAGCGCTGCCGGCGAGGAGGAAGTATCACAACAACAAGAAATACCACAGCCCCCGGTATGAGCCCTAACCCCCCAAATTCGAATTTTTATTGTTGTTTGCATGTATATTGTTATTGTTGAATTCAATAGATGATGATTATACATGATATATCGTATTGATGGTTATTGTATTGATGTTGGTTTCACATTGTATTTTCTTGGTGTTTAAAAAGTTATTCTATTGATATTTTAGTTCACATTATACAAAATATAATAGGAATGAGGCAGTAGGGACTGTGTAGTTCATAGGTACTCGATTGTAGCGAGGAAGATGATTGACCGAGTCTTCGATCGAGGCCACCATCGAGTAGTTTGATGGTGGCAGTGGTAATCTGTTGACTACTCGATGGGGCCTCGATCGAGTCTTCGATCGAGGCCACCATCGAGTAGTTTGATGGTGGATGTGTGGTGTTGTCCACTCGATGAGGGCCTCGATCGAGTCTTCCATCGAGGCCACCATCAAGTAGTTAACAGATTGTGTTTTTGTGTTCTTTTTTATTTATGTTTTGTACAATGGTGCTAAAATCTTTATATTTTGATTTTGCAGGCTAATTATGTGTGGAAGAGACCAACCCTAATTCATGTTACTCGTGGCCTCAATCTATACATACGAGCCAAAGTATTTGATGACATCCTGGCGACGTTGAAGGCCATTGGCGGTAAATCCGCTTTGCAGTTGTTCATAACCGGGCAAATTGGGCGTTTGATTGATCACCAGAGAAACGGTAGCACAAATACGGCCCTGCACCACCTCTTGACCCGACAGTTGCAGGGACCAGATATACATTTGAGAGAGCCGTGGTTTTATATCGGTGGGTGTATAATTCGTTTTACAGGACCGGATTATGCCCTGATCACCGGACTCCACTTTGGCTACAGTAATTTCGATCCAAATGACAATCATGAGATTCCTACCAATTGTATTTTTCACAAGTATTTTAAATGTCGTCCCACAAAAGTTAGCGAACTTCGAGCGAAATTCAAAGCTAAAAATCTGGGTAAGGATGTTGAGAACTATATAAAGGCTGGCAATTTGTTGATGTATTACTTGTTTCTCCTTTGTCGGGACGATATAGTGATAGAGAATTGGGCATGGGCTTTAGTCGAGGACTTAGACGAGTGGGATTTGTTTCCGTGGGGAGCTTATACATACCAGACCTTATGTTACTATGTTGATACGGCTGGGACGAAGCCGGATGTGTTAGAGACACCTGCTTACCACTTCTACGGTCCCGTATGGGCTTTGCAGATTTGGTCATATGAGGTGATTCCGTACTTGGGGACTTGTTGTGGTATACGAGACCGAAGCCTCAAGCTGCCCCGATGTTTGATGTGGAACACCAGAACATACAATACTGATTTCACACATTTTTTCGATAGAGAGGTACATTTTATTTGAATAATTTAACAACCTCTTTATATTTTCTCTTTTTTTTTTGTTGGTTCTTGGTTCAATGGTGCTGAATATTTATATTTTATGTGCAGTTGAATGTAGAAGAGCTTGTGCCGTATCCCGAAGAGTTGTGGGAGGTCTACTACATGTCCTTGGAAAACGGGGATTTGTTTCATGTTAAATACAAGCCTCCCGTACAAATTGCAACGAGGAAAGAGCCGAATGCCGTGAAAAATAAAGAAAAGAAGAGACAGACTTCTACGTCTGAGAGGCCTGCTACTTCTGCCCCGAAGCGGCGCAGACAGACTGACAACGGCATGCCGAGCCTCATATGTTGTCAGCACGGAGATCCTTGCAGAGACTCGGGCAAGGATATTCATGACTATATTGATCGGAGATTGGCCAAGATGTTGCATGACGAGTCCGATGGAGGCCTCATTGCTCGAGTAACTCGTAGAGTTCTCAGCGGCCTTAAGGAAATCCTCGGTAGTAGACGTTCCAGGAGTCCTCCGGAACACATGCCAATCCCAGAGCCGCCTACTGTTGTGTATCAGAGGAGAGGTGGCTATAGGGCCTTAGACGAGCACCTGTGAGCCATAGGAGCTGAGCCAGGCAGAGGGCAGAAGACCAGCCACGTCGGTCTTCCTCTCCTGCTGTCAGCCAGAGGAGCTCAGCCAGACAGAGGCCCGTAGTGCATACAGAGGGCCAGATGGACTTCACGTGCCACGAGCAAGTGGGCCAAGTAATTGCTTTCGGTCCAGGTTATGAGCCGCCTACACACGAGACTGTGCAAGGGTTTACTACTGCAGAGGACCAAGTGATAGCTTTCGGTCCAGGTTATGAGCTGCCTACATCACCTGTTCATATTGAGTGGTCCTCATCCGAAAACGAGAATGAATTTGATCGTAAACTTGCAAAGAATTCGGATCCGGCAAGTTTGGGCCCTCGTAAGATCAAACCGACTGCTCCTTTAATGGAACCTTTTGTGGCTATGACCCCTCAAAATGTGAGGAGGTTGAGGCACTTGTACAAAAAATTTAGAGCTTCAGGCCCCGATTCGACAGTTACGATATATGAGAACGAACATGAACTCGGACAAGAATTTTTCGAGGAGCTAGAGAATTTTCATAAGGAGTTCACCGCAGAGGTAAGGATTTCGTTTGTTTTCTTCATATAACTTAGTCTATAAATTATTTAGTTTATTTATCATATAATATATTGAAAATGTTTGTCAGGTAATAGATTTGTACCTATTGTACATGCGCACCAAAGTTAAATTCGATAGAATGACTGGCACAGGAGTCCCTCGAGCGCGCACAATTATAGTAGGCCCGACATTTTTTGTAAGTTTACTGTTCCACGAAGCATTTATTTGATTAATAAGTTTATTGTGATTGTTAATATTATGATTATCTTTTCATATTTGGATTGCGGTGTACCTTTTATATTATGGGTTGTCTGCTACTCGATGGTGATTTACCATCGAGTGTGCCATCGAGTTTACCATCGAGTTTGAATTTATGACACGCTCGATGGTTAACTCGATGGTTAACTCGATGGTAAACTCGATCGTCCTCGATCGAGTGACCATCATCGAGCCCGACTTTTTGTCTCACTCGATGGTCACCATCGAGTAGTGATCGAGGTCACATTTTTAATAAATATATATTTGAAATCATTGTTTTTTTTATAGTATTCTATGAACAAGTAATGACAACTTCTCAATGAAGTTAAAGGAAAGAAGAAAAAGGATGATGCTCCTCAGGAATACCTGAACTGGAAAGTGCCGAAGTATCTTCTGGATTTGGTTACTGGGATGGATCACCATACGTCAGTACCTTGGTATAATGTTACACATATAAGTTTGTAATTAAAACCATCTTTAGATAATACTATATTTAAAGTTTTAATTTAATTTTGATTTTTTTATGAACAGATTATAACGGTTTGCCACGTCGGTGAAAATCATGGGGTTACCATACGCATTTGTCTGCATGATTAGACTGTGGAGTTGTATGACTCGTTCATGCACAACCACAGAGACCATAATTTGCGCGACAATCAGTTGAAGCCCATCACGGATCTCTTTCCTCGACTCTTGGCCGTAGCAGATTATTGGACCTAAAATCAAAGAAGGGACAAGATCAAATCACCGTTTTTGCTAATGAAGATGCCTGAGGAGGAGCAGTTCATCCAGACTGATGGAGTTAGTTGTGGCCCTTACGCGCTTATGTATGTTGATCGACTCATCAATTTGATAGCTTGTCATCGTGATGTATCAATTGATGACAAGTATATTGCGGACTATAGGAAATTTGTAGGGACTAGGATTTATTGGTTAACGTGTGAGGGTTCGTCATGGACTTGATTAGATAATTTGTGAACTTATGGGGTTATTATTAATGTTATGATTATCTTTTCATATTTGGATTGCGGTGCATCTTTTATATTATTCGAACGAGTTTTTTATAAGAAGAAAATTAATGGGCTGTCTGCTACTCGATGGTGATTTACCATCGAGTGTGCCATCAAGTTTACCATCGAGTTTGAATTTATGACACACTCGATGGTTAACTCGATGGGTCACTCTATCGAGGTAACCATCGAGTAGTGATGAACAACTATGGTTTTAATGTCATTATCTTGAGATTTGTTATGATAATAAGGGTTTAATCAGTGGTAAGTGACATATTAATGTTAAAGTTAATGAAAATTAAAAAGATGACAAGTTCATTTAAATTGTTTAAGTGTGAATCGTTCAATGATGATGTATCTCACATCTCGTACAAAAATGATAATATGAACATATACAATCTTGAAAATCAAAGGATGTTATGGACGACGATACAAAATATGTAATATCGATACCGTTTATTATCAATACTGTTACATGGTTGCGAAATACATTATAATTCACATAAATAACCTATAACATGGTTTATAATCACAATAATTATTAAAAAAAATATTTTCGCGCCCCTCGATGGTGAACTCGATGGGTCACTCGATCGAGGTTACCATCGAGTAGTGATGAACAAATAAGGGTTTAATGTCTCTGGATCGAGCTCACCATCGAGTGACCATCATCGAGCCTGACTTTATGTCTGACTCGATGCTGAACTCGATGGGTCACTCGATCATGCTCACTATCGAGTTACCAGCATCGAGCCTGACTTTATGTCTGACTCGATGGTGAACTCGATGGGTCACTCGATCGAGCTCACTATCGAGTTACCAGCATCGAGCCTGACTTTATGTCTGACTCGATGGGTCACTCGATTGAGGTCACCATCGAGTACTAGGCAGACCCTGTGCCAATTTAACCACAAAAACCTATTCTACACAAACAACCATCACTAGCGCATAAGAAAAAAACTAAGTTCAATTCATACATAAGAAGATATCAATTTTGTCTGTCAGTGCGCATAGGATATTTTGATTTGTTGTGATCAAGAGATCGACAAACACTACATGCCTTGGGTCGTCCGCGTCTTGGGTTTCCTTGATCTTGGTTTGATTCTTCTGGAGGGACATTCAAATCGATGCCTTCTATGGGGAGAGGAGCTTTGCACTTGCGACTGTTGTAGCCCCTTCCTCGGCACTTTCTGCATACCTGTCCACGTGTTCTTATCGACTCATCCTCAAATGCGGTCCTAGCACGACTCATTCGCGGACGTCCGGCTTGACAGATGTGATCCGGCGGTTGGATAATGATTGATGAGATCTCTTTGGGAACATTCCACTCATCAGGGTATGGAATTGCCGTGATAGGAGCTGCATAGGTCTCGATTAAGTTGCTTGTTTTGAAATAGGGACTAACGAAATCGTACACATTTAAGCCGGCACGCCTATAACAAAAAAATTAATGTCACACGAATAATAATTCTTATATTGAATGACAAATAATTAAAAAAATTAAGAAATAATGATACCTAATAGCAGCACAAGCTTGACGACAAGGTATCCTATCCATATCAAACTCACGGCACTCGCATGTCCGACTCTGAAGGTCAACTCGGTGAGGTTTTTTGTCTTCTTCGACCTTATATACATGTGTAGTGGTTTCACGGACTCTAAGATGATAACTGAGTTCCGTTTGTACAGCTAACTTTCCATAAATCTCTTCTGTCAACTCATGTTGTCTGGCCATAGCACTGGCTCGTCGCTCATCAAACCAGTTTTCCAAAACAGTGCGAAAAGTCTCAAGTAACGAGGCTACTGGCAGACGTCTCGCCCACAATAAACGATTATTCAAGACCTCGGCAGCATTGGAGGTCAAGCAACTGTACCTAGGTACTGGACATTTCGACCTAGCCCACCTCTCAACCCCAATATGGGAAAGTCGACCGTGAGCACTAGGACTATTCGACTCCAACTCTGAAAAGTATTTTTCGAAAGTCTCAACCCGATAAGCGTATGCCGCATTCTTGAACTGGGATAATGCATCCTTCCCAATTCGTGTCATATTTTTATGCAGGCGGTGATAACACAAACCATGCGCTGCATTTGGATAGACGAACCTAATGGCATTTTCGATACTCTTGTGCTGGTCTGACACAATTAGTAGATCTTCAGGCGGGTTGTAGCACCTGCGCAGGTTAGAGAGAAACCATTTCCACGAGTCATCGTTCTCTATCGGACCCAACCCAATTGCAAGAGGGAAGATTTGTTCATTCCCGTCCTTCGCGACGGCAACAAATAAAACGCCTTTGTTCCTTCCTTTCAAATGGGTCCCATCCACAGTAATAATCGGACGCAGATGCTGAAAGGCACGAATACACTGCCCAAGGGCAACGAACATGTAAAGGAACACGCCTTCATGAGTTGTCTGGTAGTCATATACAGTCTCGGGGTTACGCTCCCTCAACAAGTACAGATACGATGAGATCCTCTGATACGACCTTTCGAAGTCGCCATACGTCATGTCTATAGCTATGTTCCTCGCCCGCAGAGTAATGCTGTATGACATTTGAATGCCGTACAATCGACGCATCTCTTCGATCATCTCTTTCGGCTTCAAAGCGACCCCCTCGTCAACCAATTTACAGGAAAAGTAATTAGCTGCAACTAGTGCAGTCACTTGTCTTTCCACCCTTCGATCCAAGTCTGTAAAGCAACTATGAGCCAATGTAACGTTTGTAATTCTCCAAATCGATTCACCCTTTATGGCATGCATCTTAAACGTACAAGTATCGCTATGCTTGCACATGTAAGCTAAACGCGTCTTGCTGGAACGTACGGTGGTGTATTCAACTCGATTTTCCATGTGATATATTCCAACCATAATTTTTAATTCATTCTTGGTCAGAAATGTGGAACCCTTTACGAGTCGGCCGATGTCTGGTGCAAGTACTTCTTTCCATCCTAATGTTGTAGCATTGTCGAATTCTGGAACCGGAATAATCCAATTGCGTAGTATACGTTGTACATCATCATCTCCGGCGTGCTCCTCTCGACTAGCCTGATGGTCAGATGAGAAGTTTCTTTGCCTTAAAATATTTTCAAGTTGCCCCGGCTGATGAATCCAAGCAATAAACTCAGTAGTCACACTCTCAAGCAAATCAGCACGAGTGTTATATTCTTCATCTTCGTCTGAAACATCGGGCTCATCATGTGAAGAAGTTGTCTCACATTCAGGTGAAGGTGGAGGCATCTTGTTGTGTTTGGGCGCCGAGCTGCTACTTCCCACGTTCACATTGGGAGTACAAAATTGCTCTCGATCGATTACATAAACCACTGGATTCTCCTTTTGCTCGTAAAGCAATCTAAATAAATCGGTATCACTCTACAAAGAAACCTTTAATTTCTCGCCGTCGCTTGTGCCCGTTAAATAAAAAACCGATAAATCAGCGCTCGATGGACGACACATAGCATCTCTAATCTGATACATAAGGCGATTACGACCGATCTGATCCACTGCCATGAACACAACAACATTATCTCCACCTACGTATTCCGATCCCTCCCAACGACCACTGTGTCGTATAAGAATACGTTGCCACGATGACATCTGTAGATACAAAAAAATCATGTCAGTTATACTATCATATGCATTGTATTGAAATGAGACTGACCTAACATGAAAATTAAATAAAAAACTAGGAGATTTTGAAAGGTCTGTCTGCTACTCGATGGTTGACTCGATCGAGTACTCGGTCGAGTCAACCATTGAGTAGTCATGAACCCAAATCCTAAAACTCTAGTACTAAAAAACCTAACCCTAATCATGCATTTGTCACGTATTTTCATATTTGCATATCCATTAAACCCTAAAATCCTAAATTCATTGAAATTCGAATTTAAATAAAAATCATGTCATATATAAATCATGCAAAATTACGAATTACAAATTCTCATCTTACACGTGTTCATTAACATGTGACAAATATTCATTTCAAAGAATTATTTTAAAAAAAATCATGCATTTGTAAGAAATCTCGATCGTGCAGCTAACAACTCGATCGAGTTATTGATCGAGTTTTCCATCGAGTCTCGTTCATTTATCAAGCCAGTTCGATCGTGTAGCTAAGAACTCGATCGAGTTAACGATCGAGTTTTCCATCGAGTCTTATCCATCAAGCCAGCTCGACCGTGTAGCTAAGAGCTCGATCTAGTTAACAATCGAGTTCACCATCGAGTCGCAAAGAACAACCCAGATTTTTTTAATTTTTGTTTACGAAAGAGATTGTCTACGTACTTTAGTAAGTTAAGAAACAAGAACGCGCTACAATGGATCTTTCGCTTCTATTTTCTTCGACTTTGCGTGAATATTTGGGGCACAAACAAGGACACAAATTTTGTATTTTAGTTGTTAGATTGAGTCATTTTGTACTGTTTCATAGCCTTATAAGTTTATGTGGGCAGCCATATTCAATGAAGCTCCAACAACTCTCTTACAAGAAATTGAATTAAAGTACCTTCATTTATGTTGGTGTCCTTTTTTTACCTTAAATTCCTCTTCAATTCAGTACCTGCATGTCCTCTCAATTTTTATCTGCCACTGTGTGTGTGTGTATATATATATATATACACTAATACTTTTTGGACATATATGTCCGGACATAAAATGAATATATTAATAATCTTAACTTATAATTTATCAAATAAAATAATGGTGTTGGTTAGTACTCTAATGTATTTACTTAATTAATCTAAACCGCCATTTTTAAAGAGAGAAATATGACTACAAAAAATATGAAATTAAACTAATAAAGTTATTTTGTGATTTTCACTAATCTTTCGGAAATACTATTACTTAATAGATATTTATGCATTCACTTGAATTAGATTACTCAAAAAATAATAAATTGAATGAATGTGGAGAAATTACAAAATTAAATAAATAAGTTAAACGGATTGAACCGATTCATTTACCTAAACTAGCTAGATTATGTCCGGACATTTATGTCCGAATAGCATCACTCATATATATATATATATATATATATATATATATATATGCGTGTGTGTGTGTGGGCGGTCGCTGCATGTAAAGAAGAGAGAGAAAAATTGAAAAAATAAAGAAGAGAGAGAAGAGAGCAGCAATTGACTTAAAAGTAGTGAGAGAAAGTGATATTTTATTTATTAATAAGAAAAGGTCAACATCACCAACTTTCTCTCACATGTGCAAGGATATTTATGTCATTTAACCCCAAAATGGCCATAAAACTTCTACTTTATGAACTAGGGACATATAACTTCTAGTTTTATGAAAAATGACCATATATGAGTATTAAGACAAAATAGTACTCCCTCCGTCCCACTAGACTTGTCTGATTTCTTTTGGATACGAGTATTAATGAGAAATGAATTAGAGATAGAAGATGTGTTAGTGAAGTTTTTAATTAAATAGTTAATAGGGTACAAAAAGTCAAATAAAGTGGGTAGAGAGAGAGTGTGAATAGTAGGTGTGTAGGGTTTTAGATTGAAAGATGTAAAGTGAGTCTGATTAACAAACTAATTGGACCCTAATTATTTTCAAAAAAAGAAACAGGACAAGAGTAACGGAACAACCCAAAAACGAATACAAGACTAGAGTAACGGGACGGAGGAAGTACTTATCTGCTTTTTATCCGTTATATCTGGTAAATATCCATTTCACTCAATTTCTGGATTTCGAATATTCGTTGTCTATGAAATAAATTTAAAATAAAGTTGCAAATATTCCTTAATTATCTTAAAATTATACCGTGCGTTACGATAATAAAAGGAGTATCTGTGCTGGGAAGGGAGAGGAATGTATGCGTTGAGGGGATTTGTGCGCGCCTTCTTAATTATTAATCCTTAAATTCACAAAGTTATTCCTGCTTTATAGAATTATAGGCATTACTCCATTTCGGATTAATGTAGTATAAAATTAAATTTATTCTTCCCGAAGCTTCCAACCAACTTCTATGTAATTGACTGGGTCAATCATATAGTGAATTTTTCTCGTGTATATATATAATAACTTCTAATCATACCACTATGTTAATTATTTGATTCAATATTAGAAAATATTTTATTTTTCGAATTGGGAAAGAGGAGAATGAGAGTTGAACTTGGTCTCTCATTAATAAGGAATAACACTAAACTACATGACAATATTATTTAATAATAGAGAAAACATTGATTTTTGAAGGACACAAACCTAAACTAATTTACCGTTCATAACTTGCATATTGGCTTATATAAAATTTACACTCGTGACCAACATCTCTAAATGTCTAGTGTACTAAACTACTTTGTGTACGTATTGTATTAACAGTAAATTTTCATATGCTTAAATATTGTAATTATCATACATATTAGTTAATCCACAATTTATTTTGCAATCGACATATGGTGAAATAATAGCTATGAAACCCAAAATTCACGTGATCGACAAAAGTTGTTACATATGCAAACTTAGCACAAATTTAATTATAGACAAACAATAAGTTCACAATGTAATGAAAGAATTGAGAGAGTGGAATTGAATGCACCCACCCCGGACCCCTTTCCTTTGATATGTCACAACACAAGTCCTTACCACTATAAATATTTTGTTAGATGTAGGCCCCATCTTCCTCTTTATGTTAATGACGACATAATTAACCCAAAAAATTAACCTAAAATTAATCCACCTCAGCATCCAACTTCTCAAAATCCAATCCACCATCTCTCACCACCTTTTTTCCTCTATAAATTCCCTTCTTCTAATAACACATCTATTCAGTATTCACCCACTCCACCACCACCACCGCTGCAGCCACCGCCGCGACGGTGACTTTCATCTCTCACATTCCTCAACCACACTATAACATAAGAAAACCTCACGTTTCTTCACCGGAGAAAACATTTTAATACCTCTTACATTAAAAAAATAACAATTAATATGGCAGGTTACGATGCATCAGCAGCAGCGCCGCCATCGCCGGTGCAGCGGTCGCCGTGGCACTCCCCGGTGCCGTACCTCTTCGGAGGGCTGGCAGCGATGCTGGGTCTCATTGCTTTCGCTCTCTTGATCCTGGCCTGCTCCTACTGGAAGCTCTCCGGGTATCTCGACAGCCGGGACGACGGCGAGAGGGACCTTGAGGCAGGGGAGGCGGACGGCGGAGACGACGCTGCTAAGCCGGCGCCGCCGGTGATGGAGGAGAAGTTTTTGGTGATCATGGCCGGCCAAGATAAGCCGACGTTCTTGGCCACTCCGATGTCGAGTAGGGCTTCGTCGTTTGGTAGTAAGAGCAGCTGTAGCACTAGTCGTACTCTCAGCACTGAAAATAGTACCTTGTCCGAAGCAGATTTTGAAGAGAAAAACATCGAAAATGGCGGAAACGTTGAAATGGGAAACATGGCCGCTCATGAACCGGCTTCTGCAGATCAGGTCCATTGACAACTTCTTTCTTCAAAAGTTTGAAAAAAAAAATCAAGAATTTTGGTTCAGTGGTTATTTTTCAAGATTTAGCCCTTGTTGGTAGTGAGTTTTCATGTAGAATATGGTAGAATTAGATTTGGTTTTGTTAGGAATATTACGGGATTGTAAATAATTTTTGGAAGAGAAATTTGAACATCTATCTATATATAAATATATATATATATTTCAATTCAGTATTTAATTTCTTCAATTTTCTGCAACTGGGAACTAGAAACTACAGAAGTAAGATGGCTTACAAACAGAGGAAGTAGAAGATAATTAATGTGGAGAAAATGAAAGCTTCTCAGCAAAATTGGTAGAGTAAAAATGAAAAAAAGGGACTGAAAAAGCTGCTCTCTTTATTGATTGAGTTCGAATTATAAGACTGTTTATGTATTTAAATTTTTATATTATCTTTTGGATTAATTTTACTGATATAAAGCAGCGGGAAATTAAAGCAATTACTTTGAGTTGAGAACTTTAAAATTAGAGAAAGCAGAAAACAAAGACAAATTGGTAAAATAAAAGTTTTTTTGTTTATTTTAGAATAGTAAAATAAAAGTAGTTGTAACAAGTTCTGCAAAAGTTGGTCACGTGACACATGAAAAAACACGTGGACATCACATATAGAGTAGGTAACCCGTCGCGGCGAGCTGAAGCCTGAATGTGGCAATAGCCGCTAACAGATTTGCAAAATCAGTTTGCGGCTTTAGGAAAATATAAATAAATATAAAAACAATTACTATCTCATTCATTCCCATAAAAGCCATCTATTTATTTTATTTTATTTTATTTTCATTTCACTTAGATAAAAGATATTGATGCGGTTGAAACAATTATTGTACTATTACCTACATTATTTCTGATGTACTCTTTATCAAGTGACACATTATTAATTGAAATGATTGTCTGACATCCTCTCCAAAATAATACTACTAGTTATGATAATTTGGTCGTCGACACTGGGAATATATATGAATCAATAATAATGCAATTCTTTTTCTTATTTGAATAAATAAATTAAATATACATTATTAATACAGAAAGAAGCCTCTATATATATGGCTATATCTTATGAAACAAATTGAAAAAAACAAAAACAAATTGGATTGTACCGAGTTCCCTCGATCGAGAAGCAACATGAATTTTAGATCACGGATGAAAATCAAGTCTTTGAGAGCATGAGTTTTCCATCTAGATTGCAAATATTTGATTCCCCAAGGTACGTAATTCTTTTTCTGAAGGGTCTATTTTAAATGAGTTTGGTTCCTCTCTTTCACAAAATTTTGGGTCTCGCTGGTGTCTTACTATTTTGATTAATATTTATTATTAAAAATTTATGTTTAAAAAATTATATAGCCTAATTATGGAATAATCAAATATAAATTAAATTTTTGGAAATTAAATGTCAAAGAATAAATGTAAATACTATAATTAGATAATATTAGCCTAATTAGTAATTGTAAAAAATTGTAGAACGCGTGAGTGATTCAGAAGAAAAGTAGTTTTCATATATTTCTGTGAAGGAAAGATTACAACTCAAGTTTAGAAATTACATCACTCCTGCTATTTATACTATTAGAAACGCAACAAACTAACTAAAATAGTATCCTGCAAACTATTCACGCTATATACGTGGCCAAGTTATAATCGATAGATGATATCAATATCAACGGCTAAGACTGACGCTTTATTCTAAAACAAGGATCGAACTCCCTCAACTACAGATGCAGATATCCACTCCTTTACCCCTTCCCCCCCGCAAGATGAGCGTGGTGGATATCCACCATGCCAATCTTGGAAACTAAAGTGCGAAAACGAGGACCACCCAAGGATTTGGTGAACAAATCCGCCAGCTGATGCTGAGTAGAAACATGAAGACGCTCCAGAAAACCAGAACGGTATCGATCACGAACAACATGACAGTCAATCTCTAGATGCTTCGTTCGCTCATGAAAGACTTGATTCTGGGTGATATGTATCGCCGCTTGATTATCGCAGAAGAGGGGAATAGGAACATCAAGAGGCAACTGAAAATCCTACATAAGATAAGAAACCCAAAGCATTTCACGCACCGTTGTACTAAGGGCACGGTACTCAGCTTCTGCAGAGGAAACGGATACGGTGGTTTGCTTTTTGCACTTCCAAGAAATGAGAGAGCCACCTAAGAAAACACAATACCCAGTAAGGGAACGACGCGTAGCACCACAGGCACCCCAATCAGCATCACTAAAGGCGCGCATCTTGAAAGAAGAATCAATAGGATAAAATACCCCAGGAGATGGACAGTGATGGTCCATGAGCTAGGTATTTGGTGTAGAGGGGGGGTGAATACACCAAATAGATTTCTAAAAACTTTTTCAAGTTAAATCACAGAGTTGGTGAGCTCAGTTATTGATCCAGCTGGGAGGGTCAGCTGGGTAAATAACTCAGCTGGCGGTGCTGAAAGTGGTGGTTTGAAAACTTAGCTCGGTTACTTAGAAAAACTCAGTGTGAAAAGATTAACTTTATGTTTTCAGCTTAGTCAAGTTGTGCAACTTTCAGAGAGACACAGCTGTCTTTGGAGAGCAGCTGCGTATGCAGTTTTGAACAAATATGCAATGATATGAAAGAGTTAGTACAAAACTGAATATAAAGATAAAGTAAAGAGCACGCGAGTTTTTACGTGGTTCGGAGTAACACCTCCTACGTCCACGACCAGGTTCACTGGTAATCCACTACCACTTGGTTTCCAAGTACCAAGCAACTTCACAACTCTAACCCGAGCTGTGTTCCAACAGTTTGCGGGCACTGTCAAGCCTAACCTTTCAGTTTACGGGTACTGAAAAAACCTTACACACTTGAATTTCCCGCTTCAAGCAAGCGTAACCTTGACCTAACCTTTCTGGGTAAGAGGGGTTTGGTTTGGGGTTCCAACTGTGAACGAGTTCTTACAATTAAGAACTTTAGAGTGTGATGAACTCGTTCGAAATCTAGGCTTAAGATATAAAAAGAGTTTGGCCTAGGTAACAGACGAAAAACTAAGCAGTTTCTGAACTAGAGACACTTTAAGATAAAGTGTTCTTTGAACTATGTAGAACTACTTGAGAGCTTTTGAATGATTGATGATTTCAGAGAATGAAAGCTTGTAGAGAGTTTTTCGTCTCTGATCCTGAGGTTGAAGACGGGTTTATATAGGTAGAGATTCAAGACTAGCCGTTGGAGGAGCCGTTTGAATCTTACCTACTCTTCTTAAATTCAAGATCTATCGTTGGGCGAATCTGCACCTGTCTTCATTTGTGTCACATCCTAGGTCCTGAAGTCTAGGATGCTGATTTGGCAATCCCTCATTAGTCGAGGCATGTTGACTTCCTCTGACGCCGGGATCTTCTACCTTTGGATCTGGCTTTTGAATTCAGAGCTGGACTGACTTGAAGTGATGTCTTCAGTTAGTTCCCTTTGTTCCGTCAAATTTGGACCGGCTGTGTTTTGAACTCAGCTCGAATTCTCTTCAGCTTGATCATGCTCTGCTGGAGGACTCAGCTGAAGGTTTACGCCTGTTGTCTTTCGCTAGCTGACTCCTGCTGTAGACACAGCTAGGTCGACTGCTGTCTTCCGCTTCCTTAACCTGTAAACCTAGAAAATCTAAAGCTCAAACAGGCGAGCTGGAAAACATTATTTAGGTTGACGCGATCATCTATTCGGTTGGAGAATCAGTTGGGTTTTGGTATCAAATCGAAACCTTTGAATTTTCCCAACAATTTCCCCCTTTTTGATGATGCCAAAACCTAACTGAGACAACTTATGACGCAGAAAAACTTGTGTTTTATTAATGTAAGAATATACATTATAACACAGGAAAAAGAAAGAAGGGAAAAAAAATCTTCAAATCTTCAGTCTTCAATCCCAGTTGGCTAGGTCTTCTCTTCTGCATTCGTTGCTTCTTTCTTTTGACTCGTCTCTTCTTCAGTTGGTTCTGATTCAGCTGGTTCCTCTAGCTCAACAGTTTGCGCCTCTTCTCCCTTACTTCCCCCTTTTTGGCATGATCAAACTGTGGTTTTTAGCTCTGAGCAGCGAGGTTTGGAGTCTAGGTGGCTCAGCTATTGTATTAGCTGGCTCTTCTTCAGTATCATTAGCCTCAGCTGTGATTGCAGACACAGCATCCTTGGCCTGATTCAGCTGGGGCGGTCCAGCTGAGTGCTTGGAGGGATGAGTTGGCACGGGAGATAGCCTCTTCAGAGTCGGGCACAACTTCATTCCTTGCAAATTTTGCTTCTTCAGACTTCTTAGATTGAATGAGAAAGTCTGATTCAGCACTTGAGGAACTTGGGTTCAGCTCATATCATCATCATTCAGCTGCAGGTGATCATTGGCTGGGTGATGTTTCTCATTTGAGCTTGGTGCAGGGACTTGAGCATCTTTCATCGGAAGATCTTGAAGCTGGTGTCCCTATGGAGCTGAAGGAAACTGAGGAGAAGGCGGTTGAAGTATTCCATCTATCTTGGGGTTTAAGCTTGGTTGATCAGCTGGAATACTCCGTTGCGGTGTTGATGACGATGATGTTCACGCAGGCGCATGAACTTCTCCTCCACCGTGAGAAACGACCGCTTGTGGGCCTTCTGCTCCTCGGAGAGTAATTACGAATTCTCTCATGATGTCAGCTGGCTTCTCGGCTAACTGACTGAGCACCTTTGACTTGAGTCTTCTGTTTGAAGACGGTGCTTCAGCATGTTTTGTCTCCTCAAGTTGTCTCCGATTCCTAGCTGGGACGGAGATAGATGCATGATGTTTTGTCTCCTGCATCTTTTTCTGTGCCTCCTGTGGTGGAGCAAGAGCTTTGACATGACTGCTCTTGAAGACTCCGGCTTTATCAACATCTGGTCCAGGTCTGTTGACGTTGATTTTTGCATCCCAGGGAGTTGTATGTCCCGTTCTCTCTTGTATGTTGAGAGAAACAGTGGGGCTGGGGAGGTCTTTTTCCTTTGACATTCCCAGAAAGTTTTCTGCTCCTTCCTGGTGAATGACATTCTTGAGCTTTGCAGTCTCTCACTGCGTTGGCCTGGATTTGTCTATGGGCTTCACCTTCTTCTGGACTTCCGTATTCTTTGAGGTTCCTGAGAGTTAAGCAACTCTTATCTTGAAGCTTTGACAGATTCTTCAAGTTTGATCGGCTTTGGGAGATATCTTTCTGGATTCCATGTTCTTCTTCTGCAACTTTTGTTAGTAGAAACAAATAATACCAATTGATGGAAATAAGAAAGAATGCCGAAAAACTTTTTAGGGTTGATGCAATGCTTTACGTATATCTTCTAGCATATTTAAGGAGCTTTCTTGATGAATGGACGATCAAGATTTATCTATTGATAAGAAGATCTATGACTAGGAGTGATTCTCGCGTTTTGTCAGTTTCTTGATTAGAAGAAGCAAGTTAATGCGAGAGACAGGACGGTTGAGGCGTTTTGACTTTTGCCTCGAAACTCCCATGATTCAATTCTATGCAGACTTTTAATTAAATTTGATTAGATTTGACAAGATATGAGTTGACTGAAAATAGATTGAGTAGGTGTAGTTAATGTTGTTGCAAACCTCTCAGATGATCATTATAGTCAGCTGATACCTCGGTTGAGTGGGTGTGCTGGGTGATCGTGGTTCCAGCTGGTTCCCCCTCAGCTGAATAATCCTTTAATTTCAACATCTGGTTTAGTTGGATTCTTTCTCAGCTGATATCAGTGACGTTGATTCTGAATTACAGTTGTCTGCTTGCATTCAGCTGGGTCTGCTTCCATTCAGCTGGGTGAAGCATCGTCTGGGTTGAGTAGTCCAAGTAATTCGCACAGCATTTTGAATCTTGCTTCTATCAGCTGTATGTCTGTGTGAATTTCTTAACAATCACATCCCTCTTTTCTACGTGATCTCTGATGAAATGATGTCGTACGTCTACATGCTTGCATCTTGTGTGAAGTACTGGATTCTCTGAAATGGCAATCGCATTTGAGCTATCACAGAAAATTAGAACCTGTCCAGTTTTCACTTCCTAGTCATCCAGCTGATGTTTCAGCCAGAGAATTTGTGAGCAATTTCCGCCGGCCATATATTCTGCTTCTGTTGTGGAAGTTGCGACGCACGTTTACTTCTTTGAAAACCATGAAATCAACTTACTTCCTAAGAACTGACAAGTTCCTGAAGTTGATTTTCTGTCCAACCGATCTCCAGCGAAGTCTGAGTCTGAATATCCAAGGGGCCACCGTAGATTGTCTTCGGGGTACCATGTACCCCAACATTCTAAGTTCCTTTGAGATATTTGAGAATGTTCTTGGCCGCTTGCATGTGTGCTTTCTTTGGATCAACTTGAAATCCGGCACACACTCCGATCTGCGAAAGAGATGTCCGGACGACTTCTCGTTAGATACGCAGGATCCTATTATCCCTCCGTATTTGCCGGAATCAACCGACTTCCCCTTCGCTCTCGGTTCAATCTTCCAGTTGGTGTTCATTGGAATCTTTATAGATTCTCACGGATTGAACTCCATACTTGGCGATCAAGTCTTTCACGTATTTGGATTGATTTATGAAAATCCCTTCTGATGATTGCTTGACTTGAAGTCCTAGGAAGAAACTCATTTCTCCCATCATGGACATTTGGAACTTCTCTGACATTATCTCTCCAAATCTTTGGCATAAGAAGCTTGATCTTGATCCAAAGATGATGTCGTCTACATAGATTTGAACAACCAGAATATCTTCTCCTGACTTGATGGTGAAGAGAGTTCTGTCTACTGACCCCTTTTTGAATCCTTTGGATACAAGAAAATTTGACAGAGTGTCATACCAAGCTCGAGGTGCTTGCTTCAATCCATAAAGAGCCTTCTTTAGCTTGTAGACTTTATTTCCTTCTACTTCAAATCCTGGAGGTTGTTCAACGTGGACATCTTCTTTGATTTCTCCATTCAAGAATGCACACTTTACATCCATTTGATAGACCTTGAATTTGTGATGTGCTGCATAGGCGAGAAAGAGTCTGATTGCTTCCAATCGTACTACTGGAGCAAATGATTCTTCGAAGTCAATTCCTTCCTGCTGAGTGTAGCCCTTGGCAACCAGTCGAGCTTTGTTTCTGATGACGACTCCCAGGGTATCCAATTTGTTCTTGAATATCCATTTGAGTCCTATGACTTTGACTTCTTGAGGTCTGTTGACCAATTCCCAGACACAATTTCTGAGGAATTTGTTCAGCTCTTCTTGCATGGCATTAGTCCAAGGCACGCTCTTCAAAGCTTCGATAATTGATTGAGGCTCTGGCACTTGAGCTACATAACACGCCATTAGAGCTGTGTCTTCATCATAGACCGTCAGTTCTAGCTCTACTGAGAGTTGAGTTGTGTCAGCTGCTTCTTGATGATCCGATGAAGCTTGAGCAGCTGGTTTTAACTTGGTCAGATGGTTCTCCAATGATTGCTGATGATGGATGATCTTCAATCCATCTTCTCCTCTTACGAATTTCTTCTTCCAGTTGATTGATGCTTGACGTGGCTAAATTTCGTCTGACTTGGAGTTGCTCAGAAGTTAAGTCTTGAGAGATTGGTTATCTTTAATTTAGATTTTGAGGAGACTTCTGTAGAGGCTCAGCTGGAGATGGAGCTGGGGAATCAGCTGTGTCTGGATTTACAGCTGATGATGTTCCCCCTTGATTTGACGTTGAAGGTTCTTCTCGATTTCCAGCTGGTGGAGCTTCTTGGTTGATTTGGAGTTCCTCCTCTGGCTCTTCGTCCCAAATTAATGGTTCGGCCAGATTCCTGATTCTATTTTCTTGAGCTATTGTCTGAATCAGTCTTGAAGATTTTCCTTCATTTCTTCGTTTGATAGACTTTCTATATTCGAAGGAGGATTCATCAAAGGTAACATGTGGAGTTACTTCGACTATTTGAGTTCTTCTGTTGAAGACTCTGTATGCTTTACTCACAGCGGAGTAACCAAGGAATACTCCTCGGTCTGTTCTTCACGTCGAACGTCTTGAGCTGTGTCTTCCCATTGTTGAGGATGTGACATTTGAATCCGAATACCTTGAAATACACTATGTATGGTATTATGTTGTTCCATAGCTCATACGGTGTCTTTCCTTGCCTTGATGTGAGTAAGGAGCGATTCTGAGTGAAGCAAGCTGTGTTGATTGCTTCAGCCCAGAACTTCTTTGGAATGGCAGAGCTAGCTAGCATTGAGGTAGCTGCTTCCTTGAGAGTTCTGTTTCTTCTTTCTGCTACACCATTCTGCTGAGGTGTGCGTGCTGCAGAAGTTTGGTGTTGAACTCCGTTCTTCTCGCAGTAATCATAAATAGTTTCATTCAGAAACTCCGTTCCACGATCTGATCTTATTGACATTATCTTGCACTGCTTCTGTGTTGATAATCTTTCCAGCAGGATAGGCAGCTTAGTCCTGGTTTCGCTCTTCTGGTACAAGAATGATACCCATGTGAATCTTGAGAAATCATCCACTACGACCGCAGTATATTTTACGCCATTGAAGCTTCTTGGAGTAAGCTTGGACCAAAAAGATCCATATGAAGGAGTTGAAGTACTCGATCGCCTTGATCGAATCGGCTTGAGAGAGAATGAAATTCTTGTCTCCGTTTTCCTTGTTGACACGCGCCGCACATATGACTTTTGTCATATACTTGATCCGGAATTCCATTAGCGAGCCGGTTCCTAGCCGCCTTGTTGATTGTCTTGAAGTTGAGATGATTCGGCCGTTCGGCCACGATGCCTACCGACTTCATTGCTGCTTTTCGATACAAGACAAGTCTCCGGAGGGCTGCTGTTCCAGTCAGTAAAGTACATATTTCCTTCTCTTTTTCCTCTTAGGAGTATCTGCTTGGTTTCCCTGTGCATCAAACTTGACAGAAAAACCGTTGCCGCAGAATTGGCTAATGGAAAGCAATTTGTGTTGCAATCCTTGTACATAAGAAACATTTGGGATTATAACATTTCTAGTTTTAAATGTACCATAACCTTTGGTTTGGCCTTTGGAGTTGTCACCAAATGTTACTTGTGGACCTGTACGCTCGATATATTCCTGGAGTAGATACTTTAGGTGCGTCATATGCTTGAAACATCCACTGTCCAAGTACCATAGCATTCTCATCGACTCTTCAGAGATGCGTCGATTCCTTGCAACCTATATAAAAAATTAAAATTCAGGTACCCAGTTTTAATTGGGTCCTTGTGGGTTAGACAGAGATCCTTTAACGACCCAGATCTGCTTGATGACTCGAATTGGGTCATTTGATCTGATAATTCTCCCAGCTGAGTCGATATACACATTCTTTGTGTTCTTCGGTTGTTGCTGGCGGGGTCTTGATCTCAGTGTCTTCCCGTTTTGATGTCTTGATTTCTTTTGGTTTCCAGCTGTGTGCTTAGCTGAGACGTTCCTTTGTCTCTGCTGTCTTATGTGATGTTGTGGCTGGAAATGATTATCCAGCTGGTACTCATATGAGTGATATCCAGCTGGGTATCTCTGATATCTCAGTTGATATCATTCCACGTGTTGTTGCTGTTGCTGGTATCTGTAAAATCCAGCCTGTTGTCTTCGTTGAGGTTGAGCACGTTGCTGTCTGAGTTGGGCTTGAGGTTGTCGCACAGCTGACCTTTTTGATGCCTGCTGTGTCCTCAACTATTGATGCTGAGTTGCTGGGATTAGAGGTTCGTTTGCACGTACAAACATTACCTTTGTTCCACTTGTGGAGGCAATGTTTGAGGCATCCTTTGATTCGTTGTATCCCAGTCCCGCTTTGAGTGTTGCTGGACGCTGAGCACTAATGATCTCGTCCATTGTTGACGTGGCTTTGATGAGAGCTACTATCTTCTTAGATAGTACCTCTTCGGTGCTTTTCAGCTCAATGATTTCAGCTGACTTCTTTTCCGATTCAGCTGTGACCTTTTCCACATCTTCCATCAGTTGTTTCTTCTCATAGTAGAATTCCTTCATCAGCTGATCTTGTTTCACTATTTTGTCTTTTACTGAAACAATTTCCTGTTGGAGCTGTGTTGTATCAGCTGCGTCTGATACCTTTGTCTTTTCCAGTTCCGCCTTCAGCTCGGCATTCTCACACATAATGACGTCAAGGATCTCTTGAAGCTCATTGGAATCGTTCATTACTTTCTCTACTAGACTCCAATCAGGTAGTCCAGATTTTGAGACCTGTGTAGAGTGTTCGTGTGATGGTGAGATGTCTGATAGATTTTGAGTTCGAGACATTACCTCATCTTCATCGATGCCGTCTGTTTGTCCCATGAAGCATGTATCCCAATCAGGTTCATCATGGGCCATCAGGGCTTCTTCTTCCGAGTCTGAAAATGGCATGTCATCCATTTTGTTGCACTCTGATTCTTCATCGGCGATATAAGCTCTCCTTCTGTCAGCTGCCTTAGCTTTCAGTTGGTCTTTGTCTTTCTTGGATAGCTTTGGACAATCTAGCCGGTAGAGTCATCATTCCTTGCAGTTGAAGCAACCTTCTTCTGTTCGTTTGTCAGCTGACTTCTCATCAGCTGCTGCGTAGGTGTCTCTGTAAGTTCTTGCGAACTTCTTGTATTTGCCCTTGCTAGTGTTGAGTCTGTTGTAGTTTTTGACCAGCATGGCTATTTCTTCAAGTAGCTCTTCCTTGCTCATATCCTTCTTATCCTTCTTCGATGACTCAGCTGACTGCATGTATGCGGATTTGTCAGAGTTGGCTCTGAACGCAATCTCCTTTGTTGCAGGTGTTAGCTCTCCATCATTCTGATTGCTTGATGATTCTTTCATTGTAATCTTCAAGTTGTACTCGTTGGCTTTGAGTAGGGAGTATAATCTTTCAGTTGAAAGATCACCTAAGTCACTTCGACTTTGGTGTACCACCTTATAGGTATTCCATTCAGCTGTGAGCGCTGAAAGAACTTTTAGATTCTTTTCTCACTAGGTGTATTTCCCAGTTCTGATGGTTTCTATTTCTACCACAATATTGGAGAATCTGAGTTTCATCCCTTCGATGGACTCGTTGACCAGCTGCTTGAAGTTATCAAACTTCTGGCATGCAATCGTGAATTTATTCTCCTTTATCTCCTCCGACCCTTCGCATAGTTTTGCTAGGGTTTCCCACATCTGCTTTGCGGTTTCGTAGTTGATGATTTTGCTGAGGTAGGCATTGGAGACCGTTGAAGATATGGTGTTCCTCGCGAAGCTGTCTAGTCCAGCTTGCTTCCTTTCTTCCGAGGTGTGCTCATTCTTGGGCTTGGGAATGAGCTGATATCTTGGTTGTTCGCCCTCTTGAGTTGGGACAAGCTCGTTCTCTGATTTGTAGATGATGATGGGTCCATCTGTGATGACGTCCCACATCATATCGTGATGCGCACAGAGAAAGCTCTTCAGTCTGAACTTCCATATTGCATAATCGTCTACCAAGAAGGTGGGAAGATTCCTGTTAAGATAAGAATCCATAGAAATATGCAGTATGTAATAATATGAGTTTTTCACAAAGAGGATCTGTTCAGATGACCACTGACAGATTGTCAAGAGAGATCTCTTGATATAGAAACGGTGGTCTGTTGAACCACTGCTCTGATTCCAATTGATAGTCCCTGAGCTAGGTATTTGGTGTAGAGGGGGGGTGAATACACCAAATAGATTTCTAAAAACTTTTTCAAGTTAAATCACAGAGTTGGTGAGCTCAGTTATTGATCCAGCTGGGGAGGGTCAGCTGGGTAAATAACTCAGCTGGCGGTGCAGAAAGTGGTGGTTTGAAAACTTAGCTCGGTTACTTAGAAAAACTCAGTGTGAAAAGATTAACTTTATGTTTTCAGCTTAGTCAAGTTGTGCAACTTTCAGAGAGACACAACTGTCTTTGGAGAGCAGCTGCGTATGCAGTTTTGAACAAATATGCAATGATATGAAACAATTAGTACAAAACTGAATATAAAGAGAAAGTAAAGAGCACGCGAGTTTTTACGTGGTTCGGAGTAACACCTCCTACGTCCACGACCAGGTTTACTGGTAATCCACTACCACTTGGTTTCCAAGTACCAAGCAACTTCACAACTCTAACCCGAGCTGTGTTCCAACAATTTGCGGGCACTGTCAAGCCTAACCTTTCAGTTTACGGGTACTGAAAAAACCTTACACACTTGAATTTCCCGCTTCAAGCAAGCGTAACCTTGGCCTAACCTTTCTGGGTAAGAGGGGTTTGGTTTGGGGTTCCAACTGTGAACGAGTTCTTACAATTAAGAACTTTAGAGTATGATGAACTCGTTCGAAATCTAGGCTTAAGATATACAAAGAGTTTGGCCTAGGGAACAGACGAAAAACTAAGCAGTTTCTGAACTAGAGACACTTTAAGATAAAGTGTTCTTTAAACTATATAGAACTGCTTGAGAGCTTTTGAATGATTGATGATTTCAGAGAATGAAAGCTTGTAGAGAGTTTTTCGTCTCTGATCCTGAGGTTGAAGATGGGTTTATATAGGTAGAGATTCAAGACTAGCCGTTGGAGGAGCCGTTTGAATCTTACCTACTCTTCTTAAATTCAAGATCTGCCGTTGGGCGAATCTGCACCTGTCTTCATTTGTGTCACATCCTAGGTCCTGCAGTCTAGGATGCTGATTTAGCAATCCCTCATTGGTCGAGGCATGTTGACTTCCTCTGACACCGGGATCTTCTGCCTTTGGATCTGGCTGTTGAATTCAGAGCTGGACTGACTTGAAGTGATGTCTTCAGTTAGTTCCCTTTGTTCTGTACAGCTGGACCGGCTGTGTTTTGAACTCAGCTCGAATTCTCTTCAGCTTGATCATGCTCTGTTGGAGGACTCAGCTGAAGGTTTACGCCTGCTGTCTTTCGCTAGCTGACTCCTGTTGTAGACACGGGGGTCGGCCGTCTTCCGTAGGCCGACTCGCCGTAGACATACCGGGTCGACCGTCGTCTTCCGCTTCCTTAACCTGTAAACCTAGAAAATCTAAAGCTCAAACAGGCGAGCTGGAAAACACTATTTAGGTTGACGCGATCATCTATTCGGTTGGAGAATCAGTTGGGTTTTGGTATCAAATCGAAACCTTATTATTTTCCCAACAGACTGCCCTTGAGCTTTTCTGAATAATGCAGTGTGTTTCCAAGAACATGCACTTAACATGTGAATCTTTCACCATTTTGGCAACTGAGATCAGATTATGTGTAAAATCTGGAGCATAGAAAACATTGTGCAGTCTTACCTGTTCTGACAAGTTCACACTTCCAACATAAAACACTTCCTTAACAGAACCATCAGGTAGAAAAATCTCCAAATGAACATCCAACTTCTCCATATCACTGAACAAGCTATATCTTCTACAGACATGTGTACTAGCTCCTGTATGCATAATCCAAGCATTAGGATTAAGTTTAGTCACAATGCTGAAAGCAAAATACCCATCAAATCCATCCACAGTTCCTTTAGATGTTTGAATTAAGTTGACAGCACCCTTAGGTTGTGCTCCACTGCCCTGCTTCTGTATCAAGGTTTCCATGCATTTAGCAATCTCATTGTGAATAATTTTGCTAAGATCATTGGAAACCTCAACCTTTTCACTGCTTTCTCCAACCTCCTCTACTTCAAAAGATATCTCCACATGATTCACTTTGTGTTTTCCTTTACTTCCTTTCAATCTTTTGTACCATTCAGGATACCCATGTAGCTTGAAGCAGTCTGCTTCTTCATGACCAGGTTCATCACAGTAAGTGCATTTAAGTTTTTGTTTCTCTTCCTTTGATTTCCTTGGCTTAAAATTATGAGGTCTATTATAGCTTGAACCAAAACTTTTCTGTCCAGAAGATTTACCACCATATTGATGTCCTATGTTCATAGCAATTTGATGATTCACTTCTCCATAGTTTTCTGCAATTAGTTTCTGATCTTCGACTTGTAGAACCATTGAATAAGCTTTGTTAACATTAGGCAATGGATCTAGCATCAAAATCTGTTCTCTAGCACTCTCGTAATGACTATTTAATCCAAGCAAAAACTGCATAAGCCTTCGATCTTCCTCTCTTTTGCTAGCTACATTCATTGTATCACAAGCACACTCCAAAGGAGGAAGCATCATATCCAGTTCATCCCATAACGCAGTCAAATTGTTGAAATAAAGCAGCACAGATTGATTTTCTTGAGCATAACATCCGATTTCTCTCTCAAGTCGATAAATCTTAGATCTGTTGCTACGTCCGAACCGCTGATTCAATGCATCCCACAATTTTTTACTATTTTCAATATGAATGAATGCATTTACTAATTCTTTAGATATGGAATTAGTGATCCAACAATGAACCATATGATCTGCTTTCAGCCAAGATTTAAAATATAGTGAATGAACAGGAGGTTCAGGTAAAGATCCACCTATAAACTCGAGCTTACTGCGAGTTCCCAACGCACGATGAATCGATCTACTCCAGTTCATAAAGTTGTTGCCATTCAATTGCTCTGATACCATGTAGAATGCGTGAGTGATTCAGAAGAAAAGTAGTTTTCATATATTTTTGTAAAGGAAAGATTACAACTCAAGTTTAGAAATTACATCACTCCTGCTATTTATACTATAAGAAACGCAACAAACTAACTAAAATGGTATCCTGCTTACTATTCACGCTATATACGTGGCCAAGTTATAATTGATAGATGATATCGATATCAACGGCTAAGACTGACGCTTTATTCTAAAACAAGGATCGAACTCCCTCAACTACAGATGCAGATATCCACTCCTTTAAAAATTAAATTAAAATACAAGAAATTGAAATTGGGATACCAAATAGTAGGACAAAGAATCTCAATGTCCCGTTTGGTTTGCTAGATTAGATAATAGTCAGATATAGTATGAGATATTAAAGACTGAATCATGTCAAATAAGATGGTGTTCGGTTGGACTGACAATTTTTATTAAAAAAAAGACTAATGTGTTCATTTACAAAATTAACCTCTGCTACATCATCATCATCCATACCCATCTTTTTCTCTGTCTTCCCTTTCTCTCTCTTTCACCAGAAAACCACTCCATCCATCTGCCCATCTTAAATTCTAGCCATCATTGATTTCGTCCCACGCCACCACCGCCACGCCCTATTCTACTGTCTTCTGCAACCTCGTTGCGCCGCCACCTCACACAGCCTTACACGCTACGCCGCCGCCGCTACCGCTATCACGGCCTCATCACTCCTCACACAACCCTCCCTTTACCTTTTTCGATCTACAACCTGTCACACCGTGCTATTGTTGCTTGTCCCCGATCTACATTTGTTGTAGAATGGTTCGAGTTTAATTCCTCAAGAATAAAATAAATTATACAATTCTTGGGATCATCATTTTTTCTCTTTTAAATCTTTAGCAGAATAAAAAGTATGTGGGAGAGATACAAAGGTGAGAGAGGGAGGGGGATGAGATTATTGAAAGGAGTTGGGTCATTGTGGTATGTGAATTTGTGAGTAGTGGTGATAGATACAGATGTAAGGATAAAATATTATTTTTTGCAGGATAAAACTTATCGCGGGGGGAGCTCCCACTCAGAATCATGAGATTTGTAACGGGCTGACTAATTATCGAACTAAGTAACGAGCCATAGTATACTCATCCGAACATGAGATTCTATGATATCCACCCTATAGTCGTGCCTAATTGAGGTTACTGAACAGGGCCCAAGTATATTTCGATTCGAATTCTTTGTCCCGATATTTTTATATCTCACATGTGTCCCACTATTAAAATTATTGTTTTAGTAATATTTATTTTAAAAAATAATTACTTTACACAATAATGAATCATAATTGAGATTTATTATTAAAAATTGAAGCTTAATAAATTATATAATCTAATTTTGAAATTATCAATCGTAGTTTTGAAATTGAAGTTATGTACCCTAAAACAAATGAAATTGAAATTGATGGAAAAAAGAATCTAAGAAAAACTAAAATAATCAAAAGTAGGACACAAATGAAACACCAAAAAAAAAGTGCATGGGATAGAGGATTTTAAGTGGATAAATAGATCAGCAAACACCAATGTTGTTTATGTTATTAAAACCATAATTTTTTGTACAAACTGCATAGCAACATATTTATATAGAGGCACACAGGCACACACACTGGTATGACCGACCATATTTATATAGAGGCACACACACTGGTATGACCGACCGTACTGTGCGTGACTTATTTAGTATACATCAATTAGAAATCATAAAATTCTAATCGATCAGCAAACACCAGTACTGTTGACTTATTTATTTATTTTTATTTTTTATTATTAATATATACCAATTAGAAATCATAAAATTCTAATAGAAAATTAATAAATTCTAATTGAAAAATAATATTTCCCTAATTGAGAAAAATTAAAGAAAAATTAAAATTAAAAAATAATAAAAAAATAAATAAATTTAAATAGGTGGGTGCATGTAACTACGCTCCCGCCATAAAAAAATAAAACAAAAATTATAAAGGCGTGTGGACGTGCCTGCATAGGCGCGAGTATTACACGCGCCTGCATGGCCAACCGTACCGTGCGATTGACTGCACATGAGTCTTTGTTATATATATACACTTGCACATATATATTTATATTCGAATATATATCATCATCGAGCATAGAAATGGGGGAAGATTAGTGCTAGTGAGGTACACAACAGCATGCATATTGCATTATTGAGTGGACTACAACATTTTGGGCTCTCCACCTTAAAAATCATTAATTGTGGGAAACATATATATATACATACTGTGTGTGTGTGTATGTGACCGCAACTAGTCCAATATTGGTGGGTGGGAATTGGGATAAATCGATTTCTGCAAGGAGTAAAAGGGGATTATTATGATTAGGATTACATATAAATAGTGGATTGAAAGTACCTTTCTTTATCGTTTCGCAACTTGTGAATGATTTGCTGGCATCAAAGCAAATGAATATCCTTTCATTTATAATCACTTGCTTGTGATTCTCAAGACATCCGCTAAAAATCGAATTTTTAGATATATAGTGTTATATACATGCCACATCAATATTATAATATTAATTAGTATGACTTTTTCGATGTAAATTAAAGAAATGGTTTTATCTGGAATAATATATTATAATTCAGAAAATTGAATTAAATATTACTAATATTAGTTTTTTGCTGGTTATGAAAAATTAAAGGATATTTTCAATTGCCAAGTTCTTTAAAACACTATGAGCACTAGATTAATTTAAACAGAGGAAAAAAATAGAAGAAAAAACTTCATTTCTCTGGTTTAATTTTTCATAAATAAATATTAAACTTCTTTTCCCAAGTCTAATGAATTCTTGAAAAATTAAAAACTTATATTTTCAAGCATTCCTTCTTCTTCGGTAGCTATTATGTACTATCAATGCTTGATTTTTTAACTAATATGAATTTCCTATTTTAGATAAATATATTATTCATTACACATTACATTATGTACTTATACTCAATAATTAATTAAATGTGCGTGCTTAGATATCAACTATCACGAGTCTATTTATAAAATCTAACCAAAGATTGAGGTCAGGTGAAAAAAATATGATAAAATAAAGATTGAGGTAGTCAATCTTCATTTTGGCTTTATTCAACATTTACCATTCTGAAGAGTTTGAGTTTAATTTTAACCTCTCCTAATCAAGTTAATGTTCTATAACTAATCATAACTAAATTGATTTGTTAATTAATTAATCTCATATATATCAACTTGATATTTTGGAACTATTGGCTTTAGTTATTGGATTGACCAATAACGCCAAACTCGCTAATTTTATAATAATTTCCAATCAACTAATTAATTTTTAGACGTCTTCAGTGCTAAACAATGTAGCAACTTCATGGCCATCAAATAAGAAAAAAGTAAAGTCTAAACTTAAGGTTAAGATGGGCTTAATTGAATGACGTACGACATCAAAGTTGACCATTGACCGGTCAAACGTTGATCGGGCAGGTCGGCAGATCGCGGTTTGGGTTGAACCGGATGTATGGTACATCATGATGTACAAGAGTTTTTGCTTATAGGGTATGATCCACAAGTTTAGCATATCATGCAGGAATTAAATAAACTATACGTATGAATCAATGAAACAACCCTTAAAAGATACTACTTCCGTCCCATTATTCTTGTCTCATTTCTTTTGGGCACGGGTATTAAGGAGAAGGGTGTTTAAAGGGTAAAAAGATAGAAAGTGGTGGAACCCATAACTTTTTGTGAGAGAAGCATATTTCCTTTTATGAAAACAGGATAAGAATAACGGGACAACCAAAAAAGGAATACAAGACAAGAATAATGGGACGGAGGGAGTAGTACAGTGAAGTAGGCTACAAAACTAATAGGCAAGTGAAATAACGTGGAATTCATGACAAGCGAGATCAATAGTTGGAATTCAAAGCTTACAATAACCCAAAAACAAAAACTTGGGTGCAGCCGGCTGTACGGTACAGTCAGCTGACCCGACCCGACCCGACCCGCCCGCCCGACCCGGTCAGCGTTGACCGTTGACTTTGTTTATTTTTTTATTTATTTTTTTAAATTTTTTTCCAAGAGTCGAGCGAGGGGAGTCGAAGGCCTCGGAGCGAGCTAAAAAACATTAATGTTGTCACAATCATTATCTATAAATTAAAATCGGAGCCGAAGGAGGAGAGGAAAAAAAGAAAAAGAAAAGTCAACGGTCAGACGTTGACCGTTGACCAGTCAACGCTGATCGGGCGGGGCGGGTCGGGTCAGCCGGCTGTATGGTACAACTAGCTGCACCCAAGTGCAACTCTAACCCAAAATAAGGATGACTAGGAAAAAATCAATTGTACTACATTTTAGGAGCACATAATTCCATTTAAGCTTATCTGATCCATTGCATTCTTACTAACCAATTTAGGTTTGATTAAGGTTAATTTTGTAACGAATCCTCAATAAAAAAAAAATGGTTGATTTTATAACATTCACAAACGTCACATACTTGAAAATATTGAAGCGAGCATTAATGAAGGGAGAAAAGAAGAGATGCGGCAGCACGAAAATGCTTGGTGACGATTAATGTAGTACAGTACTGTTGTACAGTGCAGCAATTTGATAAATTAATTACTCGTAGTAGTAAAAGTACAACTGTTGATAAATTTGAAAAAAATTTCTTTATCGAGAAAAGAAAAGAAAGGAAGGAATGACAAGTGTACGAGGATGCTATTCTTGCTTTACTCGAACGCCTAACTGCCTTCCCTTTTCTCCAATCCCTAAACCAAAGCAGATTCTCTCTCATTCTTTTCTTTCTGCTGTTTTTCTTTCTTTGTTCCAGTCTTGCAGAAGTGACTGACCTGGTATCACATTCCCTACATCTATGATCTAGCCAACAAAAAAATTAGAAAAAAAAGAAAAGAAAATCATAATCACATCTTCAAGATTTTTGTTAAATTTACCAAATCAAGACATTTTTTTCTTCATGGATTCCTAGCACTTATGCTATGAATTAATGTAACAAATGGAACTATACAATTTATTCGCCATGTATATATGCATGTTGTACGATAACGTTATTATATGTATAGTACGTCTAAATGTACTACTAATATTTAAATATATATGAAATAGAGGATCTCGACTCATTGAAGGGCATGCAAAATCTAATCGGTCTTAATGATGAATTTGTGGTCCATCTGTTAAGTCGATCCGATGAGGGAGAAAATGATGAAGTCGTCGTCACCTTTTGCAGGACAATCTGCATGCATGTGAAGAGATGAAAGCACGCCCCTTAACAAAATTAATAGTGCCGCACAGCAACATCCATTATAGTATAATTGTAGCAACGGGGTCAAACATTCCCAGCAATAATTCACACTCTGAGAGATACAATTCAGCCAAATTAATTTATTTGTGCGCTGCCAAGAATTGACGTAAGCATCGATTGATATAATTGTTAGTCGTCAAATTAAATAGTGTGTTATGCACGCGGAGATTTGTACATGTATATGTCATATATATGCAAGGTAAAGGAAAATCGAATATTTGTTTATGGTACTCTATGTTATCCTCTACATTATTTGGATTGGAGGATGGGAAGTTGGGGTAATCGTTTCTTGTGGTTAAGGATAGGCTGGAGAAGATTGTTTTTTCAATGATTGTAACCTGCATTATTAATTTATATATGGTATATGTTTAGACGTCAGATAATCATTAAACTTTGTTTTTTTCAATGATAAGGAGTAACAAAGAAGCGTAAGCTGCCATAACATTGTTGCTTTAAAAAGGTCTGAAAGCAACGAGACTTGATTGAGTCATTATTGGGTGCATTTCATAATATCAGGGGGATTTTCTCGCAATAAAGACAAGTACATCTATATATCTAGCTGTGTTTTACTTAATAGAGATTGAACTGATATTATTTTTTACTTTTGCCATTTATCAGAAGTATACTATTTTGAACACCAACAGCTCTATTTTTCTTAAAATATACGGTCAAAATTAATTATGATATGATATAGCTAATCAATGTTTTTAAAGTTAGAAAATGGAAGTAGAAAACTGACTGGATAAGTCGAGGTTTGATTAAAGAAAGAAGAGGCGTGGTTAGTTAATTTGGAATTGAACTGGTGGGCTTTTACCAATTTAATACAATAGGCTAGTTTTCTTTACATGACAAGAGGCCTGGTGTCACAAGGTTTTCTTCCGAACTAGAATTTTTCGCCTTGTGCGGCACCGAACACGCATGCTCGATCAGCCCTCAATCCTCACGAACACTCGTGTTTGATCTCTCGTAAGAATTTCGTTGTACAAGCATCAAGTAAATAACGTATACACGCACAGCGGAACACAATGTAAAGCACACAAGCATATACGGGAAAACTCACTCCCAACCTTTGTATTACTCACAATTCGTACAAAGGAACCATACAAGAACTCGCACAACTCTCTTATCGAGTTCTAGGGCTGCTCACGCCCTTTATATGTGATGGACAAATCCCCCATCACTAGGAATACGAATACGGGTCGGCAACCGGGTCAAACGGGCTATTCGGGTCGGATCGGGTCCATCGGGTCCACGTGGCAACATTCCATAGGCATCGAGGCAACACCACATTCGGGGTGGTTGTGCACGGTTGAAACTGCTCACACCCACCTATAGGGCATAACTGCTAAAAACCGCTAGTGACAGCAGTGGATATCAAAGGGCTGAGGAAGGTAAACTTTTTCCTGGCACTGGGCTGGCACTAGGCTGGCACTGTCCTGACACGCACCACCGAGTCACCACCGAGCCATCTTCGCAACAAGACACTTTCTCCCGCACCAAGTTTCTCCCCCTCGTAAACCTCATTCCATAGTACCATAAAATAGTCCCAACTCCAAGTTGGGTCGTCACGCCCCAAGCCTCGCACCACACCGTGTCGGCCAGACTCGCTCCCGACACGCTCCCGACACTTGAACCGAGTCATCCACGAGACAACCAAAATCCACCCGAGCCAAACTCTTCCAAACCCACACTTTGCCGAGTAATATTCAATATCCAGCTCATCCGGACACGCCATCATCAAAAACCCGTCGTGTCGTCCCGACGGTAGTCGGCGACCCGACGCTCCCGTGTCATGGCACTGTGATGGCTCGCACCATGACACCTAGCAGAACTAAGGGGCTAACAAACCTTCCCCACCAGAGCTCGACGACGCCCTCGTCGTTGGTGGTGTAGAATTCTCCTTCTCCTTAGCCTCCCAGTAACCTGCAATTTCACTTTCAAATTGCCACAAAGACACAGCCTTCTCCCACGAAGCATCCGCCTCCGACTCACCATCCCACTGCACCAAGTAGTCAGTCCGTCTGTTTTTCTTACTTTGCCCAAGTGTTCGGTGATCAAGGATTCTCCGAATTGTCTTCGTAAACTGTTGTCTTATTACGGGCGGTGCACGTCGCACTTGCTTCCTTGAAGCATCCAACATATCTTCACTGAACTTTTTCAAGAAAGACACATGAAACGTTGGGTGAATTTTCAACCTATCAGGCAACTTCAACCGATAAGCAACTCGCCCCACCCTCTTCACAACTTCGAACGGCCCATCATACTTAGGAATTAATCCTCGATGTACAGCCTTGGAAGAGATCTTCTTCCAAATCTGGGGAGTAAGTTTCAGCAATACTTGCTCCCCCACTTCATATTCAACATCACGTCGGTGTTTGTCAGCATATTTCTTCATCCGACGTTGAGCTTTTGATAAGCTATCTTTCGCCTCATCCAACAACTCTTGCTTCTCACGAGCAAACCTGTACGCCGCTGGACAACTTCCCCCACTTCTTTGCACCGCAATCTCATGTGGTGCTAACGGCTGCTGCCCATAAACAATCTCAAAGGGACTCTTTCCCGTCGCTGAAGAACGATGCAGATTGTAACAAAACTGCGCCGTGTCAAGTAATCCAACCCAATCTCTTTGACTCGCCGACACGTAGTGTCTCAGGTACTCCTCCAACAACTGGTTCATTCTCTCCGTCTGACCATCAGTTTGAGGATGGTTAGCCGTCGAGAATTTCAGCTCCGTCCCCAGCATGTTGAATAATGAGGTCCAGAATCTGCCCGTGAACCGGGTGTCACGATCACTGATTATGTCCTCCGGAATACCAAAATATTTCACAACATTTTTCAGAAACAACTTCGCGGCAATCTCAGCGGGACATGCATTCGGGCAAGCAATAAAAATTCCATACTTGGAAAATCTGTCCACAACAACAAAAATCGAAGCCATACCATCAACCTTAGGAAAACCAGAAATGAAATCCATAGATACCGACTGAAATGGCTTCTCCGGAATAGGCAACGGCTGCAACAAGCCTGCCTCCTTCTTCCTCTCAAGCTTGTCTAGCTGGCACACTAAACAAGTCTTGACATACGCCTCAACGTCATCCTCCATCTTTGGCCAATAGTAACGTCGGGACAGCAATGCATACATACGGTCCACGCCGGGGTGCCCAGCCCATTGAGGATCATGTGTTTCCCTCAACAGCTCTCGCCTCAAAACTCCGGCAGGTACGTATGCTTTGTTTCCACGAGCGAACAAAAGATCATTCTCTAGCCAATATTTCCGCAACTCCCCCGCCTTTACCTGTTCAACAATTTTAAGATAAGAGGGGTCAGTTTTAGAAAATTCACGGATTTTCTCCATGAAATCCGTCTCCACAAGGGTCAGGGCCGCCACAAACTCTTCCACCACCTTCCGGCTCAAAGCATCAGCAACGTCATTGTGCTTTCCGGGACGATGCACCCAATCAAAATCGAACTCTCCTAGATATTCTTGCCATCTTGCTTGCTTGGGTGATAGCTTCTTTTGAGTTTTGAAGTAGGTGTTAGCTACATTGTCGGTCACCACAGTGAATTTTGTTCCCAACAAGTAGTGCTTCCACACTTCCAAACAATGGATCACGGCGGTCATCTCTTTCTCATGAGTGCTGTAACGGGTCTCAGCATCCTTCAGTTTCCGACTCTCATAAGCAATTGGGTGCTTATTTTGGACTAAGACACCACCAATAGCTTTGTCTGAGGCGTCCACCTGCACCTCAAACGGTTCATCAAACATGGGCAGTTTCAACACCGGCTCGGTAGACAGCGCCTCCTTCAACCGATCAAATGCTTCTTGACAAGCATCCGTCCACTCCCACTTTGAATCTTTCTTCAGCAGATCCGTTAAGGGACTAACAATTTTAGAGTAGCCCTTAATGAATCTCCGATAGTAATTAGCCAAACCAAGGAACGATCTCAACTCCGGTACTTTGCACGGCTCCGCCCAATCCATTACGGCCTGAACCTTCTTTTTATCCATCATAATTTGTCCTCGACCAATCACATGACCAAGGAACGTGATTTGCTCACAGCAAAATTCACACTTTTCTTTCTTCGCATAGAGCTTGTTTTCTCTCAGCTTCACAAACACAGCTCGTAGATGCAACACGTGATCATCCAATGACTCAGAATAAATCACAATATCATCAAGATATACTACCACAAAGCGATCAAGAAAATCATACAGCACATCGTTCATCAAGTTACAAAATGTAGCAGGGGCATTGGTTAAACCGAAAGGCATCACCAAAAACTCAAAGGAACCGTACCTCGTCACAATAGTCGTTTTCGACTCATCACCCGGAGCAATCCGCACTTGCCAATATCCGGACCTTAAATCAACCTTCGTGTAGTATCTAGCTCTTGTCAGCTTGTCGAATAAGTCCAAGGCATTTGGAATAGGGTACTTATTTTTTATAGTAACCTTATTCAACGCCCGGTAGTCCACACAGAACCGCAACGTCCCATCCGCCTTCTTTTGGAACAGCACTGGAGAACCGTATGGTGCCTTAGAAGGAATCACCATCCCGGTACTCAGTAGCTCGTCCAACTGTTTTCTCAATTCAGCCAACTCCGAGGGCGGCATCCGATACGGGACTTGAGCAGGTGGCTTCGCACCCGGCTCCAACTCTATCTTATGATCCGTCGCCCGTCTCGGTGGTAATTGCCTTGGCAACTCAGGGGGCATCACATCCTCGAACTCTTTCAACAACACAGCAATGCTATCGGGCACAGCTTGATACGTGCCCGGCTTAGTCTCAATAAGCGCGGCCAGATATGTGGGCTCCCCACGCTTCATTCCAGCCTTCAACTGAAGTGCCGAAATCATTTCGACTTTCGGTTTTTCAGATAACGATTCGTTCGGAAAGGTGCCTTTCACGAACGAGGGGCAGCGTTCATCACAAATCATCATACCGCCCAAGTGTGGCATTACAGCAACTTTGGCCAACGTAAGGAACTCCATACCGAGGATGACATCAAAGTCATCCAAAGGAACAGCCATCAACGTACATGCTCCTTCCCACGAACCAACCTGCAACACAACAGAAGATTCACCTCGAGTTGGTTTTGCCTCCGAGTTCACGGCTTTGATTCGGCTCGTGTTCGGTGACAAATCCAACCCAAGCCGTTTCGCCTCACGCTCAGCAACAAAGTTGTGGGTGGCACCACTGTCCACCATCGCCATCACTTCCTTCCCATTCACATGGACCTTCACATACATCAGACCCTTTCGAATCAACGAATCCCCTTGAATTGCCGTCAACAATTGCAGTGGATTCACCCGAGGAGCACCGGCCTCATTTTCACGCTCAGTTTCAGCCACAAGCGCGTTCAACTTGCCCTTCTTAGGACAATCCCGCATACGATGATCTCCGTTACAAATGAAACACCCTCGCTTCTTCTCGCCTCCGTTATTTTGGAACGAGTCCTTTGAACCACCGGAATTACCATCGTAGGCTTTCTTCTTCTTCCAATTGCCCTTGCCTTTCTTATCCTTTTCTTTCCCTTTACCCGCATCCTTCTTCTTCGGACCGGATTCTGATGCACCTATGGATTTGTAATCCACTAGGCTATTGGCGGCAGCAATGGCGGAAGGCAAATCTTTGACCCCTTGGCGACGCAACTCCGCTTGGGCCCAAGTTTGCAATCCGGCCAAAAAGTTGAACAGCTTGTCCTCCTCAGACATCTCACGAATATCCAACATTAAGGAACTAAATTCCTTCACGTACTCACGAACGGGTCCCGTATGCTTAAGCTTCCTCAGCGCATCCCTTGCAAGCCAAGATGTGTTGCAAGGGAGGAACTGATCTTTCAATTCCTTCTTCAATGCATCCCACGTTTCGATCTTATTCCGAGCATTAGCATCTCCCGATTGCCTAGAACGCCACCATAACTTTGCATCCCCCGCCAAATACATGGTGGTGATCGAAACTTTCTCCTCATCTGTGATATGGGCCGCCTGGAAATACGACTCCATATCCCACAGAAAATTCTTGAGTTCCTTAGAACTTCGAGCGCCTTCAAAAGGCTTCGGGTCTGGGATCCGGATCTTCGAGGACGATCGCAACGCCCGTTTCAGAACGTGCAACTCGTCGAGAAGGCTCTCAACCTTCAACTCTAATTCCACATGAAGATTATTGGCTTCCTCCTCGAAAGTAACCAACCGCGTCTCAACAAACGATGGGATATCTTCCAACGATCTCTGCATTCCATCGACCCCCATCTGGATGTTCTCGAGCAAAGTCTCAGCACCACGTACTCGATCGAACACCGCCACTCGCTCGGAGGTCTCCGGCGGATCTCCCAGCAGACCCTCTAACCGCATCACCCGCTCCTCAAGAGCGGCAAACTCCCGTGCCTGAACCATCACGCAACGTCAGTAACACGGACCAGAGCCAACCTGGCTCTGATACCAAATGTCACAAGGTTTTCTTCCGAACTAGAATTTTTCGCCTTGTGCGGCACCGAACACGCACGCTCGATCAGCCCTCAATCCTCACGAACACTCGTGTTTGATCTCTCGTAAGAATTTCGTTGTACAAGCATCAAGTAAATAACGTATACACGCACAGCGGAACACAATGTAAAGCACACAAGCATATACGGGAAAACTCACTCCCAACCTTTGTATTACTCACAATTCGTACAAAGGAACCATACAAGAACTCGCACAACTTTCTTATCGAGTTCTAGGGCTGCTCACGCCCTCTATATGTGATGGACAAATCCCCCATCACTAGGAATACGAATACGGGTCGGCAACCGGGTCAAACGGGCTATTCGGGTCGGATCGGGTCCATCGGGTCCACGTGGCAACATTCCATAGGCATCGAGGCAACACCACGTCCGGGGTGGTTGTGCACGGTTGAAACTGCTCACACCCACCTATAGGGCATAACTGCTAAAAACCGCTAGTGACAGCAGTGGATATCAAAGGGCTGAGGAAGGTAAACTTTTTCCTGGCACTGGGCTGGCACTAGGCTGGCACTGTCCTGACACGCACCACCGAGTCACCACCGAGCCATCTTCGCAACAAGACACTTTCTCCCGCACCAAGTTTCTCCCCCTCGTAAACCTCATTCCATAGTACCATAAAATAGTCCCAACTCCAAGTTGGGTCGTCACGCCCCAAGCCTCGCACCACGCCGTGTCGGCCAGACTCGCTCCCGACACGCTCCCGACACTTGAACCGAGTCATCCACGAGACAACCAAAATCCACCCGAGCCAAACTCTTCCAAACCCACACTTTGCCGAGTAATATTCAATATCCAGCTCATCCGGACACGCCATCATCAAAAACCCGTCGTGTCGTCCCGACGGTAGTCGGCGACCCGACGCTCCCGTGTCATGGCACTGTGATGGCTCGCACCATGACACCTAGCAGAACTAAGGGGCTAACACCTGGTTATAAGACTAGAGCCCAGAATACGTACGTCCTCTTCCGACTTGGACTCCAATTGTTTTCTCTTTTGCATATAATAATAAAGTAAATGCCCCATTTTGTCGCATTTTATAACTTGGTCACCTCTAAAATAACACATGGGATCCTCTATTGCTAATTGGTGTAACATCCTCTATTGCTTATGTTGGATGAACGACATGTGACAATCCCTAAAGTTAAGATTGGCAACTAGGGTTTATTCCACCCAATTAGGGTATATAATTATCTCCAAATCGACACATGTCATTAATCTAATGGATGCAATAGAAGATGTCACACCATTAGGCAATAGAAGATCCGATCTGCTAAAATAATACTAAAACATTTGCCACTTTTAAGTCTAAAGCCTAACACACACTTACCTATTTAATTTCTGCATTTCTCCCTATTATTTATTTTACTTGGAAAAGAGGACAGTGGAGTTTGAACCCTAGATGTCACTACTTACAGACTGAAGCCTGCACTACTAGGATGTTCCCTTGGGACAACATTTCTTCCTTTTTAAGTACTACTCCCTCCGTCCACGATAATTGTTCCGCGGGACGGTGGACACGAGGATTAATAAAAGTTAGATATAGTGGGTTGTGAGTGGAGGAAAAAGAATATTTTGTGGGGGGTAGTGTACAAAAATGGAAAGAGAACAATATTCGTGAACAGACTAAAAAGAAAAGCAATGAACAATTATCGTCGACGGAGGGAGTATATTTCTTCGGTTTTGTTTGGGAACAATGAAGAAACTCAACTGAAAACAGAAATGTTTAGGGGTTCAAACCCAATCACTCCCCTTTTCTCAAGTCGAAAATACGTATTTTTCTTCTTTTTCTTGTTAACAAATATTTTTGATCTTTGTCTTTCTTGTTTGTTGTTTCTTCTATCTTTCAACAACAATTTTGGAAGAACTGAGACTTAAATTGTGATGAATTTTTAATCAGACGTACAATAATTAATTTCATGCCAGCTGCATCTTCTTATAACAAACAACTATGTACATATAATGATAGTAAGATGACGACTGGGATTTGGATCTACAGTGTTAATCTGTTTTTCAATTTTTTTGTTTTGCTAGAAGATTATTTACAGATATACTAGTCTTCATTTTATATATGTTGATCATCCGAAATTGGTGAGGCCAAATGTCGTAGTTGTGGCAAATTGTGTGTTATTATTTCCATGGAATTTACCATATTTGGCAAACAGGCCCATTCTATATACATATTCTAACCAAGTGTACATTTTATATTCGGACCTATTTCGATTTCAATACAACAATTAGGCCTAATTATAAACAACCTCAATTCTTTACTAATTCCGTGATTTAAATTGAAGATTCGCTGTAGGTTAGCCGTTGCCCATCAATCATAATATCATATAGTAGTATATAATTATGCAGTCAAACAGTTGGTCTGAAATTAAGGAAAAAAAGAGAGGAAATAGAAAAATGCATCGACAACTTGATTAAGACAAGAAATGAGAGGCCGATACGAAATTAGAAATCTAGAATTATACTAGTCCACTATATAATATATATATAATTACTAATTAGTTAATCTAAGAGGAGCGGAGCAGCCGGCTTAGGACGGCAGTGCAACCATTGACAATGACAGACTTTTTTCATCTGAAATTCTTTAAGAACATCTTCTTCGTTGGATTCGCCAAACAAAAATTCCCCAAGCTAAAGCGGAAAACTCTGCATCATGGGATCGTCCTTGAGTTGCTGTGGTTATGATAAAGTTGAAGAAGGGTACCCATCCATTCTTAATTTGTTGGAATGTATATATATAGCATAGGCATCATCTTAATTAATTAATTAGCATAATAAATTGATGCATGTTAATTAATAATAATTTGTTGTTGGTGCAGTTTGACGTTTGGAGGAGGTGAGAACAGCAGCAATCCATGGAGAATCTTCACGTACAAGGAGCTGCATACCGCCACCAACGGCTTCAGCGAGGACTACAAGCTCGGTGAAGGAGGTTTTGGGAGTGTGTATTGGGGCAGGACTTCCGATGGACTTCAGGTAATTAATTTTGCAATCAAATATTTGTGTGATTGAGAAAGTGATAGTATATAATATTTGTGCGTGTGTGTGTAGATTGCAGTGAAGAAGTTGAAGTCGATGAACTCGAAGGCGGAGATGGAGTTCGCGGTGGAAGTGGAGGTGCTAGGAAGAGTGCGCCACAAGAATCTATTAGGGCTGAGAGGTTACTGCGCTGGGGACGATCAGCGGCTCATCGTCTACGATTACATGCCTAATCTCAGCTTGCTTTCCCATTTGCATGGCCAGTTTGCCGGCGAAGTCCAGCTCGACTGGAAGAAGAGAATGAAAGTTGCCATGGGCTCCGCCGAGGGCATACTGTAAGTAATTAATTAGTTAATGCTCATTTTCTCTTTCTATCTCTCTCTAACTCTCTCTCACATATATGATATAAGGTACCTGCACCACGAGGTGACGCCACACATAATCCACAGAGACATAAAGGCAAGCAACGTGTTGCTCGACTCCAATTTCGATCCGCTAGTAGCAGACTTCGGGTTCGCGAAGCTCATACCAGAGGGGGTCAGCCACATGACGACGCGCGTCAAGGGCACGCTCGGCTATCTTGCGCCGGAGTACGCCATGTGGGGGAAGGTCTCCGAGAGTTGCGATGTCTACAGCTTCGGAATCCTTCTCCTGGAGATCGTCACCGGAAGGAAACCCATCGAGAAGCTTCCGGGCGGAATCAAGCGGACCATCACCGAATGGGCCGAACCGCACATAACCAGAGGCCGGTTCAAGGATCTGGTCGACCCCAAGCTGCGCGGGAATTTCGACGAGAACCAGCTCATGCAAGCCGTCAACGTTGCCGCACTGTGCGTGCAGAGTGAACCGGAGAAGCGGCCCACCATGAAGGAGGTTGTGCTTCTGCTCAATACCAAAGCCGCGGCTGCGAGGATCAAGAGCGTTAAGTATTCTGAAGATTTGATGGCACGTGATCAGGAGAGCGATGATGATGGTGATGCTGATGGGAGAATTAATGGATATGAAGATGAGAGCAGCGTGTACGGCGTTTTTGGGGCCTTGGAGGCGAACAAGATGGAGGATCCTTTCCGCCGATACGGGGAGAGGCGATGAGAGAGAATCTAGCCAGTGCATGCGAGATCGATCCAGAGTAATTCATTGTTTTAATTTGTTTTAATGATTATATAATATAATGTATGTTCTTGTACAATTAAAGTTTCGAATTAAACCCACTGGCCGGGGCCAGTTTGCTTTGATTGATTTTCATTCTTTTCACATTTCATTTGATCAATATTGTTACATCTTTTTATGGATGTAAGTAAGTAACAACCTATATATTGAGCGTAAATTACCAAAAGTTTAATTTGTAAGTAGCTTTTCTACCTATTCTTCATTCAAATGCATATTTTTTCGATTTCGAAAAAAAAAAAAATGTAGATGGACCTTGAAATATTAGGACTTAATCCTCTATCAGAAACTTCTAGTATTGTTTGTTAGGCCATCTCCAACACTTCGCATCAAAATACAACAATTTCAGCACAAAAATATAGCAAAATCAGTAAGTCATCTCCAGCAGTCTGCTCTATATTTTTACACAAAAACAGAATATTCTACTTTTGGCCACGGTTGATGATCCTGAATCATGTGATTACTTCCGATCAGAGCAACAAGATATTATTTGAAAGCAGAAACAAGTCAAAGAAGTCAACACTAGTACTTCTGATATATTCTAGAATTTATTTTCAGATGGGGTGGGACGTTCCGGAGATGGCCTTTATTAGAAATTAAATGTATCGACTTTGTTTTTATGCTTCTATTATGTAATTGTATTTTTTTATTTTTTTTGTTTATCTTGTATTTTATGTAATTGTATTTTTTAAATAATTTTTTGTAATTTTAATGTCGGTATAATATGTTTAGAAATATAACTGAAATAATATTTTGGAACACAATAATTAAAGAACACAAAAAAATAATAAATATAACAAGGAATAATAATTATATAACAAGAACATTAATTGCAAAAAGAGTAGATCAATGAATAGTGTTGCTTCAAGTTTGGAGCAACCCTATTCAAATATGTATTATAGAGCAGAGAAGGAATTGCTCCAAATTTGAAGATATGTGAAGATATAGAGCAGAGTTGGAGATGTCCTTAGGGCATCTCCAACCCATCTCTATATCTTCACATATCTCCAAATCTGGAGCAATTCCTTCTCCAGCCCAGCACCAAAATCCTGCTCTATTATACAGATTTGAATAGTGTTGCTCCAAACTTGGAGCAACACTATTCATTGCTCTATTCTTTTTGCAATTAATTTTATTGTTATAATTATTATTCCTTGTTATATTTATTATATTTTGTGTTCTTTAATTATTTTGTTCCAAAATATTATATTATAGTTATATTTCTAAACAAATTATACCAACATTAAAATTACATAAAATTATTTAAAAAATACATTTAAATAAAATACAAGATAAACAAAAAAATTTAAAAAAATACAATTACATAATAAAAGCATAAACACAAAGTCGATAAATTTAATTTCTAATAAAAGCCATCTCCGGAACGTCCCACCCCATTTGAAAATAAATTTTGAAACATATCAGAAATACTAGTGTTGGCTTCTTTGGCTTGTTACCACTTTCGAATAATATCTTGTTGCTCTGATCGGAAGTAATCACATGTTTCAGGATCATCAACCGTGACTAAAAGTAGAATATTCTGTTTTTGTGTAAAAATATAGAGCAGACTGCTGGAGATGACTTACTGATTTTGCTGTATTTTTGTGCTGAAATTGCTGTATTTTGGTGCGAACTGCTGGAGATGGGAGCATCTCCAACCCAACACAAAAAATCTACAAATCTCCAAATTTGGAGCAATTTCTTCTCCAACCCAACACAAAAATCTTGCTCTATTTTGAATAGTGTTGCTCCAAACTTGGAGCAACACTATTCATTGCTCTACTCCTTTTATAATTGATTTTCTTGTTATAATTATTATTCCTTGTTATATTTATTATTTTTGTGTTCTTTAATTATTTTATTCCAAAATATTATATTATAGTTATATTTCTAAATATATTATACCAACATTAAAATTATATAAAATTATTTAAAAAATACATTTACATAAAATACAAGATAAACTAAAAAGAAACTTAAAAACCATAATTACATAATAAAAGCATAAAAATATAGTCGATACATTTAATTTCTAATAAAGGCCATCTTCCGAACGTCCCACCCCATTTGAAAATAAAATCGGAAACATATCAAAAGTACTAGTGTTGGCTTCTTTGGCTTATTTCTGCTTTCGAATGATTTTGTTGCTCTGATCGGAAGTAATCGCATGTTTCAGGATCATCAACCGTGACTAAAAGTAGAATATTCTAGAAAATTCTATTTTTGTGTAAAAATATAGAGAAGACTGCTGAAGATGACTTGCTGATTTTACTCTATTTTTATGCTAAAATTATTGTATTTTGGTGCGAACTGCTGGAAATGGCCTTAGTCTTGGTTTCTAGCGATCATACAATCCACCCGTTTTAAACACAACTGTAGTGCGCAAAGCCAATTAGACCAAATGTCGTTTGGATCCAAAAAAAAAAGGAAGCCCATTGGTGATGATGCGCGATATCCCATTAGACCAATAGTCCTAAATATGTTCATGCATAGCTCTGCAATAAAGTTGGTTAAAAAAATTTTCTCAAAATAAAAAAAAAGTTGGTTAAAAAAGTATTCTTTTTCTATAATAATAAAAAGTTGCTAGAGAATTAATATAGCTCGGGAGTAAGTAATTTAGCATGTGTCCGAATGGTGCGAATCAAACTTCCATGTATGTGTGTGCGCGTTTTTTAAAAAAAAAAAAAAAAAAAAAAACTGTGGAAACTTTTTTTTTAAGGATAAATTGTCTGTAAATTCATGAACTTTTTATAAATTCTGATTTTGCTCATCTCAAAAAAATTCAGCGTGACATTTCCCAAACTTTCCATTTGATCTGATTTTGCATCCAAGATCGATTTCCCCCAAATTGTGTGCTGACTTGGCAGACGGAAATTCCTGCGTGTCGTAATCGGTAGACGAGTTAATATTTATCCAAACAATGAATTGCCCGTAAATTCCTTAACTTTTTTTAAATTCTATTTTTGCTTCTCACAAACTTTCTAATTTTTCTGATTTTGCATCCAATATCGATTTCCCCTAAATTGTGTGTTGAATTGGAGCTAAAGATCATAAATTGAATTTCTACCAAATTCTTAAGATCTCATCTCAACGTTGGGAAGTCATTCAAAATATTGGATGCAAAATCAGACAAATTATAAAGTTTGAGAATTGTTGCGTAGAATGTTTTTTTGTAAGGAGCAAAAACATAATTTGAAAAAAGTTAAGGAATTTACGGGAAATTCATTATTTGGATAAATATTAACTCATCTACCGATTACGACACGTAGGAATTTCCGTCTGCCAAGTCAGCACACAATTTGGGGGAAATTGACCTTGGATGCAAAATCGGATAAAATAAAAAGTTTGGGAATTGTCACGCTGAATTATTTTGAGGGGAGCAAAACCAGAATTTATGAAAAGTTCAGGATTTACAGGCAATTTACCCTTTTTAAAACCACTAACAATTGAATATTACTAATACTATGAGGTTGTGTTTGCTTTTTAGTTTTTATACTTTTAAATGGAGGGATAATATAATGAGGTATAAATTTATACTTAATAGTGGAGACCACGAGTTTTATATCTTGTTTGGTAGGAATGATAATATACATATCTCTATCCTCCAGGGAGGACCACAATTTTTATACCTAGCTTGTTCACTTTGGAAGAAATGTCTAAAACTCATGAGAGGTAAAATAGGGTATAAAATTATCACTCTATTTATGAGGTATAAAATTATTCCTTGATCAAGGGAAAATAGTTGCCTGAAATTTTATCCCTCCTGACAGGATTTTTCTTGAAATGAATGTTACGTTGGATATGAACTTTTTTTTTTGAAGAAGGATATGATAAAATTAAACAGTGTCTTCCCGTGTCCTTTTTTTTAGTTGCACACTTTAATATACTCCCTCACCCCCAAAATTGTATATTAAAAAGATTGTATATGTTCTTTCGAGGACATCCAATCAGTAATAGATATTGTCTATGAATAGAGAGGTCTCGGGTTTAATTAAGCTATACCGTTCCCCTTTCCCCAAGTAAAAAAAAAGATTTTTATATAATGTACTTGAAAAGGTTAAATTACACAAAAAAATAATAGTATTTGTAACCATCTTTTGCAACAACAAATAAGTACAAATTTTGTTATATTTGCACATTTTATGTGAAAAAATTCAGTCTCCTCACTTGTTCCCAAAATTCAAAAGAAAATACACAATGGGCTTTTTGTTCAAGCCCAAAGTTCAATTATGAAACTAATTTTCTAATCAAATCATGTTTTATATTCAAGCCCATATATTTATATTTTCTGAACTCAAACATGTCTTTAGCCCATAAATATTATCCTATGAAGTAGAATAATGGGTCCAAACCGTTTCTTTGAAAATACAAGGATTGATCATTTAAGAATGAGTTAATTACTATTTATGACCCGATCTTTCATTCTGTAGTGATTTTATGGCCTGACCTTTCGAAATATTAAAAAATGGTCCGATCTTTGCTCCGTTGTGACACTTATGGCTAGGGGTGAGCAAAGCAAACCGAAAAACCGAACCGACCGACAAACCGTACCGAAACCGTCCCGAGAAAATGGTTAACCGAACCGACGGTTCGGTTTATTTTTCTAATTTTAAAAAACCGAGGATAACGGTTAGGTTTTTATTTTTATATATAAAAACCGACGGTTAACCGAACCGAACCGAAACTCATTTAAAATTATAATTTTACTAATTATATGTTATAAAATTATTATACCAACTAATTATATGTATAAATTATAATATTAACTAACTTGATTTTACTACTTTGACTTGAAAACATGAGAGTGTTCAATTTATTATTTATACTTCTTTAAATGTATATTTCGTATTCACATTTTAATATATGGATTTTTGTTTTTCATGCTATGAATTATAAAAAAATTGTAAGTTTTCTTTCTACATGGTTAACCGTTAACCAAACCGATTTTTAGGTTAACCGTTATAGTGGTTTTTGGTTTTTATTTTCTACATTTTAGCGGTTAACCGAACCGATTAAAAACCGTATGGTCGGTTTTTTTTGTGGCAAACGGTCGGTTAACCGAACCGTGCTCACCCCTACTTATGGCCTCAGACCGAAAATCCACGATGGAAAACTGAATGGGACTGCCGGATGATGATGTGAATATTCTTGCCCCATTTTTTAAAGAATATCCACATCATAATCCGGCCGTCCCACTCAGTTTTCCGTCGCCGAATTTTCAGTCTCAGACCATACGTGTTATAACAGAGCAAAGATCAGACCATTTTTGAATATTTCGAAATGTCATGTCATAAAATTACTATGGAGTAAAAGGTCGAGCTAACCCTTTAAAAATTGATTGCAGTGATTTACCGTTAATCACTTTCTGAAGAAAGAAAAATCTCGTACACTCCACCTAGAGCCACAATAAATCATAAGTTGATTAATAAATCCTAATGGAAATGAATTAAAGAAAATGCAAATTAAAAAATGAAAAAAAATCAAAATAATAAAGGCAGACGCGTGCATTGCACGTGTCCATCTAAACTGTCCAACACGCACGTGAGATACGCACACCTTGTAGGCGTGGGCTTGATCACACAGTTTGACCGGCCGTGTACTTGTCAATTAAGAAATAAAGGGGACACAAAAAATTTAGGCAAGTCTTTGGTATTGAGTCTAATGACATATCATGTAGCAAACTAGAGGTGTTCAACGGAACCGGAACCGCCGGTTCCAGCCCGGAATCAGAATCGTGGTCAACGGTTTTCGAACCGGAATCGTGGTCAACGGGCCGGTTCCGAACCGGAACCGTGGGGTAGACGGGCTGGTTCCGGTTCCAATGGTTCGGAACCGTGAACCGGCGGTTCCGGCAATTTTTTATTTTTTTAGTTTTAAATTATATTTTGTGTTAATTCATGTTAATTATATCCCTTAGGGATAAAAAAATGACAGTTACAATGGTAAATTGAATGAAAAAAGTCAAAAATAATGATAATAATAGTAAGGTTCAAACATGAACCGGCGGTTCCGGTTCGGAACCGTGTTTGAATAATTATATATTTTCATTTGTAATTGATCACATATTATTATGAATGAAGATATATTTTGTTCTATATCGATTTTATACATTACATTGATGATTTATGAGTTTGAATTACAATATAATTTATATTTTCAAAGATAAAAAAAAAAAAAAAATTAGACGGTTCGGACCCTAAACCGGCGGTTCCAACCCGGAACCGTTATATACGGGCCGGTTCCAACCCAGAACCGTGGGCTATGGCGGGCCGGTTCCGATTCCAATTTTCCCGAACCGGAACCGGCGGTTTCGGACCAGTTACGAACCGAAACCGGCCCGTGAACACCTCTATAGCAAACTAAATAATTGTCAAAATATGAATTTTAATTTTAGACGATCTCAAAGATGGAAATGTAGAGACTACACGCAAAATATCCCCTAAAAATTGGTGTCACGTCCAACCCTGTACATAAAAGACATAGACGTGTGTTCCTTCGCGTATGAATTAGATATTCTATATTTACTTCCTTCTAATCATTGTTGCTTATTAATTTATTCATTTATTTATTTTGAGTAGGAAAAATAAAATAAAATTATGTGTGTGTATATATAAACTGCGATTATAAACTAGTGCAATCAAATTCTAAAAACTTATTTATATTTGATTCAATGATTTGACAACCTAATCAAGTGACAAGATAAATGAAATTTTTTAGGGTTAAACTTAATCATAGTATGTATTATATCCCAAAAGTTGTCCATTTGAATATTGAAATTCAAAATTGATTGACGTATTTTGAATCCTATGGTCCGGACTATTAGTCCATATTTTTAATTTTGTTATCAGATATTTGTTAGCAGAGTAATTCAAAAATAATGAGCTACATCAACTTTCCGATTCAATTACTCCGCCACAGAACGCCCACCGGCAAAATTGAAAGCATAGGTGGAAGTGGACAATCCAGACCATGAGCTTTAAAAGCCATTAATCGATTTTGAGTTTTGATATTGAATTAATGGACAAATTGATGATAGAAGTAATACACATTGAAAATATCGAAATAAAATTGATAAATTTTGTTGTGATATAATAAAAAAATAAAAAGGCCAAAGATTAGTATAGATGCTATATCTAATCCATTTTTTTATGGGATCAGGCATGTTCATCAAATTAACTTGTACGCACATATGCATAGATTATAGTAGTAACATCTTCGGATGTCGCATTATATCTCACTTTCAAACATGTGTTATAGTACTATCGAAGAAATACTTAGATGATTGATTCAGAAAGAAAATCTGTAACATTATTTGCAGCAAAGAATCTCGTGTGATTGTTGGTTGCTATTTTTCGCGAAGAATGACAAAGGAAAAATGTACATGAACATGACGAAGAACAAGTGGGGTAATTATGAAGTTGACTGGGCTGGGCCCTATCTAAAGTAGATCAAGATAATATGCACGCTGTTTGGGCCACTCCGCACGTGAACTTCACGTGGTTCGGGACCATTTGTGTAGGTGTGGCCCACTATTATTTAATGTTATTGTTTGTTCCTTTCTTGCGTCTGTTTTTCCTTCTCTCCTTTTTCTTTTTCCTGAAAATAATAGAATTAGGAAATAGAAATGTATTTACTGTTTATAATTTTTTTTTACCATGTCTCCTAAAATTGGGTATTACTATAATATAGTTATAAGATTATATAAAGTTATAATGACGAAGGCGTCGTTTCACACTTCGCGCAAATAAATTTTTCCTCTTGCCCAACAAGGCGTAGCTATGGCAAGTGGGGTCGAACCCTAGGGAACCGGCGTAGTCTATTCTTCAGGTGGTACTCAATATAGGGGTTGTGGTCGAGATGTATCTCAATATCCTGTAACTCAACAAATAAAATTATCAAATAACAAAAGATGCTTGGATTGGATTCGAATCAGTGATCCTTATTACTCTTGCTCGTTCATCGATGCAATAATATTCAATTACAAGATTTTATCACTTGGTTTTAAGCAAAGATTAATTTAAGCCCTATGGTCACGGAGTCACGACTCAAATACTCTAAGCTTAGATCTATTCAATTTTACAGATCTTGTCCAGAAGGCAAGATCTCTTCTCTCGATCAACAATATCACGAAGACACTTCAGCAACGCTGCTGCCCGGAAGGCATTAAGAACAAAAGATCCCAAGATAGCCAAGAGGTATCAGATACCGACTACTCTCCAACACTTATTACCTTCTTGGGCACGAGAGACTCTCTCGAGTTTAATCCCAAATCCTGTTCGTGACTTAATCTCAATATCTAAATGGTGATCAATCATATGTCAATATCAATTAAGTCTAGTTTTAATCCTAAGTATTTCGGGAATAAAATCATACAACGAACTCAAACAGTTAGATCTCACGAGTCTAAAACGAGTAATTAAGTTCACATCATCTTCTCCAATCCAAACAAGTAAGTTTAGCTAGACATAATCATGAACGAAAGCATAACATAATTAAAAGAAAACATACTTGAATAAAAACTAAAGCTGGAAACGGCTACTGCCCAAAACGTACGTCAGCAAATAAAGTCTTGGCGTCTTGCCACTACCTACGAACTAAATGCAGAAAATATAAAACGAAACTTAAAAATAAAATCGGCCGTAGGACTTGTTTCTTCCTCGCACTCTCTTGGAGTAAAATTGCAGACTAAAGCCCTAAAATTCGTATCCCAGTACAAGATATGATCGGCCATATATATAGGCGATGAATTTAGGGTTAAGTGGGAATCCTTGTAGGACAAGGATCCTTCCCCCCACGGCATCTCCTTCCTTTTAAACACTGCCGTAGATCCTCTTTCATTCTCAGTAGATTTCGTCATTAATCAGGCTCATCTTGAATAAGGAAAGAAATCTTCGCACCCTTAGTCTATTCCTTGAAGAAAAAGAAATCTGCTGCTGCTTCTCGACCCACACCTTGCCTTCGTTGTCTACATCCTGTCCTGCTTCCATGCTTCCCAAGATCCTGACTCCTCCAGGTACTCTCTCTGTTGGCTTAAGAAATATGGGGAGGTACTTCTTGACTTGTAGACTTGATGTTATCGTTGTTGCTCAGCTACAAGCTTCCAGCCCTTTGCCCATTTGCATCGTATCGTCATCTCAGCATCTCAACAACCGATTTTCCTCCGAATTCACCCAACATCCAACTTGTTCTTCCCTGCACACCTTCTCTCGACTTCGTGTCCTCCTAGACACACTTTGACTCGATAAAGACACAAAAAGAAAAGACAAAACACAAGAAAAATGAACACAAACTTGGGTTCATCACACCCACACACTTGAACCACGCTTGCCCTCAAGTGTGCAAATATAATTTTGCCCAAGACTCAAACTCAACTGATCAGTAAGTCAACATGTTAGTTAAAACAGAGCATGAATAATGTAAGCAAGTATTGCCATCAGATAGGTCAAGATAGAGTTAGTGGGCAAAAAGGTTATCCTTACCAGCACTCATCTCTCAAGTGTATAAGGTTCAGTGTATCGCTCTGGACCAAGATCCACAGCATTTTTTTCATAGGCTTGCCTGCCCTCCATATCTCTACTTCTTTGAACAAAGTTAAACTACTTATCCTTAGGATTTTATTAGGTTATAACGTGGCTTAAGGCAAAAGGTAAGAAAATTTGGATACTGGCTATGTCAAGAAGAACTCAGTTCTTGGGCAATAAGGATGCCCTAAATCCCGCACTCCTCTCAAGCACAACATCGGGCCTAGCTCACTTATTTGTCAGGGTTATTTTTTTTTCTGCTTTTTATTCTCGGCTTTTCCCCTTTTTTTTTCTTTTTTTTAATTTCTTTTTTTTTATATTTATCCTGATCAACACCCTCTAACGTGGGTGTTATAGCCCAGCATCTGCTGCCCCTATATTCTCCTTTCATCCCTTTATTTCTAGACCTGAGTTCTTGACCGGGAAGGCTCATAAAATTCAGGCTACTATAAGTGACTCAAAAAGAAATTTTTTTTAAGCTCAAAAGGGCTAACAAAGGATAAATGCATAGGTAGAGAAATTTTTTGCCGTGAGCTTATTGAACGAAAACACCTAAATCATCTAAGTAATTCAACTAAGTTATAAGAAGCTTTGACTAAGAGTTGCAGGCAAGTTCTAGATCAACATCTTTCACTGGTCATTATCACACAAGAAAGAATCAAATACTGCATGCATATATGGCAGACAATAGCTCAAAACCTCACAGGTAGTGCCCAATAACTCATTCTGTCCTACCTATCTACATACGACATACTCACATATACATCATCATACCTACTTCGACCTATCATGCAAACATTCTGATCAACAACTGACTCTTAAAAACATTTTGACCAACAACCCCCCACCCACACACTTTGCCTTAGGCAAAGTGAGTGAAATGGTGGGCAAGACACTAACAAAAACATACTAACCTGGCAACGACCTCACCCACACACTTTGCCTCAAGCAAAGTGGGTAAGATCGCGACCAACACAAATTAACAACAAATAAACAAAAGAACATGACTTAAAAACTAAAACAAAAACAAAAAACAAAAAAAAAACTAAACTAACATAAATGGGAGGAAACATAATCAAAGAGAAGATTCAGGCAGGTACCTGAATCCTTGGTGTGCAAAGAATGCCAGCTGGGCATCACGGATCTCGGTCAACAACTTTTCACAATTAGTCAGTCTGGCTTCAACATTTGCGGTGCTGGGCAACATCACTCCACTTCCACTAGCCTCCTCCTTCTTGCCCAAGGGCGGACGCCGGGTGGATTTTGCCTTGCCATAGTCGATGAAAACCAATAGACCACTCCTCACCTCAATGTCGTTCATCTTTTTTAGCGCTGCCTCACCCAATTTTCCAACTTCCATTACGGGTTTTGTTTTCAACTCATCGTAAACACCAGCCCCCTTTGCGAACGCCGTCACAAAATGCCCACATGTGCACCCCAAAGACTGTTTGGCCAACACCGTCTTAAACTGCTCACCAAGGAAGGCTGCAAAGTTAACCTTGGTCTTGGTATGCATGCACCACAACAGATACCTCTCCTTGTTGCTCAAGGTATTCCCGCTGTCGTTCTTGCCATAGAGGTTGTAGGCCAGAATGCGATGGCAATCCGCAGCGCATAGGTCTTCAACTCCGTCCCCTTGTTGTTGGGCCAATTGTACGGCGCTCCGTTCCCAATTTCATTCCACTGCTCCTGATAAGCAATGTCTCCAGGGGTGGCAGAACCTTCTTGGCCTCTATAAACTCATTCCTGGTCAGATCCATCAAACTCACCATCCCCAAGATCTGGTTGACGGCACTAACATGAAATTCATACTTCTCGCCCAAAAGCGAGAAGGCTATCGTGCTCTCCCCAGAAGTGGGATCACTCGTCACAACAGCTGTGATGTATACCTCCTTAACCTGCTCCTCATAAATCTCTACTGTCCATTCCAGAAACTTACTCCATCTTATTCCAACAAACAAGTCGCGCACTTCTTGGGCAACTCCCAGGTCCTCGTACAGAGCGAAATCAAGAACCCTAGGTGCTGTCACCTTCCAATCCCTAGCCCCTCTGCTCTTTATCACAGTGGTGCCCTTCTTCTTCTTCCTGGTACTGCTCGCTGGTGCAGATTGGTCGTCATCCTCTTCGTCCTCAACATCGTCCTCCTCCTCGTTACCACTTAGTAGCGAGACGGTTACCAGTGTGGATTTAGCGCGCCCTTCTTTGGATGGTTGGGTAGAACCGGCGTCGAAAGTGGCGGCTTTCTATTTTTTAGCCGGTGACGTTGTCTCCGTCGCAGAGCGCTTCTTCATCAACCGCAGCGACCCGCTCTTACTGACGACCTCCTTCGTCTTTGCCTTTTTCCGCCACCTCATCTATGGCCGCTTCAATGTCATCTTCCTCTACTTCGGCGTCATCGCCGCCACTTTCTTCATCTTCTTCCCTTTCTTCCTCACCACGAACTTCGGCCCCCTCATCTCCGCCGGTTGCAGGCTGCTGGAATTCAACAAGGGCCTTTGATTGCGTCTCCTCCTCCGCTTGCTTCACCGTCTCCCCCAACAAACTAGGGTTTTCGTCACTCATCATCAGATTCGCGTCAATAGGAGAGCTCTTGGGCACAAACGACCCAATGGTGACGGTAGGGTTTTGATCAGCAGAGGTGTTAGCAGGATCCATGGGCAGTTTTCTCTTGGCGTTTTTGGTAGAGGGTTTGGTGGTTTTGGCTTTTGCGGCGGTAGTAGGTTTGTCGCCGGTATGATCAATTTTTGTTCCGGTGGGAACTGTAAACTTGTTTTTGGGGCGTGTGGATACCATTGTGATGATAGTGGTGGTTTTTTATTAGAGATGTGGGAGAGAGAGAATGGGTAGTTGCAGAGTTTGATTTCAAATCGAGTAGTGGGGGTTTAGACGTGATGGGATAGGTTTATAGGGCGCGGGATTTTAGGAAAACAGTAACAGCTCTATACAACTTTGGCAGCAATCTGATCATGATCAATACCCCTGCTCAGTACCCATGACTCCTGTTGTTCCTTACTCAACAACTTGTTGCACTAAGGTTCCTGATCTACAACCTGCATCTTGCGCAACATCTCCTACACACATGAAAACAACAAACCATACTCCAAAAACGGACTGCTTCCTAAGGTTAAACTACAACTACTTTAAAATAAAATACAATACTTAAATTTTTTTTTTTGTTTTTTAAGATAAAGGAAAGAAAATACTTACCAGGTTGCCTCCTGGATAGCGCCCTGTTTTCGGTCTTGGGCACGACACCCCCCCTCCGTTTTAGTAGTTGATGTCCTCATCAATAGAGTCACCATGTGGCTCTCCTGCCTTCTGCTTCACTTCTTGCCCAAGATAGGCTTTCAAGCGCTGTCCGTTGACTTTGAAGATCTTCCCCGTTTTGAAATCCTTTATCTCAACAGCCCCATTAGGGTATTGAGCTTGGACTTCATAGGGGCCTTCCCACTTGGTCGACAACTTCCCCGACTTCAAACGAAACCGGGTCAGATATAATAGCACATGTTGTCCATAATGGAACTCCTTTTTCTTGATCCACAGATCATGTGTTTTTTCATCCTTTCCTTATAGTGGCCAGCATTATCATAGGCTTGTAGCCTTATTTCTTCAAGTTCCTGGATCTCGAGCTTCCTGGATTCTTCGGCTTCATCCCAATCAAAATTCAGTTGGGCAACAGCCCAATGAGCCCGATGTTCCAGCTCAACAGGTAAGTGACACCTCTTGCCATAGACCATGCGATAGGGCGACATCCCGAAGGGTGTTTTGTACGCAGTTCTATACGCCCACAAAGCATCATCTAGGCGCATGCTCCAATCCTTCCTCGTCACGCCCACAGTTTTTTTCAAGATCGTCTTGATAATTCGATTGGACAACTCCGCTTGACCATTAGCTTGAGAATGGTAAGCTGTTTAGGTACGCTGGGTGACTCCGTACTTCTTGAACAAAGCCGTGATTGTGGCATTGCAGAAATGCGAGCCTTGATCACTTATAACAGCTCGAGGTACTCCAAACCTATTAAAAATGTTAGTACGTAAAAAATTGAAAACCACTTTGGAGTCGTCAGTTGGCATGCTCGAGCTTCCACCCATTTTGATACGTAGTCAACAGCCAGCAGAATATACTTATTGCCTTTGGAACTTGGCAATGGCCCCATGAAGTCCATACCCCACATATCGAACACTTTCACGGGTAAGATCGGCATCATGGGCATCTCATTTCTTCTTGTGATGTTGCCCTCCCTTTGACATTTCTCACATCTCTTGACCCATTCATAACTATCCTTAAATAACGTTGGCCAGTAAAACCCACTTTCTAAGATCTTCCTTGCAGTGCGTTGGTGCCCAAAATGTCCTCCACACTCCTTGTTGTGGCAATGCTCAAGAATACTATTCTGCTCATGATCCTCGACACACCTCCTGATGATCTTGTCTGAACATTCCCTCCAAAGATATGGTTCGTCCCAAACGTAGAACCGACTTTCCGATTTGAGCTTGTTTCTTTGGTATTTCCCATAATCGGAAGGGATCTCACCAGTAACTAGGTAGTTTACCAAATCCGCATACCATGGCTCATCCTCGACCAGAAGCAAGTGCTCGTCTGGGAAGGTTTCCTTTATTGGGTTCCCATCTTCCAATCGTAGGATTCAACTTAGGTGGTCAGCAACTTGGTTTTGAGCACCACTCTTGTCCTTGATGTCTACATCGAATTCCTGCAATAACAAAATCCATCTCATTAACCTCGATTTAGTCTCCTTCTTGGTCATGAGGTACTTCAATGCCGCGTGGTCGGTATAAACTATGGTTTTGCCTCCAAGCAAATAAGAACGAAATTTCTCGAAGGCAAAAACCACAGCCAACAATTCCTTCTCCGTCGTGGCATAATTGCATTGTGCCGGGTTCAAAGTCTTGGAAGCATAATAGATGACATAGCTCTCATTTCCTCGCTTTTGCCCGAGAACAGCTCCCACGGCAAATCCACTGGCATCGCACATCACCTCGAAAGGCATTCCCCAGTCCGGGGGTTGGATTATTGGGACTGTAACCAAGTTGTTTTTCAATATATGGAAAGCTTTTTTGCATTCTTCATCAAATTCCCATGGTATGTCATTTTGAAGCAGCCTCGTCATGGGTTGGGCGATCTTGGCGAAATCCTTGACAAATCGTCGGTAGAAGCCAGCATGACCGAGAAACCCCCTCAATGTCTTCACATTTGTTGGATACGGCAACTTGGCGATGACGTCGACCTTAGCTTTATCAACCTCAATACCACGTTCAGAAATAACGTGGCCAAGAACTATCCATTCGTTGACCATGAACTGACACTTCTCATAGTTCAGCACGAGACTCTTCTCAACACACCTCTTCAGCACACGATCTAGGTTGTTGAGGCAGGAATCGAAAGTTTTTCCATAGACGGTGAAATCGTCCATGAACACCTCGATGCATTCCTCAAGAAGGTCGGAAAAGATGTGCATCATGCATCTTTGGAACGTCCCGGGTGCGTTGCACAGCTCGAACGGCATTCTTCTAAAGGCGAATGTGCCAAAAGGGCACGTGAAGGTGATCTTGCCTTGATCTTCCTCAGCAACCCAGATCTGCATGTATCCAGAATATCCGTCAAGAAAACAAAAAAATTGATTACCGGCCAACCTTTCGAGCATCTCATCGATGAAGGGCAGAGGAAAATGATCCTTCTTCGTTCTCAATTTGAGCTTTCGGTAATCGATACATACTCTCCATCCGGTTTGCAATCTCATGGCCACCATCTCCTTATTGTCATTTTCAACGACCTGTATACCTGACTTCTTGGGCACGGCGTGTACAGGGCTCACCCATCGGCTATCAGATACTGGATAGATGATGCCCAAATCAAGCAGTTTTAATATCTCCTTCATCACAACTTCCTTCATGGCTGGATTCACCCTTCTTTGAGGATCCCTTACAAGCACGGCATCATCCTCTAGCAAGATATGGTGAACGCAATCGACTGGGTTGATGCCCTTGATTCCGCCAGCGTTCATCCTATTATTTCTTTGTACTTGCTCAACACCTCTCCAACTCTGATCTCCTCCATATGTGATAATTCTGAGGATATGATGACGGGCAGAGTTTCTTCCTCCCCAAGATATATATACTTGAGATGTTTTGGCAAAGGTTTCAACTCCAATTTTGGTGCCTTTTGCAGTGATGGCACCAACCTGTCTTCAGGGTTCATCTCTGGGATGTTGAGTGGTTCAAACCTCTGGGACATATTGGTCGGGATCCCGGCATAGCTGCACTCTCCCTCGTCTTGATCATCATCTTCCGTCTCGTCCTCGTGGGAAAGCGTTTCTTCAGTGCACAAGTGGGAGTTCTGATCAAGAACCGTCTGTCTCCAGTACCCTTCTACTTCCTCATCAATATCATCCTTTGGCAGCTCATGTATCTCCTCTTCAACTTCATCGTTGGGTCTCTCTTCCTTTCCACCATCTTCTTCCTCAGAATCCCATTTATCAAACTCATTCAAACAATTAAGAGTTTCCACTTCCTCATCATCGTGGAAATAGTCTTCGTCGGTGGAATAATGGAAACTGTGCCCAAGAACGGATTGCTCCCAGAAATCGACATCATTGTCATCATGGTCAGCTTCAAAAAATTCTGGCTGTAGCTCAACATCTTCATCTTCTTCAGATGCATCAGCATAAAGGCAACTTAAACTATTGACTGTCTCGATCTGTTCCTCAATAACTCCAATACTTTGGACTGCTTCCATGGCATCCCGCTGGTTTTGGCGATAGGCATCAAATTCCACTACTTCTCCAGCTACCTCAACAGTTAATCTCCCGCTATCGCAATCGATCTTGGTTCTTGCCGTCCTCAAGAATGGTCTCCCGAGCAATACCACTGGATTTTTAACCGTCTTCCTTCCCGTATCCAACACATAAAAGTCAGCTGGGAACAAAAGATCTCCAACTCGAACCAAAACATCTTCTAATAGTCCATCGGGGTAAACCACTGACAAGTCGGCAAGCTGGATAGCAACTCGTGTTGGTGCCATGGGACCAAATCACATCTCATCGAACATTGCTCTTGGTATGACGTTGATTGATGCTCCTAAATCAAGCATGGCCCTTGGAATATCGGTAGTACCGATTGTGCATGGTATGGCGAACATTTCCGGATCCTTTTGTTTAATCAGGATGTGTGGATTAGTTATAGCGGACACGTTGGCCATGTGGAAACAGGCATCATCTGGATATATTGTCTTCTTCATGGTCATCTCCCTCAAGAACTTAGCACATTTAGGCATCGACTTTAATGCCAACAACAGGGGTAGGTTTATTTCTACCTTCTTAAACACCTTCATCATGTCATTGAGTTCTTGCTGCTCACGATCTCGGGCAAAACGTCTGGGGTAGGGTGGCCTTGGCTTAGGAGGAGAATCGCAAGTCCTCTTGGCCAAGTCCATCTTTTCTTTCTCATATTTCAGCTTCTCGAATAGCCTCTCATCCTTTTCTTCTTCCTGGATGTGACTCATCTTGCTCCTCTCCATCTTGACATACTCAAACAGGTCCTCTTCTTCCTTTGAATCAAACACGGGGGACTTCCCGGTTAACATCGCAGCATCTTTCTTAGTCTTCAGCTCATCATACATCTCAAGAACATCGCTGTTGTTCATCTTTGCTTGCTCCAGTTGGACTGGTTCCTTTGGTTGGGTTTTGGGCAACACTTCCGGCAGCTTCTTTCCACTTCTTAACGTCACAGCGTTGACTTGTTCTCTGTTTACCTCCACTTGGGCAGGAAGCCTCCCGTTTTTGTCTTCTACAAGCTTAGACAATGTTTGGGCAATATGAGTTAGTTGAGCTTGAAGGTTATTGGATGTACCCCGACTCTCGAGTTGAAAGTTATCGAAATCCTTCCTTAATTTCTGATTCTCCTGAGTAAAACGATCAATTGTGTCTTTTATGAACTCAGCTTTGTTCTGATCCCGATGTGGAGGTATATAGGGGTGCTGCTGCTGTTGAACCGGTTGTTGAGCTTGTTGGTGGGCAGGAGCCTGCTGATAATGGTTATTGCCATATCTCAGGTTCTCGTGTTGTCTGTAGCCAAAGTTGTTGTTGCCGTAGTTGTTACCATAGTTATACCTCTGTTGTTGCTTCCCACTACCCCCTTGGTGATTCTGTCCAAGGGCCTTAACTTCTTCCCCTTCTTCTACGAACCAATTAGGGCAGTCTGATGTAATATGGCATTTCCCTTGGCAAACTTCACAACTTTTTACAGACTTTGTGACGTCTTTCCCGTTCACCCTTTTGGTCAACATGTCAAATTTATCATCCATCTTGGCCATATATTCCTTCATGGTGTTGACCAAATCGTCAGAACCTCTCCTGCCACCTTCATGTTCCTCCTCTAGGCAATTCATCCTCATCTCGTGATTGCTCTGCCATGTCTGCGATCGTTCTAAACACTTCGAAAGGGGTCTTGTTGATTGTTCCTCATCCACATGCTGCCATGATGTACTTTCTTTCTGATGCACGTAACCCTCTCAAGAAGTTCTCGAGCAAATCTATCTCTTCAATCCGATGTTGAGGACATCTCGACAAAAGCTTCTTATATCTCTCGTAGTAGTCGTAGAGAGACTCATTGGTGCCCATCTTTAGTGTGGATAATGCATTCCTTCCACTTTGTATACGAGTAATCGAAATGTATTTGTCAAGGAAGGCCTGCTGCATTTTTCTCCAAGTGTCAATGCTGCCTTCTGGTAGGGTGTAAAGCCACTCTCGTACCCCATCTTGAAGTGAAAAGGGGAACGTGAGTAACCTTACATAATCTGGAAATCAATCTTGGGCAGCAGCGTTCTCATCCTGATTACGGGCAGGAAGTATGGTGTTTCTGATTGTTCCACACACCATCTCAAAGTTTTAGAGATGGGTTTGTGGATCTTCTCCTGGATGATCGCTGAATTTGGGCAATATCTGGATCAGCGAATGTTTGAGTTCGCAATTGGTATTGATCGGGGGCAAGGCTATGCTCGATGGTTTGATGGCCTTGTCCTCAGGGAACATAATCTCCCTGATGGTGCGTTCTCTCATGGTTACTGACTGAACTTCTGATGTGGAGGTTGTTGATGAAGATTCTGATTGCTCACTTTCTGAGCTAGAACTGTAATTGGGCAGATTGTGCCCAACAGGTTCCTCGTCTCCTGTCTCGATCGGGACCGACGGAGGTTCGTTGACGATGTTCTCCTCGATACCTTTCTGCTTTCTTGCTCTGTTTTGCTTTGCTATCTTCTCCGGAGAGGCACCGTAATCTACAGGATCACCTTTTCTCCATATTTGGTGTGGGTGCATAAACCGAGCTCAAGCTACGAAAAAAAAATAGAACTAGCTTGAGAAACCAGTTCCCCGGCAACGGCGCCAATTTAACGAAGGCGTCGTTTCACACTTTGTGCAAATAAATTTCTCCTCTTGCCCAACAAGGCGTAGCTATGGCAAGTGTAGGGCTGAGCAGACCCGCCCCGAACCCGCTAAACCGACCCGGACCGACGGGTTCGGGCGGGTCGGTCCGGGTTTTAGTTTACATTCGGTCCGGGGCGGGTTCAATATTTGGAACCGAATTTTATTCGGGTCGGTTTCGGGTTTGATTTTCTCAACCCGCCCAAACCCGGACCGACCCGTATATATAAATATATATTATATAATTAATTATTTTATTTAATTTTATTTCTCATTTGGTTATTTTTCTCCTAAAAAGACCTAACCCGCTCAAATCTCTCACTCTCCACTCTCACTCCAGCCGCCGCCGTCACCCTCATTCTCACAGCCACCCATCGCCCACCGGCCAGTCGTCACCGCCTAAAGCCCCTAAACTACTTCTCTTCTTTCAATTAAGCCCCCAGAGGAGCAGTCACAACGTGCTTCACTTTCGGCGGCCTTCCACGACCACGAGGCGCTCCTCCGGCGGCAGAAGGAGTAGGAGGAGTCGGAGCTATGGCTGCAAAACCACCTGCCGCCGCAGCCTTCAGCGCGCGGCCACGTTTTTTCCCAGAAATAGCAGGTGTCGTACTTGCACTCTGGGGCTTCGGCGGACGGCGGCGAAGCTGTGAGGTCAAGGGACTTCGGCGGACGGCCACGTGGGTGGCGAGACAGCAGAACCGCTCCCAGTGGGAGTGGCTCTTTGGGCTTAGGAGGTCGGCCGCGGCCACGGTGCAGAGGTGAGTTGGGATCTGGAATTAAGTAATTGTTCTTGAGGAATTGTAGCTACCCCGACGACTTCATCTTGTTGAGGTGGTGGTTGAGAAGCGCCAAGTAGGCTGGGGGATCGGGCCGTAGGTGGGTTCAATGTGCTTCCAGATGTGTTTTGAGATCAACGATTTTTTCAGTAACAAATAGTTGAATTTTTGTCACGAAATTCAGAGATCAATGTATGAATTTTCCGAAACAGGGGAAAATGAAACTGCCCAAACTGTCCAATTTATTTCGGGTTGACCCGAAACCGAACCGAAACCGAGGTTCGGTTTCGGTCCGGGTTCGGTTCGGGTTTTGTTTTACATTCGGTCCGGGTCGGTCCAGATTTTAAAAATATTCGGGTCGTCGGTTTTGACGGGTCGGTCCGGGTCGGTTCGGGTTGGACCGAATGCTCACCCCTAGGCAAGTGGGATCGAACCCTAGGGAACCGGCGTAGTCTATTCTTCAGGTGGTACTCAATATAGGGGTTGTGGTCGAGATGTATCTCAATATCCTGTAACTCAACAAATAAAATTATCACATAACAAAAGATGCTTGGATTGGATTCGAATCAGTGATCCTTATTACTCTTGCTCGTTCATCGATGCAATAATATTCAATTACAAGATTTTATCACTTGGTTTTAAGCAAAGATTAATTTAAGCCCTATGGTCACGGAGTCACGACTCAAATACTCTAAGCTTAGATCTATTCAATTTTACAGATCTTGTCCAGAAGGCAAGATCTCTTCTCTCGATCAACAATGTCACGAAGACACTTCAGCAACGCTGCTGCCCGGAAGGCATTAAGAACAAAAGATCCCAAGATAGCCAAGAGGTATCAGATACCGACTACTCTCCAACACTTATTACCTTCTTGGGCACGAGAGACTCTCTCGAGTTTAATCCCAAATCCTGTTCGTGACTTAATCTCAATATCTAAATGATGATCAATCATATGTCAATATCAATTAAGTCTAGTTTTAATCCTAAGTGTTTCGGGAATAAAATCATATAACGAACTCAAACAGTTAGATCTCACGAGTCTAAAACGAGTAATTAAGTTCACATCATCTTCTCCAATCCAAACAAGTAAGTTTAGCTAGACATAATCATGAACGAAAGCATAACATAATTAAAAGAAAACATACTTGAATAAAAATTAAAGCTGGAAACGGCTACTGCCCAAAATGTACGTCAGCAAATAAAGTCTTGGCGTCTTGCCACTACCTACGAACTAAATGCAGAAAATATAAAATGAAACTTAAAAATAAAATCGGCCGTAGGACTTGTTTCTTCCTCGCACTCTCTTGGAGTAAAATTGCAGACTAAAGCCCTAAAATTCGTATCCCAGTACAAGATATGATCGGCCATATATATAGGCGATGAATTTAGGGTTAAGTGGGAATCCTTGTAGGGCAAGGATCCTTCCCCCCACGGCATCTCCTTCCTTTTAAACACTGCCGCAGATCCTATTTCCTTCTCGGTAGATTTCATTATTAATCAGGCTCATCTTGAATAAGGAAAGAAATCTTCTCCCCCTTAGTCTCTTCCTTGAAGAAAAAGAAATCTGCTGCTGCTTCTCGACCCACACCTTGCCTTCGTTGTCTGCATCCTGTCCTGCTTCCATGCTTCCCAAGATCCTGACTCCTCCGGGTACTCTCTCTGTTGGCTTAAGGAATATGGGGAGGTACTTCTTGACTTGTAGACTTGATGTTATCGTTGTTGCTCAGCTACAAGCTTCCAGCCCTTTGCCCATTTGCATCGTATCGTCATCTCAGCATCTCAACAACCGATTTTCCTCCGGATTCGCCCAACATCCAACTTGTTCTTCCCTGCACACCTTCTCTCGACTTCGTGTCCTCACAGACACACTTTGACTCGATAAAGACACAAAAAGAAAAGACAAAACACAAGAAAAATGAACACAAACTTGGGTTCATCATATAAACAAAAATCTTAAAAAAATGACACTTCATATGTTCTATAGTATATTGGACAAAATTAAAGAAAAAATTGACCATGACAATTAATCGATCTCAATGTAATTATCATTGTATTTCATTATTGACACCCTTTTTGAACATTTTTAGCATGTTTGTAAAATTTTTCTCAGAAACAAAAGTATGCATTTAGAAGAAAAAAATAGAAGTTCGGGATTTGTTGATACCGATTAATTTCCCAACAACAAAATTTATTTTTAGTGGGAAGAAATCGAAGCATAAGAGTGTAAGAGCAAAAAATTATAAAGCATTCTATTGAATTGAGCTGGAAATTACTGTGTTATTCAAGCATTGAAAGAAGAGAGTCCCCTTGTTTTTACATGGAGGTCTTATTTATAAATGCCAAACCCTAAGGCAAAGTATTAAAAAAGAATGTCTTTCCACGTGTTACAGATGTCATTGTTAATCTAGAAGCGATTCATTTGGCTAAGTGTAATATTGTTGTCTCCACATCCGATGCCTTTTACCTCTTGATCTAGCATTTTTCATGTCTAGAATTCGCCTCTTTCAGGTCTGCAAAGTGAAACTTCAGGCCATACGAGCTTTTCCAATAGTTGACTTACCTCTCGTGATCTTTCTGGCGAATTCTTGTTTTGGATTGGTTCAGATCTGGAAGCCTCCAATTGTGTATTCCATGTTTAATCTATAATCATTTTTTAGAGAATTCACATATATTTTGGTATTAGTTTTTTACCACAAATGTACCTAATCAGTTTTTGGGCCTTTGCTATTAGAATCGATTCTTATAGAACAAAGTCCAATAAAAGCGTTATGTTACATAAGAGTTAAGACTATTTGTTCTAACCTCTGTTTCATCTTCTATTTCAATGCTCTAAATTGTACTATATTATTTTGATATTCATAAAATTCTTTGATCCACATATTGTACGGAAGATATCTTAACAAATTGAATTAAAATTCTTTTGGTAACACAACTCGAACACAAAAAAAAAAGAATCGTAGCAAAACTACTATTATAGAGAACCATATACTATAATAACTTTTAGAATTCTCAGCAAGCTTCTTTCTTTAACTAAGATTTGTACCAATTAATGATTTCCAACTGTATTCCAGAAAAGAAACTCTCCAACAAAATATTCTACTTATTCGCACAAAACAACTAAAAGATTTACAATCCACAATCTTATTTTGACATATTTAGGCAGACATCTCATTTCTTTTTCTTGGCATTAAAAATCTTAGAGAAGTTGGGCAAACTATGTTTCATGTACAATAGCGAACAGGTTAGGTGATGTCTGATTGGCACAACTGTTCTTATTTAACCCCATATTTTGATGCAATCATTCACCACCAATCATCTCCTTTCCTCCCTAAATTTAAAATATCATTTTTTTCAGGATTGAAAATGACCCCTCAGCCAACCAGGATCCAGTTTTAGATCCACTTTCCAATATGCCCATAAAAGATATTTGGACTCCTCCATCATTATGGACCATCTCTAACGTCACTAGGGTTGTATACGAGTCAAATTATTTGGGAACTATTCGGCATTCGATTCGATAAAAGCAAGTTTGATAATTAATTGAGAAGCTCATTTAGATAAACGAATCAAGCTTGAGCATGATATTACTCGACTCGTTAGCTCATGAACAAGCTCGTTAAGTGATTTATCTTAAAAATACAAGATTATTAGTTAGAATTATTATATTTTATATAATAATTAGTAATATTCGGATTAACTATCTGGTTAACTTTATTTATTTTCAAGAAAATAGTAAAATATTAAATTATTGTGAATAAAATAACTTATATTTTTGAAAAAGTAACTAATATTTTAAATGAAAGACTAAATTTTAAAGCTCGTTTAGGCTTGACTCTATAAGAGCTCGTTTGATAATTAAATGAGAAGCTCGTTTAGCCAAACGAGTCAATCTCGAGCAAGGCATTATTCGGCTCGACTCGGCTCGATTACACCCCTAAACGTCACTACCACTATTTTAAGTTGTTTGTTAATTTGTCGAATAAACTACAGTATTTTATTCTTGAAATTGAAATTATTATTTTTAGATTTATTTAAAGAACATAATAGAAAATGCTACATTAAATTTTTAAATGTTTTTAAACTATTCAATTTTTATTTATTTTTAGATGAGAAGGGTTAATGGTGATTTAATTCCGAACTCTCACGCTTTTAAATCTGTAGAATACCAAAAACTACAAGTTTTATGATACGAGTACATACAATTGACAGATCAGTTTATCAAACTTATTTCAATCATTTTGATTTTAGGATATATTCTTAGAACAAAAAAAGAAGCGGAATATCTCAAGGGAAAGACAAGTTGACTTAAAAACTTACCGAAAAGCCCTTCGACAAAAAGTAGCGGGGATTTTCAGATTTTGCATATACAGATACAATTCTACAAAGTACCGATTTGCTTAAAATTAATTAGAGGGGTGTAGTAAGCAAAACGGTAGATCTTAATTAATAATAATAATAATATTAATTTATCTGCCTTTCACAATGAAATCTAATTTAGTAATTATCCTTAGGCTGAAAACTATAAGGGGATACAACAGTAATATCTTATTTCAATCAGAACGACGGGACTATGCCGAATCTTGCGTCGGCAATGAAATTAGCGGCGCCGGCGCCGAAAATTCGGTCGATATCAGACTCGGAGTCAGTTCTCTTTGCGAACCGGCCTTTGATCCTCGGCCGGGTTTCGGCGTAAGCCTTCCGAGAAGCGTAGCGAATCGTCTTCTCGAATTTCCGGTTCTTTCTCTTCTCCTTGTACCTTAGTACCCTGGCTTCCCGGTCCAACCCAACAACCTGAGAACCTTGGTTCCCGGTCGAACCGATGTTTCGACCGAAATTGTACGATATTTCTGATAGAGAGCTTCCGTCCGGCACAACCCCCACATCCATTGACGAGGATGAAACCTGATCAGAATATAATTTTTCTTTTATTGTCAGATTAATTAAATGTATTAAACTAGTGCATTTAATGATGAAAAGGCTAGATAGATTAGCTAATGAATTACACTGTGGCTGAGAGACGACGGTGTCGTGAAGCTGCTGCTGTTGTACGAATTGATGTTGGACCTACTGAAATCGATCTCGAACCGATTTTCCGATGACTGATCATGAGTCATCCGAGCCGGAAACGGCGGTTTGACGGTTGTTTGGACAGGAACGACGCTGTCGCTGTAAGGCTGCGACGAAATCTGGTAGTTATCGAAGTCCAGGAACTGATCAGAATCCTGGAAAAACAATTCCATCGATTTCAAATCAGGGGCGTCGGCCGGAATTTTGGCCGCAACGATCGGGCTCGTCGACATCCAGGAATCGTGGATGTAGCCGCTCTGCGCCATGTCGGCGTCTAATTTCCGGTCGTGGCCACCGCCGGGAGGGGCGGTGAATAAGCTGGTGTCGGATTCGGCGGCGTGGACGAGGAGGGTGGTGGCGGCGGAGGACTTCATGACGACGGACTCCGCCGTGTCGTAGAAGGGAACCACGGGGACGCGCTCGTGGCGGCTGGCGAGAGGGTTGGCCGAGTGGATGTCGCGGTCGCAGGTGACGCAGAGCGCGGCGGCGTCGGCCTTGCAGGTGACGGTGGCGGGGGCCTGCTCGCAGACCTCGCACATCCACACGCGCTCGTGCTTTACACACGCCAAGCTGTCGTTGGCATCGTGCACCTTGGCGTCGCAGGCTATGCACATGAAAGCTGACTCGGCGCGGCAGAAGAGAAGCGCCGCCGCGGATTTGCAGTAGTCGCATGGCTTCGCCGCCACATTCAGCCCCGCCGGAAAGAACTTTGGCCTGGGGGCGCCACCGCCTTGTTGTGTCAGCCCCATATTTCGATTTTGGCTCTCCCTTGAGCTCTAACTCTAAGCAGTCAAATAGAAGGAAAAAAGAAAAAGGAAAAAGGAAAAAAAAACTAAATTTCTTATCTCCAATAATATTGGTGACTCAGCTGAAGTAGTGGTTTGGGGAGAGGCAAATACAATTAAGCAGAGCTTCGCATCTTTATCTAATTGCACAAGTCGTGAGAGTGGAAATCTGGATGCTGACGAGTGCGGAGGTGACACGTGGAGTGCGTTTGAGCCACAGAAACAAGGTTTGAGGACACAAGTGATATTTTGTGTTAAGTAGTTGTCATATGTATGTCTGTGCCGACGTGGGGCCCCACTGATTGTGGGATGGAATGCGACGCGCAGCGCAGAGTGTTGTTTGCTTTGCTTTGTTCATGAAATTAAGGTGAATCGCATTGGGACGGGGCTACTTGTTGGAGATGTAAAGACTCAAACAAAAAGAGTAATTTCTCCTTTCCCAGTGTTTGATCACGAGATTTTTACTGCTTCCAAAAAAAGGAACTATGCTTTCGGTTAACTTGTTCCTTTCATATGGACCTCATCTCATCAAATCAATTGTAATTTACATGGAATAAAGTTCTTTTCTATTATTTTCTCTTCTAGTTGGTTGAAGTTTTTTTATTTTCGGTGCTAAGGACAATAACTTTAGTAATTAAAAGTTCAAATCTAGATATTTTTAGGGAGTTTGGGTTGTTAACTAAAAATTGGGTTGAATGAACTTGTTTGGGAGAAATGGATTTGTTCGGCTCTAACTCATTGTCAAATGTTGATGTTCTAGCCTTGTAGGGCATTGCCAAATTATACTTGTTTCTTTTCCTGCAATTTATTTAAGATTATGTTCGTTAGGAGATCTAGTGATGGATTTGGAATTCTAGAAGAATCAACTAGTTTGTGATTGTTCTGATCGGAAGATTAGGATCGTCATTTGGAATTAATCACTCTCCTTTCTAAATTATTTTTCAAGAATTTTGGATGGATTGAAATTTTCTTTAATTTGGGATGGATTAGAAACTTGTTCATTATATGAAAAGATTTCAATCCTATACAATCTAAATCAATATTTTTTATAACTCGTAAACTTATGTAGTAATGTCACGTTGTTGGGAGGATACACTAACGAGTAGATGATCATTGCCACATTATATTGTATATGTCGTATATAAATAAAAAGCGCCAAGTTTTTTGAATGTTGCTATATCATTTTATTGAATCGAGTTTTAACTTCAACATATAAATTTATAGAGAGTGGAGAAAAACATGGTGAGATGCGTAATTCTTGCCGAGAAATAGAGAAGAGGACGTAGTCTTCTAGCTTTAACGCAACCTTCCCTCAATTCCAACAAAGTTTAGCTAAAATATATAAATTTGGAGGCAATGTTGTATAGAAAACGAGAATGAGAATAAGAACTTTTTGTATTCAAACGTTTAATAACAGAACTATTTGAGTTCGAATTATAACAGAGTTTTGGTATGAATTGGAATGATAACTAAAACTTGCAGTGCCCCGTTGGTCTCTATTTATAGCTATTTTACATTAGGGGTAAAATGGTCTTTTCAACTCTACGCGTGAAAGGGCAATTCTGCCTTTTCAGATCTGGTATGTATGCGAATGAAGGGTAGTCTCGTCCTTCTGGGGTTCGTGCAAAACATGCATGCCTTGCCATGTCGGCTTTTAGCGTATTTTAGAGATCCTCGTATACATACTGACAATTAAAATATTTTGATGTAGATGAATAAGTCTTTGTTGTTTTCATCAGATCTAATCTTTTATGGGAACCTGCAGTATCACAAAAAAGACTTTGCATACTATTTATAAAGTTAGTTTTTGGGCCGAATATCAGTTAATGGTGTTTTGGGGCCTTTAAGTCTTGGTTTTTTTTCCTATTGAGCACAAAGTCCAATAGGGAAGACACAGAATGATCCACATTTTTGTTTACTTGCACATCGCATCCTAATTAAATTTTGCTTGATTTGCAAATCACCACATCCAACGAAATATTTTAACAAGATGCAATACGAGTATTGTATGCACATGATGGCATTTAAGTAAACTTATCATAAATTTAATGTTGTCAGCACAATACAGAAAAAATGCAATGTAATCATATGCTTTACATTTCACATTGCCAAGAAAATAAAACGTGTATTGCTGAATGAACATCTTGCAATATAAATATTGAAGAATTTCGGCTAAATATTCCACTATAAGGATGCTCTAGCCTTCGGTTGCAAAGTTCATGATATAAACCACAACGAAAAGTAAAAAAGACTAAAAAAGATAGAATATAATTTTGGATAAAATTAAAAAAGAAAAATAGAGGTGGACTGTTCATAACCACCAGAGAAATTAGTTAAGCTTCATAATTTGTTTATTTTATTATTTTCTCGGCCAATAATCTTCTTACTTTGTTTGTTTAATTACTTTCTTTGTCAATAAGATTTTCGTACATGTGTGATGAAATACTCGAAACTTTTGTACTATTATTTATTGTAGCCGTATCCGTAATTGGAAATACCATAAGTCGTTATTCGACACGTACACTTAGCTAGGAAGATAAAACAAAAAATATAAAGCCGACATTTAATTAGTTTAATCAATTGATCATGGGTTGTAAAAAATCATTGTTTATAATCTAGCCTAAAATAAGCTAAGGTGGCAATCCGGCCGCATATGATTGGACCACGCGTCTGCCAAATTCATCGTTTTTATTATAAAGTTTTTTGTTTTATTTGCATCAAACAATAGAGATTCAAAGTTCTATACTTCGGATTTTGTATATCCAAAGTGGAGCTTAATATGACTAAGCACTCAACCTTTTCATTACAATCAAATTTTGCCATTATTAGTAAGTGCTCAATCCTCAATTCAAGATATTTTATTCTATGTACAGAATAGAGTAGAAAATTGGATCCTCTTCTGAATCTAATAGACGACAACATATCACTTGATTTATAAAAAAGTATTTTATCAATTCTTGTTCAAATAGTGATTTAAGCTTCGTATCGGATGCCCTAGATTAAAGAATTTGCATGTCAAATTCTTTGTCATCAATTGCATTATGCGATGTCGAATCGACATCAAAATCTCAGACGTCAAATTGTGCAAGGACACATTAAAATTTTATTAGATGTACTTCTTGTAGGGCAGCATTCTTCATCGCGCTAAATTTGTTTCTTTATTCTTGTTAAATCTATTCCTAGAGTTATGATAAGAATTGGGTTCACATTTATTGGGCTTGGATGAATGAATTTGGTTAGAAAAAGAAATTGTATATTAAAAACAATCATATATTTCAATTTATTTTATACTGCAAAAAATAAAACAGAGTGTTGGCAATGGAGTGCAAATTCTACAATCTACACTAATAACGGGGTTGTAAAGTACAGTTGTAACGCCCCAATTTTAACTTAATATAAGAAGGCATGATAATACTATTATTTAATAAAAAGAAAATACCCGTCTCAAATAAAAATAGCGGAAAAACTTAAAATAGAAATAAAATTAATATCTTTTTAACTAAATCAAATTCTAGCATTTATTCTTATAAATCTTTGATCATTGACCATCATCACGCGCCAACTGATCATCACCCAAGTTCTCTCCTGAAATTATAATAGTTTGAGATGAGTACTATAAACTCAGTGGGGTGCATTTATGCAGATTATATAAAGCCCAACAAAAATATACATGGATTGAATTTCATATTATTCACATCGTCCGTAGACGAAATCTTACTGTCACATAGTCCGAAGACTATATCTGCCTTTTAACACATAGCTCGAAGGCTACAACTACTTTCTTAATTAGTCCGGAGGCTTTGCCTGCATATCACACGTATAACTTATGCAAAATATATAATAAGGAGAAATAATACATGCAATATTAACCTCACCTTAATTTTTCTTAACTTGAAAAGCTTGCAATTAAATAGTTAAATTTGTGCGCCGATCTTATAATTAATTAATTATGAATTGTCAAGATGCATGCTTACATGAAAGAACCAATAAAAATATGTACAATTAATGTTGAGGATTGTAAATGCTCTAAGAGAATGAGCAATGGTAGGCGCTAAAAGGGGGTGGACGCTCAATATTTAATTAGTTTCTGAGGGTTAAGTGGTCGCTGTTTTTTTGTCACAATTGTGGGCGTTTAAAGTGGTGGGCGCTGCCCATTATTTTATGTTTTTATTTTATAATTAATTTTATTTACTAATTTAAATAAGAATTATTTTATAAAATGCAAATTTTATTGAATTGAAATAAAATAAAACTTTACATTAATTAAAATGTAATGTTTTGCTCTGTCCTTTTTTTGGTAAAGTTTTGCTCGGGTAGAACCGAACCAAGATCAATTTTGATTGGGCTCCATTTGTAGCACAAAAATAAAAGAAGTGGAAGAGAGAATTTAAAAGAAATTGTGAGAGAAATGAATGGAATAATGTGTTGTATTTATAAATAAAAATTAGAATTAAATTAAAAAAAAGCTCCAGTCATGAAGCGCCATGAAGCTCTCACCATAGCCGCCCACCCCAGCAAACGGGCGCTGCCCCGCCCACCATGTCCGCCCGCATGTGGGCGCCAACACCCCGCGCCCACCCAGCGCCCCCCGCCTACCAACCGATGCGGGTGCTCTAAGGGAACGAACTAAGAAGGTTGCGAGCGAGCAGGGCCATTTTAGGAAAAATATTAGGTTGAGTGGAGGTAGAACCAGAGCCATTCTTTCGGCAAAGAGGAATTTTATCGTATTATTATGACAAGCATGTTGCAATTTTATGGGATTGATTGTATAAAATTCGGAAAGTTTAGAATAAAAGAATGCTGCATATAGAAATTAGGCGGCTCTATTTAGCAGTACTTCTGCAAAAAGAGAAACGTGTTGGTTTGATTTTCTTCTTCTTTTTTCATTTTTTTCCCCTTATATTTTTGGCGTTTCCTCTTTATTTTTTGTCGTTTTGCTCTGGCTCTGTATGGGCATTGCTCTGGCGCTAGCCGATATGGGTATTACTATGGCATTTATCAGTTGCCATAAATATAAAAAGATCATTCAAGAGTAGTATGAAAAGCATTAATTTTAAATATATAAATATAAAATTATTTTGAACCAATGATGATAAACCATACTTTTCATATCTTACCGTTCTTCTTATTTCCAACTCTGCACCCCACTTGAAAATATCACTATTTTCCTGATTATGTGATTCAATACTCAAAATCTTTAATTTGTTAGCAACTTATTACATCAAATATTATATCATTAGTTAGTTTTTCAATATGATATTTAGCTTCAAATTAGGTTAACGAACATTCGATTACGTTGGGGACAATCAATTTAAGATATCAATAGACAATAAGTAGATCTGCACCCCACCCCAGCCAAAAAAAAAAAAAACAAGACTGTAATTTGTCAGGCACAATATATTTCAATAATTAAATGTAAAATTAATCAAAGAGAAAATGTGCAAGTCGCATTTATATTACCAGAAAAAGAAAATAGCGAAGAATAATCACTGGTAAGATCAATTTATGAAATATTCTATGAACATCCGAAGTAGGGTTGTATACGAATCGAATAATTTTGGTTCGGTTCGGTATTCGATTCAAATTTTTGATATTCGAATTCGAAAATTTATGATTCAAATTAATTATCAAATACTTTTTTCGATTCGATTAGTTATCAAATACAAATTCAAAATCATGATATTCGATTCGATATTCGAAAATATTCGATTATATACATATATATTTAATATTCACAAATACATATTTATATAGATATATATACACATTAAAATGTGTTGTTTGACCCATCTTTAAGCCTATTTTAAAATAAGGTCAAAATTTTTCTTAAGGGATATGTACTGCATTAACTATAATCTTTTCATTGGTGCGGATGTAAGTCACAGTCTTTCTCTCTCATCTAATTATTTTAGATTGTCTCGCATCTACCATCATTCTTATTATCGTTTTTCATAGCATTCCTTTACAGATTTATGGAAATTCGTTCTTCATCTCCTTTCTATATAGATTCGATATTCGATTCGAATTCGTGAAATTATTCGAATATTCAAATTCAAATCAAATTTAATATTCGAATATGATTCGAATTCGAATTCGAATTCGTAAATGGTTTCATGAATTCGATTCGTTTACAATGATATTCGATTCGATTCAATTCGTTTACATCCCTAATCCGAAGCAATTCAATAAAATAAATATGAATCTTATGGATTTCTGGAAATTGTTATATCTATTCCGTGCTAATATTGATCATTCTTTCGTTGTGCACATTAGTTGCACTTGTGATCCTCTATCCCTAATTTTGGTGTTTTACTTTGTCCCACAATCCATATTTAATTAGTTTTTGCTATTTTTTTCTTCAATTTCAATCTATAATATTTTAGTATAATTTTACAATTATTAACTAGCAACACAAAAAACTCTTTTAACGACGAAAATTTCCGTCGCTAAACCGCAAAATTCCGTCGCTAAAACGTCCTAACGACGGAATTTGGTCGACGCGAAAACCCTCGTTGCTAAGACAAATAACATCGGAATTTCAGGTCCGTCGCAAGAGTAACGACGGAATATTCGTCTTTGGCCGCACGTCACAGATTTCGTCATCGACGGATGGCGACGAAGTTAGAGACGGAATTTCCGTCGCTAAGGGCGACGGAATAGTTTCCGTCGCTAGACTTGGTTTTTTCGTTTGACCGGTTGGCGACGGATTTTCCGTCGTTATTGGCGACGGAATAATTTCCGTCGTTAGTGTTGGTTTTTTCGCGACGGAAATTCCGTCGCGATTCCGTCGTTAAATCTGTTGCAGTGGGCAGTGTACATTTCTGTTTTTTTTTCTTCCCTTGCACCACAAACAAACATGAATTTCAAATCTACCAAATCACATAAAATACGAATCTAAAACACAAATCAAACACTAATTAATTGTTAAATTTCATAAAAAAAAATCAACGTTAACAACAAGTTGTGTCTAAATAAAAAAAAACATACAATATCAACAACCATAGAGTTTCGAAGAAAACAACTAAATCTATCAAATATTTCCTGGAGGCGTCTGATGTGTTCTCGAATACGGGTCAAGAGCATCGAATCGATCCTGTGTGGCTTTAAGCATGGCCACCATTTGGTTCATAATTTGATTTTGCATGTCCCTATCCGCCGCCATTTGTGCCATCATTTGATTTTGCTTCTCGTTATCCGCTTCAAGTTTTCCTATCTGCTCCTGCATCGCCGTCATTGATGTGAAGCTCTGAGACGCGTTTCCAACACTTAAAGTCGTCTACACATGCACCACTAATCACCATATTGCACCTTTTTAGAATTCACATTACTTGCATCTAATGATCTAATAAATTTAATTTCACCAAGTATTAATTAAAAGGGAAAATAGGTATACACGAGAGGGAAATTGGTTAATTCAACTTATAATAATTTAGTCGATTTTTAGTCATATTTTCTTGAAATCCCTCTTGGGTAAAACTATTTCCCTATCGTGTATACCTATTTCCCGCTCGAGCGGGAAATAGGTATACACGAGAGAGAAATTGGTTAATTCAATTTAAAGTATTTCAATCTTGAGCGGGATATGGTACTCGAGAGGAAAATAGGCTTAATATGCAGCAGATATTTATCAGCAATCATTAGTCACTTTTTGATTAAAATAAATCACAATCAAGTGTCATAACGAAAAGTGTGTAAAATTCATTTGTTTTGGAGGAGGTGTGTATTTTTCATTTGTGTAAAGTGAAAGTGTGTATTTTTATGGATTAGCACTAATTAAAAACCCCGAAAAAATATATCTTGAAACCAGATCATGACAACAACCACAAGAATGTGTTGCTAAGCTAGTACTAGGCATATATCTTGAAACTGAATTATATATATTTTCAAGCATTAATAAATAAATTCTGAAAAAGTGTTCTCTGTTTTTGTGTTTATCAACCTAGCTATATTTCCTTGTTCATCATGAATTTAGTTTTACCTTACTTAATGATATGCAGGTGCAAAGATCAGCCCCACATTTCATTAAACAATATGCAACAGAAGAGACCACTTAATTACAACAATAAAGTATCAAATCAAATATAAATCTTTGATAAATAGAAGCGTAATACTCACCTTACAAGTACTCAACAAATAACCATTATAACCTGAAACAATTTCTAACTAATAATTAATCTATAGTGATAATTCTGTGGAGTATTATTTTCTTCATTCTTTAATTTTTCAAGATTCCATTATTTCACAGAGGGAATAATTTTAGGAAGCTGACCTTAATATCGAGAGATGTAGAACAATTGAGGTGCACAAGTAGCAGATGGAGCTACTGGCGGCATGACGCTCCGGCGAGCTCCAACCTCAATGTTGAGACTGTAAGGGGGAGAGAGAGACTGTAAGGGAACGAGACAGAGAGAAAGAGAGAGAGAGACTCTTACCGATAAGGAAAGGACGGTGAAAGGGGGCAACCGGCGACCGAGGAGCGGCGGTGGTGAACAAGGACTGAAGTAGAGCAAGAATGTTAGGGAGAGACCGTGAGAGAGAGAAATGATGGAAGCGAGGGACTGACCTGCCTAAATTAGCACCGGCGACGGCAGCGAAAGCGGGCGACGAGATAACAAGCAACGGCAGCGGGCGACGGGGCGGCGTGAAACGGCGACTGTGAAACAGATGGACAAGGTGAGAGTTTGAGAGTGAGAGAGAGAGAGTCGAATGGAAATGGAGAGGGTGCGACTGTGACTCACTGACGCCGGGGCGGAGCTACGACAGCGGACCACCTCTGGCCGGCGCGACGATGGTGGGATGAGGGCAGAATGGCGCGACGACGATGATGTGTGAATTGGGAATTTCTGAATTAGGGTAAAGATATGTCCATTTGTAGTTGAAACTTAACAACGGAAATTAACCGTCACAATTCCGTCGTTATTAAATAAATAGAATTAAAAAAATAATGTAATTAACTTAACGACGGAAAAATTCCGTCGTTAACAAATAAATTAAATTTAAAATTATGCTTAATATACTAACGACGGATCATTTCCGTCGTTAAAAATAAATTATATTTACTTATTCGAATTTTTAAAATTAACGACGAAACACATCCGTCACTATTCCGTCGTTAATAAATAAATGCAATTAACGAATTATATTAAAATATTAACGACGGCAATATTCCGTCGTTAATGAATAAATAAAAATAAAAAATGATATTATTAAACTAACGACGGACACATTCCGTCATTAATAAATAAATTAAATTTAAAAATATTCGTAATATTTTAACGACGAAAAATTTCCGTTGTTAAAAAATAAATTATATTAAATAATTGAATATTAATATGTAACGACGGAATGATTCCGTCGTTATACTTGACGACGGCGTTTCCGTCGCAACTTCCGTCGTTAGTTTAAGCGCGAACACTTCGCACCACTAGTCCGTCGGTGATCCGTTGCCAGTTCCGTCGTTACTCCTTTTTGACATTTTCCGTCAATAAACCGTCGTAAATCCGTCGTTAAATAGTGACGGAATACGTTCCGTTGTTAGTGTCCGTCGTTATTTTCACGTTTTTTTGTAGTGTAGGGCTCGTGACGCTCGTCCATCCAAATAGGATTATATATATATATATTTAATTTGCATTTTTTAAATTTTTAATTGATTATTAGGGTTCATTATTTCAAAATTAAGGTAGATAATTTTTTTAAATTCTAACCTTTTACAATAAATATTAATCAATGTTAATTATATATTATTAAACTTTTATATTTAAATATTTTTTAAAATAGTAAAATTAAAAGTGAAACAAGAAGAACAAGACACAAATTAGGAACAAATGATCTGATCTGCATTAATTGATATAAGTGAATTCATTCCAACTAATTTCTGTACAGTACTAAAGGTTCGGAAAGATAAATTCATCAATTTTTTTGTTTCTTTTTTCATTAGTAGAAGAAATTCATAAATCTTTTTTTGTTTTTTTTTTTTGCATCAACATTTTCTTGCGATGCTTATCTAAATTGTTAGCCTCGCCGTATATGTGTTTTCTGTATACGTCATGATCGTCATCCAAGGCGTCATGAAGCGTTGAAATTACGGTAATACCCTTTCCATGCGGCACTAACTTTCGTGTTGACTCACCTGCCAAAGAAGAACGGAATTCTTCGCTGTGGAGTAAATTTGTCGTCGAATAAATATCATTAGAGCAAATGTTTACGTTGATACTTTTTCATGCAATAATTTAGATTATAAAAAAAAAAAAAATTCCAATTACATACTTTGGTACAAAAATTTTGCCGGCTGGAGTGGTAATATTTATTCGGGGATCAAAGTTTTTAATTTTACAATAATACTTTTCGGACATAAATATCCGGACATAATCTAGCCAGTTTAGAAAAATGGAGCGGTTCGACCCGTTATACTTATTTATTTAATTTTGTAATTAATAGAAAATATGCAGAGTTACCATTTTATCCTTTACCTATTTTAGCTCCAAATTTATATGTTTTGTCTCCAAATTGACATGAGATTAATGGGGTCTGATAAAAAGAAAGAAAGAAAAATTCGAATAAAATTAATAAAAAAATTATGATTAATCTTATGTCAATTTGGAGCCAAAACATATAAATTTGGAGCCAAAATAGGTAAAGGGTAAAATGGTAACTCTGCATATTTTCTTTTAATTACAAAATTAAATAAATAAATAAAACGGATCGAACAGCTCCATTTTCCTAAATAGACTGGATTATGTCCGGACATTTATGTCCGAATAGTATCACCCTTAATTTTAAGAGGACAGTTTGGGTAATGCGTGGAAATGTGGGTCCCACTCTGCTCGATGGTACACGGCATACCAGATATATATCACGTGCCTTTGATAGCGAACAGAAGAAGTTTCTGGATTTTTTATTTTGTGAGGGCCCACAATCTCCGAGTACTCTTGCCTTACTAGTAGTCATTATCTGTTTATTTTCCCAACTCTTTTTTTTTTTTTAAATTTTCTCGTTAAGAGGATTTATTTATGTTCCTCCCGCCTGAATCCTGATATCAAGGCTTATCTTCAATAACCGTAGTGAATTGTCTATTACTACATGTTAGTGAATAATTATTCTGCTTTATTTTTATTTTGTTATTTAGATTAAGTGTAAGAACCATAGGAATTAAAGCAATAAATAACATACGAAAGTCGTTGCATGTATAAAAGATCAAATTTAAAACATCAAAGTACAATTCAATTGGTAAGACGCTTTCCTCCAACCTTTAGATCAAGGATTCGAGTCATGCCTGCATGTGTTGTAAAACTAAAAAAAAAATCAAATTAAAACAATATAAATATGAGAATACAATTAAATCACCCATCTGTTCAATAGAGAGGCCTTCTTTTGTGCTGCCAGCCCAAAATTGGAAAATATTAATATAGTCAGGTAATATTGTGTATTATTGGGCCATCGATACCTAAATATTTGGGCTTTTAATTAAGGGTAACAAGCAAAATCAATTTCAATCGAGTTAGCCTTGAAAGGAGCGTCTCCCGTCAGAATAAATAATTTAAGACTAAAAATAAGGGTAATTCTATTCATAGTCCCCTTTTCTCTATTTATAGCCTTCATAATTAAATAAAATTATAAATATTTATAAAGAAACTTTTTTGTCCTTATACCTCCTAATACTTACAAACACGTATTAAATAAAATCAAAGCCCCCATCATTTTTCATTATTAAGAAAAGTGCTCGAATTTTGCTCTAACTGTGAGTTTTTGTATGTTGTTGTTCTCTTTTCTCTTGGATTAGTCACAGAATGGTCTTGATTATTTGTAATTATGAAAGAATCCAAATAAAACAAAGAAAGAAAAACACAATTTCACTGCTTCTCTCTTACCTCTCCCTTTCTCTCCTTCACACTTCTCAATATATTTCATCAAATCAATAATTTAAATCTTGTGTGTTGCACCTAGAAATTTAACGCGCAATTTGTTTCAAGAAGGTTGTCTTCAGAGGTTTTGTCGATTTTCTTCTCCCATATGTTCTTTGATGCATATTCAAAGACCATGCCAGAAGCCAGCTAATCAGCAGATTTCGATATGTATGAACAGCATAATCATATGTATATTGAAGAAAAATTCAACTTTTTATTTTTAATAGAGAAGGATAGGGGACGGGGATTATATATGAATTGGGGGATTTAATTTTATTTTTGTTAGGGTTTGTTTATTGGGGGCTATCAGGATAAAAATATCTATTCATAAGTATTTTTATTTTTAATAAATTATGGAGGCTATAAACAGGAAAAAGGGGATACAAATAGAATTACCCAAAAATAATACTTATTATGATGATAAATACGTTAGAGGAGCATGCACAAGAATTGGCGGATCTATACTGGGATTGGGCTGGGCTCCAGCCCAGTTCATGTTAAAATACATTTCCTGGATTTAATATGTTTGGTATCAAATCTCATATTGTGTAGCATCTACCTGTTAAAGCAAATAAATAAAAAATACCAATAAATAAAAAATACCAAAGTGTTTGCTTATCAGTTCATCCCATGATTAAATCCTGGATCCGCCACAAGTGAAATAGAATACATTTCCTTCGAGATTTTATGAATAATGTACTTTAAGAGAGGCTTGAGAGCTGAGATTGAAGATTCAAGCCTTCAACCATCAAGATTATAGTGTTCTTTAATTTTTCTTTTCTCTTGTTTTTTAGATGATGGCATGATGCAATTTATTCTTACTTGGATTCAGATATCATGTTTATGGCTTATGAATTATGATGTAGCTTAATTATCTCTTTCAATTAATTGGATATTTAATTTCTTCTATAGTTGAATTTTATACATGAGTTTAATGTTATCGATTAATTGGATGATATTGAATCATATTGATCTTAGAGATATAACATATTGGAAAATCAGATAAAACTTAATGATTCATTAGTTATTGAAATATACGTAGGAATACCGTGGGTTTATAGTTTATAAAATATATATATATATATATATATATATATATATATATTAAAACAGAATAGTAAAAATGTTTTGAAATCAATTTTGACCAATTTATTGAGCAATTTTTTTCCATCACTATCAAAAGTCGGTTACATTTGAGAAATTTATGGGTCACTTATTTAAGAAAATAATGGGTAGCTTAACTTTTAAAATTGATTATATAATAGTTACAAGGACTCATATTTACTAAGTTTTTTTAAAGGTATTTAAATTGCAAAAATGTGAAATAGCTTTTTACATAAATTTATATTATCACAAATTATTGTAGAAAAATGAATACTCTTCTCTTTATTATTTTTAAATTATTAAATTATTTATATTATGTAATTACGTAAACATGCATCCGTTGCTTTTAACACAAACTGTCACTGTTATACTTAGCTCAGAAAGTAAAACAGAAAGTAAAAACTGAACCATAAAAGGACACACAGAATGGTAATCTAGTTCGGTTAATCAACCTACGTCTGGGAGGCCACGCCCAAGAGAGAACCAGTCCACTATCGAAAGTTACAGTTACAAAGGAACTTACTCATACAGGTCTCCAACCTTATAACGCTTATTCAGTCACACCCTTCCCGATCTACCGTGAATTGATGATTGTAAGTGCACCACTCACAATCTAAGTTCAAGCCGCAACTTGACACTCAACCCTCTTACAAATGTTTATCTATGAAAATAAACGCTCTTAAGAATACAATAAAAATACTATGAAAGTATAATGCTATGATAAAGAACAATAGCAGCGGCAGCGACTATCCAATAATCTTCGGTGTCGATATATATATATATAGGTCTTGAGAAACCCTAGATATGCTCTCCACCTCCTTTGCCCTAGTTTCCTTGTGCATGGAAACTTTCTTTGAAGATATGCCTTGTGGAACAAACAAATATATCTTCCTCGAGTAAAGATCTGTCCGCGTGCACAAGATAGGAAAGAATCTTTCGCAAAATCTGCATAGATAAGGAAATAATCCTTAATTCTGTTTCACAAAATACTAGCTCAGACTGAAGCTCAGAAACCAGTTTCTGTCCTCACACAACTCAAAAACACTTCAGTCAATTTTGCTTCTCCATAAACTTGCCAACTTCAATTGAGTTACCAGCTCGAATCTAACAATCTCCACATTTGGCATTTATGTAGACAAAACTTCATAGCATTAAACTAAAATATCAGAGCATGAAAGATCTCCATACCTCACAACAACAGAAACATTATGGAGATGACGAAGCTCCCCCTCAAACTTAAACCGGAACAAAAATAACTTCAAACTCAAACTCAGCTGGCTGACTTTAGCCTCAAACATAGCTGACTGACTTTAGCTTCGAACACAGCTGGTTGACTTTTACTTCGAACACAGCTGGCTGACTCTGGCTCAGCTGGCTAACTTGGGCGTCAAACTCATCTAGCTGTGTTTCATCAGCTGAACTTCAAACTCAGCTAGCTGTGTTTCATCAGCTGGACTTGCAACTCAGCTAGCTGTGTTTCATTAGCTGGACTTGCAGTTGAACTTACTTCATGGAAACACAGCTCCCCCTTAACCAAACAATGAGAGACTGAACAACTCGACTTCTTGAAACGAAACTCCCCCTTAAGCAAACATTAGGAGAAATTTCAAAAACTTTCATTACTTAACAGCAGCGGAACTAAAACAAGGAGACACACTCATTGATACCATCAAAAACAACCAAAAACCAACAAAAACTACCACTTACTTCATCTTTTTGTCTTACAGAAATTACAAAAGGTAGGAATCCAAACCAAAACAAATCTACAAAGTAGGAGAGACAGAACCCGCCTTCTGCATCTGATTTATAGCCCGAACATAGCTATATTCTTCAGAATCTTTAGCCTTCTCAGAACCAGATTTCTCATCACCAAGATCCAGATCTTCATCTTTTTCTTCTTCTTCAGTTTCTGTGCTAGAAAAATCAGGCTCAGCATCTGGCACAGGCTCTTGAACCTTTGAAGGTCCACCTTCATCTTCAGCAGCAATATCTGGAACAATAGCATCATAAATCAAGGATGCTATGGAATCTTGACGCAGCTTCAAATATCTGATTGATTTGCCAAGTGAGGCAAATTCACGACGGAGCTCGCGAAGCATGCGTTCAGAGAGAGCATGAGCTTTAGGCAGGGAACGCTCAGAGACTGGCACAGACGTCTTGAACTGAGGCTTCACATGAAAAGTAGTGCTGTCAAAACCAGCCCGGCCCGATTTCGGGCCGGGTTGGGCTCCACAAATACAGGCCCGCTGAAATTTCAGGCCGGCCCGGCCCGACCCGAAATGGGTAAAAGCCCGGTGGGCTCGGGCCGGCCCGATAAATTTACACTATAAAATGGTTTTCCGGGCCGGGTTGGGCTTCACTTTTTTTGGCCCGGAGGATTTTTCGGGCCGGCCCGGAATTTTGCCAGCCCTAATGAAAAGTAGGACCAGAGATGTCCTTAAAGTGATTCACCTCATTGAATAGCTTCTCGTTTAACCTGAAAGGCTTAGGTTCATCACTTCAGATGTCACCATCACGAACCACATCTAGGAACTGAGATTGCACAATTCCAAAAATCAAACTGGGAAAATCCAAACACTTCGCCTTCTTCAAATCATTAGCGTGGCTAGTAACATGATTAAACACCAACTTCTCGAAGTCGAAGTCTTCAAACAAACCAATCTTGTACAGAATTATTCCCAATTCTTTTCCCACTGTAGAGGTATGACCAGAGGGAACCCAATTAACCACCGCTATTTTATGCAAAATAGCATACTTCATTGACAAGTGAGTACCACTGATGCTACCATCTTTCGGCCACTTTTTATAAAAACCACCAGTCAGCCATTTCCCAGCTTGATCAAGGTTGTCTTCTCGATCAACAAATGCATTCTCTTCACGATCAACGAATGCACTAATGATAGCAGGATTGAAATCTCTGTACTTACCACGGACATACACCTTGAAACGCTCTGGAGAAGTTAGGTCCTTGATACTCTTGGACATGTTGCAATAGAACTCCAAAACCACAGCTGGCACAAACCTTCGCACATGATATATGGTTTGATCCCAGTTGGCATCCCTCAATCTTTCAACAAGTCCAGTTCCATCGATGGACTCCTTCTTCACATACTTCTCGACAATGAGCTTCTTCTGAAGCACTATTCCCCAAGACTCATGATGATGATCTGACTTGAACACAGACGGGTCAGACCCACCATGGGGATGAATATGCGCTCTTGAAACACCAGCAGAGCGATGAGGAGTGGCCTGCCTTGAATTTCCAGCATCACTATCCAGAGCATTTTCAGAGCCTGACTCAACGTCAACCACATGCTTCTGTTTGCGTTCACTCTTTCTCTTAGGTGGAAGATCGTCCACCTTCGCCTTTCCTTTCCCCACCTTGCCAGCTTCTTCCAAAGTCTCCTTCAGTAATTGAGACCTCGTATGCTTTGCAGGATTGGGCTCATGAATTTGTAGGGAAGGAAGAATAACCCTAGCTTTCTTTCTCGGCTTCCAAGGCTCATGATTTTTGCGAGCACTTCCTTTAGCCAATAAATCCTTTTTTTTCAACCTAGTAACTTCTTTTGCTGGCTCAACCACCGGAACAAAAGTTTGCCTCTGAGCCTGGACATCAACAACAACTTCAACTGACGGTGCATTCTCACCAACATCAACATTAGCATCACCACCTTTCTCAGCAACCTGTTCAAAAACAGGTATCACCTTCGGAATAGACACTTGAGACTTTTCATGGTGAGATCCGCCATGGGAATCGGCGGGCTTACGAAACAACGACCCGGAATGTACAGGCTTTTGAGGAATAGCCTTCATCGCTTTTGGTATGCCTTTCACCTTCTTCTTTAGAACTACTAGAGGTATATTCGTCGTCTCTTCTCTGATCGTTTCATGATCGGAGTCAGCAGCAACCTCCTGAGACGGAGATGGAGTCTTCAGAGGTGTCTCTTTCTCAGATGAAGACTCTAAGATGGCTTGCTTTCTCCCCCTGCGAGGAGCATCTGACTCATCGGGAACATCAGAGAAGATTCTTTCCATCGAGTCATCAGAGAATCGTTGAGAATCTCTGGAACCAGCAGAATGACCGGACGCCATGGAAGAGAAAGAGATAAAGATTACAAATAAGCAGCAACGAGGGCTTGAGAGAAAGTAATCACAAAGCGAGAGCGAGAATGAATGCTCAAAAATACCGATGTGGAGAATTTACAGAAAATATATGGCGGCTGAAAATTCCTCTCCATAAATAATAGAATCGTATCCCAATAAATTAGGAATGGGATATATATTACTTTTAAATCTCATCCTTATCTTCAACGGCCGAAAAATTCAAACGAAACCGGAAGCAGCTCGGAATACGCAGAGGCGGCTGCAGGGAACTAGCCGTTGGCAGCTTTATGACGTAAGCTGACCGTTGAACAATTCAAACATTCTGAGCCAGAGTTTGAGCCAATATACTATCTGGCACAGAATTCAAATAACTCCAAGAAAAATCACATTCCATTGAAAATAATTAACACACAATTCGTGCTTGCCATCCAGAACCCCAAGCGGAGGGTTTCTCTAAGTACGAATTAGAGAGAACAAATTCCCAAGGTTGCCCTCAATGATTCAAATCTTGAGGCATCAAGAGCCTTAGTAAAGATGTCGGCCAACTATTTTTCAGTAGAGACAAACTCCAAATTAAGAATCTTTTCTTCAAGCAACTCTCTTATAAAATGATGAACAATGTCAATGTGCTTTGTCTTAGAGTAATGAACTGGATTCTTCGATATATCAATTGCACTCTTGTTATCACAGTAAAGAGTGAATTTCTCTGATGGCACTCCATAATCTCCTAACATTTGATTCATCCACATCAATTGAGTGCATGCCGAACCTGCAGCAATGTATTCCGCTTCGGTGGAAGACAATGATATGCTATTTTGTTTCTTGCTATGCCAAGAAACCATATTATTTCCAAGGAGAAAACAACCTCTGGAGGTGCTCTTTCGATCATCCGGACTTCCAGCCCAATCAGCGTCACTAAAACCAACAAGAGATTTAGTACTATCATTGCCATGCCATATGCCAAAATCACTTGTACCCTTCACGTATTTGATGATATTTTTCACGGCACATAGGTAACTATCTTTTGGGTCAGACTGGAATCTGGCACAAACTCCAACACTGAAGCTTATATCTGGCCTACTTGCAGTTAAGTACAGAAGACTTCCAATCATACTTCGATACAAGTATTGATCTACTGAAACACCATCTTTATCCTTGTGCAATTTCACAGAAGTGCCCATCGGAGTTCTTCGAACTTTGGCATTTTCAAGCCCAAATTTCTTAACCAAATTTCTTGCATACTTCGATTGTGAGATAAATATCTCCTCCTCGGATTGCTTAATTTGAAGTCCCAGAAAATAATGCAATTCGGCAAATAAGCTCATATCGAACTCCTTAGTCATGTGATCCACATATTCCTGGATTAAATCCTGTGACATAGACCCGAATATGATATCATCAACATAAATTTGAATAAGAATGATACCTTTTGAATCCTCCTTGAAGAACAGAGTCTTGTCTGATCCTCCACGAGTATATCTTTTTGATATGAGATACTTTGAAAGGGTCTCATACCATGCACGTGGCACATATTTCAATCCGTATAGGGCTTTGTTGAGCTTGTACACATGATTGGGAAACTTCGGGTCCACAAATCCAGGGGGCTGCTCAACATAAACATCTTCATTAAGAACTCCATTTAAAAAAGTGCTTTTTACGTCCATTTGATAGAGCTTCAAGTTCATACAACAAGCCATTCCAAGCAGTAATCGAACGACTTCTAAGAGAGTGACTGGAGCAAAAGACTCCTCAAAGTCAATACCCTCCTCCTGAGAATATCCCCGAGCTAGAAGACGAGACTTGTTCCTTGTAATAATTTCTTCTTCATCAGTCTTGTTTTGAAAGATCCACTTGGTTCCAATCACAAGAACATCAATGGGACGAGGAACAAGTATCCATACATTACAGCGTATGAATTGGAGAAGTTATTCCTGCATGGATGCAATCCAATCTTCAATCTGAAGAGGTTCCTTAACATTTTTGGGAAGAACTTTTGACACATAGCTAACATAAGCAATATTAGCTACCATCTTCTTAAAATCCTTTTGAATTTTCCGCGTTCTTCTTTCCTCATTAACATCCCAATCACATTTGACATTGGATGATTTTTGGAAATACATCGTGATGGAGTGGCTGGAACAATTTCATTACCGGATTCATTAGATATATTGGTCCCCTCCTGAGCATTATTAACTAATGATCCACTTCCAGACTGATTATCCTGACTTGATGTGGAAGCTGGCTCAGAAGCTGGCACAGATATCAACTCCTGATCTTCTTCAACTGCATCAGTATCTGTGAAGACAACATTGATAGACTCAATAACAGTCTGAGACGTCTTGTTATACACTCTAAACACTTTGCTGTTCTTGGAATATCCCAGAAAAATGGCTTCAACTCCTTTATCATCCAACTTTCTCTTTTGTTCTTTATCATTTATGACGTAGCAAATCGTTCCAAAGATGTGAAAATGCTTGAAGCTTGGTTTTCTTCCTTTCCAGATTTCATAAGGAGTCTGATTGGTCTTTGGACGAAGATACACATGATTAATGATATAACAAGCAATACTCATTGCTTCAGCCCAAAATCGATCGGTAATATTTTGAGCTGCTAACATGGTGCGCATCATCTCCTGCAATGTGCGATTCTTTCTCTCTACAACCCCATTTTGTTGCGGAGTTTTTGGAGCAAAAAACTCATGCACAATTCCTTTCTCATCACAAAAAATTTCAAACTCGCCCTTTTCAAATTCTTTACCGTGATCACTCTTTATCCTTCTTAAGGGAATTCCTTTTTCCAATTCTAACTTAAGACATAGTGTTTTGAAGTACTGAAATGCTTCTGATTTGTCACGAAGAAATTCCACCCAAGTAAACCTTGAAAAGTTGTCTACGCACACGAGGACATAGCTTTTCTTTCATATGCTTTCAGTTGGCATTGGTCCCATGAGATCCATATGCATGAGATCAAGTATCTGGAAGATAGTGATACTTTGAACTCTTTTGTGACCAACATGAACTTGCTTGCCTATTTGACAGGGACCACACACCTTTTCAGCATCTATTTGAAGTTTTGGAAGATCACAAACAGCTTCAATCTGAATCAGCTTCTTGACGTTCCTAAAACTAGTGTGTCCTAGTTTCTGATGCCAAATTCCTGTCATAAACTTACTGGCTCGAAAGCAAACTTTAGTTGGACAGACGATGTAACAATTATCACTTGATCGATTTTCAGTCAAATAATCGACCCCATTTCGAGTAACCAAACACTTAGATTTAGTGAAGCTGACAGACATACCTTCATCACATAACTGACTGATGCTTTGGAGATTAGCTTTAAGAACATCAACGAGGTAGACGTCATTTAGAGGAGGCATTCCAGGGATGTTCAAAGTTCTTTTTCCAACGATATTTGACTGAGTTCCATCACCAAATGTAACATGATCGTTGGTGACCTTTAAAACATTGCATAGGAATTTGGAATTTCCAGTCATGTGCCTAGAGCAAGCACTATCCATGTACCACCTATTATCAGTTCTTGCCCAAAGAGATGTGTGAGCAACATAAGCTTTATAATTCCGACTGGATCTCAACTTTCTTCTTCCATAATTCATAGTTCTTCTTTTATCAGCCAAATAGAATCTGCATTTGGGTCTGATATGACCTGTACGACCACAGTAATGACAAATAGGAACAAAATGATCATTATAACCATGATTAATATGAAACTGTCCTTGATGAGGGAACTCAAAACCTGAATTCTGAGCTGGCCTTCGAGCCTGATGACTTGGATCAACTTTTCTTGCAGAATTAGTCTTCTGACCTTGATGTTGAGCTTCTGGCTAATTACCATACTCCTTATCTTTGGCATGGACAAAAGTCCTTTGTTTGTTGGCATCAATTGGTTGCCATTGGTAATTCTCATATCCAAGACCTGCTTTGCTTGAAGATGCTTGCCCTGTCTCCAGAATGGGATCTAGCTTCTTGGTTCCATTTGTCATCATCTTGACAACTTTATTGAAGTGGTCTAGCTCTTTCGTTTTTCTCACATTATCTTCTTTGAGATGAGAAACCTCTGCAATAAGAGCATCATTGGCGGATTTCAAGTTATCTCTTTCTTGACAAGCTTCGATAACTTGAACTTTTAAGATGTCCCTTTCACGAACAACTTCGTTGATCTTCTCCTTCAACTGATTGTTTGCACTTCCAGCTTCTTCACACTTCGATTTGAGAATCTCGAAACTTTTAATCATCTCGTCTTCATCCATTTCATCTTCTCCGCTATCATCGATCTCATCTTCCGGAGTGGTGCTGGAGTCTTGGATTTTGGAAGAATGAATGGTAGCAACATTTGCAGTCTTATCTCATTCTTCCTCACTGCCACTATCATCAGTCTCGTCATCACTGTGAGTAATATTATATAACTATTTCTGTCTCTTTAAGAAGCTTGGACATTCGCTTTGAATGTGTCCATATCCATCACATTCAAAACATTTCTGACCAAATTTTAAAGTGCCTGATTTTTCACCTTTGTCCTTGAATTGAGGGCTAACTGTGCTTCTCTTTGATGAGCTTTGTCATGTTCATTTCTTTCCTGGTTTCTTGAATAATTTACTATAGTTCTTAACCAGCAAAGCCAAGGTCTCTGCAATCTTTTCTTCATCCATAGGCTCAGATTCTGACTCAGGATTCCAATTATGAGCTACGAAAGCTACACCTTTCCTCTTGTCAGATATCTCACTCTTTTTTCCCATCTCAAAAGTTCTTAAAGAACTAATCAACTGATCAAGCGAAAGAGTGAATAAGTCTTGCACTTCTTCAATAGCAGGAACCTTGTATTCAAATATGTTGGGAATAGATCTAAGAACCTTTCGAACCAACTTTTCATCAGACATTTTCTCACCAAGAGCAAAGCTTTCATTTGAGAGAGCAAGAAGTTTTGCATAAAAATCACCAATCACTTCAGATTCTTCCATTCTCAGACTTTCAAACTGCGAGGTGATTTGTTGAAGGCGCTGTCCCTTAACTTTATTGTTTCCCTCGAAAAAACTTTGGAGAATATCCCACGCCCTTTTTCCAGTATCGCAAGTGGAAACTAAGGCAAACATTTCCATAGTTACAGCGGATTGAATGACATTTAGGGCTTTCTGATTCATCCCAAATTCCTTGCGCTCTTTCTCTGTCCAATCTTTTCTATCTTTAGGGGTTATGTTGTCTTCTTGTAAATGAGCATTCTACCCAGATTCATTGGCAGTCCAAGCACTCTCATCAATGGATTTGATGTAGGCCATCAGTCTGACTTTCTAATATCCATAATTTGAAGCATTCATAATAGGAGGTTTCGACACAACATGTCCACTTGAAGACATTGTGGCTCAGAAACAGCAACATAAGGCGTAATTTGACCCTGGATCAACACTTGTAGATTCGGTGTACCACTCTGGTACCAATTGTAATTACGTAAACATGCATCCATTGCTTTTAACACAAACTGTCACTGTTATACTTAGCTCAGAAAGTAAAACAGAATGTAAAAACTGAACCATAAAAGGACACACAGAATGGTAACCCAGTTCGGTTAATCAACCTACGTCTGGGGAGCCATGCCCAAGAGAGAACCAGTCCACTATCGAAAGTTACAGTTACAAAGAAACTTACTCATACAGGTCTCCAACCTTATGACGCCTATTCACTCACACCCTTCCCGATCTAGCGTGAATTGGTGATTGTAAGTGCACCACTCACAGCACTCACAATCTAAGTTCAAGTCATAACTTGACACTCAACCCTCTTACAAGTGTTTATCTATGAAAATAAACGCTCTTAAGAATACAATAAAAATACTATGAAAGTATAATGCTATGATAAAGAACAATAGCAGCGGCAGCGACTATCCAATAATCTTCGGTGTCGATATATATATAGGTCTTGAGAAACCCTAGATATGCTCTCCACCTCCTTTGCCCTAGTTTCCTTATGCATGGAAACTTTCTTTGAAGATATGCCTTGTGGAACAAACAAATATATCTTTCTCGAATAAAGATCTGTCCGCGGGAACAAGATAGGAAAGAATCTTCCGCAAAATCCGCATAGATAAGGAAATAATCCTTAATTCTGTTCCACAAAATACTAGCTCAGACTGAAGCTTAGAAACCAGTTTCTGTCCTCACTCAACTCAGAAACACTTCAGTCAATTTTGCTTCTACATAAACTTGTCAACTTCAATTGAGCTACCATCTCGAATCTAACATATTAATACTATATGTCTGCCGTGTGCATGCTATCTTTCGATCTTTGATTTATTTCGTGCATAGTTCTTAGATTTATTTTATTTTATTTATAAATTTTCAAGATTTTTATAAAAATCTCCTTTAAACCATCATAGTTTTTCATGTAAGCCTTATGTTGTAATGTAAATCAATAATATTTAATGATCTTAAATATATATACATATACATGATATATATGGGTGTAACGTAATAATCACCGCGCATCGCGCGAGAACGTATACTAGTTTACATTACACCGAGATCAACTAATTGAAAATTTAGGACCCCCAATTATAACTAGAATAGTTAAAACTGAAATTTGAACGACATATTCATTTAGGAATAATTATGAAATAATAAATCGTAAAATTAATTCTTCTCTCTGAAAGTTAATGAATTTTCGATCAAGTTTCTTTGCGTTAATTTTACTTGGTTTAAATACTTTTGTTTTAGTTAAACCTTTGAAGCACTTTTTATCTAAATAAAATTAAAATTTTGAGGGACAATTTATATTAGTCATTTAGGATAGTAAAAGCAAAATACTAGCCACTAACTTTAATATATATATATATTAGTCACTCTTACGAAAATACCCTTTTTCGATTTGTACCATTCACACCATCACCGTCCTAACCTTCCCATTCGCTCCATTCGCACCACCTCCATTCGTTGTACTCGCACCGTTCGCTCCACTCGCACCGTTCGCACCATCTCAACCCGCATCGTTCGCACGACTCGCTCTACGACATGTATTGGAGAATAGAAGGCGCGAATGGAGTGAGTTGATCTTATTCGCGCCATTTGCGCCTTTCATGATGGAGCGAACAACGCGAGCAGATCCGTTTGCTCCATGTTTGCATTGCGGATCAACTTAAGGGATAAGTTAGTCTTATCACACAAATAATAACTATAATTTATAGTATAATATTAAGTTAGTGACTATTTTATATAGATTCCCTATTTTAATATATTCTTTACCAAAATAGTCTTTGCGGAAACTATACTCACTCACCAGTCACCAGTTACCACATTATTACTTGTTAACACCAGTCACCAGTTACCCTTTGAGCGTCTGGATAGATTTTGTGTAAACAAGATTGCTCAAAGAACTTTTGTGCTCCATGTTGTTGCCACTTTAGACTCATACAGCTCTGATCATAGGCCGTTGCTTTTAAAGTTGGTGCAACAAAGGGCCAGGCGAGTGAAGGGAGGTAGGAATCGTTTTCATTTTGAACAAAAATGGATGACGGATAAGGAATTCACGTCTGATTTTCTTCTAGAATGGTTGTCTTTAGCCGATGTTCCACTTCATTCTAAATTGGAGGAGTGTCAATCTTTTCTGACTGCTTGGGCTGGTTCGCGGTTCGATAAGCCGAGCAAGCAGATTGAGGAGCTGCATAAAGTCCGACACCAACTCGTAAATGAAACGGGCTCGCGCGATATATTATCTGAGCTTAAGGTTTTATCTCAAAAACTAGAGCATTTGTCGGAGATGGAGGAAATTCATTGGAAACAAAGGTCCAGAGCTAATTGGCTAGGCTTGGGAGATAGAAACTCTAAATTTTTCCATAATTTTGCCACAGAGAGAAAACGTAAGAATCATATTGGGGGTCTTTTTGATAACTTAGGCAATTAGACGGAAGATGAGAAGAAAAAAAATGGTATCATTGAGGATTATTTCCAACTTTTGTTTACCTCTGTAAACCCATCGCCGGCTGATATTGGAGCGGTGGTAAATGACAAGTTACCTCGTTTATCGGCAGAAAGCGCAGAGAGCATGGCAGAGGCGTTTACGGCGGAAGAAGTACGTAGGGCAGTATTTCAACTGAATCCGCATAAAACGCCGGGCCCTGACGGCTTCCCTCCAATTTTCTTTCAGAAACTTTGGCATGAGATTGGTGATGGTGTTATAAGGGAGGTGTTGTTAGTTCTAAATGACGGGGCCTCTATCAAGAAGTGGAATAAGACGTATATTATCTTATTTCCAAAAATAAAATCTCCGAAGCATGTTAAGAATTTCCGGCCTATTAACTTATGTAATACAGTGTATAAAATTGTGACTAAAGTTATAGCTAATAAGCTGAGGGGTTTTTTGGATGAGGTTATTGATCCTTCACAGAGCGCTTTCGTTCCGGGTAGATTAATCTCCGATAACATTCTGTTGCGTTATGAATGTATGCACTGGCTCCGAAATCATAAGAAAGGTAAGGTTGGTTATGCAGCGGCCAAGTTGGACATGAGTAAGGCTTATGACCGCGTGGAGTGGGAGTTTTTGCGGGCGATGCTAACTTCGATGAATTTTCCGAGTTCGCTGGTTAATCTGGTGATGAATTGTGTAAGTTCTGTCCAGTTCTCTTTTGTTTTAATTGCAAAGTTTATGGTGATGTGGTGCCAACTCGAGGTATTAGGCAAGGATGCCCTTTATCCCCATTCCTTTTTGTCTAGTGCGCGCAAGGGTTATCTTCTCTTCTGAAGCGGTTGGAGATTAATCAGGAGGTTCAGGGGGTTAGAGTGGCAAGGTCTAGTCCTTCTATTTCTCATCTTTTTTTTGTCGACGATAGCTTATTATTTTTCCGAACGGGCTTTCGAGAGGTACACCAAATCAAAGAGGCTCTGCTTTCTTATTCGTTAGCTTCGGGGCAGGAGATAAATTTCAAAAAATTGACGGTCTTATTTAGCCCTAATACGCTACAGACAGAAGTTAGGAATGCGAAGTCTGTCTTGGGAATTGCTGAAACTACGGGCCATTCGCTGTATCTTGGCCTCCCAACATTCATTTTGAGACAACGTCGACTGTAATTTGACTATCTGCGAGAGCGTGTTAGTTGAAAGGTTGGAAAAGTAAACTTTTTTTGGTGGGTGGCCGTGAAACCCTTTTAAAATCAGTTATGCAATCGATGCCGACGTACGCAATGTCATGTTTTAGAGTGCCTGATTCTATGTGCAAAGATATTGAAAGATTATGTGCTGATTTTTGGTGGGGTAATAAGGAAGAAGGGAGAAGTTTGCATTGGGCGAAATAGAAAGTTGTATGCCGGCCAAAATCAGAAGGAGGGCTAGGTTTTCGTAAGTTTGCAGAGTTTAATAAAGCTTTATTGGCGAAACAGGTATGGAGATTGATTAAATTTCCAAATTCACTTCTGGCAAGGGTTTTAAAGGCTAAATATTATAGAGATGTTGATATAATGGAGGCTTCAGTCGGCTCTAATGTTTCCTTTACTTGGAGATCACTCTGCTGGAGTCGGGATTTATTGAATGATGGATTGAGATGGAAAGTAGGAATTGGGGAAAGGATTAAAGTCTTTCAGGATGCTTGGGTCCCGGGCATGGCGTCGGGAAGAGTCAGGTCTGTTGCAGATGGTTTGGATGATATTCGAGTTTTTGAGCTTCTGGAGGAGCCAAATAAATGGAATGCACAACTCTTATCACGCTTACAACCTCATGCAGTATCGGGTGTGCGTTCTATTAAGTTGCCGCTTTCTCATCGTGATGATGTTCGATATTGGTCATTTGTGGAAACTAGAGAGTATTCGGTGAAATCGGGTTATCTTTGTGCTATTAAATATTATTCGCCGCCCGCTTCTAGTTCTAATGATAGTGATCAAAAGAAATGGTGGAAGTTTATTTGGGCTCTGGATATTCCTCCGAAGGTCCGTATTTTTGCTTGGCGGATGTTTTTGAATTTTGTTCCTACAGATTTGAAGTTGCAGCGTCATCATGTTCCTTCTAAAGGTGTCTGCTCCTGGTGTTGTAAAGATTGGGGTACGACCAAACATTGTCTCATTTATTGTGATATGATCAAGGATTTCTGGGAAGATTCAGAATTCTGGAGGACTTTAAAGATGGGTCATCAGCTCTCATTGGAGGATTTAAGTAGACTTGTACTTCAACAAGAAGGTTATCAGCAATGGATCATGAATTTATGGTCAATCTGGTATTCTCTCTGTGGATACAAGCATGTCAGATTTAAGAAAGAAAGTGATGACCCTATGCAGCGCAGCCGAGCCTTATTAAAAGGCTATCAATGTGCTCGCACTGACCTGCGTTGCGTAATGCACCCTTTTCCACCGACTGGTTCATCAAGTTGGATTGCACCTTTGAAGGAGTTTCTGAGGTTAGATGTCGATGTGTCTTTTCGCCGTGGTTTTAAAAAGATTGGAATCGGCTTCATCCTTAGAGATTATTCTGGCCATGTAGTGGCAGCAGTAGCAAGAGAGGCGGGGTTTGTCCCGACTGTTTTGATCGGCGAGCTTCATGCATTGATGTTGGGTATTGGTTTCTGTTTAGAGAATGACCTTGGTCCAATTTTTGCTTACACTGACTCGATGCTCGTTATTCACTTTATTAGTGATGAGAAGCAAGGATCGGATTCTCTTTCAATTGAATGGCGTGATGCTATTGACGAGGCAAAGAGGAAGATAATTGTTGAATTTTCTCATGTTCGTCGAGAAGTCAATATGGCGGCTCATAGTTTAGCTAGGTATGCTTTTGAGCATTCCGGTGTTAAAATATGGAGGTCAGACTTTTCGTCGTGGCTTCTTGATATTTGTCATGCCGATTTAGCTAATTAATGGAATGATTTCCTTCTAAAAAACAATGACGTGTTCTTAATTATTTGCATATATCCCAATAATTTCTCAAATAAAAATTGAACAAAAATAGTCTTTTCTAAGGCGTCATTAATGACATGCCAGAAAATAATTGGATGCATGAACCACAATATAATTAAGCGTCACTCGCGCGATCCAAAATATGTCTATTTTTTTCCCAAGTATATCTAGTTTAACACGTTAATAAATCAATGAAATATCGCAAGTCAAAATCACGATCAGATCAGATCCCATGTTGTTTTAAAAATATTTATTACGAGTCAAATTAAGCTCTCCTTATTATACTAAGAATACATTATTTCCGCACCCCACAACATAAAGTGTTTTGTGGAAACTTGAATAAAAAATTGGTGAAGTTTAGTGATGATGCTCCGTGGCACAAAGTGGACAGTTTCCTATGTCAATTAATCAAACTCCAGATTTTCTACTTTGTTTTAACTTTTAAGTCTTCAAATTTGCTATATACTCCCTTCGTCCCACTCAATCTGTTCACCTTTTTTTAAATGGATATCACACTCAATTTATTCACTTCTAAATACAAAAATAATTAACTTTTCGAAATTCTTAAAAAATGGTGTGACCTATCCATTTATTATCTTTTTATCCTTATTCTTAATTTCCGTTCTGAAAAATAGGTAGATAAATTAAAATGGGACGGAGGGAGTATATGTATATCTTTACCGACACAATCAGTCAACAGATGTAGGCTGTCGCAGATTCGATTAATTTATGTGCGATTTTTTTTCGTCTGCTTGTTTCTTTGATTTGAATTTATTTTATCTGAATTTATAGACATTTATTCAACCCAATTTTTCCACGGACATAAGCCTATAATAAGAATTTCCAAGAAAAAGAAATGGGATTAATGTCCAATTGCAATTTGCACATGGGTATAATCGCTAATCAATAATATAGTATTTTTTTTTCCTTTCTTGGAAAGGCCAGCGTTATTGCACGGGCCCCACGCACGGAGGCTTTTCCCGGTCCTCCGAAGTTTTTTTTAATGCAATTTTAATCTTTCTGGTACCGTAATTAAGATTTTTTTTAAAATAATTGTAACATTAAATTTAAAGATCGGGTCATGATGAACTCGAACCCAAATTCTTTAACTTCAGATATTAACCATACTAATGTTAGACATATCATGCACACACAGTAATTAAGGTTAACACTACACAAACTTGATAAACGGCACAATTTATGTATGTTTTCGATTTAATTTCGCCGGAAACCATAAAAGTTAGTAAAAAGGCAAAAGAACCAGCCTAAACATCTTAATTTTTTTGTGGGAAGGGAACATAACCATGATATTATTAAAAATAATGCTAAAAGACACTTGGTTAGAAACTTACAAGGGTTCTGTAATAGGAAAATTATATGAGATAGGGCTTTTGGGCTTTTCGTTTTGGACCCCTAACTGGCATGGCCATTTACAAGACAAATTATCTAATTTATTTAGGGGCGTTTACTTTTAAGAATATGATATATTGATAAAATATAGGATTGATTATATAAAGGATTAGATGATCAAATAAGTTCAAAAGTAATCATCCATTAAAGAGTGGAATTGCATCATTCTTTCTTGTTGTCATATTCGCGCGCCATTATTTATTTATTTCACTTTTAATTCTTGGAAATCCGCAATCCTTATTTTTGATGCGTACCGAGAAAATTTGAATTTTTATATAATAGCCTGCTGATGATACATAAGAGTTAAAATTAAGTATAACTCCATTTATTTTTAAGGTGTTAGTGAGATTCGAAAGCATTAACTTTTTAAACAAAATATATGGAGAGTGTTTTAGAGCACTCCCAGTAGTTCTCTCAAAATCATCATTAACTCTAAACTTAGGCTAAAATAATAAAAAATAGATAAAAATGTCGTCCAACAGAGCTCTCAAATTGGGTAGGGCACACAAAAATATTTACACCTCCCTAAATCTTATCTCAAATTTACACCTCCCTAAATCTATCATATCTCACAAATTGAGTTGGGCCCACAATTTTTATAAAATAATTAGGAAAAAATAGGAGAATTGCTGTATGCATTTGTAAAATAGAAAATATAAATAATATAAAAGAAACTTCAGAAGTAAATTTAACAGCAAAATTTTGACAATTATGTTGGGATTGTTCTTAGGAGTTCAAATAACTATAATTTTTTTTTTTGAATATCATTACAAATATTAATACTCACACACCCCACCTAGGGTTTTTTTGTGGCCGAGAGTACTCGAACCTCTGACCTATTGGTCAACAGGTAACCACTCCACCACTAGGTCATCTTCACTGGGAAAAAATAACTATAATTTTAGTTTGCGGTCAATGCCCTCTACAAAAAAGATTACGGTCAAATGCCCTTTACAAAAAGTTCCAACAGAAACTATTCTTTAATCTATTCTAGTCAAAGCAATATAATAAGGTAATAGAGAATTATATCTGGCCTGACTAATCTACAGTTCAAGAAAGGTAGGTAGGTACACTATTAATTTAATTTCTCCATTTAGGGTTGGCGCTCTAAGTACGGTGAGCTCACTCTAGCTAGCTACTTATTCAAATTATAAATTCGCTAGTTGAATAAAAGTCTTAATAAATGTTCAAACTTACCAAAAAAAAAATTCTAGTTTGCGTTATTGTATTTTCAAAGAAATTGTAATAGTAAAAGAGATAAAAAAATCCATAAAATTGACACAAGGTTGTACCCACACTAAGTATCAAATAACCTTAAATTAATTAACTGTTAGCACTAAGTTGGAATAAATATTTAAAGGTCGGTTTAGAATTAGCCATTGATAGGCAATAGATTTCTTATAAGCTAGTGATGTTAATTGTTCATCTTGAGCCATGCTAAAATAATTGCAAGAGTTAGTCAAATATACAATCTATTTTAAACAAATGATCATTATTTTTCCTTGCAAAGAATAACACCACTTTAAGCCCATGTTTGGTTCCGTATATTTTGGGTATGGAAAGGGATTCAATTAATTGAATCAATTACTTCTCGTTTGGTTTGGGTATTGGGTTAACCATTACCCTTACTTGAGAGTAATCCAATTTCCCAAAATGTTACCGTCCAAACTTGAGCGATAACAAAATCCTTTCATCTCCGGAATCATTTCACAAGGTAATTCATTTCCATTGTTGAACCAAACACCCAATAAAAATAACACTTATTGTTATCATTCATCCCCTATATCTGATTCCATTCCCTTTCCATTCCTCTACTCGAACCAAACGAGCACTAAATGTAAGAATGGGATAAATTATTTTATAATCAATAAAAGTATCAAGTGATTATTTCGTGTATACAACATAGCGATTATTTAGAACAACTCCCCCAAAACTTGATGGGTTAGAGAGTCTTACAGTAGCAATCTTCCCCCATATATATTTACATTACATGATAATTTGTCAAGAGAACTTAAGATTACAAATTATTAATCAAATGAAGACTGTCCTTTCCTCCACCAATGAGTGACACAACAGTTCCTGCAATATGCTTTGGACTCAGCCCTGCTTCTTCGATTTGATCACTCTGTGCTCCATGATCAATGTACCTATCAGGAAGCACCATCGGCCTCCACTGCAAAACACAGAAAAAATAATATATTTATTTCATTTCAAACTGATCACGAGGTTGATTGACGTCTCATGAAGACACAGTTATGTATAGATTAATTTTGTACCTTAAGATTCCCATCGAGCATTCCATTAAGAGACAAGAAATGAGAAATATGTGCACTAAATCCACCAATAGATCCCTCTTCAACAGTGATGAGAACTTCATGCTCCTTAACCAATTTCCTGATCAAATCTCCATCAAGAGGCTTGCAGAATCTTGCATCAGCTACTGTTACAGATATGCCGTGTTCTTGAAGAATATGCGCCGCCGCCAAACAGTTTTGCACTATAGTTCCGAAGCCTAAAATCGCGACTTTACTCCCCTCTTTCAAGATCCTTCCCTTCCCAATCTGCAATTCGATAAATTAATGCATCAGAAAACGGCAAATCTTAACTATATATATATAATAATATTATAGTTTAATTAATTAAAAAGGGCTAGCTACCCACCTCCAAAGGAGATCCTTTGTTGTTAGGCGGAAGAGCCGCCCCTACGCCGTTTCCTCTGGGGTACCTAACGCAGCTAGGGCGGTCATCAATGACGGCGGCGGTGGCGATCATGTTCATGAGCTCCGCCTCGTCGGAGGGAGCCATGACCACCATGTTGGGCAGGCAGGCCATGTAGGTGGTGTCGAAGGCGCCGCAGTGCGTGGGGCCGTCGGCCCCCACGACTCCGGCCCGATCCATCATGAACCGGACCGGGAGTTTCTGAAGGTCTACATCGTGAACCACCTGATCATAGCCCCTCTGCAGGAACGAAGAGTAGATGGTGCAGAACGGCTTGAGGCCTTCCGCCGCGAGACCCGCGGCAAAGGTGACCGCGTGCTGCTCCGCTATCCCCACGTCGAAGCAACGGTCGGGAAAGTGTTTCTGGAAGATGTTGAGGCCGGTTCCGCCTCCCATCGCTGCGTGGATGGCCACGATTTTGTCGTCTTGCTCTGCTTCTGCAACTAGAGACTCCGCGAAGTATTGCGTGTATGATTTTGTGTTGGTTTTCGACTTCAATTGCTTGCCGGTTTTGGGATCAAACTTGACGACACCTGCAAAACGCAAGATTATATGTATATATTCTTCTGAGTTTGAATTCATCTTAATTGGTAATTAAATTATTACCATGCATCTTGTCTGCGGCGACTTCAGCTGGGGGATAACCTTTGCCTTTTTCTGTAATGATGTGGATAAGAACAGGCCCCGGCGCCGGCATTTCCTTAACTTTCTTGAAAATATAAACAAGGTCTTCTATGTTATGGCCATCAACGGGTCCGATGTAATAAATTCCGAGTTCCTCGAAAAGGGAAGCGCCGGGCTTCCCCATCATCCCTTTGACATACGTGTCTACCTTGGAAGCAATTTCATGGGCTTGGTTTCCCATCTGCTTAGTCATGCCCTTTGCTGTTTCTCGGAGCTGTCGGAATTTTCTGCTTGCTTGCAGGCGCGTGAGGGCTTTGGTGAGGGCACCGACGGGCGGAGCAGGGCCGTCGACGGTGGCTGTGGGTAGGGAGACTTGTTTGTTGTCGTTTAAGATGATGATTAGATTGGAGTCGAGGAATCCGGCGTTGTTCAATGCCTCGTAGGCCTGGCCTGCTGTCATGGCGCCGTCTCCGATGACCGATATAACGTGGTTGTTCTTATGCAACAAGTCCCTGGCCACCGCCATCCCGAGACCAGCAGAAATGCTAGTGGAACTATGGCCAGCTCCGAAGGCATCGTGCGCACTCTCATCTCTTTTAGGGAACCCTGCTAATCCAAACGTCTGTCGGATCGTGTGCATTCTTGCCCTCCTCCCGGTCAAGATTTTGTGTGGATAAGCCTGGACCAACAAACATTAATTACATACAACAACATTAATAGCCTTAATTACTAATTTGTGAGATGTATACATACCTGGTGTCCTACATCCCAGATGATTTTATCATCAGGTGTGTTGAAAACATGGTGGAGGGCAACGGTGAGCTCCGATACGCCTAAGCTTGAACTCAAATGGCCACCGGTTTTCGACACCGTGTACACTATTTCCTCCCTTAATTCATCAGCTAAGTTCTCAAGTTCCTGTGATGACAAAGAATATATTGTTATTACTCCCTACTTCACTTGGATCTTTTAATTAAACGTCACTCAAAATCGTATACTATACGATCATCTTATGTGGATTTGATTAATCAACGTTGATTAAATTAAATTACGGATGTATGTATGCTCATCAGTCATCAAGACCAAGTCAAGAGTTTGAATACAGCAAATTAATTACTACTTAATTATTATATATGCATGAGCACCATAATTAATTTAGCAGTATTGTATTAATTAAAGTGATCGAGGGAGGAAGAAGAATTAATTTACGTATGGTACCTCGACAGAAAGATTTTTCATATGATTTGGGAAGTTGATGGTATCCAATATTGGAGTCGAAGGCTTCTCTCCACTGAAATTGAGAGCTCTTGTTTTCTGCCTCGTCAGAATCTCTCCACTCGCAACGATGTCGTTTGTGTTATCCTGTTGGAGAGCTGCTACCACACACAACTGATATATATATAACACAGATACTTCGTTAAGATTCGATCGATCAATCAATCTCTTACTCTTGATTATGATGATATATATATATAATAAGTTATACGTAGAGATCATGGCAACCTTATGCTTTTTGACGGGAAGAGCAGCAGTAGTACGCGATAACAAGATTGAATCCTCAGAATGGAGCAATGGCAAGAAACTGCTGTTGATAACTCCACAAGACGATGCCATCTCTCTCTCTCTCTCTCTCCGGGACTAAATCAAAGCAGACAAGGAATTAAAGAATGTTGAGAGAGAGGAGGGGTTGACAGAGCTAGAAGTTTTGAATGAGAAGTGAGAAGATGTTTAGTGCTGGAAATAAAATGGTGGATTGTTGGAGCATTTTATAGCAAAAATTTAAGACCAAGAGGTAAATGCAAAGACGTGACTTCCCATACACAAAATGCCAAATTAGCCTGCCAAATTTGGCTTCGCTGGTCAAGAGTAATTAAGTAAATATAATTAAAAACACTTTGCCTTTGGACTGGAACACTTTGAAAAATCTATATCCATAGTAATAAAATAATACAGTACAATAATTATATAATATTAATTTCATTTCGTGATCTTTATCACTAAATATCAAGAATTCCAATTCCTTCATATGCCTTCGATTATGAGTTTGTCTCACAAGATTTTTCTATTCAAATTTGTATTTTCTATATATCATTATATATATGGACTGCTTATATTGCACAAAAATGATTTTTTTCGTATACTGCACCCTCTAATAAATATTCTCTCCGTCTGCCAAAAGCATGGTGCATATTTTGTAAGGTATAAAATATTAGTTGAATCACATTAACCTGAGACAAAGAAAATAATATATGTGGATATCCCTAACCCCCTCATATTTTTTTTTAAAATTTCAATTATTGCCATAGATATATTTTATTCAATGTCAAAATTTGAGAGCTGCATGATTATGGTCAAGGTGTTGGATTTATGTCAAGTAATGTCCCATTTAATATATATTGGAAATTAAGAATTAATTCGTAGTTGAGGAGGTACCCAAGTTGATGCACAAGTCAGAATTTTTCTTATTGTTTAATTCAATTTGGTCGCCGGAATTAATTCGTCAAACATAAGGGCCATTTTATCTTCCACCTATCATCATGAGTCTTATGATCTATAGAGTGATATAACATTATATATATATTATGGTACGACTTAATTAATATTGTTCGATCCTGAGTTTTCCTTCCTACACTCCAGAAAAAGAAAAATAGATTCCAAATTTTTCCTGCATATCTAGTAGAAACAAAACATTTAAGTAATTTATTAAAGATGATTTAACCCCGAAAAGAACGTTGAAGCAGTTTGAGTCCAATTAAATAAATTAAACTCGACTTCCAAAATAAGTGAACGACGGGACCGGCTCATGGGATTTAAGCCATAAGCATGCAGATAATTACGTTAAGTACTCATTATGGAGCATTAGTTTTCTTTTTCTTTTTCTTTTTATATTAAGTATATAGTTTTGAGAGGGTTTAATTTAGTGACGGAATTACTCATTGTTTGATAAAGGTTATGTATTCAGTTGTAGGTACTCCATGAGAATTAATTTGAAATGTTCTTCGCTTTTTTCGAAGAAATACATGTTACTATTATATATATAAATAGCTTTTGAGCTCTATATATAATCTTATTGTTTGTTTTAGTAGAGTGAGTCAACATTAGCACTCAAAACCAACATCCTTTGAGTTTATATATATATTCTTATAAAAATTATTTAGGTCAATTATATATATTTGATTTATATTTCTTTGAAACTTTCCTAGTTTCCTAGTTTGTTTTCCGTTTATCTTATTCAACATAAGTCAATTGCGCAGAGTATGATACCTTTATTAGCCAGTACATTTTTATAAGATATTTGTTTTTTAGGACATTTTTATAAGATTTATATTCACAATAAATCCGAATCATGAACGCACAATATTTAAGAAATATGTTGCGATAATTACATAAATTATTAATAATAATTAATTTCTTATTAAATAATAGTAGTCATTTTATCATTTAGTATTGTTACGATTGAATATAAAAGGTTTAACTACTATATATATATTATGAATTGAGAAATTAATTTTAGATTTGACAGATATGATATCATTTCTATTTCAGACTTTTCTTATTATCTTATTTAGTCACTTAACTTTCATTCTTTAATTAAGTTCCTAAAATAAAAGCATGCATGTCACAAAATTTAATGACATTTGATGGTGTAATTAATTTATCATATATATTTCTAATTAAATGTAATAAAATTTAGTTACATTTTTATATGTAATAAAAATATATAGATGAATGTGTGAATGTTAATAAATATTGTTACACATAAAAATATAACAAATTTCATGACACTTCTCTTGGTATCACTAAAATTATGTCGCTACTGACAATTTTGTTGTAGTAAAGTATATAAGTACTAGTTAATTAATATTTTTTTATAAGTCACTTTTTAAAAATGATAACTCACTTGTGTAATCAAGCTATCTATATACAATTTAATTTTTTCTTAGTTGTATAAATTTTTGCTTATAATAAATCTACTTGATAATTTGTTATGATTTTTTAGGGGGAGAGAGAGAGCGCAAAGTTGAATGATCATGTACACATCTCCAACCTTATTTCATTGTGATTAACTGATTATTACACTGGGTTTTCTTAAAAACCTAGTTAGTCTTATTTATTGGATAAAAAACTTAAGAAATAAATATAAGTGTATAATTTGGACATATTTTTAAACTGATTTTGCTAAAAGTAATTCATAGAGTTAAAATTAGTAGAATTATGATATAAGTTGCTATGGAGTATATGGAGGCCGCTTGAATACATATTCAATGGTAATATATAACTATGTCGAATTAAAACCATGAAGCAGTTATAAACGATGATATTTTTATTCAAATGCACATTTTAATTTTATCCTACCAAATAAACTAAGTATAAAAGCAGTTATAAACGATGATATTTTTATTCAAATACACATTTTAATTTTATCCTACCAAAGAAGTTGATCATGATCCGTGGGCCTTCTGCCTCCATGCACCAAGACCTGTAAACATAAGACTGACCAAGACTAATTTTATGTGGCAATTCATAAGACTGTGTACTGAGTCAAGTCCATCCAACCGAAAAGCTCTTATCAGACTACATATAATCCAATCCATTCAAACTGATTCATGATATCTTTCAATCAGAGGATCACCAACTCTGTTACTAAAGAGGGTTTGGCCAGACTATGATAGTTGTTTCATGAGAGTACTATAGGTACAATATAAACTAAATTAACTCTAAGTAGAACTAATTAAACGGCGACATTGAATACTAATGTATCTATGTTTATGCAATGCCCTTCTCCTTAAATAAATTGTGTGGAGTTTTTACAGATACTAATTAATTTGTCATATAAAAGTCTGGCAACCTCCTAAAACTTGGCTAATATTAGTTGCCAGAATGAATAGTCGCCGAGAAATCCTCCATCACAAATTCACAATTAATTTTACTTCTTATATAAATTAAAGTCTAGTCTAATCTAATTAATACTCCCTTGGTCCTCCAAAAGTGTGGTGCACATTTGATTTGTTGTGAGGTATAAAATATTAGTCGAACCACACTAATATGAGACGGAGGGAGTATTAGTTATTGTGTTAAGGGAGAAAGTTATGTAAAAATACTTGTATTAGTTATTAATGTTGTATTCACCATAATAAAGTATTTTTTAGAGAAATGAACGGGTATATATATATATATATATATATATATATATATATTGTTGGGAAAAACCATCATATATATATAAAATCAAATAAACCACACTACACCACTATACAGATGAGACCTTTACACCATCATACAAGACCACCAAATAAGATGGAAAATATACTATACCGCACGCAGACGGAATTGAACCTAAGATCTCTCACTAAGGAGAGACTTATGACGACTCAACTAATCACTTAAGCTATGTCTCATTGACACCATAATTAAGTTTTGTAATCACCCGTGATGACGACATCTTGGAAATTTTTCTTGTTATTCTTTTTAGGGCGAGATTGAAAATGAACCATATATAAATATAGTAAATGTAATTACATATACTAAGATCTCAACTATTACACTGATTTTTCCCACAAATTACGTAATAAAATTCTGATTCTGTTATCAAAGAAGTAACCCATCAGCATCTCTGAAGATGTGATATACTATAGTGAATAATTATGACAAATAAATATATAGTGATAATATTTTTCTAAAGAGCACCTTTGAAAATGGCACAGTACGATATATATATTGAAGTTTTAGAATAATTTCATAGAATCCTTTTTCTCCAATAGATACATATATGATTATAGTGAATAAGTAATTTACGTAAGAATATCTATAGAAAAGAACGTAAGGTTCGGTTATCATCAGTGAGAGAATCTATTTATAAATATTTTTGAAATACTACACAATATTATACACAGGGTCAGTTAATATATCCAAATATTATATATAAAAAAAAGTTGTCAATATTGTCATGCTATGTTTATTACTTTTATTATTTTTCCCGTGTAATATATCTTTCAAAAAAAAATCCTAAAAGTCCCATCCTTCATTATAGTATTAATTTACAAGATCTTTTAAAAATGAAACTATAGCAAAAACATGTTAAATTAGGCTTCTAAAATTTTGAGATTCCTCAAAGAAAATAATAATAATAATAATAATAATAATAATAATAATAATAATAATAATAATAATAATAATAATAATAATAATAATAATAATAATAATAATAATAATAATAATAATAATAATAATAATTGAGATCTACTAACTGGGATAGTGCAAATTAGACAAGATATATAACAACAAAAATGATTTCAAATACTATCATATTTCGTTTTGAATATAGAACTTTATTTTGATTAGGGGCATTACGATTTTGACCAATTGCTTCAAAAAACAAATATTCTAATGTGCTTGCTATATTTTAATAACCCATAGGCTACGGCCAAAGCGTTTGGATATGGGCACTCTCGATTTTTAGTTTCTCTAAAGAATTTAATTAAATGCCGGTCGTTAAAGACCGTTGAATTCGCATATCCTTTTCTCTAAAGAATTTTTAGGGTTTGGTTCTAATACAAAACACTTTTCCCATAAAAAATAATAATAATGCATTTTATGTATTAAAATAATGTATTTTATGCATTATTACAATGCACAGTCATAATAATGCATTTTTTATTTACCACATTGCATTGTTACGATAATGCATTCCATGTTCAATTATAATGCACCGATCAATGACAACCGTAGATCTACAAAGATCAATGGTCCCGAATGCTTCTTATTTCTTATTGCAAAAGATTTTTACATATGATCTCTTCCATATATATATATATATATATATATATATATATAGGAGTAAAATATTAAATAATGAATTTAGATTTATCCTTTTCCAGAAATTTTAATTTAAAAAAAAAACGGATAGAAAGTAAGAATTATATAAATGATGAGGATTGAGGACAGGTGTCATACAATGATACAAATATACAATAATGCAACTCATTCATGAGAAACGATCTTGCTAGTTGTTACACAATATTGTAGTATCCCGTCTTTCTTGAGTAATTAAAATAATTAATCTAATGAGAAATACAAGAATTTTAGTAAAACAAAAAAAATTTCAAAAAATTTTTATCCGGCGGATATATTTCGCCGTAAAAATGAGTTTTAATTAAGAATGATCGTCTCGGTTAATCCGAAACGAAGAAGTTTTTACATTTATCAGTAAATGATAAATGTTTAGTCATAAATTGACTGAAGGAAGAATTTAATTTAATTACGTGAAATTTTACGTAATTTATCAGTTAAAAATTTAGCTTCGGTCGATTTGAAAATGTTTCGAATCTCCAATTCTTTCTCTAAAATTTTTATATACAGATGGTGAAACCTTAAACTAAATTCCTATGTTTAGAAATTAGAAGTTTAAAAGAAGATTAGGTGATGTTTAAAAAATTGAATTGATTAAGAAATTAATTAATTAACTTAACTTAAGAATTAAGTAACAATATTATAGTATACTCTCTTATCTCTATCTATAAATATGAGAGATCTCTGACTTCCCCCCCTCCCACCCACCACTCTCAAACTCACGCAGCAGCAGCAGCAACTCTCTCTCTCACTCTCTCTCGATCATACACACACTACACACACTCCATTTTTGATCTTCACTCCAAGCTCCAAGCTTTCAAGATTCAAGTTCCAATCTTCATCCAAGTAGTTAAGTAAGATTTAATTTTTTTTCTTCCAAGTCCTTGATTCATTTTCATGGTTTAAAATCATCCTTTATACATATATATAGGATCGAGATTTTTTTTGGAAGAAATTTAAGAAATGGTTGGATGATCTTGATTTAATAGTATGATGCTTATATGATGCTTAGATGATCATTGGTATGATTAAATTAAGCATGAAGAACCCTAACCCTAGTTTTTGAAGAAAGTCGAAATTTATGAGAAAATAGTCAAGTTTTGATTCATGCATTGTATGATGTTTTGATCTTCATGAATTATGCTTATTTTATGATTAGAAGATTGAATATGCAATTAGATTAAACATGAAAATACCCTAGCCCTAGTTTGGGAATTTTCGAAAACATGGAGAAATGGTGAAATGTTGATCCATGAATTGTATTCTTAATTTGATGTTATAATTAAGCATATATATATATATTTATTTTAAGTATGTTTCATGTTGAAGTTAAGCATGAAATCATTAATCTCCTAATTTTGGTAATTATAGTCGAAAATAAGAGTATAAAATTAGGGTTTGATAATATGATGTTATATGATGAATTTGATAATTAAGTGAATGATGTATGATGTTAATAAAGTATGTTTAAATAAGAGATAATGAAATGTGAGCTTGATTAACCTAGAAATCCTAGAAAATCGTAATTAGGGTTCTTAAAATAGCTTTCATAGATTAATGATGAATTGAATGAAATTAAATGAAGAAATAAGCTTAATTATAATATTTAATTAAGTGTATTAGAAATAAAAAGGAAGAGAAAATAATTCTAGAAGTCATAAAATTTAAAATACCAAAAATTTAATAAATAAATAATTATCTGATTTTTAATTATTAAACTAATTGCATTTATGAACTTCTTATTAAAAATTAAGTATTGTGTGATTTTCTAGAATTTTAAATCGAATTAATAAAGATTTTCTATTTTTGGTTGATTTTTCCGATTTAGGAGTTTATATGTTTAATAGAGTCAAATGTGTGAAATGAATGTATGATTATGTTCACTGTGATGAAATAAGTACGTGAAATTAATTTAAGATTTTTCTGAATCAGTTAGACGGATTAAAATCGACTTAGTCGATTATGATAAATAGTAATTAATGTATGATTATGTTATGGTTGATATTAGATTGATGATTGATGATTAGTGATGAGTTAAGATAGATTAAGAACGTTTAAGAAGTTAAGATAGGAAGTCTCGAGTTTCGTCGAGTTTCGGCGTGGAAATTGAATCGAATTACGTTAAGATTATCGAAGTCGTTATTCGATAGAAGTTCTCGTTCTAAAGTCGCTATTCCATTTCGATTTAAAGGAGCAAGTGGAAGCGGAAGCGGGAACGTGAAGTAAGAGTTGATCGAGCGCTAAAGATTTAAAAGTTAAAGCTTAAATCTATCAGGTGGGCTTTCTTAACTATACAACGTGAAAATATATGATATTATGATTTTTCAAGAGCTTGGATACTTGCCAAAATATTTTTAAAATGTTAAATATGTTACCATCTACTTAAGAAGGACGAATTCGGTTCCACGCAAGGTGGGATTTGTGTACACATATGTGATCGTGCGCATTTCTTTGATGGGCCGGTTATACGTAACTGTGAACCTTTCCTTGATATGCCGGTTACAAGTGATTGAGAAAGAGGCATCTTTCTCATCACTATTATTTATTGTAGATATGGTTCATACTGTTTAATATGTCTGCAGACAAATATTTTAAAGAAAGAAAATGTTTTTAATGGCGCACAAGTTATTTTCAGAAAATCCTTGTGCTATGTTTATCGGCAAGTTTTCAAAATATAGCTGTATTCAGCAAGTTTCAAATGTTTCCGGCATGTGTTCACTGAGTACGAGGTACTCAGCCATGCATGTTATTTCTAAAACGTGCAGGTTAGCAGGGATGAAGATGACGAGTGCTGGATGGACTGTTGTTGTTATTATGGATGTTTTTGAAAAGAAAGTCGTGTTTAAGAGTTGTTATGATAAACTCAGACCTAGGATATATGTCTTCATACATATATTCTCATGTTTTCCGCTGCAAGAAAATGAAGTTTGATGTTGTATAATGTTGAATTCCAGAGTCGAGAATTGTTAAAGTCGTTTGAATTCTAAAGTCAAACTTTTGGTTGTCAAGTCCTTTTTAAATTCAGCCACTTGATCATAAGTATATAAGCTACTCGTTGTTTTGAGAAAGCTTTGTCGAACTTAAAACAGTTTTCTTTATCGTGCTTTCTTGATCTTGAAATCAGTTGTTGTCTTTCTATTGTTGTCAATATTGATTTCCGATCTGACTTGAGTTGTATTCGTGAATATGCATGTTGTTGTTGAATGTAGTTGATCGTTTCGTTGATCTTGAGTCATGCATGTCATAATTATTCTAAGATGATGAGTTGATGGGTACAAGTGTCCTTTGTTGTTCTCAAATGATAGCCGGGTCGCTATCTTAATCATAAATTGTGTAAGTCGTGGGACTTACCGGCTTTGATATCTAGTTTTGGGGTCGGGCTGCGACAGAGTTGTATCAGAGCAGGTGTGACTGCTCTGAGTATGAATTCTTGAAATCTAGTCTAATTTGAAACCCTAGACTAAGTTCCGAGCAATGTTACTGCTCTAAGTTATCATTTCTTAAAGTCTAGTCTGATTTGAATTCCTAAACTAGTCGAGTTCTTAACAACAACGAAAGTTCAGCATCTCTCATCTCATCCAGCTATCCAGGTACGAATTTCAAAAGTTTTCTAGTTTAAAGATAGTGAAAAAGTTGAAAGTTGAGGTGTATAAATATATTTATGTTATGTTTGAGCTTCTAAATGCGATTGGTTGTTGGTGATCGATCGTAAGCGAGATGATGGATCAGTTGTGCAAGCAAGTTCAATGTTTAACTGTGAAATGTAACATGAGCCCAGTACCACATTTTGGAAGCGACATTGAGTATGTTGAGACTGTGGATTCTCGAAAGCATTTGTAGTTTCGGTTTAGCTAATTATTTAAATTTTCTTATATAGGCTGGCGAACTCTCGAAGCGTAGAAGCAATGATTGAATTTCACCACATACATATGAGTTATACGGAAACCCTAGCAGAGTTTTTAGCTCGGTTTCATCGGGTTTGGATGGATATACGTGAATCGAACATATCGGGAGTTACTGGTATAGTCAGGTTAGTTCCCCTGCTTCCTGAGGATTGGCAAGAATGGGCGGCGTCGATTGCTGCAAGGTACGTCACTCCCCAGTATTGGGATGGTGTTTTATTCGGAGATTGCAGAGCGTTCATAGCTGCAATTAGTACTCAATATATGTGTTTTTCGTATCCACCTCCTGGACCGTATCAGCCATTAATTCCAGTTGGTGAGTTTGGATTGCAAAATCTCATGCCCCCAAGACAATCCTATCTTTGATCATATTCCTCCAGAGAATCCTGAACCTATTGCTTCTCCCATTCATGAAAATGATGGATTTGATATTAACTCCTTCCAGGTTAAGCCATTGGCAAATGGCTATGTTTCATCTCCCTCTCAATCTGAGACTCAAACCTTCGTTCCCGAGCCTTCTGTTTTGCCAAACGGCGTAGCTTCAGCCTCTTTTGTTAATGAAGTCTGAACCGATCCTTCTTTGAATACTTCCCAAGCTCTGAATTCTTCAGAGTTTGAGCCTTTCTTTGAATCTCAGTTCATTCCTTTTGTTCCTCACGAAGGAAGTACCTCAGGGCCGCGTCACTACGACAGTGACGAGGAGAACGTTGATCCAGAAGTTGGACCAACCGAAGGATATTCCCATCTCCGCCGAATACCGTTTAGCCATTTAAGTTTTCAGCCTAGCTTTAGGCCTTCGCCAGGAGAGGATTATACCCATGTCCCTCAGTTAACGTTGGATGGAGTAGAGAGAGTAGAGGAGAGCACGGAATCGGAAGAAGAAGATCCAAGTGAGGAGGATCTGATAGAGGATGAAGAGGAGGAAGAAGAGAAGGATCGGTCGGAGGATGAGCAGTAAGAGAGAAGATGAGTTGTCAAGAGAATTAACGAGAAAGAAGATATTGTAAATGTAATGTAATAGAATAGTTAACCGAACAACTTTTATGTTTTATCGTTGTAAGTTCTCGTACATAAAAGCATAACATAATAGTTTGTAGCGAATCGGAAGCGACGTAGAATCCCGCTCCGATAAAATATTTTGCGTGATGTTAGAAAATCACGACTAACCTAGGGAATTTTTGGATGTAAATAATTCCCTATCTTTTTTAAAAGTCCTAGAAGAGGCAAATTTTCCTATTAAAAGAAGAAGTATGACCACTTTGGGTCATTTGATAATTTTCCGAGTTGTCAATAATTTTTGTCGGTTAAATTTCGGTTTAAACATCTCAAGAAGAAAGAAAGAAAACGAATTAATATGAAGTTTAATTATAGTCGAGAAGCGTTAAAATAAATTAGGACGAAGCGTAATTAACGAAGAAAAGCGTTAAAACAAGAACCTAAGGATGGAAAGTTCGTCAAGCATATAAAGAATCGAACGAGAAATTTTCAGCCATGAAAGTAAGAGACCTCTGAACCTCAGAGACCTCTGAAAAATATTACAGGGATGAAAGTAAGAGACCTCTGAAAAATATTACAGTGATGGAAGTAAGAGATGGCTGAACCTCAGAGACCTCTGAAAAATATTACAGGGATTGAAGTGAGAGACCGCTGGGAAGTCAGGGATCGCGGAAAAATAATACAGGGATTGAAGTCAGCCATCGTCTAGAGTGAGCGGTTGCTGGAGAAGACAACATGCCGGAACTCAGCGCCGGCTGAGAGTGAGCGGTCGCTGACCAAGGAGATTCAGCGCCGGTTGGGCAGAAGCGACCGCTGACCATGAAAGGTCAGCCATGGCTGAGCCCCAGCGAACGCTGGACTTGGGCAGTACAGTCCGAGTTTTCTTAGTTCGTTTCGTCCGTAGTTCATTTAGTTCATAGTTCGTTTAGCTCGTAGGTCGTTTAATTCGTCGTTCGTTTAGTTCCTTGTTTATTTAGTTTATGTTCATTGTTTTTACTTTCCGTTAGCTACATTCTTGTTATGATTTAGAAAAAGGTTTGAGATGAAGTTAATGTCTCAAAAGAATTTATGATGAAGTTTATATATCAAGATGATGTTATTCATTTCTTGATTTATTAAGAATGCATGAGCTAATTAAAATTAGTAAATTTAAGCATGAAAAAAAAAATTACTACTTGAATTATTTTTATGCTTAAATGATAAAGTGATTATTTGATGATGAGAATGAATCGTTTGATTCATTGATGATGATGAGTGCGAATCAATTGATTCATTAAAATTATGATGAAGTTTATATGCCAAGATGATGCTATTCCTTTCTTGAAGTGTTAGGAATATATGAGCTAAATTTTATTTAGCAAAGATGAGTATGAAAAATATTTGTTCTTGAATTATTTTTATGTTTAATGATTGTAGTAATTATATGATAAGAATGAATCATTTGATTCATTATTTATGATGATGAAAGAAAATTGTTTTGATTTATATTGTATGACGATGAAAGTGAATCGTTGATTCATTAAGTATGATAAGCATGTTAGATGTTAATGATGTGATTACGAATTTTTTTTTAAGTTTTAAAACCTAGAAAAAAAAATTTATTTCTTAATCAAAATTTAAAGAAAGTAAGAATTCTTTTAACCAATTTAGAAAGAAGAATTCGTTTTAAAGAAAGAATAATTAGAATAAAAAAACCCTGGTTAATCAGAAAATGCCACCAAGAGGCCGAGGTCGAGGAAGGGTTGAAGACGAACAAGAAAGATAACCTACACCACCCCCTCCTCAACCCGAAAGAAGAATAGAAGAATTGTTTTTGCGACAAAATCCCCCGACCCTAGATGGAAAAGGAAACCCTTCGGAAGCCGAAGAGTGGGTTCGTTCGCTAGAAAGAATTTTCCATTTTCTTCGTTGTACGGATCAAGAACGTCTTACGTGCATATCTTACCAACTCAAAGGATCTGCAGATTACTGGTGGGAAGCTCGTCAAAGGGCGTATGCCCCGGAACAACTAGAGAACCTGACGTGGGAACAATTTAAGGATGCTTTGTTCGAAAAATATGTTCCTCGAAGTTATCGAAAGCAGAAGGAGAATGAGTTTGCTAATCTCAAGCAAGGAAAGAAGTCGGTATCCGAGTATGATCGAGAATTTTACAATCTATCTCGTTTTGCTCAAGATAAAGTGGACACCGACGAGAAGAGGTCTGAGCTCTTTCGAACAGGACTTCGTCAAGAAATAAGAATCATATTAGCCAGTCAGAGTGCGTTGTCATATGTAGAGACTTTAAATAGAGCCCTGGATATGGAATTAGCTATGCAACCAGATAAATCTTATCAATCATCCGCAGCTACGCAAGTTCAAGCTCCAGCAGCAGTGGCAAGTCCGCAATCATCCAATCAAAGTCTATTTCAAAAGGAAAAACGAAAATGGAATTTTAGAATCCAATTTAATAAGAAGTCATGACAAGGACAACAAGGTCATCCGAGTCAGCAAAGCCAGCAGCAGTTTAATCAAGGACGTTTTAAGTAGCCTTTAGTAAATCAAGGCAGTTCGTCCCAAACTTATCAAGAAATGACTTCATGCTCTAAGTGTGGAAAGATGCATCAAGGAGTCTGCAAGGCCGGAAGTAATAGCTGTTATACTTGTGGTCAAGTTGGTCATTTTTCGTATCAGTGCCCGACTAAGCTACAAGGAGCGGGAGGAAGTAGACCAAATTAGAATCCGCCTCAGAGATTGAAGGCAATAGAAGTTGTGCCCCAGCAACGGCAGTAGCAACGAAATCGCCAAGGGCAGCAATCTCAGCAGAGACAAAAACAACCTCAGCAATTGAGAATAGAACCCCAGCAGCAATATCAAAGGGTTTTTGCTCTTGATCAAAAGCCGTTCGACAAAGATCAAGGAAATTTAACAGGTATGGGTCAATTAAAAGGCGTACCTGTTATAATTTTATTTGATACTGGTGCATCACATTCATTTATATCAAATGCCTGCGTAGATAATCTTGATCTTAAAGTAGAACGTGCTAGTCAAGACTTAAGGGTAACTACTCCAATAGGTAAATCTACCTAAGTTACTTGCATCTGTCCTAATGTAGAGTTTGAATTAGGATCTCTAAAGATGTTAGCTAAAATCCTAAATCTTATTAAAATGTGGGATGTTGATATTATTCTAGGAATGGATTGGTTGACCGAGAATTTTGCAAGCATTCAGTGCAAGCAAAGGCAGATTTCTTTTCATGTGCCTGGTTAGGAACCAAATCTATTCTTTGGAATAGAAAGAAGTCGTAAAAAATCATCGGTTATCTCAGCGGTTCAAGCAAAGAAAATGTTGAGAAGAAAGGATGTGAAAGCATATCTCATCTATCTTAACAAAGATGAAGATAAAGAAAAGAGAATTGAAGATGTAGCAGTAGTCAGAGAATTTCAGGATGTATTTCCTGAAGTCTTACCAAGATTACCGCCAGATAGGCAGTGGAGTTCACAATAGATCATGAACCAGGATCAGCTCCAGTTTCCAAGGCACCATACAGAATGGCCCCAAAGGAGTAGCAAGAGTTGAAGATTCAACTACAAGAATTGCTTGATATAGGTTTCATTAGACCTAGTATTTCTCCGTGGGGAGCACCAATTCTGTTTGTCAAGAAGAAAGACGGTAGTTTGAGGATGTGCATCGACTACCGTGAATTAAACAAATTAACTTTGAAAAATAAGTATCATTTGCCGAGAATATATGATCTGTTTGATCAGCTCAAAGGAGCTAGTGTATTCTCGAAGATTGATCTGAAATCTGGTTATCACCAGTTGAAGGTTAAGCATGAGGATATTTCCAAGACCGCTTTCAGAACAAGATATGGCCACTACGAGTTTGTAGTAATGCCATTTGATGTGACAAATGCTCCAACAGTATATATGGATCTCATGAATCGAGTATTCCATGAATTTCTGGACAAATTTGTTGTAGTGTTCATTGATGACATTCTCGTGTATTCAAAGAATGAAGTGGAACACGAGGAACATCTCAGAATTGTTCTGGAAAGGTTGAGAACCGAGAAATTGTATGCCAAATTCAGTAAATGTGAATTTTGGCTGAGAGAAGTACATTTCCTTGGACATGTTGTTTCTTCTGAAGGAATCAAAGTCGATCCTTCAAAAGTACAAGCAGTTCAAGAATGGAAAGTTCCAACTACGCCGCATGAAATTAGGAGTTTCTTAGGTCTAGCAGACTATTATCGGAGATTTATCGAAGGATTCTCCAAGATAACGAAGCCGATGACCCACCTCCTAAGGAAAGAATCAAAGTTCAAGTGGTCAGAAGAGTGTGAAGAAAGTTTTTAGAAACTTAAGAAAAGATTAACCATTACCCCAGTGTTAGCAGTTCCAGATTCAGACAAAGATTATACTATTTTCACAGATGCATCAAAGAACGGACTAGGTTGTGTCCTGATGCAAGAAGGAAGAGTCATTGCTAATGCTTCTAGACAGCTTAGACCTCACGAGGAAAGCTATCCAACTCATGACTTGGAACTAGCAGCAGTAGTACATGCTCTAAAGATTTGGAGACACCATCTTTATAAAGCATGATGTGAGATATTCACGGATCATAAGAGTCTCAAATACTTCTTTGAGCAAAAGGAGTTAAATATGAGACAAAGAAGATGACTCGAGCTAGTTAAAGACTACGATTGTAAAATTTCCTATCATCCAGGAAAAGCAAACATAGTAGCGGATGCTTTGAGCAGGAAAAATAAATCTGAGCTAGGATTTCTTCTAACTCAAGAAAAAGAACTCATTAAGAGTTTTAGAGAATTGAGATTGGAAGTAATTCTACCGCTGCAATCTATAGAGCAGATGATTGCAGCTATGGAAATAATTCCAGACCTAAGGTCAAGAATTTCCAATGCTCGGAGAAAAGATGATAAATTGGAAAAATTGCGAATGAAGATTCGTCAAGAAAAGATTGATGATTTCAAAGAGGCAAGAGATAATGTTCTCTTATATAGAGAAAGGCTTTGTGTGCCTAATGATCAAGAATTAAGGAATTAAATCATGAGTGAAGCTCATGAAACTCCTTATTCAGCTAACCCTGGAAGCACCAAAATGTATCAAGATTTAAAACAGAAAGTTTGGTGGGAAGGAATGAAGCGAGATATAGCTTCTTTTGTGGAACGATGTCTAGCCTGTCATCAAGTAAAGGCATTGCATCAAAGGCCATATGGGAAGCTACAACCTTTAGAGATTCCAGAATGGAAATGAGATGATATTACAATGGATTTTGTAACTGGTCTTCCCAAATCCAAAAGAGGAAATACGACAATATGGGTGATAGTGGATAGATTGACAAAATCTGCACACTTCATACCTATTCCGATAACTTATGGCGCATATAAGTTAGTTCAGCTGTACATTCAAGAAATTGTGCGTTTGCACGGAATACCTAAATCGATCACTTCAGATCGAGATTCTAAGTTTACTTCTCATTTTTGGAGAAGTATGCAAGAAGAATTAGGTACTAAATTAAATTTCAGTACAGCCTTTCATCCTCAGACAGATGGTCAATCAGAAAGAACCATTCAGATCCTAGAGGATATGTTGAGAACTGTTGTTCTAGATCGAGGAAGTCAATGGGAGCAAATTTTACCTCTTGTTGAATTTGCTTACAACAACAGTTATCAAATGATGATAGGCATGGCACCCTATGAAGTACTTTATGGACGGAAATATCGATCTCCACTTCATTGGGATGATCTGGGCGAGAGAAAAATGCTATGGCCCGATGCAGTACAAAAGATGATAAAGAGTGTGCGCCAAATCAAGCAAAGAATTAAAGAAGCACAAGATCGTCAAAAGTCTTATGCTGATATCAGAAGATCAAAATTAGAATTCAATATGGGTGATAAAGTTTTCTTAAAAGTTTCACCTTCAAGATGAATTCATCGGTTTGGTGTTAAAGAAAAGCTTAAGTCTCGCTATATAGGACCATATGAAATTCTGGAAAGAATAGGTCAAGTAGCGTATAAGCTAGCCTTACCATCGAGTTTCGAAAGTTCGCATAACGTGTTCCATGTATCTCAGTTTTGGAGATATATGTTTGATCCTAAGCACATTATTCATCAAGAAGAAGTAGTCCTTGAACCAGATCTCAGTTATGAAGAAAAACCTGAAGCGATTTTGGATCGAAAGGTCCAGCGGCTTAGAAATAAGTCAATAGCTTCGGTAAAAGTCAAATGGAGACATCATGGAATAGAAGAAGCAACATGGGAGTTAGAAAGCAAGATGAGAGAAAAGTATCCCGAACTCTTCCAGGAGGTAAGCAAATTTCGGGACGAAATTTATTTTTAGGGGGAGAGAATGTAGTATCCCCTCTTTCTTGAGTAATTAAAATAATTAATCTAATGAGAAAGATAAGAATTTTAGTAAAATAAAAATTTTCTTTCAAAAAATTTTTATCCGGCAGATATATTTTGCCATAAAAATGAGTTTTAATTAAGAATGATCGTCTCGGTTAATCGGAAACAAAGAATTTTTTACATTTATCAGTAAATGATAAATGTTTAGTCATAAATTGACTGAAGAAAGAATTTAATTTAATTACGTAAAATTTTATGTAATTTATCAGTTAAAAATTTAGTTTCGGTCGATTTGAAAATATTTCGAATCTCCGATTTTTTCTGTGAAATTTTTATCTAAAGATCATGAAACCTTAAACTAAATTCCTATGTTTAGAAATTAGAAGTTTAAAAGAAGATTAGTTGATGTTTAATTAATTGAATTTGTTGGAAAAATTATAAGGTTTCGATTTGATACCAAAACCCAACTGATTCTCCAACCGAATAGATGATCGCGTCAACCTAAATAGTGTTTTTCAGCTCGCCTGTTTGAGCCCTAGATGTTATAGGTTTACAGGTTAAGGAAGCGGAAGACAGCAGTCGACCCAGCTGTGTCTACAGCAGGAGTCAGCTAGCGGAAGACAGCAATCGACCCAGCTGTGTCTACAGCAGGATTCAGCTAGCGGAAGACAGTAGTCGACCCAGCTGTGTTCACAGCTGGAGTCAGCTAGCAAAAGACAGCAGGCGTCAACCTTCAGCTGAGTGATCCAGCAGAGCCTGATCAAGCTGAAGAGAATTCGAGCTGAGTTCAAAACACAGCTGGTCCAACAGTACAGAACAAAGGAACTATCTCCGAAGACTCCACTTCAAGACGGTCCGGCTCGAATTCAAAAGCCGGCTCTAAAGGCGAGAAGATCCGGAATCGAGAAAGTCAACCTACCTCGACCAATGAGGGATTGCCAGATCAGCATCCTAGACTTCAGAACCTAGGATGTGACACAAATGAAGACAGTGCGAGATACGCCCAACGGCAGATCTTGTATTTAAGAAGAGTAGGTAAGATTCAAACGGGCTCCTCCAACGGCTAGTCTTGAATCTCTACCTATATAAACCCGTCTTCAACTCAGGATCAGATACGAAAAACTCTCTGCAAGCTTTTATTATCTGAAATCATCATTCTTTCAAAAGCTCTCAAGCAGTTCTACATAGATCAAAGAACACTTTATCTTAAAGTGTTTCTAGTTAAGAACCGCTTAGTTTTTCGTAAGTTCCCTAGGCCAAACTCATTGTATATCTTAAGCCTAGATTTCGAACGAGTTCATCATACTCTGAAGTTCTTAATTGTAAGAACTCGTTCATAGTTGGAACCCCATACCCAAACCCAAACCCAGAAAGGTTAGGTAAAGGTACGCTTGCTCGAAGCGCGTAATTCGAGTGGTTAGGTTCTTCAGTACCCGTAAACTGAAGGTGTATAGGCTTGACAGTGCCCGCAAACTGTTGGAACACAGCTCGGGTTAGAGTTGTGAAGTTGCTTGGTACTTGGAAACCAAGTGGTAGTGGATTACCAGTGAACCTGGTCGTGGACGTAGGAGGTGTTACTCCGAACCACGTAAAAACTCGCGTGCTTCTTACTCTCTCTCTTTACTTTTGCTTTATATTCAGCTGTGTACTAACTCCTTCATATCATTGCATATTTGTTCAAAACTGCACAACACAGCTGCTCTCCAAAGACAGCTGTGTCTCTCTAAAAGTTGCACAACCTGACTAAGTTGAAAACGTTAAGTTAATCTTTTCAAACTGAGTTTTTCTAAGTAACCGAGCTAAGTTTTCAAACCACCACTTTCCGCATCATTGAGTTATTTACCCACCGACCCTCCTACTGGATCAATAACTGAGCTCACCAACTCTGTGTTTTAACTTGAAAAAGTTTCGAAAAATCTACTTGGTGTATTCACCCCCCCTCTACACCAAGTACCCAGCTCAGGGACCATCAATTGGTATCAGAGCAGTGGTTCAAAAGACCACCGTTTCTGTATCAAGAGATCTCTCTTGACACTCTGTGTCAGTGGTCAACTGAACAGATCCGTTTTTCAGAAAAACTCATCTTATTACATACTGCACATGTCTATGGATTCTTATCTTAACAGGAATCTCCCCACCTTCTCGGTAGACGACTATGCAATCTGGAAATTCAGATTGAAAAGCTTCCTTTGTGCACATCACGACATGATGTGGGACGTCATCACAGACGGACCCATCCTTATTTATAAACAAGGAAATGAACTCGTACCTGCTCATGATGGAGGACAACCAGAATACCGGCCAATTCTCAAGCCAAAGAAGGATTACTCGTCAGAAGAACGAAAGCAAGCTGGTCTGGACAGCTTCGCAAGAAACACCATCTCATCAACAGTCTCAAACGCCTACCTGAGTAAGATCATCAAGTGCGAGACAGCCAAAGAGATGTGGGAAACACTTGCCAAGCTATGTGAAGGATCAGAAGAGATCAAAGAAAACAAATTCACAATAGCTTGCCAAAAATTCGACAACTTCAAGCAGCTAGCCAACGAGTCCATCGAAGCGATGGAGCTAAGGTTCTCAAACATAGTCGTTGAGATAGAGACAATCAGAACTGGGAAGTATACCCAGCGAGAAAAGAATCTAAAGGTTCTTTCAGCTGAATGGAACACTTACAAGGTAGTTCACCAAAGTCAAAGTGACTTGGGTGATCTATCTACAGAAAGGTTGTTCTCACTATTAAAAGCCAACGAATACAACTTGAAGATCACTCAAGAAGAATCTTCAAGCAGACAGAATGACGGAGAACTCACCCCAGCTCCAAAAGAAATAGCTTTCAGAGCCAACTCTGAAAAGTCAGCTCATGTCAAGTCAGCTGAGTCCTCCAAGATGAAGAAGGACAAAAAGGATATGAGCAAAGAGGAGCTACTCGAAGAAATTGCCATGATGGTGAAAAATTATAACAGACTCAACACCAGCAAGGGCAAATACAAGAAGTTCGCTAGGACTTACAGAGATAAGTACGCAGCAGCTGATGAGAAGTCAGCTGACCAATGAACAGATGAAGGTTGCTTCAACTGCAAGGAACCAGGACACTACCGACAAGATTGTCCAAAGCTGTCCAAGAAAGAGAAAGACCAATTAAAAGCTAAGGCAGCTGACAGAAGGAGAGCTTATATCGCTGATGAAGAATCAGAGTGCAAGAAAATGGATGACATGCCATTTTCAGACTCGGAAGAAGAAGCCCTGATGGCCCATGATGAACCTGATTGGGATACATGCTTCATGGGACAAACAGACGGCATCGATGAAGATGAGGTAACGTCTCGAACTCTAAATCTATCTAACATTTCACCATCACACGAACACTCTACACAGGACTCAGAATCTGGACTACCTGATTGGAGTCTAGTAGAGAAAGTAATGAACGATTCCAAGGAGCTTCAAGAGATCCTTGACGTCATTATGTGTGAGAATGCCGAGCTGAAGGCGGAACTAGAAAAGACAAAGGTATCAGACGCACGATACAACACAAATTAACGGAAGTCGTTTCACTAAAAGACAAAATAGTGAAACAAGATCAGCTGATGAAGGAATTCAACAATGAGAAGAAACAGCTGATAGAAGGTGTGGAAAAGGTCACAGCTGAATCGGAAAGGAAGTCAGCTGAGATCATTGAGCTGAAAAGCACCGAAGAGGTACTATCTAAGAAGATAGTAGCTCTCATCAAAGCCACGTCAACAATGGACGAGATCATTAATGCTCAGCGTCCAGCAGCACTCAAAGCGGGACTGGGATACAACGAATCAAATGATGCCTCAAACATTGCCTCCACAAGTGGAACAAATGTTATGTTTGTACGTGCAAATGAACCTTCAATCCCAGCAGCTCAGCATCAACAGTTGAGGACACAGCAGGCGTCGGGAAGACCAGCTGTGAAACATTCTCAAGCTCCGTCGAGAACGCAGCAGACGTCAAGAAGAACAGCTGTGAAACATTCTCAAGCTCCGTCGAGAACACAGCAGACGTCAAGAAGAACAGCTGTGAAACAGTCTCAAACTCCGTCGAGAACACAGCAGACATCAAGAAGGTCAGCTGTACGACAACCTCAAGCCCAACTCAGACAGCAACGTGCTCAACCTCAACGAAGACCACAGGCTGGATTTTACAGATACTACCACAAGACCAAAGACGTTGATCGATATCAACCAAGATATCGAGATACCAAATGGATACCACTCATACGAGTATCGGTGGATAATCATTTTACCACAAAGATCACATGAGACAGCAGAGACAAATGAACGTCTCAGCTAGGCACACAGCTGGAAACCAAAAGAAATCCAGACAACAAAACAAGAAGACACGGAGATCAAGACCCCGCCAACAACAACAGAAGAACACAAAGAATGTGTATATCGACTCAGCTGGGAGAATTATCAGATCAAATGACCCAATTCGAGTCATCAAGCAGATCTGGGTCGTCAAAGGATCTCTGTTTAACCCACAAGGACCCAATTAAAACTAGGTACCTGAATTTTAACTTTTTGTTTAGGTTGCAAGGAATCGACGCATCTCTGAGGAGTCGATGAGAACGCTTTGGTACTTGGACAGTGGATGTTCTAAGCACATGACGCACCTAAAGCATCTACTCCAGGAGTATATTGAGCGTACAGGTCCACAAGTAACATTTGGTGACAACTCCAAAGGCCTAACCAAAGGTTATGGTACATTTAAAACTAGAAATGTTATAATCCCAAATGTTTCTTATGTACAAGGATTGCAACATAACTTGCTTTCCATTAGCCAATTCTGCGACAATGGTTTTTCTGTCAAGTTTGATGCACAGGGATGCACAGTGAAGCACAGAGAAACCAAGCAGATACTCCTAAGAGGGAAAAGAGAAGGAAATATGTACTTCATTGACGGAACAAGACCCTCCGGAGACTTGTCTTGTATCAAAAGAAGAATGAAGTCGTGTGGCACGTACGGCCGAATCATCTCAACTTCAAGACAATCAACAAACCGGCTAGGAATCAGCTCGCTAATGGAATTCCGAGATCAAGTATATGACAAAAGTCATATGTGCAGGCGCGTGTCAACAAAGAAAGCAAACAAGAATTTCATTCTCTCTCAAGCCGCCTCACTATCCGATCGAGTTCTTCAACTTCTTCACATGGATCTCTTTGGTCCAAGCTTACTCCAAAGAAGCTTCAATGGCAGAAAATATACTCTGGTCGTTGTGGATGATTTCTCAAGATTCACATGGGTATCATTCTTGTACCAGAAGAGCGAAACCAGAACTAAGCTGCCTATCCTGCTGGAAAGACTATCAACACAGAAGGAGTGCAAGATAATGGCAATAAGATCAGATCGTGGAACGGAGTTTCTAAATGAAACTATTTATGATTTTTGCGAGAAGAACGGAGTTCAACACCAAACATCTGCAGCTCGCACACCTCAGCAGAATGGTGTAGCAGAAAGAAGAAACAGAACTCTCAAGGAAGCAGCTACCACAATGCTAGCTAGCTCTGTCATTCCAAAGAAGTTCTGGGCTGAAGCAATCGACACAGCTTGCTTCACTCAGAATCGTTCCTTACTCACATCAAGGCAAGGAAAGATACCGTATGAGCTATGGAACAACAGAATACCATACATTGGATATTTCAAGGTATTCGGATCCAAATGTCACATCCTCAATAATGGGAAGACACAGCTCAAGACGTTCGACGAAAAGACAGACCGAGGAGTATTCCTTGGTTACTCCGCTGTGAGTAAAGCATACAGAGTCTTCAACAGAAGAACTCAAATAGTCGAAGTAACTCCACATGTTACCTTTGACGAATCCTCCTTCGAATATAGAGATTCTATCAAACGAAGAAGCGAAGGAGAATCTTCAAGATTGATTCAGACAAGGGCTCAAGAGAATAGAATCAGGAATCTGGCCGAACCATTAATTTGGGACAATGAGCCAGAGGAGGAAATTCAAATCAACCAAGAAGCTCCACCAGCTGGAAATCGAGAAGAAGCTGCAACGTCAAATCAAGGGGGAACATCTTCAGCTGGGAATCCAAACACAGCTGAGTCCCCAGCTCCATCTCCAGCTGAGCCTCTATAAAAGTCTCCTCAAAATCTAAATCAAAGAGAGCCAAACTCTCAAGATTTAACTCCTGAGCAAGTCAGACGAAATTTAGCCACGTCAAGCATCAATCAATTGGAAGAAGAAATTCGTAAGAGGAGAAGATGGATTGAAGATCATCCATCATCAGCAATCATTGGAGAACCATCTGACCAAGTCAAAACCAGAAGCTCAGCTGCTCAAGCTTCATCGGATCATCAAGAAGCAGCTGACACAGCTCAACTCTCAGTAGAGCTAGAACTGACGGTCTATGATGAAGACACAACTCTAATGGCGTGTTACGTAGCTCAAGTGCCAGAGCCTCAATCAATTCTCGAAGCTTTGAAGAGTGTGCCTTGGACAAATGCCATGCAAGAAGAGCTGAACGAATTCCTCAGAAATTGTGTCTGGGAATTAGTCGACAGACCTCAAGAAGTCAAAGTCATAGGACTCAAATGGATATTCAAGAACAAAATGGATACCCTGGGAGTCGTCATCAGAAACAAAGCTCGACTCGTTGCCAAGGGCTACACTCAGCAGGAAGGAATTGACTTCGAAGAATCTTTTGCTCCAGTAGCACGATTGGAAGCAATCAGACTATTTCTCGCCTTTGCAGCACATCACAAATTCAAGGTCTATCAAATGGATGTGAAGTGTGCATTCTTAAATGGAGAAATCAAAGAAGATGTCTACGTTGAACAACCTCCAGGATTCGAAGTAGAAGGAAATAAAGTCTACAAGCTAAAGAAGGCTCTTTATGGATTGAAGCAAGCATCTCGAGCTTGGTATGACACTCTGTCAAATTTTCTCATATCCAAAGGATTCAAGAAGGGCTCAGTAGACAGAACTCTCTTCACCATCAAGTCAGGAGAAGATATCCTGGTTGTTCAAATCTACGTAGACGACATCATCTTTGGATCAAAATCAAGCTTCTTATGCCAAAGATTTGGAGAGATGATGTCAGAGAAGTTCCAAATGTCCATGATGAGAGAAATGAGTTTCTTCCTAGGACTTCAAGTCAAGCAATCTTCAGAAGGGATTTTCATAAATCAATCCAAATACGTGAAAGATTTGATCGCCAAGTATGGAGTTCAATCCAGCAGAACTGTAAAGATTCCAATGAACACCAACTGGAAGATTGAACCAGGAACTGAAGGGAAGTCAGTTGATTCCAAAGAAATACAGAGGATAATAGGATCCCCGCCGTATCTAACAAAGAAGTCGTCCGGACATCTCTTTCGCAATCGGAGTGTGTGCGATTTCAAGTTGATCCACAGGAAGCACACATGCAAGCAGCCAAGAACATTCTCAAATATCTCAAAGGAACTCAGAATGTTGGGTGGTACCCAGTGAAGACAATCTACTGATCGGATACTCGGATTCGGACTTCGCCGGAGATCGATTGGACGTAAAATCAACTTCGGGAACTTGTCGGTTCTTAGGAAGTAAGTTGATTTCATGGTTTTCAAAGAAACAAACGTGCGTCGCAACTTCCACGACGAAGCGAGAATATATGGCCGGAAGCCGCCGCTCGCAAATTCTTCCGTCGAAACATCACTGGATGACTATGAAGTAAAATCGGACAGTTCCAATTTTCCGTGATAGCTCAAGTGCGATTGCCATTTCGTAGAATCCAAGATTTCACACAAGATGCAAGCATGTAGACGTACGATATCATTTCATCGTAGATCACGTAGAAAAGAAGGATGTGATTGTTGAGAAAATTCACACGTACATACAATGGGCCGATATTCTCACAAAACCGCCGATAGAAGCAAGATTCAAAATGCCGTGCGGATTACTTGGACTTCGAACCCGTACGATGCTTCACCTACTGAATGGAAGCAGACCAACGGAAGAGATCAAACAGAATGAGATCACTGAACGGAAGCAGACCAAATGAATCCAAGGACTCAAATGAATCACAGAATCCAACCGAACTAAGCAGACCCAGCTGAATGCAAGCAGTCAACTGAAATTCAGAATCAATGTCACTGATATCAGCTGAGAAAGAATTCAGCTAAAACAGATGCTGAAAGGAAATGATTATTCAGCTGAGGGGGAACCAGCTGGAACCACGATGACCCAGCACACCCACTCAACCGAGGTATCAGCTGACTACAATGATCAGCTGAGAGATTTGCAACAACATTAATTACACCTACTCAATCTGTTTTCTGTCAACTCACATCTTGTCATTTCTAATCAATCTTAATTAAAAGTCTGCAAAGAATTGAATAATGGGAGTTTCGAGGCAAAAGTCAAAACGCCTCAACCGTTCTCTCTCGCGCATTATCTCACATCTTCTAATTGACATGACGCGAGAATCACTCCCAGTCGTAGATCTTCTTATCAATAGACAAATCTTGATCGTCCATTCATCAAGAAAACTCTTTAAATATGCTAGAAGATATACGCATCAACCCTAGAAAGTTTTTCAGCATTCTTTATTATTTCCATCAATTGGTATTGTTTGTTTCTACTAACAAAAGATGCAGAAGAAGAACATGGAATCCAGAAAGATATCTCCCGAAGCCGATCAAACTTGAAGAATCTGTCAAAGCTTCAAGATAAGAGTTGCTTAACTCTCAGGAACCTCAAAGAAGACGGAAGTCCAGAAGAAGGTGAAGCCCATCGACAGAACCAGGTCAGCGCAGTAGGAGACTGCAAAGCTCAAGAACGTCATCCACCAGGAAGGTGCAGAAAACTTTCTGGGAATGACAAAGGAAAAAGACCTCCTCAGCCCCACTGTTTCTCTCAACATAAAAGAGAGAACGGGACACACAACTCCCTGGGATGCAAAAGTCAACAGACCTGGACCAGATGTTGATAAAACCGGAGTATTAAAGAGCAGTCATGTCAAAGCTCTTGCTCCACCACAGGAGGCACAGAAAAAGATGCAGGAGACAAAGTAGCATGCATCTAACTCCGTCCCAGCTGGGAATCGGAGACAACTTGAGGAGACAAAATATACTGAAGCACTGTCTTCAAACCGAAGACTCAAGTCAAAGGTGCTCAGTCAGTCAGCAGAGAAGCCAGCTGACATTATGAGAGAATTCGTAATCACTCTCCGAGGAGCAGAAGGCCCTCAAGCGGTCATTTCTTTCGGTGGAGGAGAAGTTCACGCCCCTGCGTGAACATCATCGTCAGCGACACCGCAACGGAGTATTCCAGCTGATCAACCAAGCTTAAACCCCAAGGCAGATGGAATACTTCAACCGCCTTCTCCTCAGTTTCCTTCAGTTCCACAGGGACACCATCTTCGAGATCTTTCAATAAAAGATGCCCAAGTCCCTACACCAAGCTCAAATGAGAAACATCACCCAGCCAACGATCACCTGCAGCTGGATGATGATGATATGAGCTGAATACAAGTCCCTCAAGTGCTGAATCAGACTTTCTCATTCAATCTAAGAAGTCTGAAGAAGCAAAATTGCAAGGAATGAAGTTATGCCCGACTCAGAAGATGCTATCTCCCGTGCTAACTCATCCCTCCAAGCACTCACTGACCGCCCCATTGAATCGACCAAGGACGCCGTGTCCGCAATCACCCGAGGCTAATGCAACTGAAGAAGAGCCAGCTAATACAACAGCTGAGCCACTTAGACTCTAAACCTCGCTGCTCAGAGCTGAAAACCACAGTTTCGCCAAACTAAAACATCGCAACAGCCGATGGTGTATATCTCCCACCCTGTTTTGATCATGCCAAAAAGGGGGAAGTAAGGGAGAAGAGAGACAAGTCAATGAAGAGGCAAACTGTTGAGCTAGAGGAACCAATTGAATCGAATCACCGAAGAAGAGACGAGTCAAAAGAAAGAAGCAACGGATGCAGAAGAGAAGACCCAGCCAACTGGGACTGAAGACTGAAGGATTGAAGACTGAAGACTGAAGGATTGAAGACTGAAGATTTGAAGATTTTTTTTTCCTTCTTTCTTTTTCCTGTGTTATAATGTATTTTCTTACATTAATAAAACACAAGTTTTTCTGCGTCATAAGTTGTCTCAATTAGGTTTTGGCATCATCAAAAAAGGGGGAAATTGTTGGGAAAATTATAAGGTTTCGATTTGATACCAAAACCCAACTAATTCTCCAACCGAATAGATGATCGCGTCAACCTAAATAGTGTTTTCCAGCTCGCCTGTTTGAGCCCTAGATGTTCTAGGTTTACAGGTTAAGGAAGCGGAAGACAGCAGTCGACCCAGCTGTGTCTACAGCAGGATTCAGCTAGCGGAAGACAGTAGTCGACCTAGCTGTGTTCACAGCTGGAGTCAGCTAGCAAAAGACAGCAGGCGTCAACCTTCAGCTGAGTGATCCAACAGAGCCTGATCAAGCTGAAGAGAATTCGAGCTGAGTTCAAAACACACTGGTCCAGTACAGAACAAAGGAACTATCTACGAAGACTCCACTTCAAGACGCTCCGGCTACGAATTCAAAAGCCGGCTCTAAAGGCGAGAAGATCCGGAATCGAGAGGAAGTCAACCTACCTCGACCAATGAGGGATTGCCAGATCAGCATCCTAGACTTCAGAACCTAGGATGTGACACAAATGAAGACCGGTGCAGATACGCCCAACGGCAGATCTTGTATTTAAGAAGAGTAGGTAAGATTCAAACGGCTCCTCCAACGGCTAGTCTTGAATCTCTACCTATATAAACCCGTCTTCAACCTCAGGATCAGATACGAAAAACTCTCTGCAAGCTTTCATTATCTGAAATCATCATTCTTTCAAAAGCTCTCAAGCAGTTCTACATAGATCAAAGAACACTTTATCTTAAAGTGTTTCTAGTTAAGAAACTGCTTAGTTTTTCGTCTGTTCCCTAGGCCAAACTCATTGTATATCTTAAGCCTAGATTTCGAACGAGTTCATCATACTCTGAAGTTCTTAATTGTAAGAACTCGTTCATAGTTGGAACCCCATACCCAAACCCAAACCCAGAAAGGTTAGGTAAAGGTACGCTTGCTCGAAGCGCGTAATTCGAGTGGTTAGGTTCTTCAGTACCCGTAAACTGAAGGTGTATAGGCTTGACGGCCCGCAACCTTGTTGGAACACAGCTCGGGTTAGAGTTGTGAAGTTGCTTGGTACTTGGAAACCAAGTGGTAGTGGATTACCAGTGAACCTGGTCGTGGACGTAGGAGGTGTTACTCCGAACCACGTAAAAACTCGCGTGCTTCTTACTCTCTCTTTACTTTTGCTTTATATTCAGCTGTGTACTAACTCCTTCATATCATTGCATATTTGCTCAAAACTGCACAACACAGCTGCTCTCCAAAGACAGCTGTGTCTCTCTAAAAGTTGCACAACCTGACTAAGTTGAAAACGTTAAGTTAATCTTTTCAAACTGAGTTTTTCTAAGTAACTGAGCTAAGTTTTCAAACCACCACTTTCCGCACCGCCAGCTGAGTTATTTACCCAGCTGACCCTCCCCAGCTGGATCAATAACTGAGCTCACCAACTCTGTGTTTTAACTTGAAAATGTTTCGAAAAATCTACTTGGTGTATTCACCCCCCCTCTACACCAAGTACCCAGCTCAGGGACCATCAGAATTGATTAAGAAATTAATTAATTAATTTAACTTAAGAATTAAGTAACAATATTATAAATATGAGAGATCTCTCACTCCCCCCTACCACTCTCAAACTCACGCAGCAGCAACAACTCTCTCTTTTACTCTCTCTCGATCATACACACATTACACGCACTCCATTTTTGTTCTTCACTCCAAGCTCCAAGCTTTCAAGATTCAAGTTCCAATCTTCATCCAAGTAGTTAAGTAAGATTTAATATCTTTTCTTCCAAGTCCTTGATTCATTTTCATGGTTTAAAATCATCCTTTATATATATATATAGGATCGAGATTTTTTTTTGGAAGAAATTTAAGAAATGGTTGGATGATCTTGATTTAATAGTATGATGCTTATATGATGCTTAGATGATCATTGGTATGATTAAATTAAGCATGAAGAACCCTAACCCTAGTTTCTGAAGAAAGTAAAAAATTATGAGAAAATGGTCAAGTTTTGATTCATGCATTGTATGATGTTTTGATCTTCATGAATTATGCTTATTTTATGATTAGAAGATTGAATATACAATTAGATTAAATATGAGAAAATCCTAGCCCTAGTTTGAGAAATGTTGATCCATGAATTGTATTCTTAATTTGATGTAATAATTAAGCTTATATATTTATTTTAAGTATGTTTCATGTTGAAGTTAAGCATGAAATCATTAATCTCCTAATTTTGGTAATTATAGTCGAAAATAAGAGTATAAAATTAGGGTTTGATAATATGATGTTATATGATGAATTTGATAATTAAGTTAATGTTGTATGATGTTAATAAAGTATGTTTAAATAAGAGATAATGAAATATGAGCTTGATTAACCTAGAAACCCTAGAAAATCGTAATTAGGGTTCTTAAAATAGATTTCAAAGATTAATGATTAATTGAATGAAATTAAATGAAGAAATAAGCTTATAATATTTAATTAAGTGTATTAGAAATAACAAGGAAGAGAAAATAATTCTAGAAGTCATAAAATTTAAAATACCGAAAATTTAATAAATAAATAATTATCTGATTTTTAATTAATAAACTAATTGCATTTATGAACTTCTTATTAAAAATTAAGTATTGTGTGATTTTCTAGAATTTTAAATCGAATTAATAAAGATTTTCTATTTTTGATTGATTTTTCCGATTTGGGAGTTTATATATTTAATAGAGTCAAATGTGTGAAATGAATGTATGATTATGTTTACTATGATGAAATAAGTACGTGGAATTAATTTAAGATTTTTCTGAATCCGTTAGACGGATTAAAATCGACTGAGTCGATTATGATAAATAGTAATTAATGTATGATTATGTTATGGTTGATGTTAGATTGATTATTGATTATTAGTAATGAGTTAAGATAGATTAAGAACGTTTAAGAAGTTAAGATAGGAAGTCTCGAGTTTCGTCGAGTTTCGGCGTGGAAATTGAATCGAATTACGTTAAGATTATCGAAGTCGTTATTCGATAGAAGTTCTCGTTCTAAAGTCGCTATTCCATTTCAATTTAAAGGAGCAAGTGGAAGCGGAAGCGGGAACGTGAAGTAAGAGTTGATCGAACGCTAAAGATTTAAAAGTTAAAGCTTAAATCTATCAGGTGAGCTTTCTTAACTATACAACGTGAAAAATATGATATTATGATTTTTCAAATGCTTGGATACTTGTCAAAATGTTTTTAAAATGTTAAGTATGTTACCATCTACTTAAGAAGGATGAATTCGGTTCCGCGCAAGGTGGGATTTGTGTACACATATGTGATCGTGCGCATTTCTTTGATGGGCCGGTTATACATAACTGTGAGCCTTTCCTTGATATGCCGGTTACAAGTGATTGAGAAAGAGGCCTCTTCCTCATCACTATTATTTATTGTAGATATGGTTCATACTGTTTAATATGTATGATGACAAATATTTTAAAGAAAGAAAATGTTTTTAACGGCGCACAAGTTGTTTTCAGAAGATCCTTGTGCTATGTTTAACGGCAAGTTTTCAAAATATAGTTGTATTCAGCAAGTTTCAAATATTTTCGGCACGTGTTCACATAGTACGAAGTTCTCAGCCCTACATGTTATTTCTAAAACGTGCAGGTTAGCAGGGATGAAGATGACGAGTGCTGGATGAACTGTTGTTGTTATTATGGATGTTTTTTAAAAGAAAGTCGTGTTTAAGAGTTGTTATGATAAACTCAGACCTAGGATATATGTCTTCATACATATATTCTCATGTTTTCCGCTGCAAGAAAATAAAGTTTGATGTTGTATAGTGTTGAATTTCAAAGTCGAGAATTGTTAAAGTCGTTTGAATTCTAAAGTCAAAATTTTGGTTGTCAAGTCCTTTTTAAATTCAGCCACTTGATCATAAGTATATAAGCTGCTCGTTGTTTTGAGAAAGCTTTGTCGAACTTAAAACAGTTTTCTTTATCGTGCTTTCTTAATCTTGAAATCAGTTGTTGTCTTTCTGTTGTTGTCAATAAATTGGTTGATCAGGTATATTGATTTCCGATCTAACTTGAGTTGTATTCGTGAATATGCATGTTGTTGTTGAATGTAGTTGGTCGTTTCGTTGATCTTGAGTCATGCATGTCATAATTATTCTAAGATGGTGAGTTGATGGGTACAAGTGTCCTTTGCTGTTCTCAAATGATAGCCGGGTCGCTATCTTAATCCTTTTGTTAATCATAAATTGTGTAAGTCGTGGGACCTATCGGCTTTGATATCTAATTTTGGGGTCGGGCTGCGACAAATATAAACAAGACGAATCGAGCCAAAGACTGTAACTTTAATATATTCATTTCATTGTACCAGATATATTTAGAAAATAGACTTAAAACTAAGAAAAATAATAATAGTTTATAAATTATACGCAAACAAATTTTCTCAAGTACTTGCATATTAAGTGTCCTTTTCAAACTGAAGGGTTGTATACTGAAAGCAAGCCTTTTGTTTGTATACATTTATCCAAGTTATTTTACTATAATTTTTCTATCTGAATTATTATTATTGCATAATTATTTAATTGTCCAATTATCTCAATATTATAGATTATATAGTGTGTTGTAGATCACAGAAGATTATATAATCGGTATCTTATGAGATATAAACTGATTTCACAGTCGAGACAACTTTGAACAAGTTGTTGGTATAGACTGTAGCATAATCGATTAAATAGTTTATCTTGACTATTTATTTATGCTAGTACGTTTATCGTATTGAAATGATCACAATGAGATGTATTATTTATTCTGACTTATAAATAATCAAGATCTCGGTGACTTAAATAGTCTTAATCTTAATTACATTAATCGGTATAAATAAGTATTTGTTTATTATTTTGATTTATCATGGATGAGGACTTTGGCATATAAAGTCCAATATGCTCGATATCTTGGATAATAGCAATTCTTATTTGATGAGTGATTAAATGGTATTTAAGAGACCGTGTCTTATTAATAATAGGCCGATAATATTCTCTAGAGGAACTTAATATGTTTATCATACTAAACCCTGCAGGTCATGAAATTTATTCCTGTATGATAATAAGTTTAAGTGGTAGCACTCGAGATAATTATTTATAGTTAAATAATTAATTAATTGATTAAAAGTTGTCAGAGGCATTTAATTAATTAATGAATATTTGTATAAAAATTAATTCACAAAATATACATAAATAAATTTAAATACACTATTAAACAATTACATATAATTAAACATCTAAATAATATTTGTAAATTATAAATAATTCAAATATAAAATACAAAACAGTTAATTACATTAATAATTAAAGAAAATTTTTTAAAAAAATAGCATAACACTTACCTTTTAAACATCTCTAAACAACCATTTTTTATATATATTTGAAAATGCAATATCAATTAAAACTCATTTTAAAATATCAATAGAATTAAAGATGAACAACCATTACAATAATTTCAACAGATTTTGGCATTTTTAATAATTCTTTATTTTTTGATAACTTCTAAACATCTCGAAATATATATTTTTAATTATCTTTTTAATATTTTTCACTATTATATTTTTAAAATATTTATGAATCTAAATGATAAAAGTAATAAAATTATTTTGGCAACTATTCATTTATGCTAATCTTTTAGTTTTTTTTTCTTTTCAAAATTACATAATAGATCCGTGGGCAAATATTAGATGGCCTATCAATTGGCGGTTCCTACAGTTGGTATCAGAGCATGGATCAGTTATTTTGGCTCAGTCGATAATGAACAGTAAATCCTTGTTTTGGATTTCAATTTACGTGCAGATTCGTTTTTCATCGTCTTATCGTGGGAATTATTTAATTAATTGTCGTTTTGCCGGTTTGGCTTAAATCTGTTGTAATTTCACGAAAAAATCCATGAAATAGATTAGATTTTGCTATGTATTTATTTTTTTTTCTCTTTCCTTTGTATTGTTGTACCTGTCGTATGAGAGCAAAAACGAAAGAGGAAGAAGAAGGAAAGTGGTGACTGGCGACAAAGCGATGAGGCGGCAGCGACGGCGCGTGAGCTGAGAGCATCAAAGCTGCTGGTGTTCGGATGCGTGATGAACGGCGGGGTGTGGTTTGGCGCACTATGGTGCCGGAGACCGCACCGGATCTGCTGGTTTGTGTGCAACGGTGGCTGTCGACGGGTTTTGTCGTGGTGGCAGTTGCTGCTCATCGTGGTGGAGACGGTGCTGCAGTGGTGGCAGCACGTTGTGGTGACCGTCGATTCGCAGGGAACGACAACAACAGTAGCACGACGGCAACAACCATTCGACGGCGGTGAGCGTCTAGCGGCAATGGTGGCTGCGCAATTCATTCTACTTAAAATTAAAAAGCAGAAAACCTAGAGAGAAAAAAAGGGAGAAGCCGCCACTTTAAGTGTGAGGAAGAGATCGAAGCTCGTTGCCATCCAGCATCGATTCTTGGCTCGGGAACAGTTCAGAAGATCAACTCTGGAGTCTCTGATCTCACAGTTCACAGGTATATCTAATAAACATCCTATGATTGTTATTAAATTCATAGGAGCATGCATAGGTTGGATTTACAAGTGTTTGTTAGATAACCGAAATAGATCTGTGGGCAAATATGAGTCGGCCTATCAATTGACAGTTCCTACGCAAACACCATGCCAAGTTCAAATTAACCCTACAAAATTATGTAGTATAGGAACAATAGTATTAATATCATAATTATATATTTATCAAAATCAGAATTTAACTCCAAAAAACTATTATTGTTTAAAGTATTCTGCACATACAAAATAAAAGTAATTGAAGCACCTCTATTTTCACTACAGATATACACACACATATAATATATAGTTCAATAACTTAATGGTCACCAAGTCAAAAAAAATTTACTTTATTTTTTGAGGGAATTACAATGAAGTATATACATATAATCAAGAGGTTGGTTTCCCGTGAGACCGGTTTTTAATAAAAGACCGGATCTGGATCGACCCACTTCACAAACGATATATACTAAGGGTTCGTTTGGTAAGTATGTTAGGATAAGGCAAGATAGATAAGGTGAAGATAAATATAGTGAATAAGGGATGATTGTTAGTGTATATTTGTGTTTGGTAAATAAGATAATGCAAAATAAATATAGTGAACGGCAAAAAGCATATAAATTCCCGATCTTTTTTGAAATTCTGGTTTATCTCCCGACCTTTTAATTTTTTGTATAAAATCTCCACCTTTTAATTTGTTTGATTTTTCTCCCGGCGAAGTATTGCAGTGCAATTAAAGCTGACTTGTTAATTTTATTTGCTTACGTGGTCTAATGGATTACGCGTGGCTCTTATGTGGCATAAATTACTCGCTTTCATGGCAAGTTTGTTTGTGCCATAATCTTATATTCATGTATGTTAGATATGAAAAATGACGTCGTTTACACGTTCTTGAAACTACAACGTTTGTTTAGTCAGGGCGATTTGCCATATAAGTATTTCCGACGTCCAACTCAACTTCAATTTGGAAAAAATTTGAACGCGAGAGAAAAATCAAACAAATTAAAAGGTGAAGATTTTAGACAAAAAATTAAAAGGTCGGGAAATAAAACAGAATTTCAAAAAAAGTCGAGAATTTATATGCTTTTTGCCCTATAGTGAATAATAGGGTAGTTGTTTGGTACCGTAGTTTAAAATCAAGATTAAATTTATCTTTACAATTATAACTCCAATTCCCAATTCTCTCTCTCTCTCTCTCGTCTTCTCCTTTTCCACCCAATTCCCAATTATCTCTCCTCTTCTCTTTATTTTTCCACCCAATTCTCTCTCCTCTTTCACTCTCGTTTTTTTTTTGTCTCTCTTCTCCGACAACTCTTCCACCGCCACCGCCTACACCACCACCTCCACCTTTGCCTCCGACCGCAGCCACCACCACCACCACCACCACCACGTTCGATCCCCTCGTCTCACTCTCTCTCTCACCCCTTTTCTATCTCTTCTCCGATAACTCTTCCACCGTCACTGCCACCGCCACCGCCTACACCACCACCACCTTCGTCTCCGACCGCAGCCACCACCACCACCACCACCACGTTCGATCCCCTTGTCTCACCCTCTTTCTCTCTCTTCTCCTCCTCTTCTCCGACAACTCTTCCACCGCCATCGCCTATACCACCACCACCTTCGTCTCCGACCGCAGCCACCACCACCGCCGCCTCCTTCTTCTTTCTTACTCTTTCTCTCTCTCTCTCTACCACAACTGTCGCCTCCTTCTTCCGCCGCCGCCTCATCCTTCCGCCCCGCCTCCTTTTCGAAGAGTGACTTCCGCCTCCTTCTTCCGCCGGCTTCTTCTTCTTCGTTCACGGCGTCAGACAGGAAGAGAATGAGAGACATGAGAGAGAAGAGAGAGAAGGAGGGTAATAAGGTCATTTCATGAGTTATCTTGGTTACTGTTGAATCATGGTTGAATAATCCGACCAAGTTGGTAGGATTGGTAGTCTAAAGGTGAACAGTAAATTAATCACGGGCCTCCTACATTATTTATCTTGCCTACCAAACGCCAAGATTAACCAAGATATATATCATATCTTGGCTAATCTAGTCTACCAAACACGTCCTAATACTGGAACATTTTGAAAATATGGTGCTAGCCTAGGGTCCTAGTGGTTGGCAGAAGCGTGTGTTGCTCTCTTGTTGACATAGGATCAATTTCCATGAAGTGCATTGTTTCATTTTTTTCCCTTTCTTTCACTATTATTTCTTTTTTTAGTTTTCACCTTTATTTATTTATTTTTCATTTCTTTTACTATTATTTCTTTCTTTTTTAGTTTTCGCTTTTTTTTCAAAAATATTAAAATATAAATCATCTTCCCTTTCTTTTGCTTTAATTTCTTTTTTAGTTTTCACTTTTTATTATTATTTTTTTTAAATCTTAAAATATAATTCATGTAAAAGTAACAATTGTGGTTAACAAAAATAATATCTTGAAATGTAGCAATTGTTTTAAATAAAAGTAATATTTTTCAAAATAACATTTATTGAGATAAAAAATAATAATTGTAGTAAATAAAAGTTATATTTTTCAATGAAAAAATTGTCGTAAAAAAAGTAATATTTATCGAGATAAAAGTAATAATTTACGAGAAGAAAGGTAATATTTTTTCAATGTAACATCTGTCGAGATAAAAAGTAATAATTAACAAGAATAAAAGTAACATTTTCAAAGAAACAATTTTCGTAAACAAAAGTAATATTTTTAAAAGTAACATTTGTCTGGATAAAAGGTAACAATTTTCGTAAAGAAATGTAACATATTTCAATGTAACAATTGTCATAAACAAAAGTAATATTTTTCAAAAGTAACTTTTATCGGGATAAAAGGTAAATATTGTCGTAAAGAAAAGTAACATTTTTTCAAAGTAACAATTATCTTAAACAAAAGTAATACTTTTGAAAAGTAATTAATATTTGTCGGGAGTAATATTTTTTTCAATGTAATAATTATCGTAAACAAAAATAATATTTTTCAAAGGTAATATTTATCGAGATAAAAATTAATAATTCACAAGAAGAAAAGTAATATTTTTTCAATGTAACAATTTTCATAAAGAAAAGTAATATTTTTCGGGATAAAAAGTAATAATTCATAAGAAGAAAAGTAATAATTCATTTAATATAACAATTATCATAAGCAAAAGTAATATTTGTCATGATAAAAAGTAATAATTCACGAGAAGAAAAATACTAATTTATTTCAATGTAACAATTATCGGTAAACAAAAGTAATATTTTTCAAAAGTAATATTTATCGGGATAAAAAGTAATAATTCACGAGAAGAAAAGTAATAATTTATTTCAATGTAACAATTATCGTAAAAAAAGTAATATTTTTTAAAAGTAATATTTATAGGGATAAAAGTAATAATTTACGAGAAGAAAAGTAATGTTTTTTTAATGTATCAATTGTCGTAAACAAATGAATATTTGACGAGGTAAAAGGTAATAGTTAACAAGAGGAATAGTAATATTTAGGGGTTAATAAATTCTAATTGGAGATTAATAAATATTATTTGAATAAATAATTTTTTTAGAAAAACAAAAAAAAGGAAAAAACTGAAAAATAATTAAAACAGATAATAGGACACATAAAATGCCCTATCATATAGCTATTAGGACACTTCAAAGTGTCTTAATAGATCAAACAATGCAAAAAAAAACAAAAAAAAAAGGTTTGCACTACACATTTTATGTAGAGGCAAAATTTGGGATAACTAATATAGATAGTGAAAATTAAATATTGTCCACCAACTTTATTTGTAGAAATTATGGCCAACTTTTGAAAATTTGGACCAATTTGCCCTTGGAACCACCATTAACCATCCATCTATCCATTTCATTTTTCATTTTTCAAATTTCAGATTCTCTCTTTTCCTGCAAATATTCTCTCTCTAGAAGTCTTATTTTTCTCCATTTCTTCCGTCGCCGCCGTCGTACTTTCATTTTGCCGTCGTACTTTCATTCCGCCGCCGCGTCGTCATACTTCCATTCCCTTCCGCCGCACCGCCGTCGTAATTCCATTTTGTTGCCACGTCATCGTCGTAGTTCCAGTCCAGTCCGCCGCGCCGCCTTGAACTTTCACATTCTGCCGGTCATTTTCCAGATCTGTCGCTGTACCAGATTCTTCTAGATCTGTCGGCGCACCAGATTCTTCCAGATCCCATTGCCTTATTTCACCAGATTCAGTCCTACCAGTTGTACCACGTCACTGCGCGCCGCGACTTGGCACACCTGGTACGAATGGTGTGTATTCGTACTAGGTGTTCCAAGTCTCAGCGCGGTATGACTTGGCACACCTGGTACGAATACATTACATTCGTACCAGGTGTGCCAAGTTGCGGCACGCAGTGACGTGGAAAATGCAGGAAGAAACATATGCACGAAGAGGACGACAAGATCTGGAAAATATGACAAGAACATGACAGACTAGATCTAGAACATGACAGACTAGATCTAGAAAACTCAATTAAAAATAATAGAGTAAAATTACCTCAATTTTATTGAAGAAACCACGCCGCCAACACAGAGCTGTGAGAAATATCGTCGAGTTATGGAGAGAGAGAGAGAAATTTCAGCAGAAAACGAAAGAGAGAGAGAACATGAGAGAGAGAGAAAGTGAGAGTGGGAGTGGGTGAAAGAGAGAGTACGCGGTGAGAAAGAACATGAGAGGAGATACAAAATGAAAGTGAAAGTGAGTGGATGGTAGCTGTAAAGTGATATGGAGGACATATAAGTCTCTTCATCTCAAAGTTGGCCACAATTTATTAGAATAAAGTTGTTGACCAACTATTAATTTCCACTAACTTCATTTGCTAGTCAACATGATTAAAATTTTATATATTCGAGTGAGATCCGGTCTCATGCTTAAGACCGGTCTCACCCAAGTTCTTGCGATAATCAAATAATCACTACACTATTTATTATATAGGGGGACCTCTACACCACCATATGGCTGACACCACTGCACCACAAAAAAAAATAACTTAATCGTCAATAATTATCACTATTCAACGACTTAACGAATTCAAACTTTCGAACGATCAACAAATTTTTCGCTGTGCCACCAGCTGTCATTTCTAATGAAATACTTTATTCTAAAACTATAAAAAAATCAAATGCCTTTATGTAATTATTCACTTTACTCGGCTATACAAGGAGGACATGTCCTCCTCATCTTTTTTTTATATTCACTTTTATTTTTCTCGTTTAATTTTTAAATTAATAATTTTTGGAATTTCATAGATCAAATGAAGTATGATTGAGTTATTAAATTGTTAATAGGTTATACAAACACTTACGTGACACAATTTTAAGGTGAGATGAGTCAGAGATGCAGATCAAATATGAATTTGGATCTGAATATTCGGCTCGTCTCAATATAAGACTGACACAAGACTCCCCAATTAGGTAATGTGTTATGCTACGTGGTACACCTATGAGCTATGTTTTAAAAATCGGACCGAAATTCGAATTGGTGAGACCTTCGGGTCATGGTTCAACCAGAATCGAACCGTTTAATTAATAATAATAATAATAATAATAATAATAATTATTATTATTATTATTATTATTATTATTATTATTATTAATACACATAATTTTATAATAAATACACATTAAAATCTAAAATACAAATTTAAAATATTTAAAACTGATTATAAGTATAAAATAAGTTCAAACAAATAACACATAATGTGTTGGTTGAGTGGTAGACATATCCCCTTTCAACCTAGAGGTGGTGGGATCAAGAATCCAATTTATGAACCCGAATGGTTCTTGAAAACTGCTTCTGATTCCGTGAATCGACCGGTTAAGCCGGTCCAAATCCAAATATTATCCACTCCAATTTTAAAGGCATCGATCCGACAAGTACCAAGTCTGGTTCCCAATTTAATCGGTTGAACCGGTGGGTCTGATCCAGATTTTAAAACATTGCCTATGAGTACCAACAAATCTTTTGGAACTCTAGTTCTCTACCGGCAATACGGCAGCACTACACTATCTATGTGTTAGCCAGAACTCTCATTTTTTAAAACTATTTTTTAGGGTCTCCTCACATTAGTTAAAGTTCATTAATAGATGCCAATTTTCATTTTAGCTATGTTTAAATCAAATTAGCATATGGTTTTCAACGTCATTAATAAAATTAAATAATTAGACTACACAAGAAAGTAAAAGGTTCAACAGTTTGATTGCTTAAACTAGTAGTACCCATACGATTAGGCAAGGCACAAATTAAATATATAATGAGCCATTAATCAAAGAGTGACAATTTTCAATTAGTTAGTTAATTCAGTGTACTTACTTGGAGTTTGGTTAAATTCGTGTTTTTAAAGATTAAAGACCACTTACAAAATTATATCTAAAGAATATAAGATATTGGGTGTTATGTAAAATATGCTCTTGAAGTGTTTCTATAAGCAAAGATTACAAGATTCGTAATATACTAGTACAAGAAACTTTGCAATTTATACGACCTTAAAAAAATGGTATTAACAAATCAAATCACCACCTATACCCTAATTTACAACTACAACATCACTTATAAAGTGTATCTAACATATGCATAATCTATTGATTTTTTGTAATTGAGATCACTTCCAATTTTTCTGATGACTAGATTTATGATTTTACTTTTATGTCTGATGTTATTGTCTTGTTTACAACAACAACAACAAATTTATCTACATGGATTAAAAATAAAGGCATGTCAAAATTCCGATCATAAAAATTGGGTGTAATCCCAATTCCTAAAAATCAATAGGTCGTTTATATGTTTGTCACATTTTAAAGTTGTATTGCAATTGCAAATTAGGATATATATTCAGTGATTTTATTTGACAATAACCCAAAAAAATTAACATGTCACAAATAACTTAAAAGCTCCCTCTCCTTAAAAAATTTACAAATTTTAATATTTTTATTTCGATGACTAACAAGTTTATTCATGGGGATGGAAGAATTGAGATTTGTATCCGGATCTCACACTTATGAATGAGAGAAATACCAACTGAGTTAGTGACAAGTGTATTCCTGAAAGACATTTAGAGTAAGTAGAATAGAACACAATCATTCTTCTTATCAATTTGGTTAAATCACCAAATGGGGATTGAGATTTATGAAAGTTATATCAACGTACCAAACTACCTTCCGCGATATCCGGTCTAATTGTTGAACATAATACCCGAAAATTTGTTAAAATCAAAATCTACGACCAAATTCTTTGATGGGCCAAACCAACAAGAAATTATATCCTTTATCTTTCCCATAAAATCGACGAACAGAAATAACCCTTAGGAGGTGATTGGTATGATGGAATGGGGTAAGGAATGGAATGACCATTCCTACCTCCATTCCATTCACTTGCTTGGTAAACCATATAGAATGGAATCAACATTCCATTAGGAATCACCATTCCTTTCTCAATGGGATTAGCCATTCCATCCATACCCCATGGTATTATCCATTCCTAATCCTCATATATATATATATGTATTAATATATTATTTGATCAAATTATTCATTTAAATTTTATTATTTCAACAAATCATTTTAGATATAAAATTTTAGAGAGAGAATGTGTGAGAAAATTTTTTGAGAGAGAAAATTTCTAGAGAGAGAAACTATTAGGTAGAGAAAGTTCTAGTGAGAGAAAAATTTTAGAGAGAGAAAAATTTCTAGAGAGAGAAACTATTTGGTAGAGCAAGTTCCAGAAAGTGAAAAATATAGAGACAAATTCTAGAGAGAGAAAATTTTTAGAGAGAAAATTTTAGAGAGAGAAAATTCTAGAGAGAGAAAGTTTTAGAGAGAGATTATTTCTAGAGAGAGAAACTATTAGGTAGAGCAAGTTCTAGAGATATAAATTTTCTAGAGAGAGAAAATTCTAGAGAGAGAGAGAGAGTTTTAGAGAGAGGAAAATTCAAAAGAGAGAAAATTCTAGAGAGAGAGCGCTTTAGAGAGATTATTTCTAGAGAGAGAAACTATTAGCTAGGTAGAGCAAGTTCTAGAGAGTGAAAACTATAGAGAGACAAATTTTAGAGAGAGAAATTTCTAGAGAGAGAACATTTTAGAGAGAGAAAAATTCTAGAGAGAGAAAATTCTAGAGAGAAAATATTTAGAGAGGAAAATTTTAGAGAGATATAATTCTAGAGAGAGAAAATTCTAGAGAGAAAATAATAAGAGAGGAAAATTTTAGAGAGATATAATTCTGGAGAGAGAAAATTTTAGAGAGAGAGAAATCTATAAAGAAAAAATTTTGGAGAGAGAAAGTGCTATCGAGAAAAAATTATAATGATAATAATTATAATAATTTTCTCTCTCATATTTTTTATCTTTAGATTTTTCTCTCTCTAAAATTTTCTTTCTCAAGAATTTGTTCTCTCTAAAAATCCTCTTTCTAAAAATTTTCTCTCTCTAGAAGTTTCTCTCTCTAAAATTTTTCTCCCTATAATCTTATCTCTAGAATTTTTCTATCTCTAAAAATTTTCTCTTTCTAAAAAATTTACCCTCTCTAGCATTTTTCATCTAATATTTTTTTGAGATAGAAGAAAATGATATAAAATGCTAAACAAATCATGATTCCATTCATTTCCTTAATTCTTATGCATACCAAGCAAATGAATCAACCAAGGTTTATCATTCCATTCCTACCTCCATTCCATTCCTACCTTATTCCATTCCATCATACCAATCACCTCCTTAGAGTTAGCGGGGTATTTATCTCAGAGCATCTCGAGTAGCTAGCAGAAATTCGAAGCTCGATATTTTAAAAGTTTGTTTAATTTCGTTTAGTGAAATTCTTTACGAGTGAAATTTCATAGTACTCGCCAATGAGGCCTAGCTCAATTGGCTAGCTGAGGCACCACAAGATTCTCCTTAGCGAGAGGTCTTGGGTTCAATCCCGTCTGCGTGCGGTGTAGTATATTTCCCACCTTGTTTGGTGGTGTAGTGGTCCCACCCTGCGTGGTGGTGTAGTGGTCACACATTTATGAGGTGTAGAGGTCCCGCCTATATGGTGGTGTAGTGCTTGATTAGATTATATATATATATACCTTGTAATTCTCTCAAAAAAAGAAATTTCATAGTACTCAAACGGTTAGCTCAAGAACAAAATCGTTAATATACTCATAAGATGGTCCGAAAATATAAAATTAATAATTTGATGTTTAACTTATATTTTTATACTTATGAGCGATACACATAGAATTATGCAATTATTTTTATTTATTATATGAAAGTAATGAATTTCTAAAAATATTTATGTAATAAAATTATCTATTTTTCAAAACAAAATGGTTAATATTTTTATTCAATCATTTAGACTTGACTAGCAGCGAATTACGTGCATTGCACGTATAATCTCTCATTTAACATAATTAATTTATTATAAATAAAAATATATTTTATATATGATAATTTTTGAAATATATAATATTATTGATTATTGATTATTAACTTCAATAAAATATTAGGAAAGTAAAGAGAGAAAAAAATGAAACCAAATTTCTTACTTCCTCCGTTCTATTATAAGTGGCACACTTTCCTTTTTTGATTGTCCCACTATAAGATACATTCCAAATTGTCCCACTACCATTTTTCTATCTTTTACACATTCTTATTAATACCAATGCTCATAAAGTATATTCCATTAATAATGGGACGTAGGAAGTATATCACATCTTATTTACAATTATCAAAATTGTATGGTACTGATATTATAATATATTTTATCTAATTACGAATGAAGGATCATATATATATATATATATATATATATATATATATATAAACAGAGTGTTGCGGAATCAAAATTCTGGGGTATAACAAGCTTATCTCAGAGCCGAACATTATTAAAATATTTATGGGTAAAATCCCAGTGGGAAAATTCCATAAAAGACAAATAGTGTCTCTAATTAATTAAGTGACATTAGAAGAAACAAATTACATATTATATATTTTCAATTACAATGTGGTTAAGTTGATACCATCTTAAATATCTTCAAGTTTTAAATCTTAAAGGTAATTACTATAATGACTTCCATTACTATAGTTCAAAAGAGAGAGTTCTCCATATGTTAGTATACTTCGAAAGTGAAGGAGGGTAATAATATCAGAAATTTTTTTATTTTTTTATTTTTAGAATTCACTTCTAAGTTTCTTGTGGATTAATGTCACCCAAATACTTCCTGCTTCAATTATATGATGTGGGATAAATTGCTAGTAATTATTTGGCAAGTAAGGATAAGTGACACATTTGATCCTTTATTCTAGTTTAGATAAGTACTTTTATTTATTAGTTTATTAGGATGTTGTTTCATTTTCGTATTAAGGTTTATTTTTAGGTCTTTAAATATGACTCTTGATTTATTGTGATACTATATTTGATATTATTATTTTAAGCTATTATTTAACTCTCTTCTGTACGAAGAGCGTTTGTCTTATATGTACGCTGTCTCGTATTAAGTGAAGACCTTCAGCTCTTCTCTTAAGTTAACACGTGACAAACTCAGTGTTGTAGCAAAATCAATGATAAAATTAAAGAGGATATATTTGTCTTTTAGATTATCTAATATTTTAATTCTAAATAATACGAATAACATATATGCTCATATGTCTAATCTAAATTAATATTCATGAGTACATTAATTAATATATTATGCATTGGTTGCTATTATATAGCGATAGTTGAATATACCGTTAAAATTCTAAATTTTTTTATCATGCATAATTATATATTTAATATAAGGTTAATTATTAAAAAATATGTGACCTTTATCTGTATTATGTACATGACTTTTGAAATTGCAACCACCACCCACTGTCCCCTCCTCCCTTTCCCTCTCACAATCACCACCACACCACCCACCACTATAACCAGTCGTAGCTACCAGCTCCGCCCCCTCCTCTCTCTCTCTCTTTCCCTTGTTTTTTTTCTTAGAAAACTACTCCCTCCGTCCCTGATAAGTGTAGTCCACTTTTCTTTTTCGTCCGTCCCCTAAGTGTGGTCCTTCCTTAAATGGATATGACTCCACTTAAAATTTTACTCTTTTACCCTTTAAAAGTAACTAATACTATACTAACACTACAATAAAGTGGGTCTCATTCTCCACTCACTACACATCTACCTAACAACCTTCTTAAAACCCATGTCCCTCCCTCCGGACCACACTTATCAGGAACAGAGAGAGTATTTTATACAATTAAACTTGAAAAAACTCTTTAATGAATGAGTTAAGTTCGTGTTTGATGGTACTCGGCTTAATTCGACTCGACTAAATTCGACTCGACTAAATATTATCAATAAATAAGAATTGTAAAGTATAATAAATTTCATAAATAAAATATAAAATAAAATTTTGTGAAGGGAGGTTCCAATTATAAAGAGAAAATATTGAAATATAAAGTATAAAATTTAAATGACATGTTAATTATTAGAGATAAGAATTATTAAATTGTTAACTTAATAAAAATGTAAACTTTTACCAAAATTAATATACAACTACATTAATATCCTAATAAATCTTAGCACAATTCTCAAAATTTATGTTGTCTTTTCTTTTTAACTATTGCGTTATAGTGTAAGTAGGACTATATTATTAATTAATTAATTAAGTTGAGTTATAGTAAAAGTAGGACTATTATTAATTTATTAAGTTTATCATAAATTTATTATATATTTACACTATTGCCCTTAAAATAAACATAACAATATGAATATATTAGGCAAAACCAATTTTGTAAGAATATACTCTTTTATAATAGGTATGTATTTAAATTAAGCTTGAATACGCTAGGGAAGTAAATCAAATTTTGCGCCTAATTTCCGATGAAATCAGCAAAATACAAAGAAGGAAACTAAGTAGGTTTTATACATTTCTTCCCCCATATTGTTGGCCGTTCACGTTTATCACGAGCGATTTGTAATAATCTTGGCACTTAATCAAACCAAATAATCTATATAAATTATAATAGCAAGCCCGTGCTATTTTTAGAAAGTTCTTTTTTTCAGTTTTTTTTATTTGTTTTCAATATTCCATTTCTAGAAATTATATATTAAATGTTATATAATAATTGTGCATTTACATTTCCAATCATCTAATTAATTTTTTGCATAATATTAGTTGTGGTTATACACGTAATTATAATTTGTATGACAGTGTGTATAATTATATCTCCTTTTAATATATTTTAAGTTTTTGACAGTACATTAAACGTATTTTACTTAATAATGACAGATACGTCATATATATGTGTTGTTTTTGTACTATTCTAAAATATATATATTTTAAATATTGGTATTAATTACTGATTTACATATATTTACGCTCATCTAAATTGGCAATATCATATTTAAATCTTTATAGATAAACTAAAAACTTTATCAATTTCCAGAGGATTAATACAAAATATGTCTATCAACTCAGACGTATATATTAGGGTTGTATACGAATCGAATAATTTTGGTTCGGTTTGGTATTCGATTCGAATTTTTGATATTCGAATTCGAAAATTTATGATTCGAATTAGTTATCAAATACTTTTTTCGATTCGATTAGTTATCAAATACAAATTCAAAATCTTGATATTCGATTCGATATTCGAAAATATTCGATTATATATATATATATTTAATATTCACAAATACATATTTATATAGATATATATACACATTAAAAGGTGTTGTTTGACCCATCTTTAAGCTCATTTTAAAATAAGGTCAAAATTTTCCTTAAGGGATATGTACTGCATTAACTATAATCTCTTCATTGGTGCGGATGTAAGTCACAGTCTTTCTCTCTCATCTAACTATTTTACATTGTCTCGCATCTACCATCATTCTTATTATCGTTTTTCATCGCATTCCTTTACAGATTTATGGAAATTCGTTCTTCATTCCTTTCTATATAGATTCGATATTCGATTCGAATTCGTGAAATTATTCGAATATTCGAATTCAAATCAAATTTAATATTCGAATATGATTCGAATTCGAATTCGAATTCGAAAATGATTTCATGAATTCGATTCGTTTACAATGATATTCGATTCGATTCGATTCGATTCGTTTACATCCCTAGTATATATATTTCGTACGAAATAAAATAAAATAAGCTCATTTCAACCCTCAAATCTTCCTATAATCTATATAATATATAAATCATCCGTTTTCAATTAGTTCATTATACATAATAGATTAAATAATTAATTTCAATTTTGAAGATAGGTGATGCATCAATCATTGATGAATTCATTCCTCATAAATGTAGTGGCAAATATATTGGCATTAATATTGCACAGATTGAACCGAAAAATTGGCAATATCAAAATATTTAAATCTTTATATATTAACTAAAAACTTTATCAATTTCCAGAGGATTAATACAAAATATGTCCATCAACTCAGACGTATATATATTTCGTACGAAAAAAATTAAAATAAGCTCATTTCAAGCCTCAAATCTTCCTATAATCTATATAATATATATAAATCATCCGTTTTCAATTAGGTCATTATAGATAATAGATTAAATAATCTTTATAGTATATAAAAGCAAGCCCGGCTTGCCGTTTATAGTAACTTTCATTTTCAATTACAATTAATTTCGTTTTTGAAAATAATTTATTTAATTGTTATTATCTTAATTGTTTATTAATATTTACCAATCAACTAATTAATATTTGGACGTTACAAAGGCATAATTTGTGGGAAAAAAAATTAATTATAATAATAAATTTTCCATTTTTATACTATTTTCTACCTATAAATTCTAGAATTTTGCAAACGATTTCATTCACAATTCATATTCTTTGTACTCTTTCATTCCGACTTTTCCGATTAGAGGAACCATGATTGCTAAGAAAGAGATTACCACACAAAGAGCATTTGATGTAAAGTTTTTAAATAAACAACGCGCACATCAACTCTTTGCAGAAACGCCATCTTGGAGAAAGATTATATCTCCTAAGCATCAATGATCAGATTTGGGAGCGACAACTTCATCAAATTTTTTGTTAAGGATTACAGTAACATCCATAGAAATCTATCCCTATTATATATAAGCATGTATTTGTCTCTTTAGAGAATAATATGATCGATGTTACTACCAATGTAATTGGATCTACTCACACTTTAGTGTTAGTATGATTCTAAATTTATTAAAATCATAAATTTGTTATACAATATTGAAATTTATTGAATGTTGTTTCATAATTTTCTATTTACAAAAGTAATCATGTAATCGCTCTAAATATATATATATTTAAGTCTTATTAGATTGTCAACCATTTCTTTCACTGAGTTGCACTACTTTATTTTTTATTTTATTTGTAATGTATATATATATATATGTTAAAATATAATTTTTTTTTATGTCTGTAGGAATATGTGGCTGTTTATTTTTTTAATTTTATAATAGGTTTCTTTTTCTTATATTTAAGGTTATTGGTTAAAGTGTTTGCTACATTTTCGTGTAAAAATTGACTATTTTCCTTTTGATAGCTATCTATTTAAATGTATCAATATATAACACTTTTAACACAAAATGATGTTCTTTTATTCCTAATGACAATTTCTGTATTGTCATACACACAAATGAGGGTAATAAATTTTCATTTTCGTGTCTAAAAAATAAAATTCAACATATTTTGTGTTATTAATTAGCAACTTTATAAAAACATATAATTACATTTTATATATACATGTTCGAGAGCTAAATAAATTTATATTAAATATGTTTCTAATATTTACATTTAATTGTGTGTGATATTTGCATTAATAAACATTTGATTGTCGTGCCCTCCAACGGATGGAAAATTAATCAATGATAATGAACCATAATGGGTGAAATTATTCTTACTTCACACGTTCATAATGGGGATTTGATATACATAATATGAATTTTAAGTTTTGAGTTGTATACATGTACAAGTATTATATAATATTGTTAGATGCTAACTCTAATTTTTTTGCAAATTTTAATTTGCTGATCTATTAAAAAAATTTGGAACCAACTAACTATTCACAATTTTCCTACTGATTAAGAACATGTCTTTATATCCAGTACGGCTATCTCAAAAAAGAAAACACTATATATCGATTGATTTATATGTATATATAAATACATATAGCTTTAAAATATATATGTCTATTGAAAATAGACACATAGAGAATGAATTATAATACAATAACTATAATTACAATACAAATATGCAGTGTTACTAACTAACGCATCCGCAATAACACTAAAAATTAAAGTTATCATGATTCATGAGTAACGTTCTAAAAAATATCTAGATGATAAATCATATTTTTAATTAATATTATGAAAATACTTTCAGCAATTAGAACTGGAGTTCTCTGCAGCCAAGAAGGAACGTACTCCATTATCGGAAATATGAAAACTTGGAAATGGAACATATAAGAAGTTTAGATTCACACTCTATAGTAGCTGTTTCATTGGTTTGTATCGATTTTACATCGGGATTATTGTGTATTCAGTGTTTTTAAATCAGAATATACAAATTGAAGTTATGGTCCTACAAAATGTAAAACAGTAAGATTCTTCTTTTAAAATAAGTAATGCCTTTGAGAGCTTCAATTAGATATATATAATGTTTTACTTTAATTTCCAAAAGGTTATACACATATTCAATCAACTTATATACATAATAATATATTTTACCACTAGAGTTTATATTGAAAATGACGCAACATTTATTTTTCTCAGCATTTTTGCAACATTTTTTATATTTTGATAAAATAATTCTTTTAATTTTTGAAAGTAAGTTCTTTTATTAGAGTCTTTATTGTTTACATAAGACTTACTTTGGCAGAAAAAATATTAATTTTTGCAACTCAAGATACAACAAACATTTAAAAAAGAGAAACTAAAGTTCACAAAAAGATTGTTTTCACTTTAAAATCATACAAATAATTAATCAATAAACAAAAAAATTCTTAGAGTAAAAGTTTGATCTTTCAATAAATTATTCTCGATGGAAAACGACTTCCTTACCAAAAAATGTGCTACTTAAGTAATTTGTTTCATAAAACAAAACACTAATGAACATATTCTAAAATAGACTTTATTTATATCTTCAATTTACGTTGATTGTCATATTGTATTGGTATTTCTCGCTCTTATTAGCTTATAAACACAACCCAATAGTTACTCCTTATTATTAAAATAAATTAATACAATTAACCACATGTAGAGAGATGAATCAATTTTCAGCAATAAGATTAATAGTATCCGAAATTATTCAATTTTATATTACAAATGAAACCACACAAGTCATTAACTACTCTATATTATTAGACCATATTATAAAGACCTATAATTATTTTTAGAGAATGTATTGAATTTTCCATAATAAAATTAATAAAGAATTTGATGGCTTTTGGGAGATGATATATTAAAAGCTATGTATAAATGGTTATGGGATGAAACCATTATAAAAAAATTTGGCAAACAGTAAGAGGGTTTGTTAGACGATGATAGAGAATATATCGACGACATTATAGAGGCAAGTCATTGGAGTACCACACATTCTTTGAGACATATGTTTGCAAATCTACTATTTGCTAATTCAATGAACATATCGGAGATTGTTTGGAAAAAGTGTTGGAAGAATCTTTTAGGTGATATTCTATACATACAGCGGAATCGTTTACAAAGTCCAAGTATTATTTTTATATGGTCAACTATACGTCTCTGTATCGAGGATACGGAGTCGAAATGGTTTGAAGATACTGATATGCCATAAAGAGAATAAGAGCAGTGCATGTACAACGAACATTGTTTACAAGGAAAATTTTCAAATTTTATACATATATGAACTTTGAACGAAATTTTAATTTATATTGTTTGATACTTTTCTTTATATATATATATATATATATATATATTCCTTACTTATATTTATATCGTTTTACAAAAAAAATCAAAATTCAACTTACTCCGTGCATCGCACGGGTGTAGTACTAGTCTGTCTAAAATCAACGACACAAAAACAAAATATCAATTAAATTGATGTTTAATAGATATATGCCTATAATTTGATAATTTGAGTACCACGATTCATCTTCAGGCCGCAGTATGATTTAATTGCAAACATGAATGTCGCGTGAAATATTACAAATTCGTATAAACATCGTGTTATTTCCTACAATTAACTCTTACTAAAGTATTGAATGGCACCAGATAACTTGGATTAAATATTGCAATGAAAGTTTGTTATTACGAGGAAAAAATGAACATACTACTCTTCTAACAATTAAGGATGAAAACTGATGGAAGGAAATGAGCATACAATTTCTTTTTCTTTTTTCTTTCTTTTTTTTTTTCCTTTTTACCGTGCCAAACCTAGTCAGCTATATCTTCTTTTGCAGCTTTCATCTTTCACATCTTCAACATATCAATAAATACCAGTAACAATGGAATCCAGATCGTGCAATAACAAAGAGAATGAAATATGTAAAATCTTTTATCAGGATAAAAGCTCTGGGCCAGAATATCTTTTCTATTGAAAAAGAAATGATCTTAACAAGAGACAATATTGGAAAGAGTTCAGAATAATAGAATGAGAAAAAGAGATAGGTGTTCGTTATGGTAAAACTTCAAGATAATTTCATATCAACTCTATTCAGGACCCCAGGTATAGATAACAACGCAATCGACCAATGGAATCTCAATACAAACCATAACATTTAGCTGTCAAGACTTTCTCAGATCAGCACTGGCGCAATCATAAAAATCATCTGATTCTTGTTTCAAGATTCAACCACCTCCAGATTTCAGCGTATTGCTTAACCTACTCAATTGAAAATACATACAGAAACAAGGTAAGATTATAGTATTGAGGTATTGAGTCAACTATGACACCAAATAGTTAACCTTGGAAAAACAATGGTACAATATAACCACATATTTGGATTATGATCTAGAGATAAACTGCATGTGATAGACAAGAATCATAATACTGCATGATTACAACATATGATGAAGGTAAAGGTAGTAGCATAATTCGAGGGAAAAATGTTAAAAGACTTGGTTGCCAATCAAGTATAGTAACATCCAAGCACCTCTGCCAGGCGAGTATTGAGACATACAAGAGTATGCAGACATCATATATAAATGCAAAATAGGTATGAAATTGTACTTACCAGTCCAAGCCCTCGAAAAGGCCTTCTCCTTTTATGGCAGAAGTTTTAAAAATGGCCCATTGGCGGTTCTTGATCTTGTGCAACTCTAATGCTTCAGTTATGGCAGCATCATCGAGTGCACCAGGAAGATCCTGTTAGCCATTCAGCAGGAAATTTAAGATTTTTATGCAAGGGTAACTACACGAGAATTCAATTCCAAATTCAAAGAAAAGATAAAATTCAGTTACAGATACCTGTTTGTTTGCAAATAAGAGGACAACAGCACCTTTTAGCTCTTCCTCCTGAAAAGAGACCATTATATTCTAAGTATTGGGTAGTGCTATTTGGAAACACTTGGGCCAGCCACACAAGGTAAAAAAGGTAATATAGGTTTTGAAAAATGAAATATACCCTAATTGGGGAATCATAAACCCTAAGGGGAAATGTAATTATTTCCATTTTTACAGTTAACTTTACTTTTTCTTACGCGTGTGGCAGGCCACAGTGTGGCCGAATAGCTTTATTGATATTATAAATAAAAATTTAGAGCGGAGAGAAGAACAAGAGAGCGTGTACAAGTTTAAGATCATTAAATAGAGCAAGAACTTGAATGCTAATCAACCACAATATGTCTCAAGTGTGTTGCAACGACACAGATCTTCAGTGCCACTACTGCTACAGAAGAAGAAGGTCCAGTGAACTACCACAAATTTGATTTCTATCTTCTAACCTAATCTTATACTACGTACAAAGAATTAGAGAGATAATTTAAAAGATATTTCCTTATTTTACAAAAACCAATTTTCTGTGTAAAGTAGGGTTGTGATGATGTAACTGGCTAAAATCTATTACAATATGGGAGAGCTTTGTGGTGCAGAACAGGAACTATTGTCTAATTAGATCCTTCAGGTAAAAGAGGACTACATATCAAGCCTAGCAGAAAAGCAACTTCGACCATATTGCACTCAGTGCCGAATAATTCTGGATATTGTCAAGGAGTCAATTCATATTACTGCAGCATATTATCTAACACAGCCAACACAGCATGTCTGCTCAATCGAGAACATGAAACACACTTGATACCAAATATTTGACTTCATGTCCAATACAGCAATGAGTATGAATTAAATATATTGAGAATTTCAGAGAGTTAAAACTACGTGGCCAGATGACATTTGTTGAGATTCCTAAAATGGGATATATTGCAGCTAATAATTGGGCAATCTGGGAAAATATTTCCCATTTTTCTCTAAATGTGGTTTAAGAAAGGACATTAAAACAAAAAAGAAAAGAAAAAAATATATAAAGAGCACCTCCAATATTGCATGAAATTCCTCTTTGGCTATCACCAGTCTATCAGTATCACTTGAATCAACAACATATATTATAGCTTGTGTGTTAGGAAAATAGCACCTCCAGTATGGCCTAAATAAGAAGAATTGAAGTGTATAATGAGTGACATAAATGTAAGTATTCGGCCCACATAAATGTAATTTTAACAAAAAATTCCTGCATGCATTCTCCAGTGCCTATGTTTCTCCAAATAGATAAATTTGTATTACTTATTGACTTCTTAATAAGGGAACGAGATTATATGCTAAAAATTGTAGAATCATAGAATAAAAAGCAGTTACCTGATACTAGTCTGTCCACCTGCCATCAGCCAAAAAAATCTCTATGTTAGAATGCTGACCACGACTCTCCAAACAAATCAGAGTATTTTCCTTCATTAGCTTTACATACACTAATTGAATTCCTTCAAAGAAAGTTGATTTTTCTATTTTTGTTGGAGATGAGGTAGCATATGCCTATGCCACCACTTTCCATGAAAAAAAAAATGATGAACTGGTCAAGCTGCTTTGCTTCTGTTTCTTGCTAAGAATTAATTAATAACAAAAAAATAGCTTCGATGTGAGATCTGAACTGCCCAAGCCTGTGATATCCATCCTGAGTCACCCCCTACTTATAATGCAGAACAGACATTCTTGAGAATCCAAGGGATGCATCACAATCAAATTCTTTAGACTGAAGACAGGATCATATTCTGTGCACCAAACTACGCTCGAGTCTCAACACACATCAACCTAGATCTTCTGAACAAAAAAACTATTGTTGCAATCAGCATTAATACTATGCATCAGGCATCCTGACACAATGTGGGTCCTTATCAACTATTTTGTATTCTTAAAGAAAAGTAATTCAAATATCTCTGAAGGAGTATATTGCATCCACTTATAAATAAATGAGACTTCCTCAAAAATTCTATCAGGGACATCACATAAAGAACCAATAATCGCCGTACTGCAGACGACCTATTTATCTCTAGGAATATAATAGCCTATGGCAGTACGACAATCATTGATACATTTGACAATATTCCCATGGAGCAACAGTCTTCAGTGTGATAACTAGCTCCTTCCACTGAATCATAAAACAAACAACTCGACAATGCTAGTTCTTTTCCTTTTATATTTTAGGAATCAAATAAGAATGATTACAAAAGACTTGCAATTCGTTAAACTCCCATGTAGTACTAACAATTTCAACGGTTAGCAATGATAAACTGTCACTTTTTTAAATTTTAGAGATTCAATGTCCAAAAAAATGAGAAGCGTTTGCTGTAACTTAAAGAAAAGAAAATGCAACATATCCAAGTTAAATAACAAAAGTGCTACATGCAAACATATTAAAAAAATCATTCCAGAAAGGAAGTTTGAATTAACATACCTAGGTCCCAAACTTGAAACTTTATGTTGTTATATTGAACGGTTTCCACATTGAACCCGATTGCTGTAGAAAAAATAAAAGGCATTTTAACCAAGAGAAAATTTATTTTCTCTTCATTGTATATAAATATACAAAGTTTGTGTATCCATCAGTTTCAAAATGATACAGCTTAAGTGCGAGGCACACGGACACACAGCAAACAATACGAAATACAAGCTTAAGAGCAGACAACAAGCATTACTTAGACAGAGCTTCAATCATCTAAACTATACATCCATATTCCATACATTTTTCTTCCACGTGCGACGTTAATAAAAAAAAAATGAGATTGCTTTTCGGATATTATCATAGATGCATAATAAGGTAAAGAGAAGCTGAAGATGCGACACTCACTGGGAATAGTGGAGACCACTTCGCCCATCTGAAGCCGATCTGCAAAAACAAAATTATAACAAAACGAAGATAAAAACCCACAAATACGCTAGTCAACAGAACAGAATGCTGAGCGCGAAAGCACTAATCCATACAAAGAATGGTAGTTTTTCCGGCATTGTCGAGCCCCAAAACAAGGATCCGAGCTTCCTTATTCCCGAACAGCGACGAAAACAGCCGCGTAAATACAATTCCCATTTCGATCTCTCTTCACCTTCAAATTCGATCACTCGAGGAAAGAGAATTTGAAACTTCCAGATCCGATCGAGCAAATTATCAGCACTTTATCATCCTTCCTGCAGTGATTGCACCGGAATTTCTCAACAATGCGATCGTTGGCACAATCACGTAGCAAAAGTTTCAATTGCCGGAGGCAAAAGGGTGGAACTGCCGGAGAGAATGAATGCGATTTGGGGGGTCAATTGTGAATATTAGAAGTATGGGTGGCTAATTTGCTACTTTAAAAGAGATTCGTGGGAGCAATTTTGATTTGTGTAAAAGACATAATAATGGCTTCTCAATTTTATTTCATTCTTTTATTTTTATTTTTTTGTTTTACATGGAAATAGTATATATATTGACAGAAATGTAATTTTTTGATTCGCCAAAATTAGGAAGAAAATGAAAAGTAATTCAGATGAGCCATGAACTAAATTTGCAAAAGACAATACTGGTGGTACTTTGTCCGTTATTTATTATGGTTCGATTGTCATCTTGAGTACTATATGTGATCTTTTATTTTCATTTTTTGCAATTTTTAACTCAATTTCTCACCAACTTGTGTGGATTTTTAATGTATTATTTTCATCGAAGTATCTATATTAAATAATTTCTTTTTTAATGTAAGTGATATTAAATGTGTAATGCAATTAAAGTTATAAATAGATGTATGGTGAAATCAACTGATTTTAAATGAAGATCACCCTTTTGCCTTTCTCAAAGTAGTCAGTGTCACACGCTTATAATAATCTTATATAGGATATGTGTGTCTCGGTGTGTGGGTGTGTAGAGAGAGAGAGAGAGAGAGAGAGAGAGAGAGAGAGAGATGTAGCCTAATTTATTAAAGTTGTGTTTTCGTTGAAGACGACAACCTACTATTTCCAAACTAGTCGATAAAGAAAGGAAGGCTAAGAAATAAAATAAAGCCATAAAGGTATAAAAAAAAGTGCACTCCTCTTCTGCCGTCCCCTTCTACTATATTGCGGACTGGAATATCATCTCCGCCAACTCCTGCATTCCGTACAATTATTATGTTAAAACAAACATGAAAATGCAACATATCCCACAAACAGATTATAGATATTGAGAAAGAAAATGCAATCGACAATTCAAATCACGAACTAAATGTGCAAATACTACAAGCATGAATGCATATAACACGGCTAAAACTGAAGTAACTCTACAATTGTTGTTACCTGCTTAGCAGAACCAACTTTGGGTTCTCCCCATTGCTTGGCCTTCTTTTCAAGTAAATCAAAATCAGCCTTTCCAGCCTGTTGCATCGTTCCATGTCAAGCATACGAAATGCCGCAAGGACAAATCGTGAAATAGACAACGAAAGACGTAGGTATATGACCAAACTTACCTCGATTTCGGCTCCCAATTCTGTGTCAAAACTTTGATACCTCTTGCGAACCAGTTCATCCAACAAACCGTCCTGCTCGAGTACAGTGACAACATTTTTTAAGTATTCTGTTATGGTTAATTCAATTAGGGCACAATGTCAAATGAAGACACCACATCACCTCAATTAGCTTGGCAGCATTTCGCAGCCCACGTGCAATAGTATCCATACCAGCGATATGAGCTATAAAGAGGTCCTCAACATCCGTGCTCTCTCTCCGCCTATTAAACATCAACACGTGTAGATATATTGAGCTTAATGACTGCTCCTAATCTCAATAGTTCACATTCACACACTATCATTATATTTCATGGGATTTCTGCAAAAATTCTGCACATCTACTATCAATTTCAAAAGATATTTTATGGCATTTCTAGTATCAAAAGATTCCTGGGGGATATATAATGAACGATGCATAAGCCTTGAGGCATTTAACTATCGTACAGATTGATATAGCTTTCATTATTAGACACTAAATTTAACCAGATGCAGCAGCGGACAGGGAAAACTTACAGTTTTGCATCGAAGTTGAATCCCCCAGGTGCCAATCCTCCCTGTGGTGCATAGATAAAACAAGAAAACCTTGTTTATTAGTATCTTGAGCTTTTGATACTTCTTTCACTGTGCATGGAAAACTACAAATTCAACATACATTTTTAATAACGGAGAGCATAACTAGTGTTGCTTCTCCTACGTCCATCATAAACTGGTCGGTATCCCAACCTGCAACAGTGCCACCCTCATATTATAACTTACTGACACAAAAAGAAAACAATGCATTTAACATTAGTGAAGTAGCTCAGCAGAAAAATCTATAGAGCCTTACCAACTTGAGGGTCACCAGTGTTTGCATCAATGTTCCCTAGTATGCCATTGATTCTAGCAGTCTCAATCTCGTGATGGCAGCTGCAGTGTACGAGAGGGTGTTGGGAGCATTAAATTCACTCATGTCTTAATGGTGGGAAATAATCTATTCCATCAAATTAGAAGTTCTGTAACAGAACACGGCATACCTGTGACCAGAGAGAGTTGCATGGTTGCATTCAATGTTCAGCTTAAATTCATCTGCAAACAAGAAGAGGAAAATTAATAAATGCAAAAGACTTCTGCTGAATAAGCAAAGTGCCACAGTCTGCCTCTCAAAATGAAGACGAAGAAGCTAGGGTTATTCTCATGTTTATAATCACAGTTCTTCAAGGTAGGAGGGATCAAATTAGGCTTTCTAGACTAAATCAAATTCAACCAGCTCCACTTCACTAACAACTTTGCTTTCTTAAAGTTGATAATTGTTAAATAAACCCGAATTTCATTTATCATATAACAGTCAAAATTTTCATGCATATACCTCATTCCATCAATAATGAAGTTAGTTTTGTCAGATAATTCATCAGGTGAGATTAGACAAATCGTCACAAAAAGCCAAAATATGCAACATCAAAAAAATTGAAACATCTTGATGTTAAACAGAGATTTTCTTGATACTATACAAAAATTCCAGAATGCCACCACGATTACCTATCAATCCATATTTACGGAGGAAATTGGCAGCTGTTGCAGCATCCCAATCATACCTGGCAAGATTGAGATATGTCATGTAAGCTGCTGAATATTATTATGCAGGTCAGTGGATAGTATCAGAAACATACTGGTGTTTAGTGGGCTCCTGAGGCTTCGGTTCAATGAGCAGTGTTCCTGAAAACAATTGTCAACTTAAGCAATTAGAGAGAAAACGTTGTTTCGATTTATTAGTTTTAACTGTTGTCAACATCAATTGAATAAAAGAGTTAGGAATGATTTAAATTTTCTGGCGAAGTGCTAGTCAAGCATTAGGAAACGTTTGAGCTACTATTCACATTACTTTGTACAAATCAGAGAAATATTAATCAGTTTCTACACAAGTAGAATATAGAAATACCATTGAATCCAATCTTCTTCTTGTAGGCAACAGCCGCTTCAAAAAAACGTGCCTGCAGGGATATGATAACCCTTTAATTCAAAATCATGGGACATAAACACATTGGAGTTCATAATCTATTTCTCATACGTATTTTATTAATCTAAGATTCATGAAATACTAAAAGGCACAAAAATATCAATCTGTGAAGCATGAAGCAGAAAGGCATGAAAAGATAACGTAGCATAATAATCTTACCATGTGATTCAGCTCCCTTTCCATATCCGTGTTCAAAAGAGACTGATAACCTTCCCGACCTCCCCAGAAAACATAATTTTCTCCACCTAGGTAATGTGTAACCTATAGGCACAAAGTGGAATGTCAAACATAATGCAGAAGAAGGGACATCACACATGCATCTATATTTTGTATAAATTGGAAATGACGAGGTGAGCTAACCACCAACCTCGATTGCCTTCTTGACCTGTGCTGCTGAGTATGCATATACTCCTAATTCAGAACTGCATAACAAAAAGGTCAAAATATCAGTCCAGCAGCATCCAATAATGAGTCATCAAATCGCGACGAACATATACCGTCATGTACCTAGTTGCAGCTCCATGCATGTATCTTGGATGGAAGAACAACTGAGCTGTACCCCACAAAGGACGAATCTTTGTGCCCTGTGTTTACAGAGAGCAATATTGGAACAAAGCATTTGTGAGCATCCTAATTAAAGTTTGTGTATCATTATGTTATCTTTTAAAAGCCAATATGTAACTCAGCCACGTAAAGTTACCTGAAGCTGTTTGGCAAGAGCTATCACTTCATCCAAGTTAGCATTAGATTCCTACAAAATTACAAACAAATATAAGCAAAAAATTCGAAGCTGTCAAAGGATTATAATTTCCTTTTTCATTTCATAGTCTTGGAAAGGAAAAAGATGAGTACTACACGAGGCCAGGCAAGCAGATTAGCTGCATTTATGCACTAACCTCAATCGTTTTACCCTCTGGGGCAATATCCCTATCGTGAAAGCACCATTTGTCAAGCCCAAGCTTATCGATGAACTCAAAGTTTGCCCTCACTGAATAATCAAGGTCCAAAAACTTTAGATAAACGAACTCATCTCAATGCAATGAAAAACAATTCAGAACTTAATATTTGCAGCATAATCATACTTCTCCTCTTTGCCATTGCCAAAGAGTTAGTGCCATCTTCCCAAGGCCACATCTTCGTTGGTGCACCAAATGGATCACCACCTGTCCCACGAAATGTATGCCAAAATGCAATGCTGAACCTTAACCAATCCTACATCAAGTTAGGAATTCAGGTTCCAAATCCTCAAGCCATATAATCCTCTAGAATCTAGATTGCTGCAAGTATACAACATAAACCCTATAAAACTCTCACCTTCATCTTTTTACCAAGAATTTCCTCTTCGGCATTATACCACTTAAAAGAGAGAGGATTCTTACTGGTAGGACCCTACAACAAATTCCAGTTAAGGAAATTAAATTTCATATTCTACACTGACTATTATATGGAGAAACAAAAACCAAGAAAAAATAATAATAAATAACTGATCAGAAATTTCACCTCATACTTAATTTTTGAAATGCCTGGGAAGAACTCCCCTTCCCATTCACCCGAAACCGAATCACAACCACTTGAAATATCAGCAGGGCACGTCGGCGGCGCTGCAGCCGTCTGCACTCATATTCATTCAGTTCGTAAATAATCGTAAAATTAACAAAATCAAAAATCAATATGAGCTAAAAGATAGAATCTTTACCGCTATATTCGAGACAGCATTTAGAGACAGTAGCAACAATAAGAACTGGGCGCTCTTCATTTTAATTTCTCATAAAAAAGAATCGCTGCAACCAGAATTTAGGAATTAGTAAGCGAATCGACACAGTCTGAATATTTTTTTGAAGGAAAAAAAATTCAGAACAAACAAACATGCAATTCTTCTCATAGTGACACATCATTATACACAGAAATCAGTTCTTGATTGTTTTAATTTTAACACCCCATCAACCAATATTTTCAGCTTCTCATAAACCTTTGCGATTCCAACACGAACACACACACACACAGAGTCATACACCCTTTGATCAGAAATCAACGATAACAAAGAAAATTGATTAAAACATACCGATAAAGATGGATTGTTGAGTAGCCAAGGTGGGCAACAGAGTGATTATATACTGCGGAGAAGAAATCCTCTGGGACAGTTTAGTAATTCAATTTAAAATGTTGATATTATTATTGGATAAAACGGGATTTTTCAGATAATTAGTTACTATGTTTACGTTCGAGAACAATTAATATCGATATTTTTAAGGGGAAAATATATGAAAATATATGATTTATTTTCGTACACGCCTCGTGGAAGCTGTTGACATCCTTATTTTGCCCCTAATCTTTAAGACGGATTTTGCGGCACTGTGGTTGATAATTGCGAGGGCAGAATAGTTATTTCGTTGCCTTCAAAGATCCTTTCTTTCTCTCTCTCTCTTTATAATTTCAAATTTTCAACAGTCAGCTTCGGGAATAGATATCCCAGGCGTAAATCAAATGCTGACTATCTAATCATTTGCCCTTATCCGTTCGAATATCCGTAGTCATGATGACGTGGATAATCCCCATTATCAAATGTATCAGTATTGTTTTTGTATTGATCTTTCAACTAAATAAATGCTTTACTACTTGCCATAAAATTAAAATATAAATTGTTACTCCCTCCGTCCCAATAGCAAGATCTCATTTCTTTTGCACGGAAGTCTCATTTATTTTGCATGGGTATTAAGAAACAAGAGTAAAAAGATAAAAAGATGGTAGGTCTCAAGCTTTTTGAAGGGTTAATTATTTCCATTTTTGGAAATTAGACCTTACTATTGAGACACAAAAAAAGAAAAGAAGAACCTTGCTATTGAGACGGAGGGAGTATTATATTAAGTAGTACATAATTTTATTTACCAAATTAAATTAGCAAAAATTTGGATACAATCAACCTCACCGTAAGGTTGGTTGTTCTAAAAAAAATGAAGAAAATTAAAAGATATTAGGGATAATTCAAAATTTATTAATCTTGAGTTGATATTAGGGATAAAAACAAGTAAATAAAAAAACATGGTACACTAAAACTCTTGAGTTGTCCCCACAAATGTTACAAAATCTACCTTCTAATTTCATCTCAAATTCTTTGAAATTTATAAATACATTCCGAGATAGATATATTTTATATGTAAATATGACCAATAATAGAATTTATCAAATAGATAAGAACTTGTCAATAATTTTTGCAAAGAACCAAGTCTAATTATTTTATGAACGAAATTTTCTTCTTTCTATTCCCAGCAGATGATGAAGAAAGGGTTCTAATTTTCACTTCTAAATATAAAAATGAAGTTCAATCATACAGAGGATGTAAAATGGAAGATAATATACATACAATTATGAAAGGGGAAAAAACTACAATCCCACTTTCAAAAAAAAATTACAAACTTGAATATAGCTACAGAAGGAAGTTATCTATCATGTGTTGAACCACATCAGCACCATCTGAATTTAACCAGTAGCTCTTAACCTGATCAAATGTTGCATAAAATAATTAAATATGCAAGTACAGAACTTGTAGGAGATTACAAATAGACAAACATCATTGGCATCATATTCCATATATTCTTCTTCATCTTAACACAAAAATGAGGGCAAGTCCGATGTACATGTTACAGCATCCTGCTCCTGCTCGTCTTTCTATATTAGTTCGTCTATTTCATGATTCCAGAACGGTGTGTGGAGGGTTTATTCCTCACCAACACCAATGGGATCCCTAGGTCTTAGGATAAGGGTGCTTTCAGTTTTTCGTTCAGACCTTATTAGTTAGTCAGTAGACTATAATCCATATGCTGTCTTCATTTCTTGGAGTTTTATGAAGTACTCTTAGTTATTCCTAACTACATTTCCAGATCAACAAACGTCAGAGCTCCAATACTCCACCAATACTAACTATGTCTTATGAAATCCGATTCCATATTGAAACCAAATACCCAATTAAACACAATCATTTTGCCATAAATGAAGAGACGGTTATAAGGATATTTGGGGATAAGTTCACAGAAACAAACGGACCCTGATTAAATCAGCATGTTTCATCTGAGCGCATGACATTAACAAGATGCACAGAAAATGCCGTTTAGAGTTTAGCTCCAAATAGAAAGCTAACCTGTATGGTATTATGTGCAACATATCGCTGTCTGCTTTTGTGAAAGCTAACATCAATACGCTCCCAAGATACTTGATTAAGACCTCTAATCATCTCCTCTACACACAAAATTTGAAGTTCATGTTAGCACTTAAAACACATGAAGACTTTCAATGTATGTGAACAAATGTGTTCCTATTTGCAGCATTTATGATACTAGAAGATGGACATGAAATATATGTCCAAATATTTATGGTCACTGACAAATTTATTACGAAGAATCACAGGAGAGTTGCTTCAAGAAGAAGTAGCAGATACCATAAAAACCACCACCACCAGTACTGCCACTTGTTATAACAATGATAAAGATTATCTAATGCAAACACAACAGAGTAAGAACCCATTACATAATTGGCATTACACAGAAGAGTCTAACCAACCTTCCAAGTCGATAACCTGTGTTCCGACAGCAGAGGATACTTTACTATTTACATCTTCAGTTATTCCCTGTTCTATATGGACAATGTGAGGATACTTCACTTCATTCACAAGAAGATTTTCCTGTAGATGAATCATAGGAAGAAAGATTATTGTGAGCACTTCATGAAGCAACGACAAAAAATTAAATCCAGTAGCAGAAACATAAACCTCACCTTTGGTAGTTCGTTTTGGCGGCGAATTGATGAAGTTCTCCATCCCACCACATCTTATATATTAGTGAAGGCAAACACATATGTTTATCAAGAAGGAAGACAGGAGAATTTTTTGCTACAAGAAAAAAGGATCATAAACTCCATAAAGGATACGGTCATAGTTTGCATTGGCATATGCCACACAACGCTTGAAAGATTGTAATGCTGATCTGCATATAGTGTCAAGGTTATCAGAAGATACAAAATCAAGGTGATATGCAGAGACCAGGTGCTGGCAAAAATCAAACACTAACATGAAATGAAGATCAGCAGAGTCCTTGACCATCTGAAGCAGGAGTGGAGGTTTCCCACCATCATTATCAGTGAGGAAAAGGTGTTTCCCTGATCTTCCAGCAACCCAGTGTGCAGTTTGGGATGCACTCTTTTCCAAAAATGGAAGCCCGCAGAGAAGTGGAAGCTGAAAAATAGTGATGTTTCATGCTTTGCTAAAGTAATGCCAAGTACCCATCTATCTAATTAGCGTCAACTCACCCAGGAATCCAGGACAAAGCAACTTACACAATTTTTGATAAAGTAAAATTATACACTCACCTGTTTATGCCCTCTTGAACCCAAATGTGGGGTTGCAAATGTCACAAAGTTCACGGGTTCCAGGCCACCTATGCTTGCTTCATAAAATTGGTCATCAAGTGGGGTGGAAATGCTGGCTTCACCATTTGAGAGATATCCAGGAATATCTTCAGAACTGGTTTTTGCAGAAAGTCTATATAGCCTGCCTATGGCATACCGTGCTACAAGTCCACCTAAGGAATGAGCAACGAATGAAATTTTGCAAACTCCATGCCAGCGCCTGATGACATCCATCACCTGCACGACTGCTCTATGTATTCACAAATTGGTAGATCTTCCAACACTGGGAAACAAGGATAATATGCTGTTACCAAAGTACCTCTTCAGCAAGCCTTTCACCCATTCTATCAACGCCATCAAAAGTCAACCTGGAAGGATTACACTCGCTACCTATTCACGAGCATACATTAAAAGAATATATATTTTGGCACTGAGAGAAGTTAAATTGAAAAGTACATCTTTAAAAATATCATTGTAGCATTACATAAAGTTTTCTAGAGGAAAAGAAAAAAGAGCATCGAGCATCTTTTATGTATGGAAGCATGCATACAGAGAACCTGGAATGAACGTTTTCAAAGTTGAAATTAAAGACATAAGGAGAGCACCTAGACAAGTACTTATTAATTAGTCAAATGGAAGAAGCACATACAAAGAACTTTCTTGTAACTATGATTAAGATTTTCTTCCAAATATGTATTTTAATAGAACTAAAGCTTGCCTGCGTACAGAAATTAATTGATATTCACTTCTAGCACTATTATTAACTAAAATGCAAATATTGGTCTGAGGTATATTTAAACTAGTCTGGGCCTCAGATGCTACAATTTCTTAAATAAAACCAATTTGCCTACATAGTAGTCAAAGGAAGAGGAAATGATCAGTTCATTCATGTGACACATCCCCTAACCTACATCGCCCAGAAAAAGCCGCTTTCCTATTAAATAAGATTCTCACAGAGTCAAAAAAAATTCCCAAGACCAAACAAGTATTAAAAACACAATCAAATTCAGAAAGCAAATAAAGACCTGAGCAACTACTAGTCATGTAAACCTCTAATGTTGACACAAGCAAAAATTAAGTTTAAGGTTTAACACCAACTTTGACCATCCATGTGAAATGGTATATATAATGTTTTATCTGGCTGCCATCTGGTAATCTCAAACTTTGACATATGAGAAAAGTTGACGGCTGTATGAAAGGAATCACTTGAACTAGCATACATTATTTGCTAACAGCAATCAATGGACACATTACAAGAAGAAAAGTTCTTTATGTGATATTACACAAATAAACTAAACCAACAAATTACTTACGGTGAACAATGACTTTGTCAGGAAGGTTCTTCACAAATTGCTCAGCGGCATATCTCCAATCTGCAGCACTGAAGATGGCGAATTCTAAGCAAAACTTGATAGCAACAGATACAGAAGGCTACAAGGCAGTTGCATTACAATCCAACGTGAAAAGAGTGTGTCTAAGCAATGATCTCATTTTGATGATGCAAATAATATTTTAAAGACAACCTGACAAACTTTCTTACATGCCAGTTACTACAGAGTGAAAAGGCAATGTTACTACATAAAACTTCCAAGTTCATATTTATTAAGCTGTTGCTCATCTTTTCCAAGAGATATCTACTCATAAGTTAGATCTGTATTAGACTGTGCCAAGGATTGCTCCATAGTACAATAATCGGAGGAACGGTAGCGAATCATGAGTAAGATCCAAAACCACTTGAATTGCTTTTTCTCTAACTATGATCGTTAGCTCAACCATTTTTTGAAATAAATTTCCAGATCTATAGGAAGGAAGCTCCATCCAAACAAACCTAAATCGTGCTGTGCGATTGATCCACACAAACACCAAGAAAAATCGTTAAACAGTATGAAATTTTATAAAATAATTTTTGGGCCTATCAGCAATGGAATTAGTGAAGAAAGTATCATCTCAACAACGCCAACGGCTCATCACACCGACAACGAACTCTAACAGCCAGATCAATACGCCATTTTTCAATTTTCCAGTAAAGCGGCAATCCCTATCACATAATTGTCCAAACTATACACGATAAAAAAATTAAAAATAAAAATAAAAATAACGCAACAGATTATGCCAAGACAAAATCAATACCAACAAAACTATATAAAGAACAATTTTTACCTCCCAATGATACCATTAACCATGATAACAAGATGGTCGGGCTGCACTTTAGACTCTGCCGCCGCCGCATCGTAAAGATCCTCGCCGCCGTTGGCAGCCTCCACTTCCACCTTCCTTTCCTTCTTCGAACAACACCCCTTGAAGCAGCCCCTACTCAATTTTCGCAAAAATCCCATTTCGCCACGCTCGTCCACCAACCACAATTCACTGCCCCCTCCAGCTCTCGATCTGCTCGCTAATCCGAAGTTAAAGTTCAGCAGCACACCGGAAAATTGAGAATATGAAGTAGGTTTTGCGTTTGGAAAAGTGGCTTGCAAAGGGAACTTGGCGGTGGCGATCATGGAAAGTTGAATTTAAAAGAGAGAATCTGTGAAGGGGAAAAAAGTGTGGAGAGAAAATAAAAGTGATAAGAGCGTGTGAGTGACACAAGTACGAAGATTTTACCCAGAATACTGATGATTAAAAAGCAGAAAATAATGAGCTTGATTGCAGAGTTTGGTGGAGAAATTGGAGATTTGGGATTTCTTGTTCAAATTTAGAAATATCTTCTTATCGCTGAGAAGTATTTTGAACGTGGTAACATTTGAATTTTGCACGTGATTTTTTTTATCATTGGAATTCTTGACTTTCAATTATTGTACCCAGTAGATTTTGATTAAAGAAGACGATTTAGAAATGGTTTTCTTTGCCTCAATGGTTTAATCTTTTTCTTCAGCTTTCTTTATAATTGTATAAAAGATTATGCAGTTGTCTGTGATCCTCATAACGAATTTCTTCATTTGTTTTGTCACATGATAATCATTCTCAGTATTCTTTTTTAGTTATTATTAGTAACCAAACTTTTTTTTTATATAGTTGTTTTAGTAACCAAACTTCATTAGAAAGAAATGGCCTCAAAAACCTCCTTGATTGCTTAAACCCGGGAAATTCAAGTTTAGTTGAAATAGTTCCCTTAGAAGCAAACTGGTGTCGAAGAGTGTTCTTTTTATGCAATTAAACTGTTTTTTTTTAACATTACTGATACACATTTTTTTACATAGAGTGATAGAGAGGGTTACTTGACATGTCATTCACTCTATCACACACTAAAACAAACAATTATAATAAAAGATAGAGGAATAGAAATTATACTTTTAGGTTATGTTTAATTTCTTGGACTGATATATAATATGGATGAATCAAGACTCAATCATGACTTAATAAAAGTTATTCCATTAGACTGTCATTTTTATACATCTTAAAAATATGTTTGATTTGTAATATTAGATATACTAATTTATTGCTCATTTACTGATACACCCTTAAAAATTAATAAACCCAAAAAAGTGCATAATATGTTAGTTTATGGATTTGAGACCCAACTTTACTATTTTAACTTGAAAAATATTTTATTATAAAACTAGCTATAAATTAAAAGAGAATTAAAATAAATTATAAATTATAAATATATAATTTTAAGCAATTTATGCAAACGATAAGAACCCTAGAAAAATATTAAGTTTGTAGGATTCTTAATGAGATTACAAGTGGCAGACGTGAAGAGATATCGTAGATGCAGAGATGAGAGGAAATATCGAAGATGTAGAAGTGAGAGAAAATTGAAGGATAAAATGGTATTCTTCGCTCAAGACAATTTTGTCACTGGGGTAGGCTCCGATTTTCAATCATGATATTAGTACCGTGCCAACTTATCATTGTATTGAGTCATGGGCCGGTTAGTTAATGAATCTTGTCATCCAAACATAAGATTGTATCATATATGGCCTTTAGTTAAGCCCAATCCAAACAACCTAACAGGGTGTTATACTATTAGCACACGAATGAATCAAAATTCGAACTATTACCTACATGAATCAAAATCTCGTATATACGTTGTAGCACATATAAGACAGAAATATCATCTAGTTCTAATATTCACACTATATAACTGAATTATAGTATTCAAAGATAAAGTTTTTTTACAACGAAGGGTACCTAGGCTGCTTGGCACCATAGACGAGGAAGTGTGTAGTAATGGGTAAAAAGTTTTTTTACATTCACATCATTTTCCACAGAACGTTGGAGTACAAATAAAACTTCAAAATAGCTAACAAAGGGCAAGGCTCACAAATGTCTAATTTTTTACTCCGAATACAAAAACGTTAAATATTCTTAAAATATAAGCCCATAAAGGCCCAAATAAATAGCCCAGCCCGCTTGTATAAGATACTCCTGATAAAGAAAGAACACCCAATTGCGTATATGCTACGAAGCAATTGAAACAATCGGACAAAATCTTAATTTCAAAATCTTAGTAAGTGAAGCATTTTCATTTTGCTCGACACCTGTAACAGTTTATTCATAAATCCACACCAACTCATTAAGTATAGTCACATAATTAAGGGGCTCAACTTAATTACTTATGAGACCTAGTTGAGTTGCGATTATATTTTGTTTGTTTTTTTTTTTTGAGAAAAAAAAAAACAAATTCAAATTATAGCCGAACAAACAACCCATCAAGTGGAATACAAATAAAAAAGTTGCACGTAAGATGGAATGCTTATTCACACGCATTTAGTACGGTAGAGTTTTGGATCATCTCTCATTTTTAGTAGAGTAATGCATCGTCAAATGTGGAAAGTTGATTTCTTTTTTCGTTTATATGAGGAGAATAATATCCTAGAAAAATAAGTTCTATTATTAGAATTGTTGATTATTTGGATTGAAATAATTTTGCAAGTAAACAATTGTTGCATGTGTGTGAAAAGGGGAGCAGCAGGGATAATCATGTCCGTTAATTTAGCCGACAGTTAGAGAGAGAGAGGGGGTTCAGGGTTGTGAATAAATTAGGGCTGTCAAATTTCCGGCCCGGCCCGAACCCGCCGGGCTTTTTGGGAAAATCGGGCTGGGCCGGCCCGAAAATTCATCGGAACGGAAAATATGGAGCTCAACCCGGCCCGAAAAATCATTTTATAGCATAATTTACCGAGCCGGGCCGGGCCCACAGGGCTTTTGCCTATTTCTGGCCGGGCAGGGCCGGCTCGAAAATTCATCGGGCCAGAATTTGCGGAACCCAGCCCGGACCGAAAACTGGCCGGGCCGGGCCTGTTTTGACAGCCCTAGAATAAATGTTACTATGTGAAATGGATTTCCTTGGCAATAAATACAATATTAAATATAAATTATTTAAGAAAAAGCATCTCGGGACACCTTCAAATATCAATATATAATAGCAAAACATGTTTAGAGCACCACAACCATTCTCTTGCTTATGTGGCATTTTTAGATTTTTTGTTTTATATTTATCTAAAATTTCAACTTATATCCTTTACATTATAATTATTCATTAATAATTTTCAATCAACAATTAATAGGATCCGTTACAAAAGCATAATTCATGAAAAAAATTAATTTATTTCCTATTTTTATCATGTTTTGTACCTATATAAACTAGAATTATGTAGCCAAGAATATTCACACTTCACATATTTTGTACTCAATATTCATTTCACATTTCTCAATCAAAAGTATGATTTTGATGTGAGAGATATTTTCATATATAACCTAACCCAGTGGCTGACCCAATGTAGAGCTGCACCCCCCAAAAAAAATAAAAATTCATAGTATTGGTTAAAAAATATATATATATATATTGCACCCCCAAGGCTCCAACGGCCCAACCCCAAAAGCCCAAAATTTAAAAATTGCAGCCCAACAAATAAACAAATTAAAGTTGGTGCAGCCCATTTTCCATTCTTCTTTTCAATTTGACGGGCAGTGCCGCTCTCCTCTCCACCTCCAGCACGCAGCAGCCAGCACTCAGCATGTCTCCGACAGGCGACGGACGACGACTTTGTTAAGATTATTCTAATCTCATTCAAGGTATTCAATTCTAAACCCTAAATTTATATTTATTAATTGAATTTAGTTGTGATTCTTGTTATTCACTTATTAGTTATTTATTAATATGAAATTGGTGAAATAGAGAAGATAATTGTTAATTGTCAATTTTTGAATGATTCTTTGGTCACTTTCATTGAGAAAGAGATGTTTCTACAAGTTTCTGACAACAAGATTGTGAATCGCTTTCGACAAATGAAGACTCGTCGAATAATAAACTCAATTTATATGTAATTTCCTTTTGTATTTGAAATGTATGACTTTAGAGTTGAATAATATTTCGAACTTTAGAAATGTATTACGTTTAATATCATAAATTTTTTACGTCTATAACTTTATAATTATTTTTCGCACCCCCAAGTTGAAAATCCTGGGTCCGCCACTGACCTAACCCATTATCAAGGTTTACCGAATTAGAGAGAGAAGTAATTGCAACGGCAATGTACGATATTGGAGAAAGTATAAGAGAAGTACATGAAGAATTTGTGGCATGGAGCTCTCGAATCCACTTTGTAATTGTATAAGTGGATGATTTTGTACGAAAGTATGTCTTCTAATTGTGACATTGTTCAAATAACATGAGTTTAACATAAGCTTTTTTACAATTGTAATTGTGTTGCTTTAACATGATTTTTTTTTTCTGGCAATACATGCTATTGAAGGCACACCAATGCGTATGCGTGTTTTTTTATTTGAAGATTTTTTTATCTTTTCTCTTTTTCTATTTAATGTTTGAATTAAACGGGTGATTTGTACTTTTGTATTTATTTCGGTTTACACATTAATAGATACAATTAACAACTCTTTTTCCAATTTTGTGATCAACTTTATACATTAATAGATACAATTAGCATTTCTTTTTCCAATTTTGTGATCAACTACTCCTACCATTTTAGTGTTAACACGTTCAGAAACTGTTACTCTAGCTCTAATTTCTTTTTTTTTCTTTTTCACTTTTTTGATGAAATTAATTATTTTCTAAAATAACTTTTTATATATACCTAATGTCTATTGACCATAAATAAATTATATACGCATTTAAAAAAATATGAGTCAAACATAATGATATAAATCAAACTAGTAAGTAGCCCGTCGAGACTCGACGGAAAATAACTTTATGTTTTAATTTACGTGTATACATTTTAAAAATAATTTTATATCTTATTTATAATTTGTGATATTGTTCGCGTTAATTATTAATCAAACTTAGAAAATTAATTTTATTTCACGTATTTAAATTTATTATTAGGAATGACAATGGATCGGGTATACTCATTCATTGTGTATTTTTTAAATCTAAAGATATTTAGAATTTTTCTACATGTTCATCCTAATCTCGGTTAAAATAATGACTTTACTGTACATACGCGTCTCAAATCCGTTGAGTAATACTCGATAAAAATATGAACACTCCAAGTAAAATTAATGAAAATTAGTAAAAATCCTTCTTTCTATGTTATTTGAATCGTCTCGTTGGTTTATGCTAAATTACTCGATAAAAATCTAAACAAAGTTAATATTAATTAAAATTTGTAAAAATTCTTCTTTTTAAGTATATTTGAACCGTCTCGTTGGCTCATGCTAAATCGATATCTCTAATCTTTGCCAAAATGCGAAAAAAAAATGTTTACATCTTCAAAGTAATATTAATTAAAATTAGTAAAAATCATTCTTTCTATATTATTTGAACCGTCTCGTTGGTTTATGCTAAATTACTCGATAAAAATCTAAAAAAAGTTAATATTAATTAAAATTAGTAAAAATCCTTCTTTTTAAGTATACTTGAACCGTCACGTTAGTTCATGTTAAATCGATATCTCTAATATTTGCCAAAATGCGGAAAAAAAATATGTTTACATCTTCAAGTTTTTTGTTCTTTTCTTTAGCTACCTATCCCACATTTGATTCAATGTATATATAATCTAGAAAGCACTAATTGTAGCATCTCCCAAAATTCGGGCTAGAAAAATCCAAATAAATTAAAACTTTTTGGATTAATTAGATAGGTCCTTATTCTTGGATGATTTAAAAGAATAAATTATTTACTTAAAAGAGAAGATGAAGATATTATTGATAAGGATTTAAAAGAATTGATTTCGAAACCTAACAATTGATTTTTAATAGTTTCGATTATCATATTTATTCACGAATACGAGCATGGCACGTTATATATCTATGTGTGAATTATGTGTCGCATATTACGTGATTATAAATGTGATGTAATTGTATGTTGTGAATTATTCGATAATTAAATAATGTAGCAAATAAAAGTATCGATAAAGACCGTATGAGATGAAAAACTAGCAACGAGACCACCTAGCATAATTTATCTGGGTGAGTATTCTTAAGATAATTTGTTGGTCCCAAGACGGATACCTTGGTGTAGAGGGAGGGTGAATACACCAAGGTTTAAAAACTTTTCCAATTTAAAAACTCTTTTGAGTGAGCTGGCTGTGTCCGATCCAGCTGGAAGACAGCTTGATCGACACAGCTGGTTGTGTGCGGAATGTGGTGGATTTGGAAAGTCCGTCTGTTACTTCAAATTATATTGCAAAGCTTTGTTTCTCTTTTCAGTTAGTCAATTTATGCAGCTTGAAATGTATGCGTGAGAGGTTAGCAGGATGCATAAAATAAAGCAGTAAAGAACAAAGCAAGTTTAACGTGGTTCGGAGTAACACCTCCTACATCCACGATCAGATTCACTGGTAATTCACTACCACTTGGTTTCTAAGTACCAAGCAACTTCACAACTCTAACCTGAGCTGTGTTCCAACAGTTTGCGGGCACTGTCAAGCCTAACCTTTCAGTTTACGGGTACTGAAAAACCTGACCACTCGAATTACACGCTTCGAGCAGACGTACCTTGACCTAACCTTTCTGGGTTTGGGTTTGGGTTTGGGTTTGGGTATGGGTTTTCTAACTATGAACGAGTTCTTACAATGAAGAACAAAGAGTATGATGAACTCGTTCAAACTAGGCTTAAGATATTTCTATTCTGATCTATTCTGCTTATGACTAAATATGTGAACAAATAAGAACACAGCTGACTGGCTGGGTATTCTTGAAAGATTTGGCTTTGAAGATCGTTGTTCATTTTTCTGTTTGCTCTTTTATTTCTTCACTCGTCTCGCCAGCCTTTTTTCTTCAATGGTGAGGAGATATATATAGGTGGAGATTCAAACTAGCCGTTGGAAGAGAGCCATTTGAATCTTACCTACTCTCATTGACTTCTGGCCTTTAACCTACGAAGTAGGTCTGCATCTGCAGAAGCTATTTCTTCTCTTATTTGACCGTGTCAGACAAGATCTTCTGTCACCAAGATCTTGTCTTGGAGTTGGTCTTCGTCTTCGAGCTGCTAAGCACTTCTGTTGTGTCTTCAGCGACTTCGACTCTGCTGTGTCTCGACTCTGAGCTGTGTCTTAGACCTGTGTTGTATCATTAACTTGAGCTGTGTCTTCAACCTGAGCTGTGTCATTAACCTGAGTTGTGTCTCAGACCTGAACTGTATCATCGACACTAAGCTGGGTCTTTTACACTGAGCTGGGTCTTTGACACTGAGCTGGGTTTCCGCCACTGAGCTGGGTCTTTGATACTGCTGGGTCTTTGACTCTGCTTGGTCTGCTCTGCTGAGTTCCTTAGCTATGTATGCTTAGCTGCATCTTCTGCTGTCTTCAGTGACTCTACCTGTAAACTTAGAAACTCTATAAGCTCAAATAGGTGAGCTGAAAAACGCTTAGGCTTGTGCAATCATCTACTCGGTTGGGGTCAGCTGGATTTTAGAATCAAATCAAAACTCTATTAATTTCCCAACAATTTCCCCGTTTTTGATGATGCCAAAACCTAACTGAGAAAAACAATTTACTTCCCCCTTAACAAGAAACTGGGTTTCAAAAAGAAATAAACATTCACAACAGATAATTATATTCAGAGTTCAGTGCCTGGACAAAGAGTTATTATCATCAGGGTGAGCTTGAGAGCAAAAACATTTCAGTTTTATTAATCCTCAAATATGATTACAAGAATTACAAAGTTAACAAACTGAAGTTAGACAAAAACTATTTAAATCCAGTTGGCTGGGTCTTCATTTCTGCTACTGCTACTTCCTCTGTTCGTCCATTTGATGGTCAGTCTTGAGACCATATCTGTTGAGGATGAATTCTTCCAAGTCATTCCATTCATCTTGATTTTTGGACTTAGAGATTCCTCTTTCGCTAGCCCAGTGATGAACTTCTTTGATGATCTGGGCCTTGTCGGGAAGGTTCGTTCTAACTATAGTGGGAGGCTTCAATTGCTTAACTTTTGGAGCCTTGAGCTGGATGTCGTTTCTCTTGGCAGCTAGGGCTAATGATCTTGCCATCATTGGATCTTCTTCATGAAGTTCGAGCAAGTATTCCTTGACGCAGTTTCGTTGCTCTCAAGGAATACTTGCTCGAACTTGCCATCATTGTTCCTTAATGATCTTGCCATCATTGTTCCCAGTTTTTGTTGATCTCATCTGGGTTCCTCTTGTCAGATCTTGGAATGCTTGAAGCTGCTTGTTTCTTCCTAGCTTGCCTGTAGCTTAGCCTTTTCTTCCTCTGCTTTTTCTCAGCAGGCTTGAGTGATTCAGCTTTCTTCTTGATGATCTTGTCCAGCTCTTGCATTTCTCTTCTTTGCTCGTTGTGGAAGTTACACAGCCAGTGATAGTCCTTGTATTCTTCTGGCTTATGTCCACAAGCTTTGGCAAGAGCGACCATCTTCTCTCTCCATGTCTCTTTGACTGCTTTGGCTGATGCAGTTGGCTCATCCTCATCCAGCTCTTTAGCAAAGTCGTCGATTTCCGACTGATTTGGCTGGACATGTTCTCCATGAGATGCAGCTTTCCTCTCCATTGTTTTTCCAGCTTCATTCTTTTCTTCTCCCTTTTTGGCATTATCAACAAGGGAGACAGAGAGGTGAGCGACTGTTGTGTTGAGCTTGGCGAGAGCAGCTTCAACATCACCGATCTTGGCTGAGTTATCAGCTGTGGCGATGTTCAGCTGAGCATTGCTGCTGCTTCCAGCTCTGAACTGAGCATCCAGATCCTTATATAGGTTGAAAAGTTGGCGGATGTTAGAGCTGTTGGAGAGAGTGGACTTCTTGATGCTTTCCAGCTGGCATGAAAGATTTGCTATGTCGTCGACCAGTGGAACTTGAAGTCTTGTTGCAATCTCAGGAATTCTCATATCTAAATAATTTCTGAGTTTGAGATTTTGAGAAACAAGAGACTGCTTGAAGTTTAGACTTGTACTTTCTTGTACATTTTGGGCAAATTTATGAGCATCATCAATTGCCCGTTATTGTTTTCGAACCTGACAGTCTAGAGCTGTGAACCGTAAGATAACATCGACTTGAGACTTCAGTCTGTCCTGAAAGAGTATTTCCTCAACCTCTTTAGAGATTGCGTCTTTCATGGCGGTTGATAGCTCGACAGATGAGTCCGTTTGTGTTCCAGATTCAACATGACTGGGTTTGTCTGCCTCGAACTCGACTAGCGCGCGAGTATCATCGGCAATTGGACTCGGTGGGGCTGCTGTCTCTAATTCAGCTGTTGCATCAGCTGGTTCTTCAATGATCATTACCTCAGCTGTGTAATCTGGTACAGCTTCCTTGGTAATCTCAACTGAGACTTCTTTGGAGTTGTTAGCTCCAGAAGGCGTTTCCATCCCGCTGCTGTTAGAAGCTTGTTGGCTGATTCCCAGACGTCTGCTGGGTGCGGCTTGGGGTACTGCTGAGACACTTCGATGATACCTCTTGGGGTACTGCTGAGACACTTCGATGATACCTCTAATGAGATCATCGTGATGCAAGTATGCATCTCCCAGGCTTCCAAAACCAAACGTGTGCTGGAGACGCACTTCATCTGTCTTCAACTTCTCGTAGGAGAAGGTCTCTATCAGCTGCTCATTCTGGTACCAAGTTGTCATCTTGATGGCCAGATAGAACTTGAGATCTCCAACTTTGACGATGGCGATGGGCAGGTGCGCCAAGATTAGATACTGAGTTAGAACACTCTTGATCCCTGCGATGCGTAACTCTTCGTACATAGCTTCCATGAAGGCTGAGCCAGAGGAGTTGAATGATAGAGAGGCAGTGGAAACACTCTCCTCTGATTCTGTGGAGATTTGAGGAACAAGTTCAATTGGTTTCACAGTAGGCTGTGAAGAAGCATCAGCCAGCTGCGTGGGAGATTGAACTTTGGGTGATGAGTGTTTTGGGGGTGAGCTGGGAATTGTGGAAGAGGGTTCAGCTTGGGTGTCAGCTGGCTGTGAAGGAGCTTCAGCCAGTTGAATATCTGCCTGCTCATTTACAAGAGATAGCACTTTGGATGGAGAGTTGGGTGGAGGAGAAGGTTGTTTGGTTGGTGAGCTGTGAGGTGGTGAGGGCTGGAGTGAGCTTAGCAGAGGTGTCTGACTCATTGGATTATCCAGCTCGTCCTCTGAGTTGGATGACAATCCATCATTCAATCCCATATCAGCCAGGATGTTTGATCCGAATTGATTGAAGGCCGACACTGGCTGTGGGGAGAGAATCACCATTGCATGACTTAGATTTTCTTCAGAAGAGTTTGCCTCAGATGGTGGAACGACAGCTATTTTCTTCTTCTTTTCAGTTGGTCCTCCAGCTGGTTTGGGGTCAGCTGCCTTCCTTTTTCTCTGTTTCTTCTCAGCTGGAACTTCTCCCTCTGTTTCTTCCAACTGCTTCTTGCATTTGCTCACAGCAGGCTGTTTCTTCAGAAGATCATTTATTTGACTAATTTTCTTGAAGAGAATCTTCGTTTCTGGAAACGGTTCTGAATCAGCCCACTTTACTGTGTGCCCTTTCACAGCTTGTTCTATTAAGAACGAAATCTTAGAGCATAGATACAGGGGCTCTGAGGTTGAAAACGTCGTCCTGGTGGAGTCGAACTTGATCTTCTCCGACTCCTTGACCAGTCGGTTGAGTAAGAAATCAAACCCGTTGACATTTGCGCCTTTGATCATGGCAATCATTAGTTTGAGCTTTGGAATACTGATCTCTCCTTGAGATCCAGCTATCCCAAGAATACACTTTTGTGTAATATCCAGCAGCAGCCTGTACTTTGGCTTGAGTAGGAGCTTTGACATACTCGCTCTGTAAGGCTCTGGGGAGATAAGCATCTCTTGACTGAGAAATTCATCCACTTCCTCACGGCTGTAGTCGTCTGGTATGAAACCTCATTCGCTGGGTAGATTGAACACTTTTCGTAGCATTCTGTTGAGATTGATGTTGACGGTTGCTGAATCAAACTTTCCGTCTGTGCCTTTGACGACCATGTCGAATGACGATAAGTAGAAGCCATCTTCGTCAATGATGTTGAGGTAGAAGAGAGCAGTATCTCTCTTCAGCATAAGTTCGGGCATGGAGGTTGCCCACAGCAAGAGTCCGGAGTCTGTGACGAGATCCACCATTTCGTTGAGTTCTGAGATATGAAGGTTGGAGGTGGACAGACAACTTTCAAATGACAACTTTGTCATAAGAGCTTCGAACTGGTTCATGCATGCGGTTGATTTCTTTGGTGCCATTACTGCAATCTGTTGAATGTGATCGTGCGAAGAATTTGCAGAAAGTAGATAGATGTTTTGAAGATTTGAAATTCGCAGAGATAAAGATGAGAAAATTCTGCGTATCTTTTCCATATATATAAACTGCCATGATGGATCAACGGTTGAGATTGAAGCAGTTGATATTCTGATCAACGACTGGGAGAGATTCACTCATCACATTTGCTGACATGTTTACGGTGAGTGTATTACAACCGCGCGTGAGGCAGTTCAAAAGTTTGATGTTCTGCTCGATCCTACCGTGCTACAGTACTCTGCACTTTATAATTAATGAGATGGGAAAGGAAACTTATCAAGAAATTTAACTAAGGAACATATGTCCGCTTAAAATAGGAATTCAAAATAATTGGACTTAAATAGTATATTCCTTAGAGAAATAAATGTATGAGACGCAAACCGATCAGCTTGGACATAGAAGTCAGCTAATACTACGGCGGTCTTTTCCTTTGCTTGACTGAGTTTTCTCTTCAGCTGAGTATCTGGTGATTAGTTTGATTTTCCTTCAGCTGAGTTCCCTTGAGTTCTGCGTCCAGCTGAGCTTGATTCCCTTCAGCTGGGTAATCCTTCTGAATCTAAGCTTTGATATCCAGCTGAGTTTGTTCCCCCTCAACTGAATGAACTTTCTTCATCCGGTTTGAGCTGATACCAATTGTTGGTTAATCTGCTGGACAGAGTTTCCTTCATCTAGATTTCTCTTCTGAATTCTGCGATTTACGCTTGATCCAGCTTTGCTTGGTATCCAGAGGATGATCTTTGATAGTTCGGCTGGATTTCTCTCTTGATTCTCTACTTGAATATTCTGTTGGATTGAATTTGCCCTTAGCTGATATCACAGCTGTGTAGATTTCCAGCTTGGTGGAGTTTCCCCTAAATTTGATAGTAGATGGCTGTCTTTTCTCAGCTGCTTCCTACTTGAGCCAGTGATTTTCTCAACAATTACATTCATCTTTCAACTTGATCTCTGATCTTGAGATGACAGTCAGCTATTCCATGATCAGCTGAGTTCACTGCTGCTTTGCGGGGTAGAATCTTTGATTTCCTGTTCTTTTCATTGCATTCCTGTTATCACTCCTTCGGCACCCAGTTGTGATTGGGTCCGGCTTTGTTGTTGAGGGTTCCATTGATAACCCATATTTGTCCTTATCTTTTGTGAGTGATACTTCTAGTTGGTCCTTGAATGAGTCCACTTCTCTTTGGACTTTTGATGGCTGCTTGATTTCCATCTTCTTTGATGCAGTCCATTTTTAAACTGGAGCCTGTCAGCTTGATATCTAGCTTGATATCCCATCTGCTGGAATCTTGATGTGAAGCTTAGTTGATTTTCAGCTTTATAACCAGCTGAGATCCTTCTCAGCTGTCTTTTTAGTTGACCTTGATGTCTGTGCTGGATGACATTTTGTCTTTGATTTTGATTCCAGTCAGCTGGATTTATCTGCTGCCTTTAAGCTTTGTGATCAGCTGGGAGTTGCTGCTTTTCTTGGGCTTGGAGATACCGAGCAGTTTTCTTCTTTGACAGGACTGAGCTTGGAGAGCTGGCTTGAATATGCACCACCTCTTTGGTACATCCTTGGCTTGGTTCCAGCTGTGTTTGCATTAGCTGGAGCCATTCTTTGATCTGATTCAGCTTTGGCTATCTTCAGCTTCTTGATCATTCATTCTTTTCCTTGTCTTTCTGATTTAATGATGATGATGGTTCCGTTAGTGATAACATCCCATATCATGTCATGACGCGCGCTCAGAAAGCTTTTGAGTCGGAACTTCCAGATCTGATAATCATCGACAGAGAATGTCGGAAGATTCCTGCACAAGGAAGATTCCAGAACAGTACGCAATATAATGATTTTAAAAAGATTTTGAAACTTTGAAGAATGCATTCGAGTGACCACTATCGGCAAAGAAGGCGACTTGACACGATTCTGATGATCTTTTGAACCACTGCTCTGATACCAATTGTTGGTCCCAAGACGGATACCTTGGTGTAGAGGGGGTGAATACACCAAGGTTTAAAAACATTTCCAATTTAAAAACTCTTTTGAGTGAGCTGGCTGTGTCCCATCCAGCTGGAAGACAGCTTGATCGACACAGCTGGCTGTGTACGGAATGTGGTGGATTTGGAAAGTCCGTCTGTTACTTTAAATTATATTGCAAAGCTTTGTTTCTCTTTTCAGTTAGTCAGTTTATACAGCTTGAAATGTAAGCGTGAGATGTTAGCAGAATGCATAAAACAAAGCAGTAAAGAACAAAGCAAGTTTAACGTGGTTCGGAGTAACACCTCCTACATCCACGATCAGATTCACTGGTAATTCACTACCACTTGGTTTCTAAGTACCAAGCAACTTCATAACTCTAACCCGAGCTGTGTTCCAACAGTTTGCGAGCACTGTCAAGCCTAACTTTTTAGTTTACGGGTACTGAAAAAACATGACCACTCGAATTACACGCTTCGAGCAGGCGTACCTTGACCTAACTTTTCTGGGTTTGGGTTTGGGTATGGGTTTTCCAACTATGAACGAGTTCTTACAATGAAGAACAAAGAGTATGATGAACTCGTTCAAACTAGGCTTAAGATATTTCTATTCTGATATATTCTGCCTATGATTGAATATGTGAACAACTAAGAACACAGCTGACTGGCTGGATGTTCTTGAAAGATTTGGCTTTGAAGATCGTTGTTCATTTTTCTGTTTGCTCTTTTATTTCTTCAGTCGTCTCGCCAGCCTTTTTTCTTCAATGGTGAGAAGATATATATAGATGGAGATTCAAACTAGCCTTTGAAAGAGAGCCGTTTGAATCTTACCTACTCTCATTGACTTCTGGCCTTTAACCTACGAAGTAGGTTTGCATCTACATAAGCTATTTCTTCTCTGATTTGACCATGTCAGACAAGATCTTCTGTCACCGAGATCTTGTCTTGGAGTTGGTCTTCGTCTTCGAGCTGCTAAGCACTTCTGCTGTGTCTTCAGCGACTTCGACTCTGCTACGTCTCGACTCTGAGCTGTGTCTTAGACCTGTGTTGTATCATTAACCTGAGTTGTGTCTTCAACCTGAGCTGTGTCATTAACCTGAGCTGTGTCTCAGACTTGAGCTGTGTCATCGACACTAAGCTGGGTCTTTTACACTGAGCTGGGTCTTTGACACTGACCTGGGTTTCCGTCACTGAGCTGAGTCTTTGATACTGCTGGGTCTTTGACTCTTCTTGGTCTGCTCTGCTGAGTCTGCTCTGCTGAGTTCCTTAGCTATGTATGCTTAGCTGCGTCTTCTGCTGTCTTCAGTGACTCTACCTGTAAACTTAGAAACTCTATAAGCTCAAACATGTGAGCTGAAAAACACTTAGGCTTGTGCAATCATCTACTCGGTTGGGGTCAGCTGGATTTTGGAATCAAATCAAAACTCTATTAATTTTCCCAACATAATTAAATAATATTCGATCATAGCACAATTTTGTTAGTTTAATTATTTAAGCTTGATTAATTAGAATCATTCTAATTAATTTACGTAACGATCAAGAGGGCTCGTACCCGGATATAATATACGAGACGAGATGAACTATACGTATAAAAGTATGAGAGAGAGTTGCTCCCATTCACATGTGCAAGCATCTCCATGATTACACCTATGTACCACTTTTCTTACCTATTTTTGAAAAGAGCCAATGCATGGTCTTTCTCTCCTTACACCACCACTTCCCTATACACTCAAGAAACCCCCCATTATTACTCCATCTCCTCTCAAACGGCAGCAGCAGCTGCAAAAACACACACACACTTCACTCTCCTCTACTTCCATTTTCTTTCTCAAACAACACTTCACTCTCCTCTACTTCCATTTTCTCTCTCAAACAACACTTCACTCTCCTCCACCACCATACCTTGTCGCCACCGCCACCTTCACACCACTATCAAGGGAGGATCAAGGAGAGAAAGAGAAGCTTGTTGGTGAGGCAAAGAAGCCATGAGAGAGAGGAGAACTGAGAGAGATAGAGAGAGCCGAGAGAGTGAGAGGTAGAGAGGAGGAAAAGCTAGGTATGAGTTCTATCTTCATTTCCTATGATTTAAATCTCTAGATTTTCTTCTAGGATTTATATATCAAGATGTTATACATGTTATGAGCATGATATACATGAGGTTTCTCGATTTCCATGGTTATATATGAAAGTCTATGGTTAAAAATGGAGATTTATGGTTATATATGCATTCTTGAGAAACATGAAAGCTATCTTGAGATTTTAAAGTGAAAGCATGTTAAATCTTGCTTGATATGAATGATATATATGTTATATGTGTTATATGTTTAAGATCTAGGATATATAGGTCGATTTGTGAAGCTTAGAGTTCGAAAATAAGAAAGATATAAAAAGCCCTAAATTCCAGTTTACTTTTTGTGTTTTTCGAACCAAACGGGCCAGCCAAAACCATAGTAAATGAACTCCATTTTCTCTCAAATTTTAACATGTTGTAGCCTTATATATCTTCTGTAACATATTAAAAAATGAGCCAAATCCATCGAGCAAATCGTTCTAGACAAAATAATTTGTCCACTGCCCTGTTTTCAGGAACCCTAATCTGCCCAGTTTCAAGTATTAGCGTATAACTCTTTGGTTATTCAGATTAAGCAAATATGGCCTTCTGAAGAAATGTAGTAGACATCCTAAGATTTTCATAGCCATAAAGAACTCGATTTTTGGACTTGTGGTTTATCCTCTATGAATTTTAGTCAACGTTTCCAATTAATTAATTAATTGATTGATTGATTGATTTATCTAGTACCATGCTATATCATTATATATGATTACTAGTATGAGATGCATGCACGAAGTATGTACGTACATATAATTGCACGAACATTTTATGTGTTACTTGATGAACATGATCATGCATCTCATGTCAAAACATGATTTCAAACTATGTTTTGAATAACGTTTTAAGATGCATGTTTCCAACGAAGGATCACGGATCCGATGTTCTAAAAAGATAAAACCTCAAGGCGATGCATTGATGAGATTTTCAATTTAAAGTGATAAAGACCGGGAATAGGTTGACCTTAAGGTTAATTAAAAGACAATTAACCCCCTTTATGACTTTAAGCCTAAGTATCTAGATTGTCTTGTAGGAGACATCAAGTTAGGGATACTGGAGGATACTCTTGCATCAAGGACAAAAGGTGGGTTTCCTATTTTCAACTGTGGGATTACAAATTCCCATGGAGGTAACATTTCAGGTTATTAAGCCCAAAAGCTTTTTAAATTGATATTCATGCTAAATATTTTTATCTCAATTACTTGTGGTTACTTGAGAAACGGTATTCCCGTTTTCTCTTGGCACTTATGTGCCAAATAATTCAACAACGATCGGCCTTGAGGTCCGTACAAGCCAAGATAGTGTACACGGTAAACTGGACATGGGAGGGACTGAAAGATGTTGCCCCCTTGTCTGAGTAAAGGACGGTTCAATTGAATGGAAGTGGCTCCCCACTAATTGTTCCGGGTTTGGTAACACAAGAATGAGAGCTATAAATTGGTGCACCTATATTTTGAGCTTAGGCTCAGGTTAAATGTTTTAAATTATATAAAGGGGAAAGTATCTTTCTAACTAATAATACCATTTAATATAAAAATGAGCATGCAATATTTGTAAATGTTTATGAAAACGCTTTCAAGAGGGGCATGGAACCACTGAGTGCTTTAGTACTCAGCCCCCTGCATTATTTTCCCTAATGCAGATTGAGCAAAGGCCGAGACGGAGGTGTGTTGGTATTCAAGCCTATAGATGACGATCACTATGATTGTCACATTTTCTTCATTGCATGCACGTATACAAACATCATCATTCATTTAATATCTACGGACTTAACCGATTCCTGTTATTTTCAAGTAATCGCTTCCGCAGCGCGGGTCAAAGTCCTCATACTTTGCCCCCAAGACGACCAAGCTAGGGTAACGATGACAATACGATAAATGTTGTTTTCATAGTATTATTATCAAGTCCTCGATTGTTCAGACTTGTTAATATTTCAGTCGCAGTCGTAAATTGCCCCATTTATTGATGTAATAACGGTTATACCCATGGATTCACAAGTAGCGGTCCGGCAAATCCGCATAGGGTGGGGTGTCGGGTCGCTACACTAATCGAAGGTTTTAGAAGAATATGAATGAAAAATGAAAAGGATTCAATGTATATATAATTTAGAAAGCACTAATCGAAGTTTTTAGAAAAACATGAATGAAAAATGAAAAGGATTCCATATAGACATGTTGATTAAATATATTTATTTAGTTTTCATAGGGATTTTCATTTACAAATTTTCTATAGATTATTATATATGAACTAAGAATGTATAAAATAATGATTTATAAGAATGCATTCCGAAATTGTTATTATTTTAATATGCATAATAGAAGAAATTAATTAAATAGAGGGAAAGATAAATATGAGATGTGATTAATAGATAAACATGTGATATTTCAAGAATATGAAATTAATAAAATTTTAATTAATGAAAATTAGAATATATATGAATTAAAATTAGACAAATTACCAGAATAAAGGAAAATATGAACGGAGCACCGTGAAGGGGCAGCTTTATTTTCGTATTAGTAATAGATATTACGTATACATAAAAACACAATTCAAATCAAAACCAAACCATTTTTATGAATTGCCGCAAAATCGAAGGCACAATTCCACCAAACTATTTTTTGAAATCTCAAATACACAAATATTAAATTTTAAACATTTTAAAATACATATTTTTTTCCAATATCCGAAACAATAGAAATTTATTGGAAAACTCATTCAACAATGATCGATATTAAAAGACAATTAAAATAGGGGCACAAAAATTATGAATCGCTGCACAATCGAAGGCACAATTCCATCAAACTATTTTTTGAAATCTCAAATTCATAAATATTAAATTTCAAAAATTTTAAAATACATATTTTTTTTCCAGTAATAGAAACAAAGAAATTTATTGGAATACTCATTCAACAATGATATATTAAGACAATTAAAACAGGGGTACAAAAATCATCAAGGAACAAATATAAAAGTACTGCACGGTAACAACAATGGATGGAAACATAACTCTGGTTAAGTAAAACAATCACTTCAAAATATGAAAACCGTATCCAACAACATATATGCATGCTTTGATATTTTCTCCCAAAATTATATAAGAAAAAATAAAAGTAGCATATAGTCATTGCTGTTAATTTTAAAGCTTAGATTAATTATTTCCGCCTCTACAAATTTTGAGAGACGAAACAGTCAAACAAAGAAGAGAGAGAATAAACAAAGAAGAGAGATAAAGAGAGATCAAAGAGAGAGAGATTTTTTATTTTCATAAATTTTTTCGTATTATTTTCATATGTAGAATTCAGAAAAAACAAAAAAACAAAAAAAAACTTCTTTTATTTATTTCATACTAGTAAGTAGCCCGTCGAAATTCGACGGGAAATAACTTTATGTTTTAATTTATATATATATATATTAAAAATAATTTTATATTTTATTTAAAAGTTGTGATATTGTTCGCGTTAATTATTAATCAAACTTAAAAAATTAATTATTTCACGTATTTAAATTTATAATTAGGAATGATAATGGATAGGGTATACTCATTCATTATGTATTTTTATTTAAATCTAAATTTTTTTTAGAATTTTTCTACATGTTCGTTCTAATATCGGTTAAAATAGTGACTTTACTGTACATACTTGTCTCAATTCCGTTGAGTAATACTCGACAAAAATATGAACACTCCAAGTAAAATTAGTATAAATCATTCTTTCTATGTTATTTGAACCATCTCGTTGGTTTATGCTAAATTACTCGATAAAAATCTAAACAAAGTTAATATTAATTAAAATTAGTAAAAATCCATCTTTTTAAGTAAATTTGAACCGTCTCGTTAGTTCATGTTAAATCGATATCTCTAATCTTTGCCAAAATGCGGAAAAAAATATGTTTACATCTTCAAATTTTTTTGTTCTTTTCTTTAGCTACCTATCCCACATTTGATTCAATGTATATGTTTTCTAGAAAGCACTAATCGAAGTTTTTAGAAAAAAAATATGAATGAAAAAATAAAAGGATTCCATGTAGATATGTAGCCCGTCGAAATTCGACGGGAAATAACTTTATGTTTTAATTTATATGTATATATTTTAAAAATAATTTTATATCTTATTTAAAAGTTGTGATATTGTTCGCGTTAATTATTAATCAAACTTAGAAAATTAATTATTTCACGTATCTAAATTTACAATTAGGAATGATAATGGATCGGATATACTCATTCATTATGTATTTTTTTTTAAAATCTAAATTTGTTTAGAATTTTTCTACATGTTTGTTATAATCTCGATTAAAATAGTGACTTTACTGTACGTACTCGTCTCAAATCCGTTGAGTAATACTCGACAAAAATATGAACACTCCAAGTAAAATTAGTAAAAATCATTCTTTCTATATTATTTGAACCGTCTCGTTGGTTTATGCTAAATTACTCGATAAAAATATAAACAAAGTTAATACTCCCTCCGTCTCATTTATGTACGCGGATTGAAATTTTCACATGGATTAAGAAAATTTATTGGAAAAGTAAATTATATAGTAAATTTCTTAATTTGCCCATATTTATTATTTGACTATGTATTTTTTATGAGTTAATCAAAGAATTAAATAGGGATATATTAGTAAATGAGCTAAAAATATTACTTTTTATGGAAATAAGTCTATATATTTGGGACATCCAAAAAAGGAAAACAAGCCTATATAAATGGGACGCAGGGAGTATTAATTAAAATTAGTAAATCCTACTTTTTAAGTATATTTGAATTAGTAAATTAGAGACATTTTCATTTACAAATTTTCTATAGATTATTATATATGAATTAAGAATGTATACTATAAGGATTTATAAGAATGCATTCCGAAATTGTTATTATTTTAATATGTATAATAGAAGAAATTAATTAAATAGAGGGATAGATAAATATGAGATGTGATTAATAGATAAACATGTGATATTTCAAGAATATGTAATTAATAAAAATAAAAATTAGAATATATATGAATTAAAATTAGACAAATTACCAGAATAAAGGAAAATCTGAACGAAGTACCGTGGAGGAGGCAGCTTTATTTTCGTATTAGTAATAGATAGATTATAAATTTAAAAAATGAAATAAAATAAAAATGTTAAAAATAAGTAAATTGAGTGTTGCTTAGAAGATCTTGGCAAAAATAAGTTAGGGTAGATGATTTTTTTAATTTTATTTTATTTTTGACGAGCTTATTTTTTTAAGCTTATAAGTTCTTGCAAAGCTTATTTTGTCAAACACTTTACAAGAACTTATAAGCTCTTACACTTATAAGCGGTTTTAAATAACTTATAAGCTTAGCTAAACACTCTCTTAATAAGTCTAAATCCCTTTTTTAATTATAAAATGAATTAACAAATTTATTTTAGTTGTTCAGAGTACAGATATGGATGTAGATTATTATGTGCTTTGGGCAGCGTGCACAGCCAGACCGGAAGTGACTAAACTACTTTGAGATATTTTCTAATGTATTGATGGTTCCTTTTAATGATGTTAATTAATAGGAACATGTCTTTCTAATTAACTTATTGGGACGTGGCTGAAAATTGTGGTCTTTTCTCTTTTAGATATTACCTCATCCACTAACTTACGTTTTAAATCTTATATATCCTCACTCAATATTTACAAAAAACTATCTATGAGCCCATCATTATTTCACTAGCACATAAAAGTTGTGAGACCTTTTCTCCACTCAAAATACATGTGCCACTCCCTTCGCATCACAATTTTCGGGGACGGATGCAGTATATTTTAATTTAAAGTGGTTCAAATAATATTACATCTCCAACGGTGCACTAAGAAGTATTAGCTAGAGTTTTGTGAATTTAGCATCATTTATAGCGCATCACTGTTTACTGCTGTATATTATTGAAATCTTTTTTTTTCATATTATTTTTTTTCTAAATTTGGTTATGATTCTTTAAAAATATTTTATTTAATTATATTTGTATATCTAAAAATATAAAGATTATCAAAATAATATTTAAAACTCGAAATATAAAATTATACCAACAATAAAATTATATATAATGGCTCCTTATTTGTTGTAATAATCAAGTAATTTGTGTTTATGGGAAATGCATGTAAATATGTAAACACTCAATTAACAAAGAAAACACCACACATACATATATGGGAGAAAGATCATATAAGAACATATGTTAAAGTGAGAAATAAGAATAGATTTAAACTATCAATCCTACAAGTACAAGATCTAATGGATATGACTTAATCTTATGGTCAAACCCGCTTTTTCTTAGTCAAAGCCATTTTTTTTACTTAAGTAGGGTTAAAATTGTTCAAAAATTGGATTCACCAGACAGTGTAACGGGATACACCAGACAGTACATTGATGCACCAGACAATGTAATGGGATGCATCATCGGTTATGCATCAGTGCATATATTTAAAAAATTTAATTCATTAGACAGTGTAATGAGATACATCAGACAATACAAAGCTATGCACCAAAATATTTATGTTGATAGTTTTGACTTTTTTTAACTTATGTCCTCAATAGTGATGCACAATGGCGATGGTCGCGGCTGCGAGCTATAGTGATGATGGTGGCGAGTTAGTAATGGTGGTGGTGGGTGGTGGTAGCGAGAGAAAAGACGAAAAAGATTTGATTTTAGGATTTTGAAAAAACAAAAAAAATGAAATGCATCACGTGCTCAAATTTGAAGCATTACATGCATAAATTGATGCACTAGATAGCATTAGTAGATTTATCAAATTTGTGTGCCTAATTTTTTATTCTTTGGATAAGGATTATTTGTACAAGAATAACTATATATATATATATATATATCAATCGATCTCTAATAACACAAAATTAGTGAAAAATTATAAATATATAATCTCATAAATTATGTTGTCAGTTACATACTGTATGCAATTATAAATTACACCAACAATTAAATTTATAGAAAAACAAATACAATTACATAACATACACATTAAAATATTCATTGAACATTTGTGGGAAGAATTAGTATTCTAATTCTAGAATTTAAAATATTTTATGACATAAGAGTGAGAAATGATATGCTACTCACCTTTTATGAGCACCATTCAAGTTTTGTCCATATTAATATTATTTTATTTTATTTTACTTATTATTTTTATTCTAATACCTTTAAAATTGATATTGTCATTATTAAATCTACAAAATACATAAAGATCAAAGCTCGATTACTTCATTTTCCTTTAACTTCAAAAAATAAATAATAGAAACAAATCGAGCATTAGATAATTGGCAATCATTAAAATGAATATATTTTTCAAAAAAATACATTCATTTTATTATATCTATAGGGCTCGTTTGGTAGGGGTGATTAGGGTGTATAATATGTCTATGACACCCTAATATCTTGTTTGGTATGAAGTATACGGCCCTTTATAAAGTTCGGGCCCGTATGAATAATACTTATTTTTGTTGTTATGTATACTACCTATGAGGTGGTATAAATAATACTGCAACTAATTATAGCAATAAATTACAATAATTACTATGTGTTGCAGAGAATTTAATACATCATACCAAACGGAATATTAATTCTTTATATTTATAAGACATCTCAATCAAACATATCAGGCCTTATCACATACTTTGTACCAAACGAGCCCATATAGTATTAGTAATACATTTACGGATTTGATGGCTAACCTTAATTCGAGGTTCTACACACGTCTCATCCATCATCTATTCATAATTATCTTAAATTCTCATTTTATGTATTTTTAGCAGGTATTACTGTGCGGGTTAAGGACGATAACAAATAGTAAAATCACTTTCGAATTAGGTTTGGGTAAAGTACAATATAAATTCGAAACGGGTTTCATGGATTGTATAATTTTCAAATTCATACTTGAAATTTAAGACGGATAATCAAGTAGTGCAACAAACTTTTTTTATTTTAATATTTTGATATTTTTATAAATTTAATTATATTTACATAATTATAAGGTATTACTATACGAGTTTGTGACAAGAACATGTAGTAAATTTACTTTTAAATCGAATTAGAGATATGTACAAGTTTATAAATGCTAAATGATATTTAGAGATCCTATAGTTTTATAATTTAATTTAATATATAATATTTTATTATTTATTCTATTTATTTTTAATGTTTAGTTTGTAATATTCAAATTTTGATTGACAAAAATAGCCAATAATAATAATAATAATAATAATTTATATATGATTGTTGATATTTTATAATTTTAAGCATGAAGATTAGCGGATATTACTATACATATTTTAAGATTTTGAAATAAACAAAAAAATGAGATGCATCACGTGCTCAAATTTGAAGCATTACATGCATAAAATTAATGCACTAGATAGCATTAGTAGATACATAAAATCTGTGTGCCTAATTTTTTATTCTTTGGATAATGATTATTTGTACAAGAATAACTTAATCGATCTCTAATAATACAAAGTGAGTGAAAAATTATAAAGGTATAATTTCCATAAATTATGTTGTCAGTTACATATTATTTGTAATTATAAATTTCCAATTCGATTGCAGAGTAGGCAGTTTTCCCTTTAATTGACTGTTTGTTTTCCTATGATCATAAACAAGAGTCAGGGTCAATCTCTTTCGAACGTAGGACTGTACCTACCAAAACTTGTGATTAGCCATGGTCAGTAGTACATTGATATCTCACAAGTCACTAGCAAAAAATGTCTCAAAATTTTAATCTGTGACATTGATGGTAAGGCGCATGACACAACAACTAACATGGTTTATGACGAAATTTTTGACAGATTGTGAGGTCATAACAAAATTTCTTATTTTAAAAATTGATTATTATTATTATTATTATTATTTTAAGCATATATTTACTTTGATTTCTTTTCGTTTTTTGCATATAAAAGGAGTTGGGAGAAATTGAATAAACCCACTCTTTTTACTATTTAATTATTTTCAATTATATATAACATAACACTTCTTTTAATTATTCATCGTTGTACTATTACTCTAAATAAATTTTTAATTGAATTTTTTAAATAATACTCATAAATTATAATATTAAGTAATCTCCGTCGAATTTCGACGGGTTACACACTAGTAAAGATTAATACCATAATTTCCATCATCGAGGATTCTGTCTATATCGTTTTCAAAAATTTATGAATGAGAGCAATTATTAATTTTTTTTATCTATGTCCAAAACTTTATTACCAACAGTCTTCACATCCATTCATAGTGATTAGTGAGTGATGAGGTACAATCCCCAATTCCCCCACTCCTATTAATTAACAAAAAACGAAAAATAAAATAAAATAAAACAAAACAAAAAGGTCCAAAGCTTAGTTTTGTCTCTATACATTAAATTCCATGAAACATCCACACTTTTAATACTTAATTAATAATAAATAGATATATGTACAGATTCATCTAGCTAACCTCTCAAATTCATTCAGTAAGATTATAATAGATTAGATTACAAAATAGAATTATGTGACTGTATAATATATACACTATATAGCAGTCTATATTAATCATTGGCGCCTGCCGTATTAGTTAACATAAATTAATTCGGACCTAAACAATTAAGATTATCTTTTCCCTTCATCCGTGGGAACAATCTCTGAAATAGTATAATTTTGACTAATAGGCCACATATTAATATAATGACGTTACATCTAGATACACGCTATCTTTGTTAAAACACATAGGCTCGTTTGATACGAAGTATGGGATAAGGCTTGATACGATTAGTTGGGATATCTTAATACGTATAAATAATTAATATTGTGTTTGGTATGATGTATTAAATTCTCTGCAAAACATATTAATTATGGTAAGAGGGTGAAATTATAGTAATTTATTCTTATATTTAGTTGCAGTATTATTTATACCACCTCATAGATGGTATTAGATAATAGGTATAATTCATACGGACCCGAATTTTATAAAGGGTTTCATACTTTATACCAAACAAGATATTAGGGTGTATAATATATATTATACACTAATCACCCCTAGCAAACAGTATAGTATATATTAGTACCCAATAACAGTCTCATTATTAATCAATCTTCTCTATTGTCAATCTGTATGACATCCTTTATTGCTTCCATTGTAGTATTAATGATATGCGGCAATCTGAAAATTTAAATATATATATATATATATATATGGTAAGTATTGTTTATTTCACCCAATTAGGGTGTATAATTATTTTTAAATCGACACATATCATTAATTCAACAGAATTAATAGGATAATGTCACACAAATTGTCAATATAAAATCTGAATTGATTTTGAATTGTCTAATGATGAAATGAGTTTTTTTTATTGTCAAATGTCTCAAATTCAAATCTCATTAACATCTTATAATTTAAACATGTCGGACTTATCGCAAAAGAGGAGAATCTATTTAATGCGCACTATATTTATAGAGTGTGCACCTTAAATATGAACTGCGAGTTACCCTCGTCATAAGTTTGAAAGATATACTAATAAGGAATAATACATATACATAGTACTCCCTCCGTTCTTTTATAAGTGTCCCCCACCGTCAAATTACACATACCAAGAAAATAAAGAAATTTACCTATATAACCTTATTAATTACCATCATTAATGTATACATACAACTAATTAACAAATTACTAAAAGCATTAAATAAGGATAAAATTGGAAAAATGTCATTAATTTACTCTCAAATTTTGAAATAGGACACTTATATGGAAACAAAAAATTAAGCTAAATAGGACATTTAAAAAATAGCGGAGGGAGTATTATAATAAGTAAAACCAAAGAATAGTTCCCCCCGGCTGAATATTTTGACCTCTTACAGATGTGGCAATCATTATCGAACATGGGTGCCACCCCATATTTGACACTTTAAACTCGCTAATTTCAACTACTTTATGCCCCCTTTCTTATAAATATTATTACAATGCTATATAAACTATAATACACTACTTAACAAGAAAAATTCCATGACCAAAAAGTTATAATTCAATGCAATGCTACCCCTCCAAATGCTCAATCCCTTATGCTATGCATTCATTCTGATCCCGATCTTCTTCCTCACTTCAACCACAGACGCCGCCGCCGCCGCGGCCACCAAGGCCTCCGCCGTGCAGCAAAATGAAGTGCAACAGTTTCTGGGCGCACAGAATGCGGCGCGGTCGGCGTTGCGGCTGCCGCCGCTGGTGTGGGACGTGAAAATCGCGCGCTACGCGGCCGCGTACGCCGGGCAGCGGCGGGGGGACTGCGAGCTGGAGCACTCGAACGGGCCGTACGGGGAGAACATTTTCTGGGGCAGCGGCAACCGTTGGACGCCGGCGCAGGCGGCGGCGGCGTGGGTGTCGGAGCGGCGGGGGTACAACTACTGGTCCAACACTTGTGCCTACGGCCAAGATTGCGGGCATTATACCCAGATTGTGTGGCGGGGCACGAAACGGGTCGGGTGCGCCCGAGTGTTGTGTTACGGCGGTCGGGGCGTTTTCATGATCTGTAACTACGATCCGCCGGGAAATTACATCGGAGAGAAGCCGTATTGACTATTGAGTGCCATATCACTATATATATATATGTTATAATATTGATTTTATTTGATTTTTTAAGGGATTAATTTGAATAACCCTTTTTACTAAAATTGTATAAATAAAACTCAAGTATGGGCGGAGATGAATGTTGTTAAATTTTAGTGAGAGGGATGGAATCGAGTTCGAGTTATTATGATTTTTCTTGCATTAATTAATTCCATAGATAAGATTATCAATTCTAGATATAGCCCACTTTTCGGTAGATCAAGTAATCAAAAATATGCGTGAAATTAATACTAAGATAAAAATAACTATATTATTATTTTTCCACGTTAAATCTATTTTCAACACGACTATTTGATATCAAAAAAGTGGATTTGATCTCTCTTCTATATTATATATATATAGAAATTAAAGATAAATTTTAGTATAGAAAGTGATATTAAACCAGAAAGATTATAATTCTAGGAATTAATGGGTTGAAGGAACAAAAAGATAATGGTGTCGTTTTGCATCAAAATTATTTAAGCGGATGACTAACCGCTAATAAGTTTCTGCAATAGGGAGTACAACTGTCACCTTTTTCTTTTACTTTTTTTGTTAGTCTTAAAGGACAGATTAGCATATATATCTGCTTATCAAAAAGTATGTGGTTAATGGTTATGTTATTTGCACAGTTTATATAATAACATAATTATAGGAGAAAACAACATAGTTGGGGCCTTGCACAATTGTCGCGCATTTGCTGCCTAAAAGAGCAGTCCAAAATTCTGCCAACCTGCAACTTTTGGAATTCCTACTAAATCCTAATGAAAGGATTTGGCATCGCACGTACCTCATTTACAAGACCGTATGCTTTCTCATTGTAAAATACTATTGAGAGCTTCTAAATAGTAGAATTGGTCGAAGTTCTTTTGTTTGTGAATCGATATTTCTTGACGGTATTTAGGATTTATTAATGAGATTTAGGGGATGACTGGTATGCTGGAATAAAATGAGAATGTAATGGTCATTACTGTCTCTATTCCTAATCTCATGGTTGGTGTATTTTTTTCAGTAGGAATGATCATTCCTTCCCCCCTGGTATTAGCTAATCCCCATATTCAGGAATGAATTTTATTATTATTATTATTAATGGTATAATAATAATAATAATTATTATTATTACTACTATTTTAATTACTATAATTATTATTTTAATATTATAATTAATATAATAAAAATTATTATTATGAAAATAATTATAATAAAAACAATAATATTAAAATAATAAGAAATAATTATTATTTCTTATTATTAGAATTAATATTATAATAATTATTAATATCAATATTATAATAATTATTATTAAGCTAATTATAATAATTAAATTAAAAATAATAATATTAAAATAATAATAAATAATAAATATTATTATTAAGCTAATTGTAGTAACTAGTAAGTATAATAAAAACAATAAAACTAAAATAATATTTATTATTAGTATTAATATTAATATTATTAATAATAATCCAATTATAATAAGTACTTCATTCGTCCACCAAAGTTTGTATCAAGAATTGCGACACATATTTTATTATTAATCGTAAGAATAAAATCAATTAAGGGATGATCATTCCATTCCAGATGTATACCAGCCATAAGAATATTATTCATTAATTCATTCCTTTCATACCTTCATTCCATTACAGAGGTCATTCCATTCCCATTAAATTCCATTCATGTCTACCAGCCATCCCTTATAGAATTGACGTGCTATGCACCATATAGAACATTTATATATTTTAAATTGGAATAATTACCTTGTAATACATCTATTATGATTGTTTAATTTTGAATATGATTTTTATAACTTGTCAAAAATTTTACGAACTTGACCTTTTTGCAATTATAAACAGCTGGTGGTCCCAAGACGGATACCTTGGTGTAGAGGGGGGTGAATACACCAAGGTTTAAAAAAAACTTTTCCATTTAAAACTCTTTTAAGTGAGCTGGCTGTGTTCGATCCAGCTGGACGACAGCTCGATCGACACAGCTGGCTGTGTGTGTGTGTGTGCGGAAGTTGTTGGGTTTGGAAAATCCGTCTGTTGCTTCAAATATATTGCAAAACTATGTTTCTCTTTTCTCTTAGTCAGTTTTATGCAGCTTGAAAGAATGCTTATGATGAGTTAGTTGAATGCATAAATAAAGTAGAAAAGAACAAAGCAACTTTAACGTGGTTCAGAGTAACACCTCCTACATCCACGACCAGATTCACTGGTAATTCACTACCACTTGGTTTCCAAGTACCAAGCAACTTCACAACTCGAACCTGAGCTGTGTTCCAACAGTTTACTGGCACTGTCAAGCCTAACCTTTCAGTTTGCAGGTACTAAAAAACCTGACTTACAGTTTCCGGGTACTGTAAAAACCAAACCACTCGAATTACACGCTTCGAGCAGGCGTACCTTAACCTAACCTTTTCTGGGTTTGGGTGTGGGTTTTCCAACTATGAACGAGTTCTTACAATGAAGAACAAGGTATGTGATGAACTCGTTCAAACTAGGCTTAAGATATTTCTATTTTGATCTAATCTGCCTATGACTAAATATGTGAACAACTAAGAACACAACTGACTGGCTGGGTGTTCTTGAAAGATTTGGCTTTGAAGATTGTTGTTCATTTTTCTGTTTGCTCTTTTATTTCTTCAGTCGTCTCACCAGCCTCTTTCCTTCAATGGTGGAGGAGATATATATGGGTGGAGATTCAAACTAGCCGTTGGAAGAGAGCCGTTTGAATCTTACCTACTCTCATTGACTTCTGGCCTTTTGCCTACGAAGTAGGTCTGCATCTACAGAAGCTATTTCTTCTCTGATTTGACCGCGTCAGATAAGATCTTCTGACATCGGGATCTTGTCTTGGAGAAGGTCTTCGTCTTCGAGCTGCTAAGCGTCTCTGCTGTGTCTTCAGCGTTTTGGACTCTGCTGCGTCTCGACTCTGAGCTGTCTTAGACCTGAGCTGTATCATCAACCTAAGCTGTGTCTTCAACCTGAGCTGTGTCACTAACCTGAGTTGTGTCACTAACCTGAGTTGTGTCTTAGACCTGAATTGTGTCATTGACACTAAGCTGGGTCTTTTACACTGAGCTGGGTCTTCGACACTGAGCTGGGTTTCCGTCACTAAGCTGGGTCTTGATTCTGCTGGGTCTTTGACTGTGTTTGGTCTGTTCTGCTGAGTTTGCTCTGCTAAATGTTTCGGCTGTGTCTGCTTAGCTGTGTCTTCTGCTGTCTTCAGCGATTACCTGTAAACTTAGAAATTCTATAAGCTCAAACAGGCGAGCTGGAAAAATACTTGAGCTTGCGCAATCATCTACTCAGTTGGGGTCAGCTGGGTTTTGGTATCAAATCAAAACTCTATTAATTTTCCCAACAATTTTCCCCTTTTTGATGATTCCAAAACCCTAAGTTGGAAAAACAAATTTACTTCCCCCTTAATAGGAAACAGGGTTTCAAAGAAAATAAACATTCACAGCAGATAATCATATTCAGAGCCTGGACAAAGAGAGATTGTCTTCAAATTGATATTGAGAAAACGAGCTTTTCATTAATAAGAAGAAATCTTACAACTTTTCTAATTACATAAGTTAAAAAAAAATCCCAGTTGGCTGGATCTTCAGTTGAGCTACTTCCTCTGTTTGTCCATTTGATGGTCAGTCTTGATACTATATCTGTTGAAGATGAATTCTTCCAAGTTCTTCCATTCGTCTTGATCTTTCGACTTGGAGATTCCTCTTTTGCTAGCCCAGTGATGAATTTCTTTGATAATTCGGGCTTTGTCAGGAAGGTTCGTTCCAGCTAAAGTGGGATGCTTCAATTGCTTGACTTTTGGATCTTTTAGCTGAATGTTGTTTCTCTTGGCATAAAGGGCAATTGATCTTGCCATCATTGGATCCATCTCATGGAATTCGAGGAGATAATCCTGGAAAGCAGTTTATGGATCCATGCCTTTGTATTGATTCAAGTAATAGAATTCTTTGATGAATTCTGTTTTGCATTGTTCTCAGTCTTCATTGAAATCATCTGGGTTTTTCTTGTTTTTCTTGTCGGCTGAGGCTACTTGGACTTGTTTCTTCTTAGCTTCCCTGTAGCTCTGCCTCTTCTTCTTCTTCTGCTTTTTCTCATTAGGCTTGAGCGATTCGGCTTTCTTTTTGATGATTTTGTCCAGCTCCTCTATCTCTCTTCTTTGCTCATTGTGGAAGTTACACAACCAGTGATAGTCCTTGTATTCTTCTGGCTTATATCCACAAGCTTTTGGAAGAGCGACCATTTTCTCTCTCCACGTCTCTTTGACTGCTGTAGATGGCTCTTCTTCATCCAGCTCTTTGGCAAAGTTGTCGATTTCCGACTGATTTGGCTGCACCGGTTCCTCCTAAGCTGCAGTTTTTCTCTCAATTGTTTTTCCAACTTCATTCTTATCTTCCCCCTTTTTGGCATTATCAATAAGGAAGGCAGAGAGGTTGACAACTATTGTGTTGAGGTTGGAGAGAGAACCTTCAACATCAGCGATCTTGGCTATGTTTTCAGCTGTGGTGATGTTTAACTGATCAGTGCTGCTGCTTCCAGCGCTAAACTGAGCATCCAGTTCTTTGAAAAGGTTGAAGAGCTGGCGAATGTTAGAGCTGTTGGAGAGAGTAGACTTTTTGATGGCTTCCAGCTGGCTTGAGATATTTGCTATGTCGTCAACTAGTGGAACTTGAAGTCTTGTTACTATCTCAGGAACTCTCTTCTCTAGATGGTTTGACTGATCAATGCTTTGAGAGACGAGAGATTGCTTCAGATCTTGACTTGTACGTTCTTGTAAATTTTGGGCAAATTTATGAACTTCATTAATTGTCAACTGTTGTTCTCGAACTTGACAGTCTAGAGCTGTGAATCGCATGATAACCTCGGCTTGAGACTTCAGTCTGTCCTTAAAAAGAATTTCCTCAACCTCTTTAGAGATCGCTTCCTCATGGAGGTTGAGAGCTCGACAGCTGAGTCCGTTTGAGTCTTGGATTCGTCATGACTGGGTTTGTCTGCCTCAAACTCGACCATTGCGCGAGTGTCATTGGCAATTGGACTTGGTGGGGCTGTTGCCTCTGGTTCTGCTACTGCATCAGCTGGTTCTTCAGTGATCATTATCTCAGCTGTGTTTTCTGGTACAGCTTCCTTGGTAATCTCAGCTGAGACTTCTTTGGATGCGTCAGCTCCAGTAGGTATCTCCCATCCCGCTGATGCAAGAAGCTTATTGGCTGCCCAGACATCTGCTGGGTGCGGTTTGGGATACTGCTGAGAGATTTCGATGATGTCTCTAATGAGGTCATCCTGATGCAAGTATGCGTCCTCCAGGCTTCCAAAGCCAAAAGTGTGCTGGAGACGTGCTTCATCTGTCTTCAACTTCTCGTAGGAGAAGGTCTCTATCAGCTGCTTATTCTGGTACCAAGTTGCCATCTTGGTGGTCAGATAGAACTTGAGATCTCCAACTTTGACGATGGCGATGGGCAGGTGCGCCAAGATTGGATACTAAGTTAGAACACTCTTGATCCCTGCGATGCGTAACTCTTCGTACATAGCTTCCATGAAGGCTGAGCCAGATGAGTTGAATGATAGAGAGGCAGTGGAAACACTCTCCTTTGATTCTGTGGAAATTTGAGGAATTTGATCAATTAGGTTCACAGTAGGCTGTGAAGAAGCATCAGCCAACTACGTGGAAGATTGAACTTTGGGTGATGGCCGTTTTGGAGGTGAGCTGGGATAAGTGGAAGAGGGTTCAGCTTGGATGTCAGCTAGCTGTGAAGGGGCTTCAGCCAGTTGAATATCTACCTGCTCTTTTACAGGAGAAGGTTGTTTGGGTGGAGAGCTGTGAGGCGGTGAGGGCTGGGGTGAGCTAGGAATATCGCCAAGTACTTGGGCGATAACCTGGGTTGGGGAAGGTGGAAGAGGTGTCAGACTCCTTGGATTATCCAGCTCGTCCTCTGAGCTGGATGACAATCCATCATTCAATTCCATATCAGCCAGGATGTTTGATCCGTACTGATTGAATACTGATACTGGCTGTGGGGAGAGAATCACCATTGCTTGACTAAGCTTGCTTGGTGAGATTGTTTGAGTAGCTTCTGAAGATTCCTGAGTCTGTGGAACGACAGATATTTTTTTCTTCCTTTCAGCTGGGCCTCCAGCTGTTTTGAGGTCAGCTGTCTTTCTTTTCCTTTGTTTCTTTTCCGCTGGAACTTCTGGCTCGGTTTCTTCCAGCTGCTTCTTGCCTTTGCTCACAGCAGGCTGTTTCCTCAGGAGATCATTGATTTGACTAATTCTCTGGAAGAGAATCTTCGTTTCTGGAAACAGTTCTGGTCATCTCGGACATAAAAGTCAGTTGATACCACGATGGTCTTTTCCTCTGCTTGACTGAGTTTTTCCCTCAGCTGAGTATCTTAATATTAAGCTGATTTTCCTTCACCTGAGTTTCCGTGAGCTCTGCGACTGACGTAGTTTAGCTTGATTCTTCCGTAGTTGGGTAATCCTTCTGAGTCTGAGCTTGGGATCCAGCTGAGTTTGTTTCCCCTCAGCTGGATTATCTTCTTTCATCTGGTTTGAGCAGTTTAGATAATCCATACATCTTGATTTAGATTTCAGCATTTTCTGTATGAATTTTCTCAATAAATGGCATTCCGATGTTGAGAAATTTCTTGGGATCTTTCACGTCGTCAGCTGGGTTAGAGAATCAGCTTGATTTAGCTTTGTTTGATATCCAGATGATGATTTTTTGTAGTTTAGCTGGACTTCTCTCTTGATTCTTCACTTTGAATATTCTGCTGGATTGACTTTGCCTTCAGCTGATATCACAACTGTATTGATTTCCAGCTTGGTGGAGCTCCTCCTGTTATCACTCTTTCGACACCCAGTTGTGATTGGGTCCGATTTTGTTGTTGAGGGTTCCATTAATAACTCAGATTTGTCCTATCTTTTGTGAGTGATACTTCTGGTTGGTCCTTGAGATGGTCATTTCTTCTTTGAACCTTGTTGACTGCTTGAACTTCATTTTCTTTGATGTCCATTTCCAAGCTGGAGTCTGTCAGCTTGATATTCAGCTTGATATCCCGTTTGCTGGAATCTTGATGTGAAGCTCGGTTGATTTTCAGCTTTATAATCAGCTGAGATCCTTCTCAGTTGTCCTTTTAGTTGACATTAATGTCTGTGCTAGATGACATTGTCTTTGATTTTGATTCCAGTCAGCTGGATTTATCTGCTGTCTTTGAGCTCTGTGATCAGCTGGGAATTGCTGGTTTACTTTGGTTTGGAGTTGCCGAGTAGTTTGCTTCTTTGACAGGACTGAGCTTGGAGAGCTAGCTTGATTATGTATGAACTCTTTGGTACATCCTTGGTTTGGTTCCAGCTGTGTTTGCAATGACCGGAGCCATTCTTTGATCTGATTTAGCTTTGGCCATCTCCATCTTGATCAGTTGAGTTTTTCTCATCTTCAAGTTCCTGATCATTCATTTTTCAGCTTGTCTTTCTGATTTTATGATGATGATGGATTTGTCTGTAATAACTTCCCACATCATGTCATGACGCGCGCTCAGAAAGACTTAGAGTTGGAACTTCCAGATCTGATAATCTCTGTTGATGATTGTCGGAAGAAACCTGCACAAGAAAGATTTCATGACGGTATGCAATATAATGATTTTAAAAAGATTTTTAAATTTTGAAGGATCTGTTCAGGTGACCACTATCAGTAAAGAGGCTGACTTGACACAGATACAGTGATCTTTTGAACCACTGCTCTGATACCAATTGTTGGTCCCAAGACGGATACCTTGGTATAGAGGGGGTGAATACACCAAGGTTTAAAAAAACTTTTCCATTTAAAACTCTTTTAAGTGAGCTGGCTGTGTTCGATCCAGCTGGACGACAGCTTGATCGACACAGCTGGCTGTGTGTGTGTGTGCGGAAGTTGGTGGGTTTGGAAAGTCTGTTTCTCTTTTCTCTTAGTCAGTTTTATGCAACTTGAAAGAATGCTTATGATGAGTTAGTTGATTGCATAAATAAAGTAGAAAAGAACAAAGCAACTTTAACGTGGTTCGGAGTAACACCTCCTACATCCACGACCAGATTCACTGGTAATTCACTACCACTTAGTTTTCAAGTACCAAACAACTTCACAACTCGAACCTGAGCTGTGTTCCAACAGTTACGGCAGCCTTCATCAAGCCTAACCTTTCAGTCCAGCAGTACTAAAACCCGACTTACAAGTTTCGGCTTGTAAAAACCAAACCACTCGAATTACACACTTCGAGCAGGCGTACCTTAACCTAACCTTTTCTGGGTTTGGGTTTGGGTGTGGGTTTTCCAACTATGAACGAGTTCTTACAATGAAGAACAAGGTGTATAATTAACTTGTTTAAACTAGGCTTAAGATATTTCTATTCTTATCTAATCTGCCTATGACTGAATATGTGAACAATTAAGAACACAACTGACTGGCTGGGTGTTCTTGAAAGATTTGGCTTTGAAGATTGTTTTTTTCTGTTTGCTCTTTTATTTTTTCAGTCGTCTCACGAGCCTCTTTCCTTCAATGGTGGAGGAGATATATATAGGTGGAGATTCAAACTAACCATTGGAAGATAGCCGTTTGAATCTTACCTACTCTCATTGACTTCTGGCCTTTTGCCTACGAAGTAGGTCTGCATCTGCAGAAGCAATTTCTTCTTCGATTTGACCGCATCAGATAAGATCTTCTGACATCGGGATCTTGTCTTGGAGAAGGTCTTCGTCTTCGAGATGCTAAGCATCTCTGCTGTGTTTTCAGCGTTATTGGTCCCAAGACAGATACCTTGGTGTAGAGGGAGGGGGAATACACCAAGTTTTAAAAACTTTTCCAATTTAAAAACTCTTTTGAGTGAGCTGGCTGTGTCCGATCCAGCTGTAAGGCAGCTTGATCGACACAACTGGCTGTGTGTGGAATGTGGTGGGTTTGGAAAGTCCGTCTGTTCCTTCAAATATATTGTAAAGTTTTGTTTCTCTTTTCAGTTAGTCAGTTTATGCAGCTTGAAATGTATGCGTGAGAGGTTGGCTGAATGCATAAATAAAGCAGTAAAGAACAAAGCAATTTTAAGGTGGTTCGGAGTAACACCTCCTACGTCCACGACCAGATTCACTGGTAATTCACTACCACTTGGTTTCCAAGTACCAAGCAACTTCATAACTCGAACCTGAGTTATGTTCCAACAGTTTACGGGCACTGTCAAGCCTACACCTCTAGTTTGCAGGTACTGAAGAACCTTCCTTACAGTTTACGGGTATAAAACCTAACCACTAGAATTACACGCTTCTAGCAGGCGTACCTTTACCTAACCTTTCTGGGTTTGGGTTTGGGTATGGGGTTTCCAACTATGAACGAGTTCTTACAATGAAGAACAAGGAGTATGATGAACTCGTTCAAACTAGGCTTAAGATATTTCTATTCTGATCTATTCTTCTTAAGACTGAATATGTGAACAACTAAGAACACAGCTGACTGGCTGGGTGTTCTTGAAAGATTTGGCTTTGAAGATCGTTGTTCATTTTTCTGTTTGCTCTTTTATTTCTTCAGTCGTCTCTCTAGTCTCACCACCAGTCACTGTTCTTCAATGGTGAGGAGATATATATAGGTGGAGATTCAAACTAGCCGTTGGAAGAGAGCCGTTTGAATCTTACCTACTCTCATTGACTTCTGGCCTTTAACCTACGAAGTAGGTCTGCATCTGCAGAAGCTAGTTCTTCTCTGAATTGACTGCATCAGATAAGATCTTCTGACATCGGGATCTTGTCTTGGAGTAGGTCTTCGTCTTCGAGCTGCTAAGCGTCTCTGCTGTGTCTTCAGCGACTTGGACTCTGCTGCGTCTTGACTCTGAGCTGTGTCTTAGACCTGTGTTGTATCATTTAACCTGAGGTGTGGCTTCAACCTGAGTTGTGTCAATAACCTGAGCTGTGTTTTAGACCTGAGCTGTGTCATCGACACTAAGCTGGGTCTTTTACACTGAGCTGGGTTTTTGACACTGAGCTGGATTTCCGTCACTGAGCTGGGTCTTGATACTGCTGGGTCTTTGACTTTGCTTGGTCTACTCTGCTGAGTCTGCTTTGCTGAATACCTCAGTTGTCTGCTTAGCTGTGTCTTCTGTCATGTCTTCTGCTGTCTTCAGCTATTCTACCTGTAAACTTAGAAACTCTATAAGCTCAAACAGGTGAGCTGGAAACAATACAAGGTTTGTACATTCATCTACTCGGTTGGGGTCAGCTGGGTTTTGGTATCACTTCAAAACATGTTTATTATTTTCCCAACAAACGTCTTGGACTCTGCTGCATCTCGACTCTGAGCTGTCTTAGACCTGAGTTGTGTCTTCAATCTGAGCTGTGTCACTAACCTGAGCTGTGTCTTAGACATGAACTGTGTCATCGACACTAAGTTGGGTCTTTTACACTGAGCTGGGTCTTCGACACTGAGCTGGGTTTTCGTCACTGAGCTGGGTCTTGATTCTGTTGGGTCTTTGACTCTGCTTGGTCTGTTCTGCTGAGTCTGTTATGCTGAATGTTTCAGCTGTGTCTGCTTAGTTGTGTCTTCTGCTATGTCTTCTGCTGTCTTCAACGATTACCTATAAACTTAGAAATTCCATAAGCTCAAGCAGGCGAGCTGGAAAAACATTTGGGCTTGCGCAATCATCTACTCGGTTGGGGTCAGCTGAGTTTTGGTATCAAATCAAAACTCTATTAATTTTCCCAACATCACCATTATCTAATCGAAACAGTGGTGTCATGTGGAAAATTAAATAAAAATAGTATATCGTAACATTTTAAATAATCAAAACAACAATCATTATTTAAAATTTAAAAACTCAACTTTCTCTCTTTTGTCTCCCCATCTCTCTAAAAACATTAATATATTTTTTTTACGTGACATCTTAGATGTATGCTAGTGCAATGAACGTTGAAATAAAAAGGTGAATGATAAAAATGAGAATGGGCTTTAGCTCCTAATGGGCCAAACTGCACAATGATCAGACAACTTATAAGAATTTACAAATTTTATATGCAACGAGTCACACTCTTCACGGTGCATCCAGGCTGATCGGACCCGGATCCGACCCTAATCCGCTCCAGTCAACGTTGACTTCTTTTTTTTTGTCGTCTTCGCCTTGTGGCAACATTAATATTTTTAACTCGCTCCGAGGCCTTTGGCTCTCCTCGTTTGACCCTTAATTTTTTTTTAAAGTCAATGATCAACATTAACCGGGTCACATCATGGGTCGAATCGGGTCGAATCTGACCCAGATGTACGGTACATACGCTGCACACAAGTTTTTGCCACTATATATATCCTCAAATAATCCAAACAAGCTCTTATTTTATTTCAACATTTCTCCTTTGCTAGGTTACATCTTACACGTATTGTTGTATAGTTGGTATTTTTAATTCGACTCATATTTTATTTCAACATGTATATATATATATATGCAGTGTGTTGTGAGAACAACAGGATTGGATCTCAACTATTCATAATTCAATCGAAGAAAAAAATTCTAACATAATGAATTATAAAATTGACGCAGAGGATTTACGTGGTTCAATCTCTTGCGAGATCTACATCCACGGTAGGTTAACAGATCTATCTTATTCACTCAAGAATAACAATAGTTTACAGATCTTAACAAGATTAAGAGGAACTGAAAATGAGAGCTCTCAAACCAAGCAACAATGGCTATCTCTCACACCTTTCTCTCTCTGCTACTCTACCTCTCTTCAACACAATGAATAAAGATGATGATACACAGATGCAGTTATAACTACTCACTATATACAACTTCCTCCACCAAGATTCTAGAAGCAGCGATAGCTCGACAGCTGGAATACGCAATTCTGTTAAAACCCTTCTAACAAGTTGCTCCTCCAACTCTAGAGCATTTATCCTGCAGTCCTTGAGCTTTTAGAAGTATAGATTTGTAGCCATATTCAACAATCTCTACCTTGGCTGCAAAGATAGATAACCTGATTCCCTGTAAAATCGTCCCACTACAGGACTTTACACAAACCTCATCTTCAATGAGGTTTCAGATTAATCAGATCCAAACAATGTCTAAACTTTGTTGTAGGCAAAGCTTTTGTCAACATGACTGCTGCATTCTCCAAAGTAGACACCTTCTTCACCTTCACTTCACCCTTTTCAACAATATCTCGAACAAAATGCATTCTAACATCTATACGCTTTGAACGCTCATGGAAGACTTGATGTTTCACCAGGTGAATGGCACTTTGACTGTCACATATATAGTATTGTAACAGATTCTTGATCAACGCCAAACTCATTAACTATTCCTTTCAGCCACATTCATTCTTTTACTGCCTTAGTAATAGCCATGTACTCGGCCTCAGTTATGGATAAAGCCACTACAGATTACAGCATAGACCTCCAACTCACTGCTGTCCCAAATAGTATAAACACATATCCAGCTTGAGACTTCCTTGGATCAATATTTGAAGCAAAATCAGAATCAACAAAACCAATTAAAGCTCCTTCAGATGCATCACCAATTGCACTAAACACTACTCCCTCATCCATAGTACCTTTCAGATATCTCATGATCCATTTCAAGGATTCCCAATGAGCTTTACCAGGATTTGCCATGTATCTACTGGCAACACTAAAAGCTTGAGCCAAATCTGGCCTAGTACAAATCATACAGTACATTATACTTCCAACCAAATTTGCATAAGGAATTTTGCTCATTTCTCTGATATAATTCTCAGGTTTAGGTCGTTGCTCTTCAGACAACCTTATATGTTGAGCTAGAGATGTACTTACCTCTTTTGCTTGATGCATATTGAACTTTCTAAGTACATTTTTCAAGTAATCAGTTTGCACCAGTCTCAGCTCACTTTTCAATGTATCTCGGTGTATATCCATCCCAAGAATCCTTCTAGCACTTCGAAGATCTTTCATGTCAAACTCAGATATTAGATCTAACTTCACCTTCTGTATCTCCTCTTTATGTTTGCTAGCAACTAGCATATCATCAACATAAAGTAACAAGTACACAAAACTAGAATCTTCTGCATTCTTGAAATATACGCACTTATCATATAAAGATCTCCTGAACCCAATGCTCAACATATAGTCATTGAATCTTTTATTCCACTGCATTGGACTTTGCTTCAACCCATACAAGGATTTCTTGAGCAGACACACTTTAGATTCATTCTTTTTTTCACTAAATCCCTCCGGTTGATTCATGTAAATTGTTTCTTAAAGATCATCATTCAAGAACGTTGTCTTAACGTTCCAGTTCCAGATTCTGTTGAGCTACAATAGCTAGTAATAACCTGATAGAACAATGCTTAACCACAGGTGAGAAAATCTCAGTGAAATCAATCCCTTTTCTCTGAGAAAATCCTCTTGCTACAAGCCTGGCTTTGAATATAACAATTTTTGTTCCATAAAGCACTTCTATCTTCTTCTTATACAACCACTTATAGCTCATACATTTTTGTGTTCTTGGTCTTTCAATAATAATCCAAGTCTTGTTCTTCAATAGAGATTCGATCTCTTCTTGCATGGCTATAATCCAATGCTCATTTTTTGAGCATGTTACATCTTCCTTATAATTCTTAGGTTCTTGATAACTGATCTCTTCTGCCACAGTCAAGGCATATGAGATCATATCAGTATGGCCAAACCTATTAGGTGGATGAATTTTCCTTCGAGCTCTATCTCTCACAAGATTGTAGTCAGACAAATCTTCACTCTGATCTAGCTCCTTCTCTTCTACTTTGATTCCAGATTCTTCACTGTTATCCTTTGATTTAGCTATATTTTTACCACTAGATGTACCAGCAAGCTCCACCTCCACCTCAGAACCATTTCTCTGAATATTTGTAATATCAGTATCTTTCAAGAAAGGCATTATATCCTCTCTAAATATCACATCTCTGCTTATTATAACCTTACTCATAGCAGGCTTAATACACCACAACTTGTAGCCTTTTACACCATTAGGATATCCAATCATCACACACTTGAGAGCTCTAGGTTTCAACTTGTCTTGTTTGGTGTGAGCATAGGCCAAACACGCAAAACTTCTCAAGTATAAGTACTCTGCAGGCCTGCCATTCCTCTTCTCTTCAGGTGTAATGAACTTTAGAGCAGTTGAGGGGCATCTATTTATCAGATAACAAGCTGTAGCAACAGCCTCTCCCCAAAACTTCCTTGGTAGCCCAGAACCATTAAGCATACATCTGACCCTTTCAAGGAGAGTCCTGTTCATTCTCTCAACTAGCCCATTTTGTTGAGGATTTTCTGGAACAGTTTTGTGTCTCTTTATTCCATTTGATTTGTAAAAGTCTTGAAACTTTACAGAGAGGAACTCCAGACCATTATCTGTTCTTAAGCACTTTAACCTGCAGTTCTTTTCATTTTCAATAGCCCTGCACCACTCAACAAACTTGTCAAAGGCATCACTTTTATGTTTTATAACATATATCCACACATTCCTGGAGAAATCATCTATCAAGAATAAGAAAATCCTAGCTCCACCTAGAGTTTCTGTCCTAGATGGTCCCCATAAATCACAATGCACATACTCAAGTGGCATAGATGTGAATAATTTTCCAGTTTTGAATGGCAGTTTAGTACTTTTTCCAAGTAAACATTCTTCACAAGAATCTAACTTATAATTTCCAACAGTTTTCAAGATTCCCTGTTTACTAAGTTCATTTAATCCCCTCTCACTTACATGACCAAGCCTAACATGCCATAGTCTAGATTCATTTAATGTATTAACCTCAATTTCACCTATGACAGTTTTAGCAAGCAAGTGATACAGGCCATTCTTCCTAATCCCCTTCAATATCACAACAGAATTTTTGCATATTGACATATTACCATGAGATGAAGTAAAATAATATCCCTTAGATTCTAACAAACCAAGAGAAATTAAATTTCGTTTAAGACTAGGGATATACCTGACCTCTGTCAAGATCTTCTCATCGCCATCATTTGTTAATAACTTGACAGAGCCTATGCCTTTTACAGCACAAACTTGGTTGTTTCCCAATATAACTGAGCCAAGATCTTCAAGCTGCAACTCCACAAACCAGGATTTGTTGGGGCACATGTGGAAAGTGCATCCACTGTCAAGAATCCACTCTTCAGCTACAGGAGATGATAGAATATTCAAGACTTCGGCTCCTTGGTATGATTCCACATTATCAGCAGAATCTGGAGTATTTCCCTTCTGAGATTGCTTTCTCTTCCAACTGTAGTATTCTTTTCCAATATGCCTAGGCTTTTGACAATAATGGCATTTCTTAGAGTCTCTTTCAACATCTTCATTGCTCTTTGACTGGAAGTTCTTCTTGATTTCTTTCCAAGATTTCTTTGACTTTTCCTTGGTGAACTTTCCCTTTACATTCAAGCTTTCCTTCATATATTCTTGTTTGGATTCTGATTCCTTTTGTAGCTACTTTGATCTGAGAGCATTTTCAACCTCTTCAAGGGTGATTGTAGACACTCTCTCGTATAGCAACGCATCTTTCAGATGATCATAAGATTTTGGTAAAGCATTCAGTAACAAAATTACTTTATCCTCATCCTTCAGTTTCACTTCAACATCTGCCAACTCGTCCAAGGCTTTGTTGAATTCATCAAGCTGATCAACTATGCTCTTGTATTCCTCAATCTTATACGAATATAGCCTTTGCTTCATGTAGAGTCTGTTCACCAAGGATTTAGACTTATAGAGCTTCTCTAATTTCACCCACACAGCAGCAACAGAGTCTTCTTTGGCTACCTCACGCAACACCTTATCATCAAGGTAGAGAACTATCGTGATGTGTACTTTCTGAAGCATCTCTACATGTTTCTCATTATCCTCTCATTCTATAGGCAATTTATCTCCCTTTAATGCGTCTGCAAGCCCTTGCTGGACCAAGACTGCCTTCATCTTAATCTTCCACAGAGCGAAGTCGTTTTTATCGGTGAATTTCTCGGTTTCAAACTTCACAGTCGCCATGACTTTGCCGATCACGATTCTCCAATCAAATCACTCCGATTAACTTCCTCGCCGTTGCGATCTACGCTCACTCGTCATGATTTCTGCTCGTCATGAATTCGATTCCGGCAGACGGCGCCAACTGTTGTGAGAACAACAGGATTGGATCGCAACTATTCCTAATTCAATCAAAGAAAAGAATTCTAACAGAATGAATTATAAAATTGACGCAGAGGATTTACGTGGTTCAATCTCTTGCGAGATCTACATCCACGGCAGGTTAACGGATCTATCTTATTCACTCAAGAATAACAACAGTTTACAAATCTTAACAAGAACAAGAGGAACTGAAAATGAGAGCTCTCAAACCAAGCAACAATGGCTATCTCTCACACCTTTCTCTCTCTGCTACTCTATCTCTCTTCAACACAATGAATAAAGATGATGATACACAGATGCAGTTATAACTACTCACTATATACAACTTCCTCCACCAAGATTCTAGAAGCAGCGATAGCTCGACAGCTGGAATACGCAATTCTGTTAAAACCCTTCTAACAAGTTGCTCCTCCAACTCTAAAGTATTTATCCTGCAGTCCTTGAGCTTTTAGAAGTATAGATTTGTAGCCATATTCAACACAGTGGCATTTAATATCAAAATAATACAGATTATAGGAACACCTTTGTTAGGATTTTTTTTTTCCTTTTTTTGAGGGAACACCTTTGTTAGGATTCATGATCATATATGGTTTTTTTTTTCTCGTTAGAGTGAAGAACAGAAGAAGGCCCATCACACCTTGCATATTACAATGCCTCTCCAAACATTACCATAAATAGTTATATTGGAATTGTTTTACAAAAAATAACGGTTAATATTGGAAATAAATACTCCACATTCCATATTTGAAGTGGTGTTTTACATCTTACTTTTTTTTAATACCCCGCTACGGTTGAGTTGAATTTGCGATCTTTTAACCTCAGATAATACTACACTATCACTAGGCGAACACACACACACACACCCATATTTTACATCTTATTTTGATGCTACTAATATATACTCCCTCCGTCCATAATAAGTATGGTCTGGAGGGAGTGACACAGGTTTTAAGAGAGGAAGGACAAGTTAAATAGATGCATTGTGAATGGAGAGTGAGACCTATATTTATTGTGATTGGAATTATTTCAATTTAAGGAAAAACCACACTTATTATGGACAAACGAAAAAGGAAAAAATATCACATTTATTGTGGACGGATGTAGTACTTCCTATAAATTAATTACTATATATACATATATCAATATTATAACGTGCCCAACGCATGTGAATAATGTGAAAAAAAATAATAATAATTTAACTAATAAGAGAAGCTGATTGCGATTTGTGAATTAGGCAAGATGGAAAGTTGGTTGGCGAGATATGATGAACGGTGGTTGAAGCTTGAAATCATATCGAAAACTTGAGGTGTATCGCTTTAAATCTTTCGGGCGAAATTTACGATTTCACCCTCAATGTTTGGTTACGACCAAATTCTTTCTTCAAAACAATGTATATATAAACAATTTACGCATTTGCTGAAATAATACTCCACTAATTAATTGAATTTGCAGTTGATAAAAAAAAAAAAAAAATATTGTATATGATTTGTTGCAAAAGATTAATCAAGTCTCTTACTTCACATCTAATTTAAATTGGTCACGTTTAACGGCAACATAAACTATTTTAACTAGATTATTGAAAAAAAAAATATTGGAAGATCAAATATTAAAATAACGAGACTTACCAGGTGGGGGTAGAGGTGTTCACGGGCCGGTTCCGATTCGGAACCTGTTCGAAACCGCCGGTTTCGGGAAAGTTGGAACCGGAACCGGCCCGCCACAGCCCACGGTTCCGGGTCGAACCGGCCCGTATTGGACTGTTCCGTTTCCGGGTCGGAACCGCCGGTTTAGAGCCCGAACCATCTAAATTTTTTATTTTATTTTTAAATATAAATTATATTGTCATTCAAACTCATAAATCATTAATGTAATGTATAAAATCGATATAGAACAAAATATATCTTCATTCATAATAATATATGATCAATTACAAATGAAAATATATAATTATTCAAAAATGGTTCCACGGTTCCGAACCGGAACCGCCGGTTCATGTTCGAACCTTATTATTATTATCACTATTTTTCATTCAATTTACCATTGTAATTGTCATTTTTGCTTTCTATGTGATATAATTAATATGGATTAACACAAAATATAATTTAAAACTAAAAAAAATAAAAAATTGTCGGAACCGCCGGTTCACGGTTCCTAGCCTTTGGAACCGGAACCGGCCCGTCCCAAGCACGGTTCCGGGTCGGAACTGGCCCACTGACCGCAGTTCCGGGCCGAAAACCGTTGACCACGGTTCCGGTTCCGGGTCGGAACAAGCGGTTTCGGGTCGGTTGAGCACCTCTAGGTGGGGAAATCAATACAAGAATCTAGTGCATATTGACTAGTACGTTTGCATTTTCGGTTCAAGTAGTTTTGGCCCCGTTTGGTTGGCAAGGATTCTGGTCTAGGAAAGTAATCTGATTCCTAATTATTAAATTTCTATGTCTGGTAGAATAAGGAAAATATTTATGTGTTTGATTTAATCTATTACTAATACGAAAATAAAGCTGCTCCATCCACAGTGCTCCGTTCAGATTTTCCTTTATTCTGGTAATTTGTCTAATTTTAATTCATATATATTCTTATTAATTAAATTTTTTTATTAATTTCATATTCTTGAAATATTACATGTTTATCTATTAATCACATCTCATATTTATCTTTTCCTCTATTTAATTAATTTGATCTATTACACATACTAAAATAATTACAATTTCGGAATGTATTATTACAAATCCTTATTTTATACGTTCATAATTCATATATAATAATCTATATTTTCCTTTATTATGGTAATTTGTCTAATTTAATTCATATATATTCTAATTTTTATTTTTATTAATTAAAATTTTATTAATTTCATATTTTTCAAATATCATATGTTTATCTATTAATCACATCTCATATTTATCTTTTCCTCTATTTAATTAATTAATTCTATTACACATATTAAAATAATAACAATGTATTATTATAAATCCTTATTTTATACATTCTTAATTCATATATAATAATTTATAGAAAATTTGTAAATGAAAATCTCTATGAAGACTAAATAAATATATTTAATCAACATGTCTACATGAAATCCTTTTTATTTTTCATACATATTTTTCTAAAAACCTCGATTAGTGATTTCTAGATAATATATACATTGAATCAAATGTGGGATATGTAGCTAAAGAAAAGAACAAAAAAATTGAAGATATAAACGTCTTTTTTCCGCATTTTGGCAAAGATTAGAGATATCATGAACTAACGAGACGGTTTAAATATACTTAAAAAGGAGGATTTTTACTAATTTTAATTAATATTAACTTTGTTTAGATTTTTGTCGAGTAATTTAGCATAAACCAACGAAACGGTTCAAATAACATAGAAAAAAAGGATTTTTACTCATTTTAATTAATATTACTTTGAAGATGTAAACAGGTTTTTCCGCGTTTTGACAAAGATTAGAGATATCGATTTAGCATGAACCAACGAGACGGTTCAAATATACTTAAAAAGAAGGATTTTTACTTATTTTAATTATTATTAACTTTGTTTATATTTTATCGAGTAATTTAGCATAAACTAACGAGACGGTTCAAATAACATAGAATTTTTTTTTACTAATTTTAATTAATTTTACTTGTAGTGTTCATAATTTTATCGAGTATTACTCAACGGATTTGAGACGGGTATGTACAGTAAAGTCACTATTTTAATCGAGATTAGGACAAACATGTAGAAAAATTCTAAACAAATTTGGATTTAGAAAATACATAATGAATGAGTATACCCGATCCATTATCATTCCTAATTATAAATTTAGATACGTGAAATAAAATTAATTATCTAAGTTTGATTAATAATCAACACGAACAATATCACAACTTTTAAATAAGATATAAAATTATTTTTAAAATATATACACGTAAATTAAAACATAAAGTTATTTCCCGTCGAACTCCCCCCTCCACGATGTTCTATTCAGATTTTCCTTTATTCTGGTAATTTGTCTAATTTTAATTCATATATATATATATTCTAATTTTTATTTTTATTAATTAAAATTTTATTAATTTTATATTCTTGAAATATCACATATTTATCTATTAATCACATCTCATATTTATCTATCCCTCTATTTAATTAATTTATTCTATTATACATATTAAAATAATAATAATTTCGGAATGCATTCTTATAAATCCTTATTTATACATTCTTAATTCACATATAATAATCTATAGAAAATTTATAAATGAAAATCTCTCTATGAAGACTAAATAAATATATTTAATCAACATGTCTACATGGAATCCTCTTCATTTTTCAACGTGTTCCCTCCTCGGTGCTCCGTTCCGATTTTCCTTTATTCTGGTAATTTGTCTAATTTTAATTCATATATCTAATTATCTATTACTAATAGGAAAATAAAATTGTCCCATTCACTGTGCACATTTTTTTCCGTATTTTGACAAAGATTAGAGATATCGATTTAGTATAAACCAGAGAGACGATTCAAATATACTTAAAAAGAATAATTTTCACAAATTTTAATTAATATTAACTTTGTTTAGATTTTTATCGAGTAATTTAGCATAAAATACATTGAATCAAATGTGGGATAGGTAGCTAAAGAAAATAAAAGAAAAACTTGAATATGTAAACATATTTTTTCCGCATTTTGGTAAAGATTAGAGATATCGCTTTAACATAAACTAACAAGGCGGTTCAAATATACTTAAAAAGAAGGATTTTTACTAATTTTAATTAATCGTAACTTTGTTTAGATTTTTATAGAGTAATTTAGCATAAACCAACGAGACGGTTCAAATAACATAGAAAGAAGGATTTTTACTAATTTTAATTAATATTACTTTGAAGATGTAAATATTTTTTTCCCGCATTTTGGCAAAGATTAGAGATATCGATTTAGCATGAACCAACGAGACGGTTCAAATATACTTAAAAAGAAGAATTTTTAAATTTTTTTATTAATATTAACTTTGTTTAGATTTTTATCGAGTAATTTAGCATAAACCAACGAGACGGTTCAAAAAGAAGGAATTTTACTAATTTTAAATAATTTTACTTGGAGTGTTCATATTTTTATCGAGTATTACTCAATGGATTTGAGACGCATATGTATAGTAAAGTCACTATTTTAACCGAGATTAGGACGAATATGTAGAAAAATTATAAATAAATTTAGATTTAGAAAATACATAATGAATGAGTATACCCTATCCATTGTCATTCCTAATAATAAATTTAGATTCGTGAAATAAAATTAACTTGCAAAGTTTGATTAATTATTAACGCGAACAATATCACAACTTTTAAATAAAATATAAAATTATTTTTAAAATTTATACATATAAATTAAAACATAAAGTTATTTCCCGTCGAGTTTCGACGGACTACTTACTAGTTTTAGAAAAATAAGAAAAGTAATCAAAATCCTAGAAACAAGAAAAATAGCCTACTATTCCAGGATTTTGATTCCCTACTCCAACCCAAGTATTCTTTTTCATATCGCACAAAATAAAATAAAAAATCTCGTTCTCGCTATCTTCTTCTCAAAAACTCGTCGCCTTCTTTTCTACGCAAGTCTGTTCCTTTCTCTTTTTCCGTTTAAGTCGATTTTTTTTTTCTCTCTTCAAGTCTATGAAACCTTCTTCAATTCTCCTATCGCTCTGTATCTCTCTCTTTTTTCTCTGCAATTCATCTATCGCAATTTATTTTCAAACCTTCTTCCATTTTCCGGCGGCCTGCAATTCGACCACCCGGCAGCGCTCGCCGAGCCACTCCAGTACCCCCTTCCGTCCGCTGCTTTGTCGTTCACTGCTGCCTTGCACCATCGTCACTGCCGTTTGTGACACGACCATCTCAGTCAGAACTCACTCCAAAAAGTCCCAAGATCGAGCACAACCCCAGAAGAGTTGTATAAATCTCCCTCCTATTTCTTTCCTAATTTCTTATATCAATGTTTTAATCCTTTAATCTGGGTTATGCGTGTATTTACAAGGGGTGTTGGGGGATTTTTGGATTTGTGCTATAAACGTGTAATTTCGATTTTATTTTTCTGAGAATTAATTAGAATGGTATATGCATTTTGATTCTATGGTTGATTGTCATTATTGGTGTAGAAAACAAAATTGATGAAGGGATTATTCTGAATTTGATTATTAGTTTTGGTTGATTCATTTTTTTGGATTGAAAACTTGTTGAAATATACTGTGAAAAAATGAGAGTGGAAAGGAACTAAAATTGGAATGACAGAAATTTTTTACCCACAACAAAAATCAGAATCCTCACAATTTTTTGGTAATTTCCAAACAAAGGATAAATCTTCTTGGATTTATTATTTTTAGAATCATATTCCACGAAATTACATTTTCGGGAAATTTTTTATTTTTCTCAGAATAATATTTCACAGAATCATATTCCCTATCAACTTTACTTTCCTGCCAACCAAACGGGTTTATGTTTTTGTCCATTATCAGCCTTTATCTAAAGTTTTTTTTTTTTCCTTTTTCTTTTGATAAATAATACTCCCTCCGTCCCGCATTAGTGTGGTGCAAGGAGTGCGGCACGAGTTTTAATAAAAGGTAAGTAAATGTTTGGTAGGGATATTTTTAGTGGAAAAATAGATCCACAATTGTTATTGTTAGTGAGGTTTTTCAGTTGACCTATTGTAAATATTAAAAACTTTTAAGGGTATAATTAAGGGTAAAAATCATGTACTAAAATAGATGAACTATACTTATGGGGGACAGCCCAAAATGACAAACTAACCACACTTTTAAGAGACGGAGGGGGTAACTTTTATCTATAGTTCATGATACGTTAAAAGCAGTCTACAATTATGGGAGGAATTCTATGGTAGAAGAAGAAAAATAAAAAATTACACGATCGTCCTCTGATATTGGGACGTTTGAATATGCATGGGGTGCACGTGCATTGGTGCCCTTATCGCCGTTCATCAGTTCATGTGGATATTTACATGGCAGTTACGTGAGTTTTATAATTTCTTGGAAATGATTGCTTTTAAAATTTCACGTCTGAGCATCCTAATTACAAAACTGTCCTTCAATTTTGACTTATTCTCAGAAAACTAAACTAAAGTGGTAAACAACAAATACTCTTTCGATATTTCTTATGTTCTTTTATATACTGCACTTGTTGGGGGGACATTAATAAATAATTACAAACCTCAAGGAGAAAATTTGAAATTTCCACAAAACTTAGATTAATTCATGTTAATTTGATCAAATCTCATTCTAAATTCTCGTAATTCGCGGTTATGATGCACATTCTTACATGCCTTTTATTTATTTTTTTGAAACGGACTTACGTGCCTTTAAAAATTAATTAATGCAAGTACGTACTTATATAGTTATACTCCCCATTGAAAGGTAAGTAGATTGCCACGAGCTTCTTAGTTACTTGACTATTTCTCTCTCACACACGAAATTCTAGGTGGTTGTTACACTATATATGAATACCACATTCTTCAAACTACAATTCCTTATCATTTCTTGAAAATATATAGTCCTAATTCGTAATCAAATCATGGGATTTCAATTGCACGTTGGAGTTCTAGCATTCCCTTTCGGAACACACGCTCCCCCGCTGCTCGCCCTAGTGCAGAGGCTAGCCGCCTCGACACCAGGCGCTCTATTTTCCTTCTTCAATAGTGTCAGCTCGAACGCAACACTTTTCAACGACCGTGTATCAGACACATATAAAAACATACGGGCGCATGATGTGTGGGACGGGACGCCTCCCAGCGAGGTTTTCACCGGGTCCCACTTTGAGGCGGTCGGGCTGTTCCTTAAAGCCTCACCGGGTAACTTTGAAAAGGTTATTGAAGAGGCGGAAGAGAAAACCGGCCTCAAAATCTGCTGCTTAATAACTGATGCCTTTTTGTGGTTTGCCTCTGACATGGCGGAGAAAAGAGGGGTGCCATGGGTGTCCTTCTGGACTGCTGCTTCTTGCTCACTCTCCTCACACATGTACACCGATCAAATCATGAAAGCAATTGAATCAGCAGGTAATTAATTCTTCAATCCTCATTAACAAAACATGAATTTTTGTAGTATGCTGTTCGTCGATGCACGTATACGCTTTCTCTTTCCTGAACACGAAAGGAAAGAATTACTCTATAAGCCCATGTTTGATTCCGTATATTTTGGGTATGGAAAGTGATTCAATTAATTGAATCAAATATTTTTTTTTATTTTCTTTAATTATTATTCTTTTCCTTTTTTAGATGGGGATACCATTTGTTGGTTAATTAACTTTCCACTTGAGCACAACAAAGTTTAATTGTAATTAGGTAAAATAAAAATAAATAAATAAAATGAAGTGCAAAAAATATAAACACGGGTAAATGTTATATTCCATATTTTTTTAATGTAAAAAAATAGTAATTATAAAACGTAAATAACCACAAATAGAAAAATCGATATTATGTTTGGCTTATAAATTTTTTAAATTCAACAAGTCAACTAAGTTTAAATAAAATGAGCTAGGGAAAATGTCACTACTATTTTTTTTTCTCACACTCATGAAAAGCAAAAAGTTTGTATCATAAAACAACATTAGCCACACATAAATAATTGCTAATTATGTGTGGTTAATAATTTTTATTGTTTTGCCACGTAAGCGTAACAGATTTAAAAACAAATATGGTTAAATAAAAAAAGTTAAAAAAATTCAAAATATAAATGTGTGTAAAAAAAGTTTTTGCCGATAATATGTGTGGCTAAAGGTTGTGTTTCTTGCAGTGCAAAGTGTTGGACGAAATGCGTGCAGAAACAGCGAAACAAGAGAACCTCTGTCGTTCATCCCAGGATTGGAAATGGCAACCTCGACCGATCTTCCGCCGGAGGTTTTCTTGGACAACAGTCCGTCGCCGCTGGCAATCACGATTAACAAAATGGTCGAACAGCTCCCGAAATCCACCGCCGTCGTCTTAAATTCCTTCGAAGAAATCGATCCTACCATCACGAAAGACCTAAAATCAAAATTCCGCCATTTCCTCAACGTCGGCCCTTCGATTCTCGCGTCCCCCGCACGCGCCGCCCCCGACGACAAAACAGGATGCCTATCGTGGCTGGAGAAACAAAACAAACCTAATTCAGTGGTCTACATCAGCTTCGGCACCGTGATAACGCCGCCGGAGAACGAGCTGGCGGAGTTGGCCGGAGCCCTAGAAACATGCCGATTCCCATTCCTTTGGTCGCTGAAAGACTACGCGAAGAATTCCCTCCCCGACGGATTCGTGGACCGCACGAAGGAATTCGGGAAGATCGTGGCGTGGGCGCCGCAGCCGCAAGTTCTCGCGCACGATAATGTCGGCGTGTTCGTCACTCACTGCGGCTGGAACTCCATCCTGGAGAGTATTTCGAGCTGCGTGCCGCTGATTTGTCGGCCGTTTTTCGGAGATCAGAAGCTGAACAGCAGAATGGTGCAGGATTCGTGGAAAATTGGCGTTAGAGTTAAAGGAGGCGTGTTCACGAAGAGTGAAACGGTTGATTGTTTGCAGGAGTTGATGACGACGGAGAAGGGGGTGAAAATTAGGGAGAATGTTTGTCTGCTGAAAGAGAAGGCTATGGCTGCAGTTAAAGCAGAAGGAAGTTCGTCTAAGAATTTCAACAAATTGTTGGAGATCATCGGAGCGGCGGAGAATAGTTAATCGGTTCGTGATTCTTTGTTTGATTCTGCTATAATTACTGCTACTTTGTGTTAGAAATAATCAATAATAGAGGGAAGAGTATTAGATGCACAAGTATTTTGCAGTTTTAATACTTTCATAAATGTGAAATGTGAATCATCCGAGCTTACATGTTATCAATATGCTCCACCTCTCTCTCTCAATCTCAATTGCCCTATTGTATTGTATCCTCAATTCGTATCTATGTATATACGGTAACGTGCAAATCATATACATAAAAAGGCAAATGATGATCTTTTTAAAAGTACAGATAACACAACCTTATAATTAACATGCAGTTAATGCACCAACAAAGTGTATCATTTATGAATTCAAGAGGATCTTTTGTTTCTTTTAATCCAAGTTTTATCTTCCGTTCTTTGTCCAATTAGTTGGGATTTTAAAAAAAAGAAGATAATTGGGCTCATTTAGTTGTCTCAACACATTCTTTCACTCGTTAGTCTGGACTTTCGAGTTCGTGTATCATATTGACATATTCCACAGCTAGATAAGGAATCCCATTAAAACCACTTACCTTACCGACTACAACAACAACAATAAATTGACCCACATTTATGAATATGCAGGTTTAGTTGCTTAGGGCCCTAGCTAGTGGCTATTGTAGCTCAATCCAACTAGTGTTGCGTGTCCCGCGTCCCATTTTTTTGGGAATGCAAAAGAAAAAAAAAAAAGTTAATGTTACGGATTTAGAATTTGATAATGAGATGTGCTGAAAAAAAATATTCCGATTCATTAAATTTCATACATATCAAAATATTTCGATGTTCTCATAAATTTTGCAATACGAGACTTTCAAAATTCATCAATAATTGAGTCTATATCTTTATCTTTAAGATTTTAACAAGTCGGAGATCATTATGAGAAATAACACCGTGAATCTCGTTTTTCAAATTTAGTGAAGTGATGCCACTAACACTTAATTGCAAAAAAGACGTACAAAATCCCGTGATCATTCCACAAACCTCTGATTAATGGCCATTTACTCTTGCTTTGAGATATCTTATTCTTCATCAACAAAAACACAAAAATATTTATAGGGTTGAAATACAAAAATATTTACAAGAATACAAAAATAGTTATAGATCTAATAGATCCGTTAAATAAAGATGAAATGAAATGACAAAATAAAAGTAGAAAGAATTATTAAAACAAAAAAATTGTACATGGACAAACTGAAACAAAAAACAATGATACAAGGACTTAAAGATGCTACCTAGATAGATAAAGACCAAAATTCTTTCATGTTGATCTAATTACGAGTAATTTGATTAATGTGAAAAGAAAAGATTTTGGTTTAGACCAATTTTACTAAAAGTTTAATATTGTTATATTATAACACATTATTTTTCTTCAAAAACACATACATATTTAATAGGAATCAACTTGAAGTAAATTTAAATTTGATTTGATCTGTAAAAAAAGTCTCTCTTCAGATTAAGAATTTCTTTCGCTCTCAACACATTAAGAATATTTTTGGGCTGGCCTCATTTTGGGGGGTTGTTTTTTACTTATTTTAATATATGGGTAAAGAAAAAGGTTTTGGGCTTGCCCAGTCTAGTGCAGCCCCTATATAGATCCACCTCTATAGGCAATTTTAGTGGAATTTGAACAACATATTTTTTCTTGTTAAGTGGAGATTTGTGATGCTTCGGCTTATTCACTTGAACTAGGTTTCACAAACACGTTGTAATTAAGGTGTCTGTATTGTTGTTTTATAGTTTGTCATCACTTTACATATATTAATAAGTCTAATTATTTTTTATTTTCTCGATAAAATGGGGTAGTGGGCGCTGCCCACTCAAGGCCCTTCCAATTTTGGGTTTATGGTAGGTAATCTCGAAAAGAATTGGTTGTGTGATATGATAAAAAAAGCTGTACTTAAGAGATGTTAACTAATTTAATGCATTCGTTAACACTGGTCTAAAATTTGTAGCTCCAAATTTACCAATCCAAATTAAGTTGTATGTATTATATTAATATGAATCCATACCAAACCATGATTCATTCAAATTGGAGTCATGTTTTTTATTTAAGCACTCAATTGATAGCCCATATAAAGATAAATTCTTGGTTCTGAGCACAAGCTGGTAATACAAGTCTTAATGGGCCAAGGCCCAAAGTGGCCTAGTTACTAATTGAAGACAATCCATTAAATTGCATATATTGTTGCCGAATACATCAAAGTCGATTTATATTATTTACTGCAAAATTGAATCTCTATACGACTATACCCACGCGGCCACGCCACTCTATTGTCAGTTTATATATGTCTTTATCAAAATAATTATGTTTTGTTTTAATAATAGAGATAATATATTATAAACATATTGATGCCGAAAAGTTTTGAAAGAATGTGGAGAGATTGAGAATTATATTATTGAATGATATTGAAGTTCGTACTTAACTTGACCCATGTTGCATAGTAGTGCGTCCTGATCCGACCCGGCATGTGAACCGGGTTTATATTGGATGATTTAGCATTTACACAAATATCACAAGGACCCCAAAATAGTTACTACGCATATTTTCAATTAAAAGAATTGCAAAAGAGAAAGAAAGACCAAAAAGAGGGTTTATGGTATTCTATTGGTCTCATTTTAATGGTCCTAATTGTCTTATTTATTTGTTTCATTTTAATTATTTTATTGATGGTCCCAAGACGGATACCTTGGTGTAGAGGGGGGTGAATACACCAAGGTTTAAAAACTTTTCCAATTAAAACTCTTTTGAGTGAGCTGGCTGTGTTCGATCCAGCTGGAAGGCAGCTTGATCAACACAGCTGGCTGTGTGCGGAATGTGGTGGGTTTTTGGAAAGTCCGTCTGTTGCTTCAAATATATTGCAAAGTTTTGTTTCTCTTTTCAGTTAGTCAGTTTATGCAGCTTGAAATAATGCTTATGAGGGGTTAGCTGGATGCATAAATAAACAGGAAAGAACAAAGCTATTTAACGTGGTTCGGAGAAACTACTCCTACGTCCACGACCAGAAACCTCTGGTAATCCACTAAGGATACCACTGACTTTTCGCGCTCCTCAAGCTGGATACAAGTTTACGCGTACTGTATCGAAACGTAACCAGACTGTTTACGGGCACAGCTGAAGCCTACATTCAGTTTACGGGTACTGAAGAACCTAACCTGTAGTTTACGGGCACTACAGAACCTCAACCTTAACCTAACCTTTTTCTGGGTTTGAGGGTTTGGTTTTGGGGTTTCCAACTATGAACGAGATCTTACTATGAAGAACTTTGAGTATGATGAACTCGTTCAAACTAGGCTTAAGATGGGAAGGATTATGTGCCTAGATACTAGTGGGAGAGAGCTTCAACAGCCTAAGAATGAATAAGAACTCATAAGAATGAAGGCTGTTGGATCTTGAAGCTTTTCTGAGAGGTCTCTTGATCTTTGGTTAGACTTCTTTCAATGAAGTATGTTGATCTTTCTTGTGTATATTCTCTCTCGTCACCTCTCTATCTCTGATGATGAAGAAGACTTATATTTATAGGGAGAGATTAGAACTAGCCGTTGGAAAGAGCCGTTCTGAATCTCTACCTAATTTCTGACAGGATTGACTTGTCTTCTTCCTTGATTTCCTCGTAGAGCAATCCTAGGTCTGACTTCTAGGTGCTGAGGTGTCGAGTTCCTGATGGTCCAGATCAGATCTGACTTTATCTCAAGTTGACTTCGACTCTGCTGTGCTGGTGACTCTGAGCTGTCTTGAACTCTGTTGGATCTTTGACGCTGAGCTGAGTCTTGAACTCTGCTGGGTCTTGACGTAGAGCTGAGTTGCCACACAAGCTGGGTCTTTCCTACAGCTGTGTCTGGATGAACTTGATTGTCTTGAATAAAGATGACTTTGCTGATCACTCGACTTGGCTTACCCTGCTGTGTACTCAGCTGGGTCTTCTGCTGTCTTCAGCGACCACCTGTAAACTTAGAAAACTCTATAAGCTCAAACAGGAGAGCTGGAAAAATACTTGGGCTTGTGCAAACATCTACTCGGTTGGGGTCAGCTGGGTTTTGGTATTACTTCAAAACTCTATTAATTTTCCCAACAATTTCCCCCTTTTTGATGATGCCAAAACCCCAAGTTGGAAAAACAAAATTGCTTCCCCCTTAACAGGAAACGGGGTTTCAAAGGATTAAACATTCACAGCAGGTAAACATATTCAGAGCCTGGACAAAGAGAGATTGTCTTCAGGTTGATTTTGATAAAACGAACTTTTCATTAATAGGACGAAATTTTACAATTTTCTGATTACAAAAGGTTCAAAAGAAAATTCCCAGTTGGCTGGGTCTTCAGCTTTGCTGCTTCCTTTGTTCATGAATCTGATGGTCAGTCTTGAGACCATATCTGTTGAAGATGAACTCTTCCAGCTCTTTCCATTCTGCTTGATTCTTTGATTTGGAAATTCCTCTTTCACTAGCCCAGTGATGAACTTCTTTGATAATTTGGGCTTTGTCAGGAAGGTTTGTTCCAGCTAGAGAGGGAGGCTTCAATTGCTTGACTTTTGGAGCCATCAGCTGGATATTGTTTCTCTTGGCATAAAGAGCAATTGATCTTGTCATCATTGGATCCGTCTCATGTAGTTCGAGGAGATAATCTTGGAATGCAGTTTCTGGATCCATGCCTTTGTACTGATTCAAGTAGTAGAATTCTTTGATGAATTCTGATTTGCAACGTTCTCAGTTTTCATTGATATCATCTGGGTTCTTCTTATCAGTTGAGGCTGCTTGGATTTGTTTCTTCTTAGCTTGCCTGTAGCTCTACCTTTTCTTCTTCTGCTTTTTCTCAGCAGGCTTGAGCGATTCAGCTTTCTTCTTAATATTTTATCTAGCTCTTGCATTTCTCTTCTTTGCTCGTTGTGGAAGTTACACAGCCAGTGATAGTCCATGTATTCTTCTGGCTTGTGTCCACAGGCTTTGGCAAGAGCAACCATCTTTTCTCTCCATGTCACTTTGACTACTTTGGCTGCTGTAGTTGGCTCTGGCTCTTCGTCATCTAGCTCTTTGGCGAAATTGTCGATCTCCGATTGAATTGGCTGCACAGGTTCCCCCTTAGCTGCAGCTTCTCTCTCCATTGTTTTTCCAGCTTCACTCTTATCTTCCCCCTTTTTGGCATTATCAACAAGGGAGGCAGAGAGGTTGGCAACTGTTGCGCTGAGCTTGGAAAGAATACCTTCAACATCAGCGATCTTGGCTGAGTTGTCAGCTGTGACGAGGTTCAGCTGGGCATTGCTGCTGCTTCCAGCTCTGAACTGAGCATCCAGATCTTTGTACAAGTTGAAGAGTTGGCGGATGTCATAGCTGTTGAAGAGAGTGGACTTTTTGAGAGCTTCCAGCTGGCTTGTGATATTTGCTATGTTGTCAACCAGTGGAGCTTGAAGGTTTGAGATGATCTCAGGGACTCTCTTCTCTAGATGATTTGACTGATCAATTTGTTGAGAAACGAGAGATTGCCTGAGATCTTGACTGGTGCTTTCTTGAAGATTCTGAGCAAATTTGTGGACTTCGTCAATTGTCAGTTGTTGCTCTTTAACTTGACAGTCTAGAGTTGTGAACCGCATGATGACATCGACTTGAGACTTCAGTCTGTCCTGAAAAAGTATTTCTTCAACCTCTTTAGAGATTGCTTCCTTCATGGCGGTTGAGAGCTCGACAGCTGAGTCAGTTTGAGTTGCAGAATTAACAAGACTGGGTTTGTTTGCCTCGAACTCGACCAGAGCGCGAGTGTCATCGGCAATTGGACTTTGTGGGGCAGCTTCGGTAGGCTCAACTGTTGCATTAGTTGGCTCTTCTTCAATTATCATTGCCTCAGCTGTGTCGGCAGGGACAGCTTCCTTGGCAAGTTCAGCTGCGACTTCTTTGGATTTGACAGCTCCAGAAGATGTCTCTCATCCTGCTGCTGTTAGAAGCTTATTGGCAGATTCCCAAATTTCAGCTGGGTGCGGCTTGGGGTACAGCTGAGATACTTCAATTATACCTCTGATGAGATCATCTTGATGCAAGTATGCATCCTCCAGACTTCCAAAGCCAAAGGTGTGCTGGAGGCATGCTTCATCGGTCTTCAATTTCTCATAAGAGAAGATCTCGATAAGCTGCTCATTCTGGTACCAGGTTGCCATCTTGGTGGCCAGATAGAATTTGAGATCTCCTACTTTAACGAGGGCAATGGGCAGGTGCGTCAGAATCGGATACTGAGTTAGAACACTCTTGATCCCTGCAATGCGCAAGTCCTCGTACATGGCTTCTATAAAGGCTGAGCCAGTAGAGTTGAGTGATGGAGAGGCAGAAGAATAACTCTCCTCTGATTCTGTGGAGATTTGAGGAACAGGTTCAAAAGGGTTCACAATTGGCTGTGAAGAAGTTTCAGCCAACTGTGTGGGAGAATGAACTTTGGGTGATTGTTGTTTTGGGGGAGAGCTGGGATTAGAGGAAGAGGGTTCAGCTTGGGTGTCAGCTGGCTGTGAAGGAGCTTCAGCCAGTTGAGTATCTGCCTGCTCTTTTACAGGAGATGGCTCTTTGGTTGGAGAGCTGGGTGGAGGATAAGGCTGTTTGGGTGGAGAGCTGTGAGGCGGTGAAGGCTGGGGTGAGCCTTTTGGATTATCCAGCTCGTCCTCTGAGCTGGATGACGATCCATCATTCAATCCCATCTCAGCCAGGATGTTTGATCCGTATTGGTTAAAGGCCGACACTGGCTGTGGGGAGAGAATCACCAATGCTTGACTTGGAGTTTCTTCAGAGGAAGGTCTCGCCTTTGATGGTGGAATGACAGTTGTTTTCTTTTTCTTCTCAGCTGGACCTCCAGCTGGTTTGGGGTCAGCTGTCTTCCTTTTTCTCTGAATCTTCTTAGCTGGAACCTCTGCCTCTATTTCTTCCAGCTGCTTCTTGCCTTTGCTCACAGCCGGCTGTTTCTTCAGAAGATCATTGATTTGACTTATTCTCTGGAAAAGAATCTTCATTTCTGGAAATGGTTCTGAATCAGCCCACTTTACTGTGTGCCCTTTCACAGCTTGCTCTATCAAGAAAGAAATCTTAGAGCATAGATACAGTGGCTCTGAAGTTGAAAACGTCGTCCTGGTGGAGTTGAACTTTATCTTCTCTGACTCCTTGGCCAGTCGGTTGAGTAAGAAATCAAACCAGTTGACTTTTGCTCCTTTGATCATGGCAATCATCGGCTTGAGCTTTGGAATGCTGATCTCTCCTTGAGATCCAGCTATCCCTAAGATGCATTTTTGCGTGATATCCAGCAGCAGCCTGTACTTTGGCTTGAGAAGGAGCTTTGACATGCTCGCTCTGTACGGCTCTGGGGAGATAAGCATCTCTCTGCTGAGGAATTCATCCACTTCTTCACGGCTGAAATCGTCTGGGATGAATCCTCCTTCTCTGGGTAGGTTGAACACCTTTCGTAGCATCTTGTTGAGTTTGATATTGACAGTTGCTGAATCAAATTTTCCGTCTTCGCCTTTGACGATCATGTCAAATGAAGATGAGTAGAAGCCGTCTTCATCAATGATGTTGAGGTAGAAAAGTGCGGCATCTCTCTTTAGCAAAAGCTTGGGCATGGAGGTTGCCCACAACAAGAGACCGGAGTCTGCAACAAGATCCACCATCTCTTTTAGTTCTGAAACATGGAGATTGGAGGTGGACATAACATTCTCAAAAGATAGCTTTGTCATTAGAGCTTCAAACTGGTTCATCCCTGTGGTTGATTTCTTGGGTGCCATTTCTGCAATCTGTTGATTTTGATCGTGCGAAGATCTTGCAGAAAATAGATAGAGATTTTGAATCTTTGAAATTTGCAGAGATAAAGATGAAGGAAGAAAGAATCCGCGTATCTTTTCCATATATATCAACTGCCATATAGGATCAACGGTTGAGATTGAATCAGTTGATATTCTGATCAACGACTGGGAGAGATTCACTCATCACGTTTTGCTGACGTGCTTTCGGCGAGTATGTTACAACCGCGCGTGAGGCAGTTCAAACGTTTGACGTTCTGCCTCGATACTGCCGTGCTACAGTACTATGCAAACTTTATAATTAATGCGACGGGAAAGGAAACTTATCAAACAATTCAACTAAGGAATATATGTCCGCTTAACATTAGAATTCAAATTGATTGAACTTAAATATTATATTCCTATGAGACGCAAACCAGTCAGCTTGGACACAGTATCCAGCTGATACCACGGCGGTCTTCTTCTTTTGCTTGACTGAGTTTTCTCCTCAGCTGAGAATCTGGAGATTTAGCTTGATTTTCCTTCAGCTGAGTTGCCTTTAGCTCTTCGACTGATGTCCAGCTGAGCTTGATTCTCTTTTTAGCTGGAAAATCCCTCTGAACTGAGTTTTGGGATCCAGCTGAGTTTGTTCCCCCTCAGCTGGATGAGCTTTTCTTTATCCGGTTTGAGCAGTCCAAATAATTCACTCATTAGCTCATTTCTTTGATGAGGTCTCAGTTTGTATAGCAAGTAGACAGCTGTCCCAAATCCAGCTGGTTCATGTACTGCTTCTCTATTCTTCTCTTGAGACCAATGTACGACTGGCTGAATCTTTATTTTTGTATCCAGCTGTCTTTATTTCACAGCTGGTCCCAGTCAGCTAGCTGGGTTTCTTCATTTTCTTCGTTGGTTGAATCAATAAGATGTTTCAGACATCTTAATCAGAGCAATCATCCTCATCTGAGTCGGAGAAGGAGATTTGATCATCATCCAGTTCGCTTGATTCGAACCTTTTATCCTCTCTCCGGGAAGATGACTCAGCTGGGTTTCTCTTGGGATAGAGTTGCTCGTCGTGATGAACCTTCACGATATTCTTGTACTTTTCCTTGCTTTGTTCCAGCTGATTAATGTTCCGTACAAGCATGGCAACTTCTTCGTTCAATTCTTCTTTGCTCATATTTCTGTGCTCCTTGTTGGTCCTTTCAAGCTGAGCTGATTGAGCTTCTTTCCATGGCTTGATCCTCAGCTCTGCTTGATTCATTCGGCTGGATGAATCTCTGCTTGTGATCCCCAGATCAAATTCGTTGGCTTTCAAGATGGAGAACAATTTTTCAGTCTCCATGCTGCCAAGATCAGTTCTGCTTTGGTGAACCACCTTGTGTGTACACCATTCTGAGGAGAGAGCTGCAAGAACTTTCAAGTTCTTATCTCGAACTGTATATTTTCCAGTTCGGATCGTCTCGATCTCAATGACGAGGTTAGAGAATCTGAGCTCCATTTGATCAATGGACTCGCAGGGAAGTTGCTTGAAGTTGTCGAACTTCTGCCATGCAACTGAGAATTTGTTCTCTTGAATTTCCTCTGAGCCTTCACACAGCTTGGCTAGAGTGTCCCACATCCCCTTTGCTGTCTCGCAGTTGATGATCTTGCTGAGATAAGCGTCCGTCACCGTTGAGGAGATGACGTTGCGAGCATAGCTGTCCAATCCAGCTTGTCTTCTTTCTTCTGGAGAGTACTCCCTTTTGGGCTTTACAACTTGCCGGAGTACTGGTTCAGCTCCAGGTGTAGTTTCTGCTTGTCTTTCTGATTTCATGATGATGATGGGTCCGTCAGTGATAACATCCCACATCATGTCGTGATGTGCACTCAGAAAGCTTTTGAGTCGGAACTTCCAGATCTGATAATCATCGACAGAGAATGTCGGAAGATTCCTACACAGGGAAGATTCCATGGCAGTATGCAATATAATGATTTTAAAAAAAAATTTAAACTTTGAAGGATCTGTTCAGGTGACCACTATCAGCAAAGAGGCTGTCTTGACACAGAAAAAGTGATCTTTTGAACCACTGCTCTGATACCAATTGATGGTCCCAAGACGGATACCTTGGTGTAGAGGGGATGGGGTGAATACACCAAGGTTTAAAAACTTTTCCAATTAAAACTCTTTTGAGTGAGCTGGCTGTGTTCGATCCAGCTGAAAGGCAGCTTGATCAACACAGCTGGCTGTGTGCGGAATGTGGTGGGTTTTTGGAAAGTCCGTCTGTTGCTTCAAATATATTGCAAAGTTTTGTTTCTCTTTTCAGTTAGTTAGTTTATGCAGCTTGAAATAATGCTTATGAGGGGTTAGCTGGATGCATAAATAAACAGGAAAGAACAAAGCTATTTAACGTGGTTCGGAGAAACTACTCCTACGTCCACGACCAGAAACCTCTGGTAATCCACTAAGGATACCACTGACTTTTCGCGCAGTCAACAAGCGTTGCAGCTTAGTTCCTCAAGCTGGATACAAGTTTACGCGTACTGTATCGAAACGTAACCAGACTGTTTACGGGCACAGCTGAAGCCTACATTCAGTTTACGGGTACTGAAGAACCTAACCTGTAGTTTACGGGCACTACAGAACCTCAACCTTAACCCAACCTTTTTCTGGGTTTGAGGGTTTGGTTTTGGGGTTTCCAACTATGAACGAGATCTTACTATGAAGAACTTTGAGTATGATGAACTCGTTCAAACTAGGCTTAAGATGGGAAGGATTATGTGCCTAGATACTAGTGGGAGAGAGCTTCAACAGCCTAAGAATGAATAAGAACTCATAAGAATGAAGGTTGTTGGATCTTGAAGCTTTTCTGAGAGGTCTTTTGATCTTTGGTTAGACTTCTTTCAATGAAGTATGTTGATCTCTCTTGTGTATATTCTCTCTCGTCACCTCTCTCTCTCTGATGATGAAGAAGACTTATATTTATAGGGAGAGATTAGAACTAGCCGTTGGAAAGAGCCGTTCTGAATCTCTACCTAATTTCTGACAGGATTGACTTGTCTTCTTCCTTGATTTCCTCGTAGAGCAATCCTAGGTCTGACTTCTAGGTGCTGAGGTGTCAAGTTCCTGATGGTCCAGATCAAATCTGACTTTATCTCAAGTTGACTTCGACTCTGCTGTGCTGGTGACTTTGAGCTGTCTTGAACTCTGCTGGATCTTTGATGCTGAGCTGAGTCTTGAACTCTGCTGGGTCTTAGAGCTGAGTTGCCACACAAGCTGGGTCTTTCCTACAGCTGTGTCTGGATGAACTTGATTGTCTTGAATAAGGATGACTTTGCTGATCACTCGACTTGGCTTACCCTGCTGTGTATTCAGCTGGGTCTTCTGCTGTCTTCAGCGACCACCTGTAAACTTAGAAAACTCTATAAGCTCAAACAGGTGAGCTGGAAAAACACTTGGGCTTGTGCAAACATCTACTCGGTTGGGGTCAGCTGGGTTTTGGTATTACTTCAAAACTCTATTAATTTTTCCAACAATATCTAAAATAGAAATTTTAATAAGCTCACACTCAACGTTATTCATAAATTAGACACTATGCCGCAAAAAAGCTACTATATTCATTCTCTTTCCTACTTATTTGACAACAATACCCTAAAAAAGTTACATTTTCTTTCTTATTTTATTTTATTACAAACAACTCATTTTTTTAACATCTGTATCCGAATTTAAGAGACCATTTGGGAGGGAGGGAGTAATAACTAGTAAATAATACTCCCTTCATCCCATTGATAATGGCTCGTTATTGTTCGGCATAGTTATTAAAGACAAGGGGGATTAAAGGATTGAAAATATAGAAAGTGGTGGATACCACATTTTTTTGTGAAAGAAAATGATTTCTTTATTTAGACAGAATCATTATCAACGAGACAAATCCGAAAAGGAATGTGAATCATTATCAATGGGACGGAGGAAGGGAGGAGTAGGGCTGTAAATGAGTCAAGTCGTTTGTGAGCTACTCGACGATCGACTCGAAAAAAGCTTGTTCGACACTTGACTTGATAATTAATCGAGTCGAGTTCGAGCATGAAATCGAGCTCGATAAGTTTATCGAGCCGAGTTCGAGCATCATATTGCTCGACTCGACAGGCTCGCGAACATGCTCGACTTGTATTTAATAGAGCATGTTCGCGAGCCTACAATCGAGTGTGTTCGCGAGCCTACAAATCGAGTTTTAATCGAGCTTGTTCGTGAGTCTAATAATCAAGTTTTGTACATAAAACTAAAAAATTAGCTTTAAGCAAGCTCAAGCTCGAGTTCGATTAACATGAATCGAGCTGAATTTAAATATAATCGAGTTCTTGATGAGTCTGGTTCGAGCTCGAGCTCGAGCTCGAATACCTCGTTATCGAGTATTTGACGAGTCAAACTCGAGCCAAACTCGAGCTCGTTAATTTTTTATCGAGTCGAGCTCGATCACGATGGCAGAAACTCGACTCGAGCTCGAGTCGAGTTTGAGCAGACCAATACTCGGCTCGACTCAGCTTGTTTACAGCACTAGAGAGGAGTAACTAATAAATATTAAGTCCACCCATTTCGAGAAGTGAAGAATACCACAGGAAATTTCCACATGAATTATATGAGATCTGATTTGTCTATTTCAATTATTTCTAACAAACTATTGAATATTCATCCAAAAAAATTATTATAAAAACTTATAAATCCAAGGAAAACTATTGAATCCAAGATCTTAAAGTGTAAATCAATTCGTTCGATCTCTAGGTGGTAAGGAAAAAAGTTTTAAAATCCGTGTGTAATATCATAAATTCAAAATTAATATTAAACACATAATCCCTCCGTCCTAAAAAATTGTTGTGTGAATGAAATTGTTGACATTTTTTAATATGATTTAACTAAAAAAGTTAAGCAAAAGGCAAAACATTGAGGGTACACGAACTTACTCTCTCCATCCCCAATTAAGTGTTTCCAGCCGTCAAAATGCGTATATCAGATAGTGAGTAAAATGACTTATTTTACCCCTAATTATTGCATTGAAAAATGAAAAAGAAAACTTTTTGGAATAAGACAAGAGGTAAATATGACAATTTGACATAACTTTTGCATAGAAATATGAAATATGATACTTATTCGGGGACAAAAATTTTGACGGCTCGGGACACTTATTTGGAGACGGAGGGAGTAATGATGCATCTGAATTGGGCAGGCACTCGTACAGCGTGTCCTGTCGGGATTTTTCTCTATGAAATAAATGATCTGTTTTTTACTCAGACAAACACTAATCAAATATCAGTATTCTTATATGCTAAATATTCTCTCCGTCCTTGTTTAGTACTCCAGTATTCCTCGTCCATCTCAGGAAGAGAGTTCAGTTTCTCCAACTAAAAAAAATTAATATAAAACTAAAATATAAGGCACAATGCGGAAAAATAGACTGAAATGATTTTATTTCAATATTTTATACTTAAAATTTCTGTTTATTATAAAAACGTTTCCATTTTCTCTTTGATGATTGATCTCGTTTATTTTGTTGGATTAAGGGTTGGCAGCTAGAAATTAATCGCTCCAACTAATATGATGAAACATGCAACAATAAGATCCACACACTTGGGAAACCCTCAACTCCAGCATATTCCTGATTCTATATTACCAAGTATGAATCTAGACGGCAATTAACTTCTAGTTGTAAAGTTGTTGAAAGCACATGGAATTGCAAATAATTAATTAATTACAATTAAACACAATCTTGTTTTGCAGTCTTATGGTGGATGCCAAGTAGAGCGGGCTAACTGATCGGGTTCGGCCCGACCCAAGTCCATTCGGATTGATTACGAATATAACATTTAAGTCCAAAACACGTATTTTAATGTAAAAATGATTAAGCCGAGCGGCATCAGGCATGAAGTCATTTTGGTCTGATCAGACGTACCAAAATATCATCTCAATTTCGGGTCGGCCTGACGGGTCGGATGGAGTCAATTTTTTACAGTCCATGCCAAGGGTGAAAATTCGAATCTTGCTTCTGAAAATGTATGCCAGCAGAGTTATTCAAAGCAGCAGGTGTAGCGACAAATTATGGGGTATTATTGTATGTGTCGTAGTTTGCTAAAAAAGGGTTACTAATTTAACTTAATATATGGTGTCAATCTGATTTATTTTGCAGATGGCTGCTCTGTAAATGTCCAACTTGGCATGTGCTAATTTAATTAGTGGTCACCATTTTTTGCAAAGTAAACTATTGTGCCCACTGTTGTTTTTTGTGCTATCATTAGGTGGCTCTATGATGCCACTTTAACAATTTTTTTATTGAAACTTATTTTAATTAAATTAGAGTTTTGTAGGGTTTTTCTAGGAAGTTTGGACTCCCCTGGATTTCAATCCTAATACTATATAACTATAATTTCAATAGTTCCATTGTCAGATTTACCTATTGATAAATCCAAATAATGGGCTTCATAAGTACCAAATTAATTTTTAAATTTTACGTCTAAATATCAACTTGAGTGCATCTAAATTATAGAGGATGTTAAGATTGGATATTAAATTTCTAAATAACGAAGATTGAATATTAAATTACAAAGTATTCTTTCTAAAGTGTACGTTGTTTTAATCAAAATGCAACAATTTTTTTTTTTAATATCATTACAAATATTAATACTCACACACCCCACCTAGGGTTTTTTGTGGCAGAGAGTACTCGAAAAAAAAAATGCAACAGCTTTTGGTAGTAGTATGTAGTACTAAATGGTTTCTGAAAAGGACAATTAAACACAATTTTTAAATTGTTCCACTTGATCAAATATCAAATATGTGTATGCACTATGAAAGCAAGTGTAGGGGTGGTTCAGTACGGTATACCGAAATTTTTTCGCCATACCGTATATCGTACCAAAAGTTTCGGTATGAAAAATTTTATACCGTAACCATACCGTTCCGTCCGATATACCAAAAGTCGGCATACCGAAAATTCGGTATCGACTACGTATTATACCATTACCGTACCGTTTGTTCGGTATACCGAACTTTCACGGTATACCGAATAATATATATCTTGCTGAACCAAAATTTTACCTATAGTTCAAAAATAAAAAATATTTGCATACAAATTACAATTTACAATATACTAACACAAAAACACTAACAACATCAAACAAAAATTACAACATCCAATATTACAATTTATAATTCTTGAGTTAAGCGTTTTAAATTATTACACGTACAACGAATTATGAAATCAGTAGCGGGACTTGTAAAATCTCCAAGAAATTGGAGATTTATGTTTCAAATTGTGTTTCTTGTTCCAAAAATTAATTACAAGGAATAGAGAAGAAGCTTTCAACAATAAAACAATTATTAATTAATTTTGCTACAAAAGACTCAATAGTTACATGTTCTACTATGTAGTTTTATCAATTTCACCTGATATTCTTTTACTTCTTGCAACACAAAATCGACGACGGCGCCGGCGTGCACCATGAAGCAGCTGACGACGGACGGGCGGGACGGCTGATGGGAGATGGGAGCTAGGGTGAGTCGTCGGCGATGGGAACAAGGTTGGGGAAAAGATGTGAAATAGATCTAGCAATACAAAATCGACGACGACGCCGGCGTGCACCACGAAGCAATTGACGATGGACGGCTGATGAGAGATGGGAGGTAGGGTGAGTCGTCGGCGACGGGAACAAGGTTGGGGGCAAGATGTGAATTAGATCTAGGGTTAAAAATGAAGTGGCCGCTTCGATGAGTATTGAGTACTACTACTCAGTAATGTTAAATGGGTGATGGGTTACGGGTATAAGGTATTAGGGTATCATTTAAATATTATAATAATTATACTTAATTTAATATATTAAATTATATGGACGGTAATTTGGTATATACCGACTTTTCGGTACGGTATGGTATACCGCCAGTATAAGAAAATTCATATTGTTATCGTATCGAAAATTATCGGTACGGTATCATACCGTACCGGAAATTTCGGTGTACCGATTTTTTTGGTATTTTCGATATTTTTTCGGTACGATAAGTGCGGTATACGGTAGTTTCGGTAAATTTTCTCACCCCTAAGCAAGTGCGCATTTTTTTTCTTTCCTGGAAATTATAACTCTCAAAGGATCAATATTAAATTATATAAAATTCAATATGTACGAACAATTGAAAAGGACACCAATAAAAATCTGGAGTAAAATATTCATGAAACATTGAAACTAAGTAGCTTTTCATATAATTAAGAGTTATTGTAATGCTCATGTACGCATACGGCTTACATATGTTAAATATGTTATTACGTCCTATATATTATATTATTATATTTCAATATTCATACCTGTCACATGTGTACACTATACGTTGATTGTGAGGATGTTGTATCGTATTCCCGTTAAATTTTCAATTACAAAATCATATGAGATTAAGTACTGAAAAATAAATATGATCGAGTTGAATATGTATATAGGAGATAATCAAATAATTCTTTTTCCATTGAGTTAAGTAGGAATTAATTTGGATCATTAATCTTGTATAATATACGATTATCATAAAAAGAAACAACATTGTATATATAAAATATCATAAAATAAAAAGTGTTATATTTATTTAGTGATGGTGTAGTGGTCCCACCTTTGTGTGGTGTAGAGATCCCACTTATGTGGTAATGTAATGATTTATTTGATAATATATATATATATATATATATATATATATATGCCTTGTGTAATCTCTAAAAAAAATATTACTAATAATACTAGAGGTAGTATGACTTTTGGATCAATACATAAGAATTTTATGTATACCCATTCTTAGAGGTAGGTTCACATTAAAAAATTAGTTCATGCATGAATCTTTCCAGGATCCATCAGAGTTAGCTAGTTGCGAATAAGAAATATTTAACATTTAAAAAAAAAAAGGTGCGGATTAGACTAGGAATTGGCGTGAAATTACTCAAACAAGAAAAAAAAAAAAGGATTTATGAGAAAGTTGTATCTCAAAAGAAGAAAAGAAGGATTTGTAAGAAAGTTTTCTATAAGAGACCAAAAATATAATTTCATACACTTCTAAAGGACCGGACCACGCAAAATTGACCATACTATATCTGGTTAAGATACGTTACAAACAATTGTTGAATGGTAAATTAAGATATTCAACAATCGTATGACGTTATCATTTTAATCATTTTCGGCCATGACAAATTAGCATCAATCTAATAAACGAAGCAGAAGCCGCCACGTTCCTAAAATAATCATTACCCATATAGGAATCAATATATATTACTAAAATTATCGCGATTTATAATAAAAAATTTATTTTTTATGTCCATAATATTTTAATTCAATGGAGTATAACTTTATATAATTCAATTTCAATTAAATCGGTTTAATAATATTAACAAAAAGCATGTTAGATATTTCAGATCTCGTACGTGTAAAAGTAGAATAATCACATACTTAAAAAAAACCAATTTTTTTTTAGTAAATGACTTGAACAATAATTCATTTCTAAAAAAAATAGTTTATTTCATAAAGCTGACCTTCCGAAATTATCATTAAGGATATTATGTGAGTACATTTGCCCATTAATTAATTTAGTTTTAGTTTTCCTCATTTCCTCAATATTTTGAATAAACTAAAATCTAAAACACTATTAAGAGCTCTGATATTGCAAACCTTTAATTTACAAATCATGATAATGTAATCCCTCAAAAAAAAAAATCAGGGAGCCTCATTTTACATTTAAAGATGAAATCAGGTATTTCTTAATAAATTCATCCTACATAACTAATGGAGATGATCAAAATGAAGTGTGGAGTTAAATTAAATAACTTAAAAGATAAGTTATTGTAGATGGAATTAAGCAGCTGCATGTGTCATGAGTCTTATAATTCACTTGACCTCTACTGGTGTGTTTACTTTGGTTGTAAGTTTATCATGGGAAAATTTACTTTGGTTGTAAGTTTATCATGGGAAAAAAGAGGAAAACAAAATTCTCTCTCTTTAAATTCCTCATTTCTTATCCCTTTTTTATAGATTAGAATTAATTTCACCATTTCATATTCCTTCTTTTCACTCCAATGAGAAAAAATATTATCATAAGGTATTTGGTGTAATAATATTTTTCCTCATTAGAATGAAAAGAAGGAATAAGAAATAGTGAAATTCTAATCTATATAGAAAGGGAGGATAACAAATGAGGAATTTAAAGGCAGAGAATTTTATTTTCCATCTTTTCCCATGATAAATTTACAATTAAAGTAAACACACGCTGCATTTAAAATCATTATAAATATCAAAATTATTCACCTGATACAATTCTCACGAATTAATAAATTAATTATAGTAGTATTACTTAAAGAGAAGCACCGAGCGAGCAGACTCATGGTGCAGTTTCAAATTAAACCAATCATCCTTTAATTTGAAGAAAATGAGCTTGTACTTGTAGCCAATCAAAATCAAGCAAAGAGGTCGGCAGAGTACTAATTACCACACACTCAAATCAATCATAAAATAATCAAGATTTTATTTTAATTTATTTAATGACACCTAAATTTCGAGCCTAGTGCACACCTTTTACTATAAAAAAGTGAGATATCGATTTTTATTGCATGCCCACTACACTCAAGACTAAAGAGTGTGAAACTTTTGCTTGAGTGACATAGTGGGTGCGAGGCAGTAAGAAGGAGAAAGCGAGTGAGCGAGTGTGTGTGTGTGTGTGAGAGAGAGAGAGAAGAATGGACTCTCCGGTCGAAAAATCTGATCTTGTTACACCATTAGTTGCAAAGGAATACGATTCAGTCGATTCTGATTCCAAATCAGAATTCACAAAAGATGAAATCATGACCGAAACTAAGTTGCAACTATATCTGGCAGGTCCTATGATGTTTGTCAATCTTTTGCTATCACTAATTCAAACAATTTCAGTTATGTTCGTTGGCCACGTCAGCGAACTAGCTCTCTCCGGCGCATCAATGGCCACCTCCTTCGCCTCCGTCACCGGTTTCAGCCTCCTGGTAATTATATCCGTTAAATTTGTGGATTATTCATATATGTCCTAATGAATGAATCCTTAATTATACATACACATTAATCTGGATGATCAGGTGGGTATGGCGTGCGCTCTGGACACGTACTGCGGGCAGTCGTACGGGGCGAAGCAGTACCACATGCTTGGAATCCACATGCAGAAAGCCATGTTCGTGCTGCTGCTGGTGAGCGTGCCTCTGGCAGGCATCTGGGCGACAGCCGGCGACATTCTGGGCCTTCTGGGACAGGATCCGGCCATTGCAGCGGAAGCCGGTGTGTATGCCCGCTACATGATCCCGTCCATCTTCCCGTTCGCGCTCCTCCAGTGCCAGTTCAGGTTCCTGCAGACTCAGAACAACGTCATCCCGATGATGCTGACGTCAGGCATCACCACGCTGTGCCATATCCCCATATGCTGGCTGCTGATCAACAAGATGGGCCTCGGGAGCAAAGGCGCCGCCTTGGCTAACGGCGTTTCGTATTGGACTAATGACTTGTTCTTGGCGCTTTACATCACTATGTCTCCTGCTTGCAAGCATACCTGGAAAGGCTTTTCCAAAGAAGCCCTGCAGAATGTTTCTAAGTTCATCTGGCTCGCCATTCCTTCAGCTATTATGGTTTGGTGAGTTCAATTCAATCCAAACATATATTTATCATATTAATTATTGTTGCGTTTCATGTAATTAATTAGTTGCTTTGCATGTTGCAGCTTGGAGATTTGGTCTTATGAGATTATGGTTATTGTATCTGGCCTTCTGCCGAATCCCACTTTGGAGACGTCGGTTCTATCGATCAGCCTAAACACAAACAGCATGATTTACATGATACCCCTTGGACTTGGCAGTGCAATAAGGTGATTTAATTTTTCTCTTTAGGGAGGGGTTGATGATCTGGTAGAATTAATTAATTAATATTAGTTGTGATGATGCACATGCAGCGTACGCGTTGCGAACGAGTTAGGGGCGGGGCGGCCAAAAGCGGCCCGTCTAGCAGTGCGCATGGCGACAATCATGGTGGCGATGGAGAGCGCGATAGCGGTGGTGGTCATAATCTTGGGGCGCAAGGTTTGGGGCTACTGTTTCAGCAGTGAGGAAGATGTGGTGGCATATGTTTCTGATATGATGATATTGATTGCAGTCGCCAATTTGGCGGAAGGAGTTCTGTCTGTACTAAGCGGTACGAATATACTATTAATAATACAATATATATACTCATAATATAATTAATTAATTAATTAATTAATGGGCGTGCAGGCATTGCAAGGGGATGTGGTTGGCAGAAGATCGGCGCCATTGTAAACCTGGCGTCCTTCTATTTCATCGGTATCCCTCTGGGAGTCGTGCTGGCATTCGTGTTCCACCTCGGAGGAAAGGTACTACTTATAATATGTTCACTTCCGTTGACCGTACATTACTATATTTTTTTACTTCATTTAATTAATTTGTTTTTATACAGGGGCTGTGGACTGGAATCATAGCTGCGGTTTTCGCGCAGACGTTTTTCCTGTCGATCATAGCTCTTCGAACAAATTGGGATGCAGAGGTAATTAATTAATTAATGACACAATTTGGAGACATTAATATGGAACTTTGTTTTGACGTACGTGTTGTTGCAGGCAAGAAGGGCTGGTGCTAGAGTTTTCGACTCATCTATCCCAGTTGTGGCGTAGGGTGAAATTCATATATATGATCATGATGAATCCGTACGTGTGTGAAAAGTTGAGGATCCGATCGAGAATCCTCATGCTTATAGCTGCTGTTGATGGACCCAATCAGACATATCTAAGAAGAGATCCTCCTCCATTTATTAGTTGTTGCATAGTGCAATTACATTTGTGTTTGTGTATACAACATCTTTTGAGTGATTTGTGAATTTAATAACATTTTTTTTAATTGGCCGTTTATTCACTAATGGCATTCCATTAAATAATACAACTTAATTAAAGACTACCCCCACCACCCACCACCACCTATTAAGTGATCTTCGCAACTGCATCTATACAACAATAATAGGGTTAAATTATCAAATTTACTCTTGTCATCAATGCAATTTATTTACTTTTTTTTAATACAATAATTATGTGTAAAGATAGTAATGTTGTTCACTGATAGGAGACGGAGGGAGTATATATCTTGCCGATGAAATTCGTGTTAAAAAATGAAAAAATAAAAGAAACATTAAAAAGAAAAATATATTTCTCAATCTATCATCCATCTGGTGTTAAAGTTTGTCCGGATTCTCTATTCAGGAATTTTCGAGAGAGGGGCTAACAAAATTTAGTGCGTAAATTTTTATATTTTCCAACTTTTTCATACGAAAACTTAAGGTAATTTTTTTTAATGACAAATGTAGATCATATAAAAAGTAATTATTCAATATGATTCTTAGTTCCTATATTAAGAATATGGTTAAATATCATAATTCTTACCTTGCATTATAGTCTATAAACATGCAGATGCAAACAAAATAATTACCGATCTACTTATATATGCGTAACGTTATGAACTAAGAAAAATTAATTAGCAAATGCGGCCGTTAGCATTGATGACAAATTATGATTCTATTTCAAGAGTTTTATTAAGGTGAATACTAACACTAACAAAGACGTTAAATTATAAATGGTGGCCGCCTTAAACTTAACGCAATGTAGCTTATATTATATCAATGATCTAAATCGCTTCTCGTTTCTTAAGGAAAAAAGATTTTGTATACGATTTCTTCCCTATATATATATATACTTTGTTTTGTTAAACTCGACACACAACTTAACCAACCAATTAAATTCAAAATGCTAGCAACTTTGGAATTAGCGAAATCAAATAAACCACACACTTACACACGACATATTTGATATTTATGCTTGATCATCATAGATAGCTATTTTTGTTTTAATCGAAGCTTAATCAATCCTGATTTGATATTAATAAATTTTAAAAATTTGAGATTAATAAACCTAATTGATGAATTCTAATTGAGGACTAATAAACTCTAATTATCCCATAATTATTTCATAATTACCCCTAATTGTCTAAAATGTCCTTAGTTATCCCTAATCCCTCTTAATTACCCCTAATATCTATGACTCGTTTATAGTTTTGTCATCAGATTAACTTATATTATGTTCTCAAATCACACAAGGTCTTTTATATCCCATATCATATTATAATTTTATGTCAGTAACTTATATCCATGTATATTTATAATGTTGTATGACGCACATATACTTTTTGTTACTCCCTCCGTTCTTTTTTAAATGTCTTATTTAGCTTAATTTTTTGTTTTCATATAAGTGTCCTATTTCAAAATTTGAGAGTAAATTAATGACATTTTTCCAATTTTATCCTTATGTAATGCTTCTAGTAATTTGTTAATTAGTTGTATGTATACATTAATGATGGTAGTTAATAAGGTTATATAGGTAAATTTCTTTATTTTCTTGGTATGTGTAATTTGACGGTGGGAGACACTTATAAAAGAACGGAGGGAGTAATTTTTAAAATAATTCACACGTAATTTTCGTTGATAGAAATAAACATGAAATTCAAATATGATAGAATATAACAGATCCAGCAACTAATTCCAAATTAAGTGAATTTTTCAAATATGAGTTTGCGGACCGCTTTTCCACCCTCATCTTCCACTTGCAACTCATCAGTGATGAAGAAGATATTCGAATATCCTTCAAAACAAAAAAAAGAAAAAAATACTGTATTCAAATTATAATGAATATGAATTCAAAACACTAGCCAAACTTATATATTGTAGAAGTTAAAAAAAGGAGCACATTTTACCAATATTGGTGTATGAAATATTTTTAATAGCAAAACATATTTTTAATAACAATACATTTACATTATTTTAGTACATAAAATACATTATTATTATTATTATTATTATTTGCGGGAAAAGTGTTTTGTATGTGAACCAACACCTATATATATATATATATATATATATATATATATATATTGAGGAAGAAAAAAGGTACTCCCTTCGTCCCACTTATTTTGTCATGTCACTGTTCGGTACGGTTATTAAGGAAAAAAAATAAAAAGAGAGGAAATGTGTAGGTTCATCACTTTTGAAGAGGTAATTATTTTCTTTTTAAGAAATATGACAATTTAAATGGGACAGTTCAAAAAGGAAAGTAAGATAATTTCAATGGAACATATGGAATAGTATTAAGTAGTACAGTAACAATTAATATAAGGGGTAAAAAGAAGAAGCCCAAACTAAAAGGTGAAAGAAAATAGGGTCGAGTTAATTGTAATTGTAAGACAAAGAGTCCAAAGAGGCAAGTCTTAGAAAGGTTTATGTAAATTGATTATTTAATACGTTTAGATATTATTTTCTCCATTCATCAAAAGTGTGGTTTTTGGTAGTAGCAAGAATTTTAAGAAAAATAAGATAGATGTTATTTGAGTGGAGAACTATTTTCAATTTATATGAGATTTAAAATATAAAAGAGTGCGTGTGTGGTTATTTCCTAAAATGGAAACCCATATTTTTTTGTGAATGACGAAAAAGAAAATATGACCATATCCTTTGTAGAGGGAGAGGGTATTAATTAACTAATCTTAATATATTAATTATACGACACCTAAATAAATATGAGTGAAAATTTTTTATACTCACTTGAGAAGTAACAAAATTTGTTATACACTAGACATTGGTAACAAATTAGTTATACTCAAGTTTACAAAAATACCCTCCAAAATCCCACCATATATCAAACTTTTCCCACAAATTCCAATCCACACTGTTAATCATGGTTGGGAATTGAAAAAGTGATACTGTCGCAACAGTTTTTGTCGTGCGAATTTTTGTGCCCTCTCGTGATATGAGTTTGACCAATTTTCCAATTAAAAAATCACCCACTAAAAACAAAACTACCTTAAAATAAATAAAGACCCTCCCCACCATTGAACCCGCTCACACAGATCCCTCTCGATTAAACCCTACATTATTTTTCTCTCTACACCCAAATTAAATTAAATTCGAGAGGGATCTTCACCCAACCCCCATAGAAAGTGGAAGCAGTGGACCATCATCTACCCAAATTCCCGACAGTGAAAGCAGCAACAATTATTTATAAAACATGTCGGGACAACAGGTTAGTAGCGCAATCTTTAATTATTTAGATTTTAATTTTATATAGGAATTACTTGTTTGAATTATTATGAACATTGTTCGAATTGTATTGTGTAGAATATTATAAATAAGGATTTTAGGGTGTTTGAATTATGTAAGGGCCATTGTAAATTAAATCCCTCTCGGTTAGACGAAGATCCCTCTCGATAATAACTAAATCCCGCTCGAGCGGGATTTTAAGAAATTGATGGAAGCCCGAAAGGGAAATTAAATTTTTAGGTAGGGATTTAATTATAAAATTTACCTATGAAATTGTTTTGTAAATTACTTCAACATATATTAATACTTGTAATTTATCTGTGATTTAGTCATTATTTCGCATTTTTGGACGAATAATTATAATTTGATTACATATATGATTCTGTTGAATTATAAGCCATTGTAAATTAGATCCCTCTCGGTTAGACGAAGATTCCTCTCGATAATAACTAAATCCCGCTCGAACGGGATTTTAAAAAATTGATGGAAGCCCGAGAGGGAAATTAAATTTTTAGGTAGGGATTTAATTATAAAATTTACCTATGAAATTATTTTGTAAATTACCGCAACATATATTAATATTTGTAATTTATCTGTGATTTAGTCATTATTTCGCATTTTTGGACGAATAATCATAATTTGATTACATATATGATTCTGTTGAATTATAAATGCATTGAGACATTGATAAATTAAATCCCTCTCGGTTTTACCAAGATCCCTCTCGAACTGCCCTAAATCTCGCTCAAGCTGGATCTTAGTCATAATAGAGATGACTGAGAGGGAAATTATATTTTTATATCATAATTTAATTTCTAAAATTATATATGAAATTTGTTTGTTAATTATACACTTATATATAAAGTTTATTACGTAATTTTTGATTGGGAATTGGTTTGCACGTTCGAATTATATATAAATTTGCGTAATTTATGCTGTAATTTATGTTGGTTTGTTATTTTTTTTAGAATTATTTCAGAATTAATTTTTTGCTTTGATTTTTGTCATTAGATTGTATACAAGAGGCTCGACACAATTAACCATTTGTCGACGGTTAAGACGTCCTACAAAATGAGTGTATTTGAAGATGTTAGAAGGGTATTACGTGGCATTGGAGGACATGAATTGCTTGATAGATTTACGATGGGATGCTTCGGACAGTTTACTCATTGGAATCCAGAACAGAAGTGTGCAATGGCAGTACATCACGTGCTGTCACGTGAGATCCAATATCCCGGTGTTGAGGAGCACGAGATGTGGTTTCATATCAACGGAATGAACTTCCATTTTTCATATCCGGAGTATGCCTTGGTGACTGGTTTGAACTTTGGCTCGCCCAACTTTAGACCATCGGAGGATCACGATATTCGAAACGTGGAGGTTTATCGACGGCTCTGTGGCGGAATGCAGATCAGTGTGGCTGACTTACTGGATCGATTTACCAACACACGTGACACGATCCCCGATCCAAATGGTGATCTGTACCTCCGTGTCGCTCACGTGTTAGTTTTGTACTTGTTTCTGCTTGGTTACGAGCCGAAGAAGTTCGCTCATTCGTGGGTGTGGAAATTTGTGGATGACTTAGATGTGTTTAGCCATTTTCCGTGGGGAGCATACACATTCTTGAATTTGAGGCACTACGTGAAGAATGTGCAAAGTAAACAGAAGTACCACTTTTACGGACCTGTTTGGGCTTTTCACGTCTAGTCCCTAGAAGTCCTTCCTGATTTAGCTACTTCAGTTGGTAGAGTTGTTGACCAGACAGGACGTCCTCGCTGTCTTAAATGGAAATTTAAAAGCAGACCTGGAATGGAGCTTCAGCCTCTTTTTGAACTACAGGTAATAAATAACTCAACTAATTAAATAATTAATTTAATTTTTATTTATACTTAATTTTTTATATTTAATATTTTATTCATTGCATTATGGGAATTTTGAGCCATTTGCCCCGTTCGAAGATGAGGTATAGACTTTTTACTGGCAGTCGTCTCAGTACCAAAATGCCTTCAATATCAAGTATGTAGCCTCGCAAAATCCACTAAGAGTAGGTGAACAGTTTCCTCGTCGTACCCATGTGGAAGCACCGTCCCCGGTACATGAGGCTCGAGGGCAGAGACAAGCACAGATGGAAGCTCCTAGCTATGTCGAAGATAGAATTTCAGACGAAGAGCCTGAGCAACCGATCCGACCAGTCTGAGATAAGGGAAAGCGTACTCGAGTCCCTGCATCATCATCATCGAGCAGTAGCGGAGACCATCACAGACGATACAGTGATCGTCGCATGATAAGAGAAGAGCTTGAAAAATCAGAAGATCGGCTATTAAAGAAGATAGATAAGAGATGGTTGTCTCGCTTTACAAAGTGGTTCGAGGATTTGATGGAGAAGGCTCGATGTGGATCTTCACGTCGTAGTCCTGCATATCAACCCACCCCTCATCGTCGCCCAGAGCCCGATTATCGGACCCCTACAGCCACCGTGCATGAGCCAGAGCATGATGGTAATGAGCGACAGGACACTACTGCCACCGCTAGTTCAGTTACTACGTCGTTATCGCCGTTTGCTTGTTCACGTCTCTCATCAAACCATTTTTTGATTACATGCCTAATGGCATCAAGCATTGAGCATATAGGAAGACGACGCGCCCACAACATTCTGTTATTCCATACTTCTGCTGCATTTGAAGTGAGGTGGCTATATCGCGGTACTGGACACATACATCGAGTCCATTTCTCTGGTCAAACTCTCATTAATCTTTCATACGCACCAGCGCTCTCTCGACGCAAAGATTCCATTGCCTTTTCATAAACTGAAGTGCGATATGCATAAGCAGCTCGTTGAAACAAAGCCACAACGACTTTACCGTAGCTTTTTAGCTTATTCAGCAAGTGATAATAGCACAGACCGTGAATTGCATTGGGAAACACTTCACTAACAGCATTAGCTATGGAGGCATGGGCATCAGACACAATCAATGTATTTGTCAAGTCCCCATACACAACCTTAAAACGGGACATGAACAATTTTCAAGAGATATCATTCTCAATTGGCCCAACACCTATCGCAAGTGGAAAAACATGCTCGTTGGCATCTTTCGTTATAGCCACCAACAAGACGCCTCTATTTTTGCCCTTCAGATGGGTGCCATCGCACAACGATCACATGTCTCATATTCAGTGGATAAGCAAGTCTGCAAGCGCCGAGAGCTACAAACAAGTGCTCGAACCTCCCATCATCACCAACAACTAGATCAGTAATCGTGCCCGGATTTGTTTCCTTAAGCATGTGAAGATAGCAAGGCAGCAACTGGAATGATTCAACATACCCTCCATATATCATTTGTATCGTTGTATGTCGTGCTCGCAGCGCCAAATCATATAAAATGGTCATACCGAACTCGCATTGCATCTCCTCCACAATGGCTTTAGGCTTCATGATTTCACACTATATTCTAATTTTTCAAGCAACGTATGCTGCAACCACATTCATCTTGATTTTCCTGGGAGCAACACGTCCTAACTGGCGAGTGCATGCATGTTCAGGATTAAATCTGTACACGTACCAAGTATCGGTTCCACGTGATGATGCACGGAGCTCGAATGGACAATTTTCTGAACGTTTACATTTCCACTTGAGGCACCTCGTGTCAGACGTGGGAACTTTGTATTCGGCTCCTTTCTCCATGTGCCACAATCCAACTGCAATATTTAGGTCATCTTTCCTATCGAAAACAACACTAACTCGCAACTCAGCATCATCCGTCGGATCACGTTCTCGTGACATGAGAGAAATCGTAGCATCAACCGGAATCACTGGAACTAACCAATTGGTTAGATCATCAGGATTGACCCCTCCGCTAGAATGAACCCATGCACTGTGCTCCACCATCGTAAATTCTTGTAAGTTTTCCTCGGTCTGTTCCTCAGATAAATCACTATCAGATTCTCGAGCATAACTTTCCTCATATTCATCGTTTGAACTCTGCACGTTGAATTCTAACTCATTATTATGTGTAATAGCTCTCTCGGGACCACGACTCTCTGGAAAAAAAGGTACGGGATCCGTGGACGTCGATCCGTAATTGTATCCTCCTATAGGGTATGAGTCAGCAAAAAATTCTGATGAAAGCAACTGTTGCTGGATACATTTCATTTCATCAGAATATGTTTGCCCTTGGTCGTATTGAAAGGATGATGCCCCAGGATCTTCAAAAGACGGAACATATGCGTCTATGTAGTTGTGGATCAGATACACAGTTGGGAATGACTCCTTCAAGCACAACTGAGCAAATTGTTCATCATTGCTCACAAAAGAGATTTCATAGTGCGTCCAGTACGACATGGTGAGAAGTAATACATCTCGTACTGTGTGCTCATCGAATTTTGGTGCATCATAACGTTGATGTTGTATCTCAAATTGATGAGAGAAGGAGTGACGGTAAGAACTTGAGTAATCTATTCTGAACCGCCCACGTATGTACAATGGTGTCATTGTCCGCCGTATTTGACAGTGAAGTACTTCCATTCATGCATATTCTGAAATATTGAACAGGGTTCATCAATAATTAATATTACAAAAATATTCGATTAATTAATAAAAGCAAAAATAATAAAGCTAAATACATATTCGATCAATTAATTAAAGCAAAATAAAAAAAATTACAAAACTAATATTTATATGAGAATAAAAATATAAATATTCAACAATTAATTTCCCTCTCGGACATCTATATTTTTTACGAAGATCCCGCCAGAGAGGGATTTACATTTTGTCGAGAGTGATCTTCTTAACACCGAGAGAGATTTAATTTATCAATGGTTCAATGCTTTTATAATTCAACATAACCATATATTTAATCAAATTATGATTATTCGTCCAAAAATGCGAAATTATGGATAAATCAAAGAAAAATTACAAATATTAATATATTTTGCACTAATTCACAAAAAAAAATTCATAAATAATTTTTATAATTAAATCCAAACATTAAAAAGTAATTTCCCTCTCGGACATCTACATTTTTTAAGAAGATCCCGCCCGAGAGGGATTTACATTTTATCGAGAGGGATCTTCTTAAAACCGAGCGAGATTTAATTTAACAATGGTTCAATGCTTTTATAATTCAACATAATTATATATATAATCAAATTATGATTATTCGTCCAAAAATGCGAAATTATGGATAAATAAAAAAAATTACAAATATTAATATATTTTGCACTAATTTACAAACAAATTTCACAAATAATTTTTATAATTAAATCCAGACATTAAAAAGTAATTTCCCTCTCGGACATCTACATTTTTAAGAAGATCCCGCCCGAGAGGGATTTACATTTTGTCGAGAGGGATCTTCTTAACACCGAGAGGGATTTTATTTATGAAGGCCCAGGCATAATTAAAAAACTCTAAAATGTATATTCATAATATTCTACTTAATAAAACGAAACAATTATGAAATAATTAAGAAATTATTCAAGCCCTAAAATAAACCATTAATTACAAACTATTCCACAAAAAATTCAACAAAATTAATTAACTAATTAGAAGATTACTAACCTCTCTTCCTTATTTTTTTCACGTTGGCTTCACTACTGAAGGAACGAAACTACCAATTTTTAAAGTGATAATGGACCTAATAGTTATGGTGTGTTCTCAATCTTCACTACGAAAAATTATATAGAGGAGAGGTAAAATTGGTACAAGTTCACATGAAAGTTAAAAGATGAATTTTCACATCCATAGTAGAAATGTGTAAGATGACGTGTTTCATAGTCTGCATTGTGTTAGAAATTAACTTCATGCATGTTTGACCAAAATTTGTTATTTCACGTGCAAAAATTAAATTTCTCGCTCGACAATTCTTAAATCCCTTTCGAGTGGGATCTTCAAAAATCTCGAGATGGATCTTCATTTTTTTGGCCATTGTCTGAGATGGATCTTCATGTTTTTGGTTCTTCATGATATTATTGTTCTTTTGGTATAGTTTACATATTTTCGTCCTTCAATATTTCTTCATCAGTACATACTCGTTATACTAAATAAATATGTAAAATAATATTTACTAACTAAATAATCTGCAAAATCTACAATTTAAACAATAATAGAATTATAATGTCACAATGATTGTGCAAGATAAGGACACAAAGATAAAAGTTATGACACAATGTAAGAGATTCTCAATCATTGACAACTTTTCTAATAAAATATGTCATAATCTAAGGATATTTTTGTAAATTTAAGTATAATTAATTTGTTTTAAAATAAGAATGTATAACAAATTTTTTAAATTATAAAGTAAGTATATCAGGGTATTGAGACAATAAATATGTAATGAGATTCAAAAGATTCGCCGGCAAAAGATTGCTTAAATCTGGGCCATATCAACATTTTTATGATTTCATGCATCTATTTCTCGGACATAGTAGCGTGACAGCTGACAAGAAGAAGACCTATTCAACGGTTCATATTGTTTTAGATATTTATTTGATAATATAATCATTTCGACGGCTTAAAAGTCTCTAAAGCATTTTATAGAAAATGATATTTTTGTTGTTGATGAACGTGATATTAATTACTTAAAACCCCACTATAAAATTAATACTAATATTCCCAGATGTTGCTACCTGGCAATTTAACTAGCGGTGTACGATTAATCTTGTCAATATAAAATTAATAAAAAATTGAACGGTCTAAATGAATAGCTGCACTATCAAAAAATACTTCCTCTATCCCATACGAAGTATTTCCGTATTGAGTCGTCCAATTCGAAGTGTGGAACTTCATCACTTTTTTATTTTTATTTCTTTATTCTTTTATCACCGTTTCTTTAAATATTCGTGTGCGTGTGTTTATCTAGTAATAGAGTGGTTAATGCTCGGTCCGAAGGTCACGGGTTCAAGTCCACCGTCACGCGACCTTTAAAATTTCTTGGAATGTTTGTTCGGAAAAAAAAAGTACTTTAATAATTAACTTAAAAGTCTTAAAGCAAATTTCAATTGACCGGGCCATTTTCTTCTTTCTTTTTGTCTTTTTTGCATTTTGTTTCTTTTTTCTTATATAAAAAAAACACTATTCAAAAATTTAATCAGCTTTCTATTTTATAACGTCTAGATTAATTTACATTTTCTTATATACAATTTTTTAATCTCCATTGTTATTAGACTCGTACTGATTTTCACCTTAATGATATAAGTATTTTCTTAATTTATCATAAACTAAACTTTAAACATACTTTTAACCACTATGACAAGTCCAATCGACACCAACGGTAGTGGTATTGTGGCATCTCCCTATCAGAAAAAGGCACACTTGCTTAATAATTATTGCTCTTAATTATGTAAAGGACAAAATTTCTCTGGAAATTAATTTTGACTGTGACGTTTTGAAATTGACATGCTATTTCACCAACCAATTCTTTTACTATCTTTTATCGTACTTATATGATTTGTCGTTTTATAAATTATAAGAATTGTCTTCTTGAGTGACTCATGTCTTAATACGTACAAGCGGATGACTCAACATTCATAGGCAAAACTACAATTAAGAGCCTGTTTGAGCAATATTAATAATAACTTAAGGACTTTTGGTTACGTATTTGCAAATATGGGTTACGTAGTATATATATGATGTGCATTCACAAAACGAAATAAATTAAGGACGTGAGTGAGTAAATCCAATATTTAAAGTAAATTATTCACTCATACGTTAAAAGTTGTACAATCACGTCTCAGAGTGCATGAAAGTTCTTAATTGTCTCTTGATCACAAGAGACACCACCCCTATAATTGTAATGGAAAACAACTCCTTAAATAGGTTAGACATATGTCTTGGATAGGACTGGGGAAATTTACCGCCGGTTTCGGTTTTACCGGCGATTAACCATTTACCGCCGGTTTCGGTTAACCGTTTACCGTGATTCGCGGTTTCGGTACGGTAAACGGTTATTAAGGTGAAATAATTTTCGGTAAATAGTTTACCATTTACCGAACCTCGGTAAATGGTTAACCGAGTTTTTTATATAAATTATTAATAATATATATTATATAATATATATTAGATAATATTAATTATTAATTTAAATTTAACTAAAAAAAAAATTACCTCGCAGCCTAACCTACCCACCAGGGCCACCACCCACTACCTAATCTAATCCCTAAATTTTGGCCACAATCATTCTCTTCCCCTCCCCATCGTAGCAGTTCTTGCTCTCCCTCTCCTCTCTCTCTCTCTCTCTAACACCCCCAATTTGACTTACCCAACCCGACTCTTCTATCCTCATCCTCTTCCTCGCGACTCCACCCCCGTCACTCTCTCTGTCAGACCACCACCCTGGTCTCCCGCCGTTCGCCATCGACCCTGCCGTCGGCTCGCTCCATTGCAAAGCTTCTGCTAATAGTCCCCTCCCATCTCTCAGTCTCTGACGCCGTCGATTCGACGTGCCGGTGCGACGGCGACGGCTCCTCTCTCTCCCTCGAATCGGACCTTCTCTCTCTGTTAGCCATATCTCCCCGTTTCTCCTAATGACTTGATGTTTCGGTTATGGAAGGAATGGAATGACACAATGAACTGCATGTTGTGTTGACCATTTATTTAGATTTGAGCTTGTTGGTTTGTGCTTTGTGGTTTCGTCCTTCAGTTCAGCAATCATAATCCGATTTTTTTTTCCTCTCTTCGGTTTTTTGGTTAATCGAAACCGAAACCGGTCGGTTTTTGGTTAAGCAAAAACCGACTCGGTACGGTTTCGGTAATGATAATTCTTGGATTTCGATTTCGGTTAACCGAAAATTCGGTTTCGGTTAACCGTGGTTAACCGAATTCCCAGCCCTAGTCTTGGAGTTGTAATATTATACTCCATCCACTACAAAAAAAACCAAAATTTACCAACCGAATTACTGACGGACTCAAAATCCCTCAGTAAATACCGACGGATTAGTGACGGAAAAAAGCGGGTCGGCTAAAAAATATTTACCGACGGATTTCTGACAGATATTTGGTGGGGTAATTCGCGCCAAAAATACTAACGGATTTACCAACGAATTTTCCCTTGTTAAAATTACCAACGGAAATATCCGTTGGTAAAGTTCATTATTTATTTAAACAAATAAAAAATTAAATTTACCAACGGATTTCTATCCGTCAGTAATTTTAGTAACGGATTTACCAACGGATTAGTGAGGGAAACTTAGTGACGGATTATGATCCGTCAGTAAAAAATAATTACTTTTACCAACGGATTTCACATCCGTTGGTAATATTTTTTAATTTTTTCGATTTAATTTTTTACAGTTATAGATTTAGTGACGGATTTACCAACGGATTAGTGTGAGAAATTTAGTGACGGATTGTAAATCCGTCAGTAAATAGTGACGGATATGAAATCCGTCAGTAAATAGGATAAATAGTGATGGATTTCAAATCCGTTGGTAAACCCTAAATCATAAATCGAAATTCTATAACAAACGACTTTAATAATGTTCCGTGTTGATCAAGAGAATTGACAAGATTACCTAGTAGTTGACTAATTTTTACTCGATGTACGCTCGTTTCTCGAATAATGGCGGTGACTAGTTAACAAACATCTGAGAATAAAGGGAAACGAAAAGATTGAGTTATATATATATATATATATATATATATATGTTCATGACTAATTATTCTTAACACAATATATATTATTACTCATTTCTCGAATTATAGCGGTGATTAGTTAACAACGACCTTGAGAATCGATGGAAACGAAGAGATCGAGTTAGATATTGACTAATCTTGACACGATATATAGTCTTGATCGTTTCTCCATTAATGGCGGTTATTAGTGAACAACGTTTGTGAGAATTGAGAGAAACGAAATATCGAGTTAGATATATGTTGATTAATTTAGACTCGATGTACGCTCGTTTCTTGAATAATTTTTTTATTTATTTTTAATTTTTTTAATTTTTGAATTAGTGACGGATATGAATCCGTCACTAAATATAAGGCAAGTCAAATTTAATGGACGAGTATCCGTCCGTAAATTTAAGGTGGGTCAGATTTTACTAACGGATCTTATCCGTCGGTAAATCTGAATGAGATAATTTCTCACTCTTGCCCTAATTTTTCCTGCGCCCGCTCTGGTGCTCCATTTTGGCACTCCTCCTCCCCGCTCTGCATCCGCGCCGCCGCAGCCACACCGCCCCTGGTTTGTCCTGACGCAGGTAGTCTCTCCCCCTCTCCCTCTCTCTCCCTCTCTATCGCAGTCTCTCTATCTCTCATATCTCTGCCCGTCGTCGGTTCTCCCTTCCGCCGCGCCGCCGCCACCTTGCCGATCTCTCCCCCTCTCTTCCTTTCCATCTATCTCAGCCTTTCTCTCTTTCTCTCTCTCGTAGCTTCTCTCTCTTTGTCTCTCTTTCCCCCTCTGTCTCTCACTCACTCTCTCTATCCCTTCTGGCCAGATTAGCCGCCACAATCGCAGCCACTGCTCTCACCAGATCCTCAACCGGTGAACCTCTGTCTCTCTCCCTCATCTCTCCTCTTTTTTTTTCTTCTTCCTATTTTCAGCTCATTTTTTTCCTTATTCTAGCTTTTTACGTTACAACCCAGTAGGCATAAAACAAGTTCAGAACTGTAGATGAAATTCGCACTCTCGATGCGATAATTTCATTTTGTTGTGTCATGTTAGATTGCAGAATGATATTGGGCTTACCTTTTGCTTTTTTTGATGTGGTGGAAGGTTAATTTGCTTTATCTGTCCTTCATTGTGCTTATTACTAATTCTATGTTTTACTCTGTGCAAGAAAAGCTGGTTAATTCTGTCCAATTCTGATTAGTAATCAGTCCTTTTAGCTGGTTAATTTTATTTTTACTTTTTGTGGATCTGAATTTTCGTTACATAATTTCTGACTATGAGCTGGGAATTGGGGGTGGATGGGAGGTGGTGATTTCTCTGTTGCATTTTTTTACATATTTGAAGATGAGTAGCTTATATTTTTGGAGAGAGAGAGACAGTAGTGAGAGTGAAGTATTAGGAATATTATTTCTGTCGGTCTTGCAATTGTGTTTGATGATGTTTTGTTTTGTCTAAACTTTGAATCACCAAAAACTTGAATACTTGGCCTCAAAATGAAGTATCATTCAAGTAAGTATTTGTTTTTTATTAAGTTAACCAGAGTTAGAAATTTGTTGTTTGTGTTGATGTGTTTTTCTATGATTCTTGCAAGCTTGCTTCCATGTAAACACAATATGATGTGCTTTTCTATGATTCTATCTTTAGGCAATATGATGTGCAGATTGATGGGTGGCTTGACTCGAAGGCTGGTATTGCCATATCACGTTTCAGGTGAATCAAGACTATTTTAATTATGTATTTTTTTGCTTAGGATATATACAGAATGCAGAAAAAATTGATGCATTTTCTATATCTACAGTGCAGGAAGCTTTTCCAACGTTTCAATTACTCGGTGTAGCAATAAAACCACATCTAACCTTGAAGGTTTAACAGGAAGATTGCGGAGGATAATCAATCCGCATAGCAGGGAGTAGGAACAATAGTTTGTTTCTACTTTTTTTTTTTTCCGTAGTTGATTTATGTACAATTACTCAAGGTTAGTTATGTTGATGTATGGATATAATTTATTCAGTAGCTTATTGGTCATTACAATACCAGACAAGATATTTGAATATTCAATGCAATGTTCGTTAATTATAAGCGTGAGAAATAAAATAAAATTATGTGCATTGCAAATTGTGCCTAATGAGTTTATTGAATTGAATTTAAGCAAACAAATAATACTAAAAAAATAATAAAAAATATTTTTAAAAATCCGTCAGTAATCCGTCGGTAAATAAATAAAAAAAATAATTTTTTTAAATCCGTCAATAATCCGTCGGTAATTACCGACGGAAAATTCCGTCAGCAATTACCCACTGAAATTCCGTCGGTAAATCCGTTGGTAAGTTCTCAGACGACAGTTTGTTTGACCAAACATCAGCGACAAAAATTCCGTCAAAATCCGTCAGTAAATGACTTACCTACAAATCAAATAGCAACAAAGATCATCCGTCGGTATTCGCTTTACCGACAGATTTTGAAGGATTTACCGACGGAAATTTCTGTCGGTAAAGCCCGCGATTTTTGTAGCGATCTGTCCACAAAAGATTGTCACAATTTCCTTTTCGATCCGTCCACGAAAGCATTGTCGAATCCATTTATAGCAATAGACTCCACACAATTCACTTACTTATTAATTAACCTCTCATATTCTATTATTTACAAAAATTGGCATTGTTGGATCCACTATATTAATATAAAATCATTAAAAATGAGACTCTTGTTCCACTCACAATACATTACTCAATATAATACATTAAAAGTGGGACTTTTATTCCACTCACAATACATTCAACTCAAACTTATTAAAATTAGTGCCGATAAAAACGTGGCGAATCTTTGATGGACGGATGAAGTCTTTTCATTAGTATTTAACTAAATAGTGGAAAGAAATTACGAAAATACTACTGAGCAAATGAAAATAAATACGTAATGTAATGATCTCTTTTCCGGGGCGTATTAGCAAGTTACACATTAGGGAGGAAACATTAATTTAAAGTAGACAACGGTAATACTTGATATGTGACCCACCAAATTACACTGAATAACTTCTTATTTATGATGTAATGTACAGATTCTCCTAAAAAAAATATCACATTACAACAGTATCGGGTTTGTTTAATTTATAGTTGATGATTGAATTAATTTTCGAAAAGATACTCAAGACATATTTAATATACTATATAATCGAATTTAGCGAGTTTCAATCAAACCTATTTGGATTGCAAACGTCCAGATAAAATACTCTATCGAACCCAAATATAATCTCCTATTCTTTTTTTTTTATCTGTCCCAAAATTATACTACCTCCGTCCTATGATAAGTGGTCACATTCTTTTCGGTACGAGTATTAAGGAGAAGGATGTTTAAAGGATAAAAAGATAGAAAGTGGTGGAGCCCACAACTTTTTATGAGAGAGGTATATTTCCTTATAAGGAAAGTGACCACTTATCTAGGGACAACCCAAAAAAAAAATGTAGCCACTTATTGCGGGACGGAGGGAGTAATCCTTTAATTTATTAAATTAAGATTGCGTTATCTTTTTCATTAATATACCCATATTTAGTGCTCTTGAATTTTTATTTGTTTCATTTTTTACAGGTGACTAACGGATGCCCATTCTACATTTTCATAAAAATAAAAAATAAACAAGAAGAAGCATTACATGTATATATATATATATATGAGTAAAAATGTGATATAGCCACTATGGATAGTGGGAAATAAAAGTTGTCAAAAACTTAATTTAACATAAATTTTGTCAGATTTTAGATTTTTTGGACAAATATACCCTTTTCCTCCTTTTCAATGGTTGTAGAGAGAGAGAGCGGGGAGATTGTGGCATGAGAGAGAAAAGTGACTGGGGTGGGTGGTGTGTAGAGTAATAAATGATAGGTTTTTTTTTTTTAATTTGTTTAAAGGTTATTTTGGTCCTTTGATGCTAAAATCTGACAAAATTTATAATAAACTAAATTTTGAATAACTATTATTTTCAACTATCTATAGTGGTTATTTGACATGATAAACTCTATATATATTATTTGCGTGAATAGGAGAGAACTGTAAAATTTTGACTGACAGAGTAATTATTTTATATTATTTCATATTCCATCTAAATATATAAAGCCGTAGTAACCAAAACCGCAATCACAACGGAGTTATTGATGGGCCTTTGAAGTGGGCCCTTATCCATTAAATAAAATTATAGCCCACATCTTCCTTAGGGCCAATTTGGGTAGAAAGACCTCTACTTCTGTATATATATTCCCGGTAGATAAATTGTTTTCATGATCAAATTTGACGAGCAATAATGCTTGTATATTTGAATGGGCTTAAGTCCAATATAAATGGGCCTTAAAATGGGCTCTATCTTTATCTGTAACCCAATAACATAACCCACATCTTCCTTAAGGCCAATTTGGTAGGCCCAATAATGCTAGATGGACAGATTCGAATCTAGGATACCAACTCCATGCATAAACAACATTTAAAAAAGGGTAATTTTCACTAGCTAAACTATTCAACTTTTCACAATTATATTCCAAATTATTAAAAATATCATTTAAATGACCAAAATATTGAAATTTTCACAATTGTATTCCAAACTATTAAAAATATCAATTAAATGGCCAAACTATTAAAATTTTCACAATAATGTTCTAGGTCAAACTTTCGTGACGGAAATCCAAAGTGTTACGTTGTAAACTTATTTTGGTTGAGTTTTGAAGGATTTAGAATTTTGAAATTCTAAATATGTTTCTGGCGTGACACCTTGAATTTTCGTCGCCGAAAGTTTGATCTAGAATATTATTGTGAAAATTTCAATAGTATAGCCATTTAATTGATATTTTTAATAGTTTGGAATACAATTGTGAAAATTTCAATAGTTTGGCGATTTAATTGATATTTTTAATAGTTTGAAATATAATTGTGAAAAGTTGAATAGTTTGGCTATTTAAGTGAAAATTACCCTTTAAAAAAAATCTCTATGAATAAACCAAATCCCACTCATATTTCCAAAAAAAGAAAAAGGATAAATATAGTAACAACAATTAATTAATGCAACACCAAAAAATAGAATAACAATAAAAACAATTTAAAGATACAGAAAAGCATCCTCTCAAAAAAAAAAGAAAAGATACAGAAAAGCAACAACTGGAAGCGCTCATACACATTTTAAACTTGTAACGAGGAAAGTGTAAGGAAGTACATTGGAATATTCAAAAGTAATCACTTGTCCGGGATTGATAATCCCACCGTCATTGAGGAGACAGTTTGCCATATCTAGCCGTCGAAAAATTCTTGGATTAATGAGAACCGTAGATGCAAAGGCGGGACAAGATATTCGGACATCGGAAATTCCCTTAACGTTCCATGCCTCGTTCACGATTTGAACCGTGTATTTGGGAATATGAAGGCCTGCGAATCCGGATGGCCATTGATATATCTGGATACGACCTGAATTACATCGATCAGGATAGATTAGCCAACCTGCCAATTAAAAAAATTTAAAAAAAAATCAAACGAATTATTTTTGATGGCTTAGAATCAAATGTCAAACAAAATATATGGTGATAGAATATCTGTAAATTAAAGTTGTGTATTGATATGATTCCATATCCACTTTAATTAGGTCGTATTCAAATAACAAAATTGGTATATAAAATGTATAGCTTGAACACAAAAGCTTCAAATCACTTGGATTAAGAATAAACACTTGCAATTCAAGTCAAAGAAAACATTTAAAAAAAAAAAAAGTTCACTTGATCTAGCTAAAGTTCAAAAGAATATATATTCTTGAGAGAATAATTACAACTATGAAAAGAGGATTAGCAGAAAGAAATGATACATACATGATATGGTAAATGGAGAAATGAGGAAGATGGTGATGATGCTAATGTAGGATTTTGCCATGAAATTTGTGTATAATTGAGTAATGGAAAGAAAAGAAGAAGATAAAAGGGGGAGCTGTAATGTTAATGGCGTGAAGCAAATTTGTGGTTGTAAGCATTGGGCATAGTATAGTACTAATGCTTAATTGGTGAAAATAAGGTTTTTGACACCTTAGAAATGATTGTACGTCTTTGTCTGCTGAGTTTGAGTTTGAGAGGGAATTATATTGTCTTATTAATCTACAATTCCAACTCCAGCTGTTTTATTATGTCTCGTTAGTTTATTAAGATTCTCTTCAATTTATACACAAATTAATACGAACCCATTATATCTACTAAGTACCAACTGTATCAATTAACCAAATCCAGCTCAAGTTTCCACAAAAGAATAATAAAAAAAAAGACAAATGAATAAGAACATAATTAATCCAACGCTAGCTACAATATATTATCATTAATAATAATAATAATAATAATAATAATGATAATAATAATAATATTAATAATAATAATAATAATAATAATATCAAGATGCAAATAATTAGATACATTTGGGATAACTGTATAGGGCTCACGCATTTTACTTTGTACGATGAAATTAGATTGAAAGGAAATGGAATCCAATATAATTCGCTGTGTATTCAAGTTGAGGAAATATTCAACAAACTTATTCCTTCAGTATTTTTTTTTTCCTTCTACTCATGTTTCGATTACTACTTTTGCTTCCAATGTAGAGAATTTTGTACAGTTTTTAAAATAATGCCAACTTTGTAACTAATTAATATTTGTTGCAAATGAGTAGTAATTAATTAATTGTACAAATAATTCCCCCCTTATTATGGCTAAATAAACATAAGGAAAAACGACATCTGGAAAAAGAAATAGACTTCCCAGTTCCCAACAAATCATATTAATGTAATGGTCCTCAAAAAAAAAAAAAATGGTATTAATTCTTACCTTAAAAAATGCGGCCATTCTCTAATTATAAGGTCATCAATTAATATATATAAATATTCTCTCAAAAAAAATTACTCCCTCCTATTTTAATTATAAGTCGTTTAGAGCTTTTCAATCTTTTGTTTATTAAATGTCGTTTTGCATTTTTCTTCCCAAATTAGGAAAACAAAATTTTCTATTAATAGATGTGCCCAAACTTAGGATAACATATAATATGAATAGGAGGGAGTAATATATAAATATTTTTGTTTTAACGAACATATATACTAGCTATCCAAATCTTAAAATTAGAATTAATCTCAAATTCAACATGCAGACAGTATATATATTACTTGTTCAATGTGCAAATATTCATCATCAGTAGCTATATATATATAATCTGCTCCAAAATCAAAACTGCATGTTAAACACGAAATAAAGATCCGAATACATAAATTCCCGATGACAAAATGAACACACCATTATTAACACAATTTACAACATCAGCTAGCAAATTAATCAGCTTCTCCCCAGTTTTCCCTCTTTTATGAAGTAATATTAATAATAATCATAATATAACAATAACAAATGATCATCACATCCCCTACTTAAACCCTCATACCAAATATCATATATATATATATATATATATATATATATATATATATATATATATATATATCTCCAATTTATTGCATAATATTATTGTATCCTGTCACATTATAATCCTGAAAATTCCCAGCAGTTTGATCATGAATCATACTCGTCGATCCCCACGAGTTAAACAAACCGGCGTCGAACTCATTACCCCACCACGCCTGATTGCTCTTCGATGGATCAATCTCTTCTGCTACATAACTCGACGATCTGTCATTAATCAGATCGTCGAGTTCAGCTTGAGTAAACCCAGAATTCATCTGGATTCCTCCGTTTTGATCCATTATTTCTGATTCAACAAGATTGCTTCCTTCACCATTCATGGCAAACGATCCCTCTGAAGACGAGAAACCATTAACACAATTAATCTCAACATCATTACTATAATTCTGATCAGCAGCAGCAGCAGGTAACTGAGAAGTGATTAGGGCGTTCTGATTTTGATTCTGATCAGATTGAAGGGATTGGATCATCTTCTGCTGCAGAGGATTGAGCTTAGGCCAGAACGCAGGATTATTGTAGAAAGAGAATGGATTTTGAAGCTGCATGTGAAGCTGAAGCCTTTCAAGAGCTGAACTGCTCAGATTTTGCAAATTAAAGGAGCTTCTGTCTTCTTCATTTGCATTTTTTGTTTCCTGCCCAGCTGGGATTCTTATTCTGTTCGCGTTGGATTGCTTGCGCCGTCCCAGCAATTTCTTCTTCAGCCGCGTGTTCCAGTAGTTCTTGATATCGTTGTCTGTTCTCCCGGGCAGCTGGGCAGCAATTATAGACCATCTATTTTTAAGAAAATTTGTAAAAGAAAAATTCATCACAAGTCAGAACCTATGTATAAATCAATTATATGATGTATATATGTATGTATTAGATCGGGAAAAAAGAAATAAAAACAGTAAATATTGCATCAAACGAAAAGAAAAATACAAAAACCCTCAAACAAAATTCAGTTAATTTATGATCAGTGGCATGTGAAATTAAGGGGATAAAAGAGCATCATTTAGAATCGAAAAACGACAACTATTTTAGGGTGAAACAGATTTATAAATTTTGGTGTAGAATCTGAGTTATATATGCATGTGCAAAGAGACAGACAAATTAATTGAAGTACCTGCTTCCGATACTGATATAGAGGCTGCAGATAATGTTGTCTTCTTCCTCAGTAAATCCACCATGCTTGATGTTAGGCCTCAAGTAATTCAGCCATCTCAATCTGCAGCTTTTCCCACATCTTTTCAGCCCTGCACCACACAAATTAAAAGCATTACTTTCAATAAAATCGAAATATTAAAAATAAATAACATAATTATATATATAATCGAAATTTTGAAGGTGATTTTATGTACCGATTTTCTGAGGAAGAGCGATCCAGTTTCCACCGGTACCGGAGTTCTCTATGTAGGCTTTGAGTGTGGCGTCTTCTTCCGGTGACCACGGCCCCTTCTTCACGTTGGCTTTGTCACAGCATGGAGCTCTTCCCATGGCTTCAATTTCGAATTTTTTTTTTTTGTTGCTTCTGGGATTTTTGAAACAAACTGAGAGAGATTAATTTTTTTTTGTTGTTGTTGATTGAGGAAAGATGTCGGAAGGGAAGACTTGGTTATATAGGTAGGAAGATGATGATGTGATGCTTGAAAGACCTAAAAAGTCTTACATCCTTTTTATCTAGGGTTTCTGCATTTTCTTCTCTACCCTTAATTTCCTCATACATTTGGATTAGTTCAGTCGTATTATTTTATGTTGTTGTGATTATTGTATGTATAATATGACAAAGAACTGCATAAATTTCTCTGCAATAATTATATTATATTCGTTGGCTTTTTGGGATTTGCAATAATTAAAATTGTGCCGCAGGGTAATATATATCAAATATTGCCACACCAAAAATCAAGGTACGTACATATAGAAGCATCGATCTCTGGGTTTGTGATTTTGTACACTTCAATTTGTTTTAATTTTGAACGTTTCTTAATTCTTGGAGCATTTATCTATCAGTTGTAAATTTTTGTAGTAGCGGTAACTGCTAGTATAATTTATTAAGTGTTGCTTCTACAAAATCGATCGGATAGAATAGTATTTGTCAGAATCTGCAGTTAGCAGTAAATTCTTGGAATGTGACAATGGGAATATTGCTAATCTCGGGAATGTTGATAGAAAGAATTTTAGGCGAGTAATTTTGATGCGGAAGAATTAATTCCAAAAATAAAAAGGTTAGATTTTTTTTTTTTTTTAATGTCATTACAAATATTAATACTCACACACTCCACCTAGAGTTTTTTTTGTGGTCGAGAGTACTCGAACCTCTGACATATTGGTCAACAGACAACCACTCCACCACTAGGCCATCCCCACTCGGATAAAAAAAAAATGGTTAGATTCTGTATTGGGATAAATGTGCAAGAGGAATTACAAAAAAAAAAGAAAAAGGTTAAAGAGTCTTCAAATAATCCAATTTAGTAGGTAACTAGCGTATAGCCCGTTGAAAATTGACGGAAATTCATTATTTAACTAAATTATTAGATGCAATATGATTGACAATTATAGAAATTTTTTTCAAGATCAATATCTTTAGTTTCTAATTAAATTCAAGAAAATCGTTGGTTTCTTTTGTTATTTAACCAAAAGTATCATCCAATCACTCTAAGTCGTTGGTTGTGGTAGAGGATATCGATGAACCAAGATGTTGAGGCTATGATTCAACTACCTAAACCAATTTAGAATATATAATCGTGCATATTTTAAATCCGATTAATAAGTATTCTACCCGTTTCGTCTCCTACAATCATATTCGTAATTAATCGAACCTGTTTAAATATAAAATATCAAAATAATAGGTTATTTGTCTCAATTAAAATACGAACACAATAAAGTAAATATTAATAATGAATAATATAAATAATAAAAGATTAAAATTAAATTTAAAGTATCAATTTGAAGTTCATACAATTTATGGAACTCGTTTAATTATGAATTTAATATTATATAGATGTACCGAAATCATACAATGTATGAAACCCGTTTAATTTAAATTAATATATTTACTCGTCATGAACTAGATTAAATAGTAATTTTCTCTAGTTCATGTATCAAACATTTAAGAAAAATAGGAATAGAATATTGGAAGAACACGTTAATTAGGTTCCATATGATGATATCTTTTAAGAAATCAATATGAATTCCTTTTATTTGAGTTATTAGAAGAAAAAAAATATGAGTAGAAAATGAGAAAAATTCACGTAAACATATACATGACCACCCGTTTAATTTGAAATCACCTCAGATGTTATATAAATATATTTTAGTGCATACTAATAATTTCGATTGTATTCTCCAATTGGTGAAGTTTTCTAAAAAATCAATGTGAAATTACTTTTGTTTTAGATTTTAGAAACAATAAGAATAGGAAAATGAAGAAAAATCTACGTAAGAATTTTGGTTAACGTGGTCACCCGTTTAATTTGATATTACATTTGTCGTTATTCAAATACTCTCTCCTACGTCCCATATAAGGTGACACGTACGTTTTCCATTTTGGAGTATTCCATATAAAATGACACATACCCAAAATAGAAATAATTAGTATCTCATAAAAAGTTATGGACCCTACCACTTTAACCACTTTATATCTTTCTCTTTAATACACGTGTCCAAAATTAATGTGTCACCTTATATGAAACGGAGGGAGTACATCTTAGGAAGTATAAATAATTCAGTTGTATTATGCAATTAGTGAAATCTACAAAAAAAATCCATGCGAAGTTCCTTGTTATTTAAGATTTTTGAAAAATAAAAATTATAAATGAACCCGATTGAAATTTTAATAAATAAGTAATTAAATATAAAGTCCTACACATATTTTTTGTGTATTCCGTTTGTTCCAATTTTATGTCTCAAAAAGCTTTGTCTCCTTATCCAGCAGGCAGGGTAGATCTTCTATCCTTTACTGAAAAGAAATATTATAATAAAATATTTTTCTCTTAAAATACTATATTTTGAAATTAATTATATTTTATTTTTTATTTAGAAAATCTTTAGTATATGTTGTCAATTCTTTCTCTCTCTATATATTTTTAAATATTGATTGACTACGAAGCTCATTTAGAATTTACATATTCATACATGTCGCAAATCAATTTAAAAATTAATTTTACTATTCGTTCCCATTTCAAACTCGTACAATAATACTCGTTCATTATACAAATTCGTTTAAATTTATAAAACTATCTAATTTTTAAATATAAGTTCATACAATAATTGATTATCTGATATTTATTGTTAGAAAATAAAATAAAATTATTTAATTGACAAACTTAACAATTGGCCGAATTAATTTTTCCAATAAAAATATGACTATTTATTTGGCCAACTCAATAATAATTGATCAAATTAAATCGGTGTTGATCAATTCGGTGTTGCAAAATGAATTCTTAGTATTTATTTAGATTAAACTAGGGCTGGCAAATTTCCGGGCCGGGCCGCCCGGCGGGCTTTTTGGAAAAATCGGGCCGGGCCGGCCCGGCCCGAAAAATCACCGGGCCGGAAAATATGGAGCCCAGCCCAGCCCAGCCCGAAAAATCAATTTATAGCACATTTTTACCGGGCCGGGCCGGGCCGGCCCGGCCCGAGCCCACCGGGCTTTTGCCTATTGGCCGGGCTGGCCCGCTAAATTGTCGGCCTGAATTTGCTGAGCCCAGGAGCCCCCCGAACAGGCCGGCCGGGCCTGTTCTGACAGCACTAGATTAAATTATAAAATTGCTCTCAATAAAAAGAAAAGAAAATCCTATGTAATTTGGTCCATAATAATGATTATCAATATATGTCAATAAATCTATATATTTTAAATATTGATCGACTAAGAAGCTCATTTAGAATTTATATATTCATACATGTCGCAAATCAATTTAAAAATTAATTTTACTATTCGTTCTCGTTTCAAACTCGTACTGTAATACTCGTTCATTATACAAACTCGTTTAAATTTATAAAACTATCTAATTTTTAAATATAAGTACATACAACAATTGATTATCTATCTTGATATTTATTGTTAGAAAATATAATAAAATTATTTAATTGGCAAACTTAATAATTGGCCGAATTAATTTATTCATGAGATAAATTCATCGATATCGTATTTATTCATGCGACACGTTTTTACTTTGACGGCTAATATGAAATTAATACTGAAAATTGAAAAACTAGTTATTTCGCATTATATATTATATGTAGCCTGTAAGAAAACGAAACCCCTCTAGAGGAATTTATCTACAAAACACGTTTTCTGATGTCAGGTTAATTTCATTAAGAAGCTTCACTTGCATTTCGCATGGCATAAAACAAGGGAAAATTACATGAAATTACTCAAATTAACTTTTGTGTTTGTCTTCCAGTAATTCAGAGTTTGAGACAGCAAGAAAGTTATTTTTGATCTTTCCACCATCTTGCTTCTCTAAGATATATATTTGTTGTCACTATTGAATCTTTCAAAAGCACAAATTAAATTTTGGACATTGGCTAAATATGGACTACAATTCTATTGACTTGACTGTTAAGAAATGACTCAATATTAAAAGATGCCACAAGATAAAAGATGGATTAACACTTAACAAAAAACATTGCCTACTGCAACGGAAAAATCCGTCACTAAATTAATGAAGATATGTTGCTAGCTATGATGGCTTAGCCCAGATCTTTCTATACTAAGTTTATATAGCTAGGTATAAAAGTATAGAATTCACAAAAACACTTAAAATTTAGATAGTTTTACCTTTTGAGATAAATAAAACCCCAAAACTAGCACATGCATATCTAACATCATATATATCAATATAATCCTTTCTTGTCATGATTTAAAAATCCTAATTCAATCCCACTCAAGAAAAATAAAAATAAAAATAATTCAATCCGGAAACAGTTATGAGACACTATCTTATAAAATGGGTGGCAGCTAGCTAGTAAAGAAACTTGGTAAAAAGTAAGGATAATTAGTTGGTTAACATTAATCTTGAATCAAGTGAATTAACTATTTTTGAAGTTGCCCGATCTTTCTATACTAATTAATTCAATTCAAGTTATGATATTGATAATTTGATATGACAGTACTGTATATCACATATGTATTTGAGATCAATTGATTTTCACTTAAATTGAAATTAAAAAAAGAATTAATTAATTAATTCCTAGTGATCATAACAAATATCAATCGCTGATTACGGCATAACCACCAGTCTTGCTGGCATAATCCCTGTTCTTGCTTGCAGACACCCTAAAAGCTAACAAGTGGCTAAGGTTTTTAAAGTATTTATATATATATATAAAAAGAAGTTGAATAATTAAATACAAAAAAGGTAGTGAAAAAACAATGCATAATGCCGTTAAAAATTCAAAAGCTTTTAAGAGGGAGCAACCCAATTGATTGACCTTGGTTCCCTACTTTAATATTTCATTACCAATTTTCCCAAAATAATGAATATAATAACAAGGCCAAGGTGGTCCGGAACCGCACTTGACAGAAATTACAAGGGAAAACTGTCAAATTTTCAAAAAGATATATACTTATTTATATATTTAAATAATGATCAAAATCGCTCAGATCTTTAGGAAGACGAAACATGCTTCTGTTTGTCTTTCTCTCAAGGTTATATTCCCTCCCCCTCTAAACTGCATTTTTAAAAATCAGCAAAGAAGACCTAACCTATATTAATCATGCATGAACTTTAATTTGCTATTAGGATCAAGAGATAGCTCTGGTGAATGAAATTACTTTCTTCCTATAACAAAGATAATTAGCACGAATATGCATACTATATATCTATATATAGATACACATATCAGTGTGCGTGTGTTTGTGTGAGACTATTGATTTAATAATGTAAGTACATTTAGAATGACTGAGAATTGATGAATATATTAAGTAATGGCATCACCCAGCTGCCACCTCCGATATATATTGAGAATTGATGAATATACAAATTTCAACAAACTTCTGACAAATTAAAATTTAATTAGGGTTTCCTAATAATTCTTTAATTTTCCTGTAGTTCATATATATTAATTTATTATTTATTTCACGTATACTTCATATATATATTACAGGTTATATGACATTGTCGTGAGTGTGCAATTTGCACTAAGCAGCAAATTATGAAATGACTCAAAAAGTTACTAATTTGTAATATAATGTGAAGAGACTAGCTAGCTCTGACTGGTTGATACATATAAATAGATACGTGTGTATATTTGTGACATTATCTACTGACGAGCAGTTGAATATTTATCCACTACAGATACCATAACAATTAATTAGTTCTAATCTCTGCTTCATTTTTCTGTCAATCCTTTTCTATGTTTTCGAAAGTGGAGCCAGTACCTATTATTAAATTTATTATCTCTACATTGCACACACACACACACACACATAACACACACACATATATATATCCTATATATTTCGTGGTCAAATTACATAATTAGAATATTCCAATCGTATTTTTCTAGCTCAAAACATTACACTTTAGTAATTAAACAAATATACTAGCAATATATAACTTTATCATCAATCCAATTCTTGTTGAGCACGTGGCAAACTCCATTACAATCTGAAGAAACACAGACAAGAGTCTTCCTCCTAACAGGATGATGAGTTGACAAAGATGTACTTAATAACTCAATCATGTACCTGCTGTAGCTAAACGTTTTTAGTTAATTATATATTATTCTGTGAAAGCAGACTGTTACGACTTTTTGCATTCATTTAATCACAAATTTATATAATATAATCGAGGTGTTATTATCTTGATTCACTTTTTGTAGAATAATTGATAAAGAAGACATTGCTGAGCTCAAATTAAGGCCTAATCCCTCAATCTATCAATAGTCAACCCCTTCTGTTAAAGAACCCTATATCGCATCCAAGAAATTGACTTGGCCCTTATCACCTGAGCAGTGCTGTCAAAACAGGCCCGGCCCGGCCCGGCCCGGCGGGCCGGCCTGTTTTCGGGCCGGGCTGGGCTCAGCAAATTCAGGCCCGACGAATTTTCGGGCCGGGCCGGCCCGGCCCGAAATAGGCAAAAGCCCGGTGGGCTCGGGCCGGCCCGGCCCGGCCCGGTAAAAATGTGCTATAAATTGATTTTTCGGGCCGGGCTGGGCTCCATATTTTCCGGCCCGGTGAATTTTCGGGCCGGGCCGGCCCGGCCCGATTTTTCCAAAAAGCCCGCCGGGCTCGGGCCGGGCCGGCCCGGCCCGGAAATTTGCCAGCTCTACACCTGAGATAGGACCAATTATTTGCACTCATAATTTTAATTTTAATTTTTTACAATTTATATCTAATTGCTATCTATATCTAAATATCCTTAAAATCATAGGTGACATATATACTTAATTACGCTCTTCCATTTTATATCCAATTATAAAATTGTTGACTTGTGTATTTAAGAAAATTGATGGAATGTCTAAAATACATGCATGCGGCGGCAACCTAATTAACAACTAGAAGAATTGAACATGGAATAATTTTTTTAAAAGAGAAACTCGTCAAATAAAATCAGAACGCCGTCGTTTGAGATATTTCATCTTGTCTTTTATCCATCTTACAAATTACAATACTTAAAGAAAACATGCATATCAATCAGGTATAACTATTTAGTTGAGATTTAATTTGAGCTCTGAAAGAGGAGTGAAAATGTAATTTAATTACTCATTTTCGATAAACGAATTGATATTGCGAAGTTAAATTTGGAGGTGGGACGTGTGGATGAATTTCAGTGGCCCGTGTGAGGTTGACTTCCAAAACTAATGTGTATTAGGTAAAATAACTAAATTAATTAAAGAGGCTATTATTTGATGAAATAGGATTTGACGATGGTGTCACTCAATTTGACCTCAAATATTCGTTATACAAGTTGGTGAGGGACAATGGAGTTGCATCACTTTAACTATTGACAATATGCATGTCAAAAGCTATCTAAAAAAGCACAACTTATAGGTCGATTCAATCGAGCCAAATTTTGCTCGTGTAATTTACATATTATTGTACATGAATGATGATTTTTATCCATTGTGCATTTCAAGTAGCAACTGCGAGTTACCCAAGTTATAAAAATAAAAGGATAAAAAAAATCTAGAAAACATGCATGGAAATTACACAAAGTTGAGGAAACTGAAGTTGATTTATATATTTCTAATGATAAAACATATATATTAACTCAATTCCAACGACTCCTATTAGTGAACTTGATACATAATTAGATCATGTGTTATATATATAAGGGTTAATTTGCCTAAAATACACCACCTTTTTCGAATTTTGAAATTTAACATGATTTTTAAAAATTCTCTGTAAATACACCATCTTTACATCCGTTTGAATTTTGACATGAATTCCAAAATCCCCAAATTTACATTTGACGTGGCTATCGGAATTGTACACGTGGAATTTCTTTCCGATGAGAAAAACGACGTCTTTAAAATTGTTACGATGGTGAATGAAATGACCTCAAATATTCTGAAAATTATACGATGGTGAACGAAATGAACCCTAATTTAGAGCCCCTATTCAAATTGTTAAAACGATATCGTTCCATCCTATTCATATAGCCACGTCAAATATGAAATGCCACGTCAATTAAAAAATGACACGTCAAATAAAAATTGCCACGTCTGTCGCCGAAGGTTCTCGCCGTGTCAAAATTCAAACAGATGTAAAGGTGGTGTATTTACAGAGAATTTTTAAAAGTTATGTTAAATTTCAAAATTCGAAAAAGGTGGTGTATTTTAGGCAAATTAACCCTATATATAATGGTGTTTTAAGTTTACAATGATTATCGATTATAACTACAGGCCTCATCGTTCAGCAGTGTCACCGACTCCTATCTAGTGAAAAATTGGATTCTAATCCTCAATTATTTACCTGAGAAAATAAACTAAAATAAAATGTATAGGTCATTATTCCATGTCCTTATAAATGGTTTTCGTGGCTGGAGGGCTTTAGTTGGGCCCTTTAGGAAGGATTGGGCTTTGTGATAATGGAGTTTCTTTTGCTCTCTAATTTCTAACATGGGCCTTTATCGGGCTTTATTACATTTGTTTTGTAAAACTGGGCCGACTTGGGTCATAAATATTACAATAAAATAAAAAAAAATATAAATACACTTGTGGAAATTACATTCAGTCTTTGCTAGCATGTTAAAATAGTTCTTTATTGTGTTTAGTATTGAAATAAAGAATAAAATCTGTCAGGCCCCACAGGAGTAAGTAAATTCATACAAATTTAACAAAAACCAACCTACAAAACAAAAGGGTTGAATTCAAAAGGTATACTAAACTTATTCTATCTTAACTTAATTTCCATTGAAAAGTCTAGACATCTGAAAGAGCTTCCTTCATCATTGCACGCTGTGACAATTGCTGCTCATAAAGATCACGGAAGATACGATATTTAGTATCGTGGTACTTCCTTACTTTTGGGTCATGAGAGGGATACACCACCTGACAACATCATCATAAATCTCATCAAATACCTTATAATAAATTCATCTTTATATCTTACTACTATAATCAATATCCAATACTTGATACAGTAGTTGTTATTAGTCTCATAGTTGCTATTGTTTCGTATTAATCACCCCAGTTATACTTTTGATAGTCAACTGATAATATATACAGTGCGATCAAGAAGCTTCTTACCCTCCCAGGTGCATTAAGTGCTTTCATGGCCTCTCTCACAGTGAAATATTTCTTCGAAGCAACAGCCCCAAGAATAGCAGCACCTAAGAGCACGGATTCATTTTCGCGAGGAAGAGTTATGGGATAACCTGTTCAAATTAACAAATGGCTCACCACAGGTTAGGTCTGCGATATCCAACAAGCGAGAAGAATCTACAATCCAGATCAGTGCTTACTGCTAAATGCTAATAAGCATATTTTTGTGTGTGTGTGGGTGTGGGGGGGGAGGAGAGAGAGAGAGAACCTGTAATATCTGCATGCTCTTGAATGAACAGAGGATTTTTGGTAAGTCCACCACATGCAAGTAAGGTGTCAATCTGATGGAAAACATATATTAGAAAATATCCAGGCCAAAGCTGATTCCAAAGTGGAAGGTGCCATACAAGATTGAAACAAGTATGCTGGTAGGCTTCAATAAAAATTATTTCATGTAACTGAAAGCTATATAAATAACCAGTAGATGAACATTAAAAAAAAACTGAGACTTTTTTTTAGATATAAACTAAATATAAACTAATTTTAAAAATTATGTAATAATAAGTAGGCAAATATGGTAAGACAAATTTTGTAACATGGAAAACTCCTTTCAGTTGCTATTCTCAAAAAAATTCTGCACTCTATGATACCAAAGTACAAATGAGCTAGAATAACTAGCAATAAGATATTTAAAATTCTAAAACCTATGCACATTTTACAAGTGTACTGAATTATAAAAAAAGGACTCGAGACCAAGTTCTGTTGTTGCCTTTATGCCAATTTGTCTATTTTCGTAAGCAGTTGCTAATTAGCTGTAAAATATGGTGAACGTCAAGCACACTGCAACATCATCACAAACATTAGGTGCACAACTTCCTTACCTTGTGCCCCTTCTCATTGCAATGCTCTACGATATGTCGTGTCCCATAAGCTAGACCTTGTATAGTGGCAAGGTATAAGAGAGCCAGCTGTTTCTCACTTGTATCAATAGTTAGACCATATATCACCCCTTTGGATAATGGGTCTGCAATAGGAGATCTAAACTAAAAGCTTAGGAAGTAATATCAACATTTTACAATTTTGTGTAATAATAATAATAATAATAATAATAATAATAATAATTCCTGATAGAGTATTAAGCTCTCACCTGTTTCCATGGAAATCAGGAAGCACGTGAATGTCTTTTGTCAAAGCAGCAAGAAATGGAGAACCTATCTCTTGCTTCATTGATTCCAGTATCTCGTTCATTAGCATTTTTTCCAGTATCTCATTCAGAAGCTCGAATATTGAAATACCTCATAGAAAAAAGATTGTGGTAGATTTTAGGTAAAGGACAACATAGATGTGAGTATATAGATAGAGAAACAATTTAACAAGTTCTAGCCATCTCACTTCGAGAAGCAGCTCTGTTAGCCAGGCTTTGAGAGGCAACATGGCCCTCCAAGATGTAATCAAATAATGCCCCACTAGCACTTTGACCTCCTTCCGTAAGCCAATACTCAGGCACCATAGCTTAACCAATTTGTGAAAGTGAAGAAAATGTCACTACTTACAGCAGAGTAAAGAAAGAAACCAAATTGAAAAACATGCCCTCTATAGATAGGGTTTATCCAAAGGCTGAGGCGTTCAATCATTGCAGAAGTTGGGAAACTATTTTGAGACAAAAAAAACTAGAAGGGTCTCCATCTTGCCACTTTCTCACTTACTGAAAGGTTGAAGGCACTCTCTCAACGTGGCACTCGAAGTGTCAAAGTAGCTTCTATGATCTATCTAGATAATCTCCAACAGACAGGAAGTAGATGGAATTTGGAAAGAGGAAGACACTATGTTTGAATATGCACAAGCATTCATAATGGCCCCTCCGATCAAATTAAAAGATATTAGAATCTCATAAATCAAAATTTTATGTGGAAGCCACAGATTACTTGCAACAATAAGACCCAATTTATTAAGTTAAATGGACACATGATAATATTTTCCTTCCATGGAATGAAAAGAAGGAATAAGAAATGGTGAAATTCTGATCTATAGAAAAGGAAGGATAAGAAATGAGAGATTTAAAGGGAGAAAATTTTATTTTCCCTCCTTTTCCCTTACCATCAACGTAAACGCACCCTAAGGTAACTTCTCTAACAGCTCCAAACTCTAAGAAAAATACAGTAGCTGAAATAGACAAGTGTGGCTTGCTCCATATTAGACGGAAATGGGAATGTGTGCCTGCCACTACCTTTATTATCTGGGTGTTAGAGAAAATAAAGGTTAATGCTACCCCATGTCTAAGCCTTAAGAAGATGAATTGAAAAGAAGACAGTGATTGTAATATACAGTTACATTTCAAACACCAGCAGGACCGTGGAAGTAGTCACAAAAAGCATCTAGTGCTAAACAAATAAATCTGCAACCAGTTATGCTTTATATTAGAACATACCTGACCAGAATGGTCCCCAGACCCCTGGAATGAACAACTTGGTCTTAGATATAGCCATGTGACAATTGGAAGTTCCACATACCAACACCATGCGATGGCATATTGCCTCCTCATCATCCTCTGCACATTCAATATCAATCAATTGTAACAGATGTACAACAAAATGATTTTGTATGTTAGAAATGTCGTACTATTATGGAGGGATGAAAGAAAATAACCTGTTGATTCCGGATCTACCTCCACACTTTCCATCACTCCCACACCACCAGCATGAGCATCTATTAATGATGTACCAACTGGTGTCCCGGGCAGTAGACCCAATTCCTGGAAAAAGAACAATTATTCTTTAGTATAAAAAATAAATTAGGACAAAAGCGAACATGTGCTTCTAGGTCCAACTGAATGGGATATTATATATCAATTAAGATAATTTGATAGAAAGATTAGAGGATGTGCTTCTATGTCCAACTGAACTGGATATTTTATATCAATAATAGACTGAAGCGAGCATCGTTATCAAGTGAACTTTTCATGAGTTTTCTTGCCTTCGCGGCATCAGGAGTCAGACCAGAGCCCAAATCATGACCAGGAAAAGCTACACTGCGTCCTGTAAACAGTTATTTCCTATAAGCATCAAGAAAGAAAAAATACATGAAAATGGAAAGAAAAACAAAATTCAAAGTAATAATTACTTTAACTGAGACAAAATTGTTAGTGATTATGTTAAAGGAAGAAACTTATGTGCATATCTAGCATAGCACTTCTGAGTGTTTCCCTGCTCCACAAGCAAACAGAAGATATTATCTTAAATGCCTGAGACAAAAAAGTTCCAGCTATTTCTATAATTTAGATTGTTAGAATATTGCACGCACAATTTATAGACAGCCTTCTTATTCAGGCATCATTTTCAAAGAAGCCCAAGATTGTAGTGCACTGTTCTAGGGAAACTAGAATCCCATAAAGAACTCATAAAGCACTTGATCTGTAAAACCTGGTAAACTGCTAGAAAGTGGTGATTGCACCATGGCATGCTAAACCCTAGATTTTATCATGGCATGCTACTACATGCATTTTATCAAGGAATACCAACTTTCAATATTTAAGGACAGAGTGATCCAAAAAGTACACACAATGCATCCTATTGTTAGAAAAATTATGTAGCATTTGAGGTATAAATAACTATACCAATTTCTGTAATTAAAAATACATCAGCGGTGTATAAGGATAACCAAAACATACCGATCTTGGAATGATGGCTGTCAACCAGATCACCTAAACCAATTTCCTCCCAAAAGCCATCATCCCATCCCAGAGCTTCCATGTCACGGGAATCTATCTCATTGATCTGTTGCATATGTGCATGGCCCAAGTAAGTCCATTTGCAGACTGTTGTGCACAGACTCCGAGTATCATCTCCTGTTGCTCTATTAAAACAACAGATATCAGGTCTACAGAGTTTTGTTTTCAGTCACAGTACAGTACCAGAGACAATCTCGGAAAAGAACTAGACAGCTTACCTGTACGATAACCAATCACTCAGATCCATCCACCTAAATGTCATTGACCAAGACTCCTTCAAATTTTCTTTGACCCACAGAAGCTGCAATAGCAGTATTGCAACATTAAACAATCCATGAAGCAAATCAACTAATTCTTTGAGCTAAGCTTTTATGATAATGAGGCATAATTTCAAGTAAAGAACCTAAACAGTAGCGAACAAATAACAATAATGGGTGGGTGGGATTCTAAAAAAATGAAAAGTTTCATGATAGTAAACATGCTTAACAAATGCTAGGTAAGGAATTTAGACAAAATATAAATTTATTAGGTTGAAAACATCAATCCCATGAAATAATAAATAAATAACAATTTTTTTCTTTCTTGATGGCTTTCCAATTATAACAGAAGCATACAAACTATATCTTCTGTGCTTCTACAATGACAGTTTCCAGATTTCAGTCTACCATAAAATGCCCAGACTGGAGATTATTAGCAAAAGTTGTTCTCTTAAGCATAAATCCTCGTACTTGTCTCTTTCTATATGCATCCATCACTACGTGACAGAAAACAATAAGGCCAATGAAGACCATTGTTACACATCCTGATGCAGATTCAGAAACTGCCAAAAATTTATACGACATAACATCCATCATTAGAAATGTTTCACTGTGCCTCAAATTTCTAAGATCTCATTGAACTGACTATGCAGTTAAATTGAACATATATCTTATACGACAGAGACGGGAGCATCATATGTCTACCACTGAGCTCATTCTAGAGAGTTAGAGAAATTGAAAATGTTGAAGATTTATATGTCGAGAGAATGAGAAGATCCAGTAAGGGGAAAAGAAACACTGGCCCAATCATATTAGTACCAATACCTTTGGTGTCTGCATCTCAGGAGATACAGTCCCACCACAATATTCCAACACTGGTGACTTTGAGGAATTAATTTTCTCAGCTTGCTTTACAGCTCTGTGGTCCATCCACACTATAACATTTCTCCTTGAGTCACCAGTCAAAGAAACTGTCACAGGTTCTCCATCACAATCAATGGCAACTGCACACAAGACCAATTTTCCCTGGTAAATAGTAGGCCATAAGCTACATATTTCAAGAATCAGCAGGAAGATGGATCTAGCAATGTACTAGTTCAAGTTCACATACCAAGTGAACAAGTAGCAGCAAAACCCAAACCCGTCACTTGCTCCCCTTTAATTTGTGCAATAGAGCATGCTGATCTGACAGCTGTGCAAATCGCATGCCAGATATCTGTTGAAGATTGCTAGGTACAAAAAATATGGCTTCAAAATTTCAATTTCTTTCAGAGATGATTTAAGCTGGTATGATATGTGAACAATGTCTCAAAATTCACATTATTAGACAGTCACCTCAACACAGTCACCATCTTTCCAGATCTGAATGGGGCTATTAGCAGAACCCAAAAGCCGTCCATTGTTGTTAAAAAGGGCTGCATTAAACAACAAAGCAACAGAACCTTCGTTTATAAGCTTATCGAATCCCCATAATTTCAATTATCTGCAACCTCTCCGCTCCAAACATTAAGTTAAACTGCAGAAAGAATATTATTTACATAAATGTATCTCAGAAGCCCACATCACAATCCATACAGACTTACTAAGCTTAAGCTCATTTATTCAATAAGCAACATAATCGAACTTGAAAATTCTCCCATCACCCCATCGTATCATCAGAAAAAAAAAAAAAATCGACAATTCATCATAAAACACAACATGTATAATAACCATTAACATGACAAGCTTGTAAATTAGCATCAATGCAAGACACATTGGTTGGAGAATGTGGCATGAGCCACTTTATATTGGTGAGGTATCCCTCTCCCTTACAAGGCCTTTTAAGGGAGGAATTGGATCCAATATCCATTTCTAATAAACGATTCAAAACAAACAGAGAATAACGTATCGATTATCATTCGAATCTCAATAAAAGAACATAAGAAATCGGCAGATGAATCTAAAAGGAGAACTTACTGATATGCAGTCGACCACAAATATTCATATGAGTGATTACAATAAGATGAGTGCTATATTTATGATTCATTAAGGGGAGAAAAGCGACCTGCGCGTGCGCTTGCGGTGCCGACATCAACACCGAGGAAAATAGGGCCGGTGCGGCTGCGCGGCGTGATTGGATTGGCCGTGGTCATCTCGATGGTGGAGGAGCGGTGGCGTTGGTTACTTGAGTCGATAAACGCCGTTCTATCTGTCATTCGATTTGCGCCAAACATTATTTTAGTATTATTTGACGCTATTTCTCAGGTTTGCCGTTATGATTTTTACCTTTTCTTTTTTTTTTTCTTTTTTCTTCCAATTTTAATATTTTCTCTCTGTAGATATAGATTGTTAGATTCACGAATGATTTTGATGTACGAGAGCAACTAAGGTTAGCAATCTGAAGAAGCAGATGCTTTACTCAGATTGTTGACTCAATTAAATTAAATTAAATTAAACTTACTGGCATTTCCGGATTCAAAATATTAACTTAAATAGATATATTTCCAAAGACTCTGTTATCGTGGACCGTGGTGGGTCTGTTTCTTGTCTTTTTTCTTTTTATTTTAAATCAAGGTTTTTACATTTGTTTGTCGGAAGAAAGAAATTAAAGGGAATTTATGATGGATAAACAATTACTCCGCATTCAAGTTTTGATTAGGTTGCCTTTAGCAAAAATGTTTTGTTCAGTTTTTTAGCATGGACAAAGTCAAAGTTTAGTAACTAATTGTGGTTACTGTTTGTACACAACTTTAAGCCGGTTATACTGAGTCTTGTAAATCGTGTCAGAAAGATAAATTATAATGTTATTCCTATATATGGAGTTTTTTCTATTTGCGTGCTACTCCCTTTTTCTCAAATTAATATAGTTCAACTAATATTTTATACTTTATATATAATTAAATATGAACCACACTTTTAACAGACGGAAAGAGTATTAATTATGGAGTTACTAGTAGGAGTGCCAAAGTATTTGTAGAGAGCAACTAATCTCTATTTTTTTTTATTTTTTTTAGGGGAAATGCTTCTCAATTCTTTTTTTTAGATGCAACATACAGTTTAAATCATAATTTGATACTATTATAAATAATTTTATGCAAGTCACAGTTCCAATCAAACTTTTGATATTAATATTATAATATTATTACGTACTCTAAAGTTCCACTCCACGGAAAAACTCTCGGTTGCAACTTGCAATGCAGTTGCAGGCGGTGTGGTTAATTAATTAATTTCTGCGTTTTGGCTATTCGGCTCTATTAGAGCACCCACAATGGGAGGGCAGGTCTCCCAATATTTTAGAATACTTTATGTACTTTTTGTGGGATCTCAATGATTGAGAAATTGGTCTCTAACTCGGTCACAATGGGGTAGGTCTCTCACCCCGGTCTCTGACCTAGGTCTTTCATTATTTTAATTATATTTTAATATTATTTTTATGTTTTATATTTATTTCGAATAATAAAAATAATTATAATTAAAATATTACGAAATAATTAAGAAATAACTAAATTGTATTTGAAACATTGGAAAATTACAATACAATTTGGAATTTAAAAACGAAAAATTAAATACTACGAAACATCCTACTGACCAAAACCCCATTTCTTCTCGAGCATCATGCAAACTTTGCGGTGATTTTCCAATACATCCGGGTCCATATCTTTCGTTGGTCTCGTGTAGATATCGTAGGCGGTCCCTAATTCAGATGAGCGTTTGATCTCTCTAATTTCTTGAGTGATGCGCTCGAGTTTGTCGTCTTGGACGTCCACGGCCTTGCCCTTTCCCTTTCCTTTTTTGGCCGACTTCTGTCCCAGTGGTCGGGAAATCCTCGAAGACTCCTCGGTTGCAGATTCAGCGTTGCTCGGATTGCTCGGATTGCTCGGCCAGCTCGGATTGCTCGAATGGCTTGTGTAGCTCCCGTCCTCTCGATTCTTCGTTCTTTTCGCCGGTTGTGTCGGGACGTCTGGATTGATGAAGTTGGGCAGATCTTTCACTACCGCCCACGGCTTATGTTTATTGAAATTCTTCTTCGTTTCCCTGTAGAAGCCATCCTCAGCCAAGTGGATGAGATCGAGGTCGCTTTGCCCGCTTCCATGCGCCCTCTGTGCTTTTACGTATTCGGCATTGAATATTAAAATTTCCTTCTTTGCGCATTTCCACGCCTGCCGAAGATGTTCGGAATCCCTCGCCGGTGTGCCTTCAGGCCGTATGTCGTTGTAGCGCCTTCCAATTCGCCGCCAAAATTCACCTAGCTTCTGATTATTGGCGACGATGGGGTCAAGACCGATGTCCACGTAGCACCGGGCGAGGCACTCCAATTCGTCGTTGGAATAATTGACATATTTCCCCCTCGTTGTACCGGAGGATGTTGTCGCCTTCTTTTTCCCCTTTCCCTTCCCCTTTGTTGGAGGCGGCGACGGTGGAGGAGAATTTTGCTCCTCTTCCTCTTCTTCTTGCTCATCATCGTCTTCGTCGTCGTCGTTCAAGTTGAAAGATTGAAACTGACGATATGCACCGGGCGGCGTGGAGAAAGATTGAAATCCGCCACAGGGCGGCGTGGAGAAAGGTTGAAAACAGCCACCGGGCGAGGAGGAGAAAGGTTGAAAACCGCCACTGGGCGAGGAGGAGAAAGGTTGAAAACCGCCACCAGGCGAGGGCGATGAGGAGAATAGTTGACGTTGCGGGATAGAATTGGGGGATGGCTCGTTGGATTGCGGAGAATTTTGCATATACGGGAACCCGCTCGGTTGTTGATACCCAAATCAATTGTTGAATTGAGCATCTTTGTCACCCATTTTTTGATTAAGAAATGATAATTTGTGAAATAAAATGGAGGAAGATGGAAATGGAAGAAGATAGAGATTGTAGGTAGAAAATGTGTGATTTGAAGTGTAATAAGATGTGGTATTTATAGGTAGAAAATGTGGAAAAAAAAAGTAGCCGTTTTTAGCCGTTGCATTATAAAAAAAAATTTAATTGCAACAGAAAAAAAAAATAATAAAATAATACGTCCCAGGTCGCAACCTCGGGCGCAAGCCCGACCTGGGGTGCGACCGACCAGGTCGCTACAACGGGTGCGACCGGAGGGGGGCGGTCGATAGGGGCGGTCGCAGGGCCAGCGATCGGGCCCTTTGACCGCCGTTGCAAATGCTCTTAGAGCTCCAATCCTGCTCTATAACTTCACATATTTCTAAATTTAGAGTAATTTCTTCTCCAGCACAACACCAAAATCCTGCTCTATTATACAAATTTGAATAGTGTTGTTCCAAACTTGGAGCAACACTATTCATTGCTCTACTCCTTTTGCAATTAATTTTCTTGTTATAATTATTATTCCTTGTTATATTTTATTATTTTTTGTGTTCTTTAATTATTTTGTTCCAGAATATTATATTATAGTTATATTTCTAAACATATTATACCAACATTAAAATTACATAAAATTATTTAAAAAACACAATTACATGAAATACAAGATAAACTAAAATAAATAAATAAATAAAATACAATTACATAATAGAAGCATAAAAAAAAGTCGATACATTTAATTTCTAATAAAGGTCATCTCCGGAACGTCCCACTTCATCTGAAAATAAATTCTAGAATATATCAAAAGTACTAGTGTTGGCTTCTTTGGCTTGTTTCCGCTTTCGAATAATATCTTGTTGCTTAGATTGGAAGTTAACACATGTTTCAGGATCATCAACCGTGGCAAAAAATAGAATATTCTATTTTTGTGTAAAAATATAGAGTAGTCTACTAGAGATGACTTATTGATTTTGCTGTATTTTTGTGCTGAAATTGTTGTATTTTGGTACAAACCGTTGGAAATGGCCTAAATCCTGTTTTATTAGGTTATAGTAGTATCAATTAAGTCCCTGTTTTACTGCATGGAAAGTGTGGCATATATAGTATATATATAAATTAAATATAATTGCCAATTACAACATAACATTGATTATTAATTGGATGCATTCACAACAAGTGGTATTATAGTAGTATTAATTGAATACGATTATTAATTTATTGTTATCTAAATCTTACATGCAAACCCATGCGATATATATCTATCTTCCATTTATTAAAATGATAATTGTTAGGAAATTATATTTTCTACTTTTTGTATGGTCTTATTTGTAAGGGTCCAAGTATCTTATGGTCTATAGGAGTTCATCTGTAACAGCTCAATTTAATTAGAAATGTATTGGTTTTTAGTAATTTTTCTATTTTAACGACGAGGTAAATCTTTAGTCGCTAGCTAGTATATGATTCTTTAATGGTAATGACAATTAGTATAAATCAAATTTATCAATTATAGAGGTAAACATACACTCACTCTTAGCCTGCGGATATTTCGACATCTTGTAACATTTTATAATTGAACTAGTGTGTAACCCGTCGAAATTCGACGGTGATTTAATCTACATTATAATTTATGAGAATAAATTAAAAAATATTATTAAATAATTTATTTTTAAAGTGATAGTACGACAAATAATTAAAATACATCGCATATAAATGTAAATAATAAAATAGGAAAAAGAGAATGTTTCTTCAATTTTTTTTACTTCTTTTATCTGCAAGAAACCAAAACAAATCAAACTAAATATGTGTAAATAATAATTTTATAAAGAATCAATTTTGTAATTACCTTATTGTCTATTGAAAATTTCATCGTACACCACACTAGTCGTTGTAGCATGTGTCTGACCATATCATCATCACAGATTTAAAATTTGAGACCTTTTTTGTAAGTGACTCGAGAGATTGCAATGTACAACTATTAAGGGGTGAATAAATAAAAGAGTTATGGTACCAGGACTTGATCTGAGCATGCCGAGGAGTTCGAGGGCTATTCTGCAAATACTGTGCAGAATTAGTTAAAGTGAGTTGGAGGCGGTTTACATGGCTTAATCGCGTTCGTTGGTTTGGATGGCTGAGATCAAACTTTGTTGTACTATATATTCTGTTTCTTGTAGTTGTTATCATTATCTTTCATTCATTCGGTGTATGTAGAGAGAGAAGAACAGAGAGTTACAAGAAGAGAGAAGTTAGAAAGAGATTCAGCGAGAGATCTATGTAGAAGATAGGCTGTGCGATCTAGCTTCAGTTGTATCTGTAATCTCTGATCTTGTTTCAGTAATAAGAGTGCCAGTTAACCTCCCGTGGACGTAGAATCTTCAAATTCGAACCACGTAAACCGCTTGTCGTTTTTCATCTTCATTTAGATTCTTATCTTAGCTGAGTTCATGCAATTGCGAGCTGTGCATATTGAGTGTTCATTGATTTGAGTTCTGATAGATTCTCAATTTGGCGTCGTCCGAGTGAATAGAGATTCATAGTGGTGTTTTTTTTTTCAAATCAAGAGAAGCGGCGATTGTAGGTGACGGAGTACGAATCGCATTCATGGCGACGGCTAAGTTTGAGGCAGAGAAATTCAATGGTCAAGGCGATTTTGCGTTATGGCGAATCAAGATGAAGGCTCTACTAGTACAACAAAGGCTTGCGGAATTTCTCAAAGAAGATGATAGAAAAATGGATCTAAAAGGAAAGGAAGAGGAGAAATCTGGATCGAGCGACTCCAAGAAGCAAGAATTAATGGAAAATGCGCATAGTGCCATAATTCTTTGTTTGGACGACAAAGTGCTAAGAGAGGTGTCGAAAGAATCCACCGCCGCAGCCGTTTGGAAGAAACTGGAGAGCTTGTATATGGAAAAGTCTCTCGCCAACAGATTGTACACAAAACAGAGGTTGTACTCTTATAGGCTAATTGATGATAAAAATATCATCGAACAACTGGATGAATTCAACAAGGCTTTGGATGACTTGGAAAATATTGAAGTCAGGCTGAGTGAAGAAGACAAGGCTATTATTCTCTTGAATGCCTTGCCTAAGTCATATGAGCATCTAAAAGATGCCATGCTGTTTGGGAGAGAGAAAACTATCTCTCTTGATGAGGTACAATCTGCAGTTAAGGCTAAAGAATTGCAGAAGTTAACAAAGGGAAAACAAGATTCTGCTGCAGCTGAAGGTCTGAGTATAAATGGCAAATTCAAGAAACAATGGAAGCACAAGAAACCATTTGTAGCAGGAAAGAAATCTCACCAATCAAAGAGTAAGGATGAGGATGAAAATGATCCCATCAAATATTTTCACTGCAAGAAACCAGGCCACATAAGGAAAAATTGTTTTTCTTGGAAAAAGCTTCAAGGAAAGAAATCTCAAGAAAGTGACTCTGCAGATGTGGTTGAAGAATGTCAGCCAGCAGAGATGCTTAATATCATCAATCACAAACATTGGTGAAGAATGGATTCTTGACAGTGGATGCACGTTTCACATGTGCTACATAAGAAACTGGTTTGATGAAATCCAGTTTGAAGATATGGGATCTGTGATGCTTGGAATAACCAGATCTGTCCGGTAAAAGGGATTGGAAGCATCAAGCTGAAAACGCAGCAAAGAGATAGCAAGATACTCACTGGTGTTAGGTATATCCCCAACCTTAAGAGAAATTTGATTTCACTAGGTATGCTTGAATCCAAAGGATATGAGTTTATGTCAAGAAATGGTTATCTGCATATTATGAAGGGATAGAAAACTGTGTTGAAATGAATAAGAAACAATAGCTTGTATTATCTTTTGGCTAGCACAATTGTTGGTGATGTAGAAGTCAACATGGCTAATGAATTAGAGATTTGGCATAAAAGACTTGTTCATGTTGGTGAAAAATGATTAGTTGAATTAAGAAAGCAAAATCTGCTGGAATTAGCTACTCCTGTTAAGTTGAGTCTGTGTGAGGATTGTGTTCTTGAAAAGAGTACAAAATCTCATTTTCCTACTGGTAAGATAATATCAGACAAACCACTAGAATATGTTCATAGTGATTTGTGGGGGCCTGCTAAGCATAGCACATTATCTAGAGGGAGATTTTTCTTGTCACTCATTGATGATTACTCTAGGAAGTTATGGATTTATATTCTCAAAAACAAATCTGATACTTTTGCCAAGTTTGTTGAGTGGTGTGCAGAGGTGGAAAATGAATCTGGAACCAAGCTTAAATGTCTTAGGACAGACAACGGATTGGAGTTTCTATCTCAAGAGTTTGCAGATTATTGCAAAAATAAGGGAATCAAGAGATATAGGACAATACCAGCAAACCCACAACAAAATGGTGTAGTGGAAAGAATGAACATGACTGTTCTTGAAAAGGTAAGGTGCATGCTAATTAGCTCTGGGTTACCGGTGAGGTTTTGGGGTGAAGCTGTTCACATTGCATGTTATCTCATTAACAAGTCTCCTTCTTCTGCAATTGGATTCAAAGTTCCAGATGAACTATGGTTTGGAAAGCCTCCAGTTTATTCATATCTGAAAGTGTTTGGATGTTAGGCCTATGCTCACATAAGGCAAGACAAGTTACAGTCAAGAGCATTAAAGTGTATTATGATTGGTTATCCAAAAGGTATAAAGGGATACAAGCTGTGGTGTACTGAGCCAGGAAATCAGAAACCTATAGTTAGCAGAGATGTGACTTTCAATGAGGAAAGAATGCCATATTTGGAAGTGACTGACACAAAACAGATAAGAAGGGAGGTGGCAGAATTTGAGGTGATGCTTAATAGAGATGAGTAGCAATCAAGCTTCCAGGATGTTGAAGATGAGATCATAAATCCAACTGAGGAATCTGATCCAAGAGTAACAGAACACAATGATCTGCAAAACTATCTATTAGCTAGAGATAGAGAAAGAAGGACTATACAACCACCTGTGAGATATGGTTAAGCAGATTTGATCTCATATGCTTTTGCTATAGCTGAGGAGATCACTTATGATGAGCTTAAGACTTATAAGGAGGCAATAAGTGGCAGAGACAGAGACAAGTGGATTCGAGCAATGAAAGATGAGTTGGAATCTTTGGTCAGAAATAGAACCTGGATATTGGTTGAGAGACCTAAATCTCATAATTGCATAGGGTGCAAATGGATTTCCAAGATTAAGCTAGAAGTATTCGGTGAAGAAAAGCTGAGGTACAAGGCAAGGCTAGTTGCAAAGGGGTACACACAGAGAGAATGGATAGACTTCAATGAGGTTTTTTCTCCTGTGGTAAAACACACTTCAATCAGTTGTTAATGGCAATAGTTGCTCAACAAGGTTTGGAGTTGCAACAGCTAGATGTAAAAACAGCATTTCTTCATGGAGATTTGGAAGAATATATATATATATGAATCAACCAGAAGGATTCATTATACCTGGAAGTGAAGGTAAGGTATGTATGCTGAAGAAGTCTCTGTACGGTCTCAAGCAAAGCAGCCGACAATGGTACAAGAAATTTGATGAGCATATGTTGAAAATTGGTTTTAGAAGATCAGCTTATGACAGTTGTGTTTACTTAAAGACTTCAGATTCTTCAGAAACTACTTATCTTCTATTGTATGTGGATGATATGTTGTTGGCCAGTAAGAGCAGAAAGGAGATAGAGAAGGTCAAGCAGGATTTGCAGTCAAAGTTTGAAATGAAAGATTTGGGGGAAGCAAGGCGAATTCTTGGCATGGATATATTGAGAGATGAACAGAACAACAAGTTATGGTTGTTTCAAGAAGATTATGTGAAGAAAGTTTTGAAGAAGTTTTACATGTCTGAATCATGAGTGGTTCAAGTACCTTTGGCTCAACATTTTAAACTCAGTTCTGAGCAGAAGCCGAGTAATGAAGCTGACAGGAAATTCATGATGAATATTCCATATTCTAACATTGTTGAGAGGTATATGTCAGATCCGGGAAAGCCGCATTGGGAAGCTCTAAAATGGATTTTAAGATACATGAAGGGATCTGCAGATTATGGTATTTTGTTTGAGAAACAAGAAGTAAAGGATGGAAATTTTTTAACTGGTTTTGTGGATTCAGATTTTGCTACAAGCTTGGACACAAGGAAGTCACAAATTGGATATATTTTTACTCTATTTGGTTCTGCTATTAGCTGGAAATCTGTTCTACAATCAGTGGTTGCTCTATCAACCACAGAGGCTGAATATTTAGCCTTGACAGAAGCAGTAAAGGAAGCATTGTGGTTAAGATGGATTGTAGCTGAGTTTGGTGTAGAACAAGAGGCTGTGTGCATTAAGTGTGACAGTCAAAGCGCTATTCATTTGGTAAAACACCAAGTGTTTCACGAAAGGAGTAAGCACATATATGTAAAGCACCATTTTATTAGAGATGAAATTAGAAAAAGGCAAAGTGAAAGTGGTCAAGGTAGCAACAGAGGATAATGCTGCAGATATGTTGACAAAAGTCTTGCCTGCTACCAAGTTCAGATATTGTTTGAGCTTAGTGAAGCTGCTTAGGCAGCAACACTAAATTTTGAAGAATGGCAAAGCCCTGTAATGGGGCAAAGGTGGAGGAAAGTTGGATAACTCTATTATTGATTCAAGGTGGAGATTGTTAAGGGGTGAATAAATAAAAGAGTTATGGTACCAGGACTTGATCTGAGCATGCCGAGGAGTTCGAGGGCTATTCTACAAATACTGTGCAAAATTAGTTAAAGTGAGCTTGAGGCGGTTTACATGACTTAATCGGGTTCGTTGGTTTGGATGGCTGAGATCAAACTTTGTTGTACTATATATTCTATTTCTTGTAGCTGTTATCATTATCTTTCATTCATTCGGTGTATGTAGAGAGAGAAGAACAGAGAGTTACAAGAAGAAAGAAGTTAGAAAGAGATTCAGCGAGAGATCTTTGTAGAAGATAGGCTGTGCGATCTAGCTTCAGTTGTATCTGTAATCTCTGATCTTGTTTCAGTAATAAGAGTGCCAGTTAACCTCCCGTGGACGTAGAATCTTCGGATTCGAATAACGTAAATCGCTTGTCGTTTTTCATCTTCATTTAGATTCTTATCTTAGCTGAGTTCATGCATTTGCGAGCTGTGCATGTTGAGTGTTCATTGATTTGAGTTTTGATAGATTCTCAACAACTGACTATGGCTAAATACATTTTTGGGTAAGTATAGTCCTACATTAGAAAGAGATTGACTCTGACTCTAGTTTATAGTCATAGCAAAGCAAACAGTCAGGAGAAACTACCCCGTCTAGAATTGAAAGGAAATTTATAGTGAAATTCGATCATAGTGCAACTGCAAAGGTCATTTAACTGATCAATATTTCCAGTAAGTTGCCCGTCGAAATTCTAATGAAATAACTTTAAGTTATAATTTATAAGTAGAAATCTAAAAAATAACTTAATACTTGGTTAAAGTTCAATCATTCTGAATTGTTGATTGCGGCGAAGCACGACAAAGAATCGAAATGATAAGGGGCGCGAGGGTTCAACCACGTTGACATGTCCATAATGTATATGCTAGTACTCGTGTCAGTCGATTTAAATATGGTTTATGTTCTCATTCTCGTCTCAAAGTCGTATAGTAATACTCGTTAATTATCGGAATTCATTTAAATTTATAAACATAAATTGTTACAATAGTTGGTTATCCATGTCGATAAAAATCTGAACATTACAAAAAAATATTAATACTAAATAGTATATAAAGATTAAAAATAAAGAAAGCTTCACGTAGGCATGTCAATTAATAATGTTTAGATCCATTAATAATTTATATACTCATATATGTCTCAACCCCAATTAAAAAGTGATTTTATCACTCGTCATCCCAAATATGTATAGTAATACCTGTTAATTATCCAAACACTTTTAAATTTATAAAATATCTAAATAATCAAATAAAAGTTGTAACAATAATTGATTGTTTGTCTAATTGAAACTCGAACTTATAGAAATAAACAATAATAATAAATAGTATACTTAATATTTATTATATAAAGAAAATAAAGAAGATAATAACCCACGGGAGGTAAATTTAGTTTTCGTTCATAACTCTCTTTTTTTGATCTATTCATGTCGGCCCGTCCATTTCGGCTAAATTGACATCGCTGCCTATTGGGCTCGATCGATTAGGAATGATAATGGAAATACCCACCCATTAAACATTTTCCATCCTGACTCATGATTTCATTACTTGTACCTATCACAATCCCGATTAAAAAAGAAATTTTACTATATGTACTTATTCCAAATCCGGATATATGTACTATAATATATGCTAATTACCAACACATTCGGTCATTTGAGCTAGAAATTTTCAATCTTAACCTTATTTTTTTACCAATCTATTTGGGCCGACACGTCAGTTTCGGGCTAAATTAGCATTCCTACCTATCGTGCTCAGTTATGAATGATAATGGGTCGGGTGTCCTCCATTAAACATTTTCTACCCTAAATAAGAATTTCTTTCTCTCTATCAATCAATTCGAATATTACAAACTAAACATTAATAATGAATAGTATAAATAATAAAAGATTAAAATTAAATTTGAAGTATAAATTTGAAAATTATACAATCTATGAAATCCGTTTAATTAAGATTATATAAAGAGGAACTGTAGAATAATAACACTTTTGAGATTAAAAAAAAAAACTAATTATAGCACCCATTTTAAAAACTATTAAAATAGCACTTTTTGGACATTTATACCACTTATTCTTTTATTTAATGACCTCCACATCATACCGTTTTCACATTTTCAAAAATGTGAATTCACATATTATTATTCGTGTGATATTTATATAATTGTGATTTCACAAATTTTTTTTTTTTGTAAAAGCACGTGTATAAACCAACATTTGTATTGTATCGTTTTTACATTTGCTAAAATATGAATTCATAAATTCACATTGCAAAAATGTGACATATTATTATATGTGTGATTTTCACATAATTGTGATTTTACAAATTTATTATACTGATGTTAAAATCAGGGAGGAATGACAAAAAAAGTTAAAAAATGCTATTTTTTGTAGTTTTTTAAAAGGAGTGTTATAATTAATATTTTTTTAATGTCAAAAGTGCTATTATCCAACTGGCCTCTTTTATATATATATACACACACACACTCAAATCATAAAACCTAGGAAACCCATTTAATTTAGATTTATATATATGTACCTCAAACTTAATTAAATAGCATTTTCACAATTTTTTCAAGTATCAAGCATTTGAAAATAAAATATAGGTATAGAATATTGGGAGAAAGTGAGGTTGATTTTATTTAGGTTACAATAGATGAAATCTTCCAACAAATCAATGTAGAATTCCAGTTACATAATTAAGTTCTTAGAAAATGAAGAAAAATCCGTGTAAAGATAAAGATTAACATGACCCCCCGTATAATTTGAAATCACATTCGACGTTATCTAAATATATGTTAATGCATACTAATAATCCTATTGTATTCTCCAACTAGTGTAGTCTTCCAAAAAATCAATGTGAGATTATTTTAATTTTAAATTTTATAAAAATATGAATAGAAAATAAGAAAAATCTGTGTAGGCACGTCGATTAACGTGATCCCGTTTAATTTATCAATGTGAGAAAATATTTTTAAATAAATTTTAGTGCATACTAATACTTCAGCTGTATTATCCATTTATGAAAATATATTACAAAAAAATCTATGTGAGGTTTCTTTTTATTTATTATTTTTTAAAATAGAAATTGTAAATATATCTGATTAAATTTTAATTAATAATTAATCAAATATAAAATTCAACATCTTTTTTGTGTACTCTATTTGTCTCACTTTTATTTAATTTTTTATCTTAAAATTATAATCTTCTATTTTATTATTGAAAAGAATATTAATAATTTTCTCTAAATATACCATATTTTGAATTTAACAATATTATATTTTTGTTTTAGAATTTCTTAATATACCATATTTTGAAATTAACAATATTATATTTTTTATTTTAGAATCTCTATATATATATATATATATATATATATTAAACATTGATGGACTAATAAACTCGTTTACAAATTATATATACGTACATGTCCTACCCATTTAAAAATTAATTTTCACTATATGTTCTGGTCTAAATTTTGTATAATAAGACTCGCTAATTATTCAAATATGTTATAAAAATATCTAAATAATCAAATATAAGTTTTTACAATAATTGATTTTGTCTCAATATTTATTGTTAGATAATAAATCTATTTATTTATCAAACTTAATAATTGATCAAATTAATTTTTTTATTGAAAATTAAAATTATTTATTTGGCCTACTCAATAAATAATTGGTCAAATCAAATTAATAGTGCGAAATAATAGTGCATAGAAAATACACATGGATTCTAAATATTTATTTAGGTTCTCGCCAATAAATGAAGTCTCATTGAATAAACGATGTGAGATAAAATAATATTTATTTAAAACCGATGGGTGGAGTCTCATTGAAAATTGAAAAACGATATGAAATAGAAGATTTTATATAAGACTCAACTTGGATCCTCTACTCCATATTGTATTTCATCCTCTATTTCATTTATTGGATTATTGATATTTGGTGATTTAAAGATAATTTTATACTCTAATTGGGTGGAATAAACCCTAGTCATGCCACATGTCATTCAATCTATGTAAAAAAATAGATAATGAAACACAACTTGGGTGTAGTAAATCTGAATTGAGACTTTTGATGACTCTTAATTATAGATGAGAGGTTCTCAACGCTAAATGTCCCCGACGGATGAAATCTTTAATTATATTGTTAATGATGTTGTTATTATCATAAGAAATATTTAATATTAGTCGATTCATGTAATCTGTGTAATTTTTGAAATGAGCATAAATGGATTAATTTATTTATAAATTAGATTAATTGATTAATTCTATTACATCATCATGAAAATAAAAATGATGGCTCTAATATATTTTGCCATTAGGAATTGATATTTTGACAAATCATTACAAATGGGTGTTACATGAAAAATTATGTCGTTGCAAATAAGTGTTACATTTAAAGATAACCTTGTTATAAATAAGTGTTACATGAGGGATCATTTCGTGTAGAATTTATTGAAGGAGAATCACTGTTGGGAAAATTAATAGAGTTTTGATTTGATACCAAAACCCAGCTGACCCCAACTGAGTAGATGATTGCACAAGCCTAAGCGTTTTTCAGCTCACCTGTTTGAGCTTATAGAGTTTCTTAGTTTACAGGTAGAGTCGCAGAAGACACAGCTGAGCGGACACAACTGAAGTATTCAGCATAAGCAGACTCAGCAGAGCAAGACCAAACAGAGTCAAAGACCCAGCAGTATCAAGACACAGCTCAGTGTAAAGGACCCAACTTAGTGTTAATGACACAGCTCAGGTCTAAGACAGCTCAGGTCAATGACACAGCTCAGGTTGAAGACACAGCTCAGGTTAATGATACAGCACAAGTCTAAGACACAGCTCAGAGTCGAGACGCAGCAGAGTCCAAGTCGCTGAAGACACAGCAGAAACGCTTAGCAGCTCAAAGATGAAGACCTTCTCCAAGACAAGATCCCGATGTCAGAAGATCTGACGCGGTCAAATCAGAGAAGAAATAGCTTCTGCAGATGCAGACCTACTTCGTAGGTTAAAGGTCAGAAGTCAATGAAAGTAGGTAAGATTCAAACGGCTCTCTTCCAACGGCTAGTTTGAATCTCCACCTATATTTATCTCCCCACCATTGAAGAGAGAAGAAGACTGGTGAGGCTGGCGAAACGACTGAAGAAATAAAAGAGTAAACAGAAAAATGAACAACGATATTCATAGCCAAATCTTTCAAAAACACCCAGCCAGTCAGCTGTGTTCTTAGTTGTTCACATATTCAGTCATAGGCAGAATAGAATAGAACATAAATATCTTAAGCCTAGTTTGAACGAGTTCATCTTACTCCTTGTTCTTCATTGTAAGAACTCGTTCATAGTTGGAAAACTCATACCCAAACCCAAACCCAAACCCAGAAAGGTTAGGTTAAGGTACGCCTGCTCGAAGCGTGTAATTCGAGTGGTCAGGTTTTCTCAGTACCCGTAAACTGAGAGGTGTAGGCTTGACAGTGCCCGCAAACTGTTGGAACACAGCTCGGCTTAGAGTTGTGAAGTTGCTTGGTACTTGTAAACTAAGTGGTAGTGAATTACCAGTGAATCTGGTCGTGGACGTAGGAGGTGTTACTCCGAACCACGTTAAAATTGCTTTGTTCTTTACTGCTTTGTTTATGCATTCTGCTAACTCCTCACGCATACATTTCAAGCTGCATAAACTGACTAACTGAAAAGAGAAACAAAGCTTTGCAATATATTTTGAAGCAACAGACGGACTTTCCACAAAACCCATCACATTCCGCACACAGCCAGCTGTGTCGATCAAGCTGCCTTCCAGCTGGATCGAACACAGCCAGCTCACTCAAAAGAGTTTTAATTGGAAAAGTTTTTAAACCTTGGTGTATTCACCCCTCCTCTACACCAAGGTATCCGTCTTGGGACCAACAATCACTTTATTTTGTAATTACAAATATATTTTTTTTAACTAATTCAATACTTTATTTCAATGTGATATAATTTGACAAATTATTGCAAAATTCAAAGTGATATAATGTAAAAAATTATTTTCAATTAATCAATGGCCGCTTCCCAGGCCCCCTAACAACATAACCTAGGTTAGCTACAACAGTCCTGACAAGGCATCAGCTTCTCGTAGAAAATGCTGCATTTTCTTGTTGATTCTCAAAATATGTATGACTATATATGTAATTTAATTACGATTATTATATGAGACAATAAAATTTGTAATATATTGGCAAATGTGCAACAATTTTGCAACCATAATTGTTGCACTTTTACGTAAGTCAGTTGATTGATATAGAGCATATGAAGCTATTATTTTTAAGGGAGAAATAATAATATACTGAGATCAATTTGAGATTGAAAAACGCCCCATCACACTCCCATCACACTATAAAAAAACGCCCTCCACTAGTTACAATGAAAGCATAATTTGATATTTAAATACTTGATTTGCTTTATCATTGCAATTATAATGACTGTGGTAACTTGAAAATATTTTGCCATTATGTATTGACAAATGATCCATATTTTAATATAACCTTGGATGTGGATCCTCTGCTGTGCAACCGAAAATGGTGACGTTTCGACACTATTTCTATTTCTTGCTTTTGATTGTTGTTGTCTTTTTTTCCTTTTTTTTTCCTATTGTTGTTTTATACCGTATTGTTAATACTTTTTGCAAATTTCTGTCATTTTTAAGTTTCTTCTTTGGCCTATTTTCATTTTTCCTCTTTTTTTGGGTTATTATATTTATGTTTTTGATCATTTGTAATTTTAGTTTTTACTATTATATTAATTTGTGTTCTTTTCATAGTTTTAATTAATTATTTCAGGATTATTTTTCATAAATACTTAATTTTCAATTAATCGTTTTAACTAATTCTTCCTTGACTTTTATTTCTTTAAGTTTTCAATTTCCATTTAGCATTTTTGTTGGGATTGATTCTATAGCTACATTTTATAATATTTTAATTTTCAACATAAACAAAATAACAATTTTTTTTTATAATAATGCACCAAATTATATATTCTACTGGAAACCAAAAAGTAGTACTACAAATTAACATGAAGAAAAAAATAAAAAGAAAGGAAACACGTGGAAGCAAAAAAAAAGAAACAAAAGCAAGAAATGGAAAAAGTGCTGACAACGTCACCGTTTTGAGATCACATTATGATGCTGTTTTTTCTCCCCACAGCAGAGGATTCAAAATCCAATAACCTTACATTATGATGTATTCAAATAGAAGGTTAGCTAGGTCTAATCTAGGTGAAAAAGATTCGGTGATCAATACATCCATGTTGCTCCTCTGTCTTCAACTCTATCTCGGTTGTAATATATGTAGCTCCACTTTATTTGCCAGATCTGAACTTTTTTTTCCTCCATCAAAGCACTCTTATTTTTTTTGTCAAGAAAAAATTTGTCAAGCACCGCTGCTCGTAACTCTTCTCTACTCATTGCGCTTGTTCCTAATTAGTGAGACTTTTTTGGAGTTAGGAATGCAATGAAGTGTGTGAATGACACAACCTTGTGAATTTGAGAAATATATAGTGAAAAAATACTATAAAATTAGGGAAGAAATTAATTGGTTGTCAATTTGCCATGAATTTTGCTTTTTGTAACGTCTATTATTAATGTGTAGATTGAAAATTATTAATTCATAATAATTAATTTGCTTAAAAAATGCTATAAATTGAAAGTGAATGCATATGTTGAAGATTTTAGATAAATCCAAAGAAAAATTCTAGAAAATGCACATGGGCATGAGAATGGATGTAGTGACTTGAATCTACTTTGGTATTAGGAATTGATTGTTTCTAATAACATAAATACAGATGTGAATAATCACAAAAATTTCTGATTATGCATTACATATGTATTGATAATGTTTTGCTAATGTGTAATTTATGCATTGCAATGAAAAGCTATTTAAATAAGTATATAAATGATCATGCATTGCTCATATTTTATTGTAACCGTTGATCGGTTAAATTCAACCACTTTTACAATAAAAATAATAAAATATTTTTCACTCACTTACTTAAACTTTGCTTGCTCACGTCAGCCATGATTTGGAGGCTTGATAGATAGTGGATGAATATTAGAATGTATTTTGTGAGCTATTGAAATACAACATACGTATGATTTTGGAGATTAATTGCTCTACGTATGGATACACATATTAATTGGAGATTAACAATAAATGAGGGTGAAATGGATTATTGCTTATTTTCAGCAGAAGTAACCGACAAATCTATGAATATTAGTAATAATTATAGCCCATTTTCATCAGAAGTAACCGACAAATCTATGAATATTAATAATAATTATAGCTCATTTTCATCTGCATAATTGATGTCTTTAGCAAAATATACATATAAATTGAGATTTTAGATAAATAAAAAAGAAAATTAGATAATTTGCCACATAAGCATGAAAATGAATATGGTGCTCTCAATATGTTTTGCTATTAGATATTGACTAGTGTATAGCCCGTCGAGCTTCGACGGGGAATCAATTTACATTGTAATTTCTATGTATAAATTATAAAAATAATTTTATAAGTATTTTATATCGAAGTGACATGCAGTATTGCGATAATTCATTGGAAGAGTGTTACACGACTACATCAAATTGTAATATAAAAAAATTAAGTAGGGATAACGTTCTCGAGTGATAGACCCGTTTTTTAAATCTAAAATCACCAAATTCGTACTTGTCTCAAACTCGTATCACAATTTTTATATCTGTACATGTCCCAAATATAGGAATGTCAATGGATTGGGTACCCACCCATCAAGCAATTCTTATACCTGAACCCGTTTAGATTTTCTTTATCCATACTCGTCTTAAATCAGATCAAAGATTGACTTCACTACCCAAATTCCCAAGCTTCGTTGGATAATACCCATTAATTATCTGCTAAAAATCTGAATACTATAAAATCAACATTAAATAGTAAAAATAATAGTAAAAATTATAATTAAATTAAAATATCAATATAAATTTTTATTAAAATAAATCTCAAAACAAATACTTACTAACAAAATATCTAACATGGGTGCTATACAGTAGATATCTCGTAAAGTGTTCAAATAAGATTACAATATTATTTATAAATTAGACCAATTCATTGTCATCCTTGCCCAAACCTGTTTAAAAAAGTAACTTCACTACTTGTAACCTTCCCGTCCCAAACCCGTAAAAAAATGAACACTACAATTTAAATATTAATTACTAATAGTATAAACAACAAAAAGAAAATATAATTAAAATATAAATAAAAAAGAAACTTTACTACCATACCCATACTCATCCCAAATCCGTAAAAAATTAACACTACAATGTAAAAAATAATTATAAATAGTAAAAATAAAAAAAAGAATATAATTAAAGTGTAAATATTAATAGAAAATATTATTAACACAAAGAGTTAAGTAATAACCAAATCTATCATGATGTTTTCCACCATCGAACATTAACTACCAAAATCTTCAATTTGGATGAGTATAAAATATATATAAAATAATAATCATAATTACATTATAAATTTTTTTATCTTATAAACATATAAATGAATTTGGGTAACGGAAAACCATAGACAATCATCCATAATCTCAATCTTGCCACAATTTTTTTTTATACTTTATTAGAAGTGTTTAATCTACTAAATATAGAATGATTAATCTCTTTCATAGTAATTAATCTTACATTGAGAAATAATTAATCAATATTTATTGGAGATTTATATAAAAGTAATTTTTATTCAATTATTAATTAGTCTCTCCTGTTTATTTTCTAGGAGATTTTATGTGACACCCCGATTTTTCATTTATAGTGGACTATTATAATGTCAATTATCAAATTTTGGTAAAGTCTAACTTTGAAGACATACTTTCACCTTATGAATAGAGATTAATATTGAATGTGAATCAATGATAGAGATAGTCTTATTATTCTTGGGGGTCACCGATTCACAATTCACTATCAATAACAATTAAATAATTATTTATGTTTACAGTATTGGTAGCTAAATATATTTCTCAAACCCAACTCAATCCAAATAGATGGTGTTGTTTGATAACTCTAAAAAACATTGTATCTTCTATTAAATTACATATTATGTTTGATAAATTGCAAAATCTAAAAAGAAATATATATATGCCTCCTAAATCTTATAATAATAATAATAATAATAATAATAATAATAATATACTTAATTTTTTTTAGAATAATTAAAAAGATAATAATCTCAAAGGAGGTAAATAGAGTTTTCGGCCCTAACCCTCCCTTTTTCGGTCTATTCGGATCCACTGGTCCATTTTGGCTAAATTGTCACCCCTACCTATTGGGAATATATTATGAATGACAATGGATTGGGTATCCACCCGTTAAAAATAATTGAGTTTATAAGTTCTTATTTAAAACTAATAAATTATTGCCGTAAAAAATAAAATAAACGACAAATAAACTCTTAGTAATTGTCTTTTTTTAGAAGAACTCTTAGTAATTGTCAAAGAATCATTCTTCTGAAAATTAATCCCACAAACTTAATGGAAATATTGAAAAATTTATGATATAAGCAACTTGCTCATAAATTGAAATATTAATTAACATAGTTTTTTTTTAGACTAATAAAATTTCCCTTCATACCTACAAACATGTATTATGAACTTATGAAATAAAATTCATTTGTAATTAATGATCAATCTGTGAGACAAAACTATTGAGACAAAATTCATTTTTAAATTTTGTTCCAAGAAAGGACCTCGTAAGCAAGCATAAGAAACAATATTGCATTGTCACGATGATCTGAATCGATTAGTTCATCCATATCCGATCCAGGTAATAATATATACTTAATCTCATATTTTAAATCTTTAGAATTTGCTTTGACAGATACTTAATTTATATAATAAATTATTTAATAAATATTATATTTTCAGAAACATAAAGATATGTAATTTTCAAAAAAAAAAAAGAAACATAAAGATATAAATTAAATGGCATGAAAATTTGACTTTATTAATTATGAAATTTCATAATCGGTATTAAATATTATATATATTTTTAAATGAGAGTTATGTGGATAAAATTTGTGGCATACACCTAAATTTGGAAGAAGACGTATTACAGCTTAATATAGGATTTGGTTTCTAACAGAAACTAACGAAAAAAGAAAATCAATCTAGCTTTAAATGAATTTTATGCTCAATTTGATGAATTTCTGTTGACTACATACAAATTTATAAAAAAATTGAACATGTTCACATACTCTCTTGACTACATACAAATTTATAAAAAAAAATTGAACATGTCCTACTTAAACTACTTGTCAATGTTTATACATTTTATTGCTAAAGATTGAAACAATTGTTTCACGAAGTGCATAAAAATTGCTCAAACATGCACTCCCTTGCCTATTCACACTCTGAAACTCCACTACAGCCAAGAGATACTAATTAAAAAAGAAAAAGAAAATAATTTGCCAAACTCTATATTCTCTGTAAGAAGGAAATGAAAATAATTTTAGTCGTCAAAATACAGTAAATCAAGAATTTAGCTTACAAAGAACACAATCTTGTAAATAAAGTATAAAAACAAAAACTTGGTTGTAAAGAAACCTAATATTAGCCCACATCTAACAACCAAGAACGTGAAACCTGATCAAGAAAATGAATCTCGAGCTCGAATCTCTTTCATCATGAGCTGAATATTCTTCATAGTTGTTGGCCGGCGACGTGCAAAATCACATACAAAAAGTGATAAACTGACAAAAACGATAATTTGATATTAATTTAATTGTTAAAGTAATGTCTTGATTGAAGTGATATATTTTGAAGATTATACATAATACACCTATTTCATATGATTTATATTAATTGAAAATAGAATATAGATTCATATCCTTAAACTAATAAAATGCTATATGTTATGTTGAGGCAAAAAGAAAAAAAATGTTATAATTAATTGGTCTCAAAATTATAATATAAATAAATAAAAATATTATTATAAATTCCTAAATCTACAAATATGCGGACATACATATTCACCAAAATTCATTTTAAAATATATATTTTATTGTATTTTATATTGTATTTATAAAAATCATATTTTGAACACTACTATTATAATAGTTTACACATACAAAAAATAAAATTGGATAAAAATATATCATACTTGAATTGATTGTTTGGCTGGAATTAGAGAGAGAGAAATAATGAGCAGAAATAATGAAATTAGTATTGTGACGTGAATACTACAAATTTCATATTAAGAGAATGGATGGATATGTATAAAAGCTCTTTTAAATTGGTGAATGGTGATTGGCAGAAGCTGGAGATGTGTAATACAACGTGACTGTAAAGATGTCCAATATGTATGAAAGTTAACCAATGTACAATGTATTTATCATTTGCTAAACCAATTACAACAACATGGACAAATTTTTCATCCTGAGATGCTAGCCTCTAATCGAACAACTGGTGCGTAGTCAAATTCCTAGCAAATTATGTCAATCATTGCATCAAATTCTCTTTTCCTTGCTCCAATATCATATTTCACCGCCGCAATCAATTTTCTATCAAATCGAAAACCTTAAAGTCAATACTCTTTTGGTGGTAACCTATTTTATTCAATCATGTATTCTCTAGTGAGGGAAAAACGAAATGGAGGAACACAAAATAATTGAAATGTGTGAGTATTTTTTGTTGTGGAATCTTATATATAGGCATAAAACACATTAAAATTAGGAAAGTAATTAATTGATTGTTATGATTTATGCTTTTGTAACGTCTAATATTAATTATTTGATTGAAAATTGTTAATGAGTAATTGTAATAATTTATTTATACATGAGATTTCCAAAAACAACATATTTTAAAATCGGAAAATTGAAAGTTATAATTTTGGCAAGTCACGCTTACTATTGTCATGTTTTCCTTGTTAATTGAATATTTTCATATTTATGTACATTTTTCATAAACACAAATTGCTTGATTACAGTGGATAAATAAATTAGGAACCGTTACATACATATATATATATATATATATATATATATATATAGGGATAGGATTAGGTAGAAACCATACCCTATGTAGAAACTAGAAACTAATATTGACCATAGATAATGTTCTACTTAATGGCCAAGATTAAAAGTACATGAATTAGATTTTCTTTATTAATTACTACTTAAAAAATGAAAAGGATAGCTATGTAATTTTTTAACCACAATCTCTCTCATCTCTTATCTATTCTCCAATTATTACGGCTACTTTCCATCACCTCCTAATTTAGTGCTGCAAAAAAAAGTTAACAAAATCCAGAAAATTCCTTACTCCCTTCGTCCCCATTTCTGCAATCATCTCTGCAAATTCTAGATCAAAGAACCGATTTTAAATTTATCGTTTTTAGTTAATTTATAGAAAGAAACATTAAAATTTGAGAATTAATTTATAGAAAGAAACATTAAAATTTGAGAGAATAAATCGATATGGCTTCGAGATAGAGAAAAAATATGTCGATGATGAAGGTAATCCTTTTTTTTTATATATATATAATTTGGATTAATCTAATATGAACACAAATCGCAAGCTGCAAAATGGAAAAAGAATATTGAGTGAGTTTTGCACATTTTTTGGATTTCTGGTGAAGTAAAATTGCATCTTTTGATCAATGCTTCGAATATGTATCGAAGCATTATGGTATGACAACACAAGCATTATATTTGACACTAACAAGCATTAAGTTCTAAAGCAAAAAAGTTACTTGAAATGCTTATTTGTCTTGAAAGGAATAAGTTTAATAGCAAGATATATCAAGAATTATTGTATGACAACACAAGCATTAGATTTGACCCTAAAAAGCATTATGTTGTAAGGCAAAAAAGTCACTCAAAATGCTTCTTTGTCTTGAAAGGAATAAGCTTAATCGCAAGATGTATCAAGCATTATTGTATGACAACTAAAACATTATGCTTGACGCTAAAAAACATTACGTTGTAAAGGAAAAAAGTTACTCGAATGCTTATTTGTTTTGAAAGGAATAAGCTTAATTGCAAGATGTATCAAACATTATTGTATGACAACTAAAACATTATGCTTAACACATTAAAACATTATATGGTACAATAAAATAATTAATATCATTCAAATAAAAGCATTATAACTTAAAAATGTATTCTCTAATGCCTAAAAATAATAACAATAATGCTCATGTAAAAATTAATTAAATTTACTTCTAAAAATAAATTAATTAAATTTAACACTTCTAAAATATAATGAAGGTTACGAATATATAATGATAATACGTCAAGATATTGACTACAAGAAGTTTACCAAAAAAATGGATCATATCTCAATAATTAAGGAACTACGTACACAAGTGTATGATTAAAATTACAAGTAAAAATACAGATAAAAAATATAATGATAAATAAAATATTCAATAAATAAAACAAACCAATTAAAATAAACTCTGAAAAATTAGAGAATACAATTCAATAACAAAACGAAACAATATAGAAATGTAGTAAGAGAATAACTATTCCAAAATAAATATTCCATGAATTTGACTGCACAATGTTACAAAAAATAATGGTTCATATCCCTATAATTAAGGATACTACGGTTACAAAAGAAAAATAAACTTACTAAATTATCCCTCGCCTACTTTATATGCAAAAAATCAGCTTCAATATATCAAATTAATCACATTCGTAGATCAAAGCAAATCTAAGGTGTATATTAGTTTTTAGTTTCTACATAAGGGATGGTTTCTATTTGATCCATCCCCTATATATATATATATATATATATATATATATATATATATATATATATAGCGTAGATCAAATAAATAACACTTTCTGTATGGTATAAGAACAAATCTGGACCCTTGATCCTTGTTGATCTACGGTCCAGATTTAACCGTGCATTTAATTACTCTAATTTATGCATTTAAATGCTAATGCATTAAGTTATTGTAGTTTATGCATTAAAATATTTACCTTGAGTAAATCAATAATTAACTTGGTTAAAAAAATATATACTCAAAATTACCTTTTTCATACAGAAATAAAAAGTTAAAAAGAATTTTGTACAATTATATAGGAGTGTTAAATAAATGAAAGATATATATTTCATGATTTTATCCAACATAGCATAAGTTACATGGTCGTCAATTCGTGAGACATTGTCACATTGAAAATCATTTATATAAATTTAACCCAAAATTTGAGCTTTCAAAGTGCTTGAAATTAGTCATGACTTTATGATCACTTTTTTGTTTTTACCAAATTTAAAATAAAAACTGCCAAACACACATTTGATATATAATTAAAAATTGGGATTTTAGATAATTAAAAAAGAAAATTAGAGGAATTGCCACCTAAGCATAAGAATGATTGTGGTGGCTTAAAAATGTTTTGCTATTAGGAATTGATTCTGATTTTGTTTAGTCATGATCATATAGTTTGAACTGAATCTTAATTAGCGAGGAATTCAATGCAATCTTATCACTTTGCATTTTAGTGGTTTATTTTTGGAAATTCAAGTTTCAGCCAATATAGCAATGCGAAGGAAATTGGTAGATCTTCAACTTCATAGTATTGTAGAATTAGCTGTGACCTAAATTGGTATTTATATTGATGAGTGTTAATGTTTGCTCTTTTTTTTTTTTTTTTTTTTTGGGTGCGTAGAAAGAACTGGTAAGAGAGTGACGATGCCTCCACTTTCCGACAAAGAACTGGAAGAGTGGCTTACCGTTGGGAAAAGTCTCGCTCAGCAAAAGCCTCCTTCATCGCTTGATGTAAGTTATCATCTCTTGCATTTGTTGGGGTGTTTCATTTCCTCGAAGAAGATACTTCTCTTTCTCCACCTTTTTCTTCTTCCACTTCCACTGCATGAACAACTCTGTAGTCATAGAGTTCCCATGTTATTATGGAATCTTTGATATTATTGTTTATTTTCAAGGTTTTTACCAATTCTAATCTAATTGTTTTGTTGTTCTAATCTATCTTTTGGAAGGCATTCTGTTTGCTGCATGCATTAATTTTTAGTTAAATTGTAGCCCTCTTGCGTTGTTTATGCTCGAAAAACGATGTGACAATAATGGTGGCGGTGGGATTTTTCCATTCTTATGATGTCTAAATTTGTCTGTTTTATTATATATTTTGCTTTATTCTGATTTGTACAGTTGGATTGTGGATTGGTATATATATTGTTTTTTTCGAATTATGCTGCGTTTATTTTGTTGATGTGTATCTTCCGCAAAGAGATTGATGAGTAAGAGTTCCAAGCACACACACACACACACATATATATATCAGGAAATGAAAGTAGGGGTGTGAAGAAGAAATCAAGATTTCTGAATTTTACATTTGATAGCATGCAGACTGCAGAGAACATCTTATGAAGAAGAAGACATTACAAAGAGATATTTGTGATGATGTCAATGAAATTTGATATATATTACATTAATATTGTGTTTTCTTTTATAGATACATCCATTCTAACAAGTCGATACTGGATTTGCTGCATGAAATTTTCAATTCCCTACAAATTAAATCCCCAAGCTTCAGTCCGATTATCAACTTAATACCAAATCAGCAAAGCCGGGATCCATTTTATTTTATTTTTGCTATCGGAAAAACGACTCGGCTGCCTCGGTGATCCGATATACACATATAAAATATTTAATTCATAGTATATTTTTGTCTAATACAAATATGTCTAATAATCTCAGATTAAATCCATATATTTGTACTGTAGATGTAGTTACATATAGCAGCTGCATTCATATATAGAATTATTTGTTGGAATTTTCCTTTATAAAGATTTATACCGTGCATCACGGGGTGAAGTACTAGTTGCAAAAAAAAGGGAAGTTTTAGCTCCGGCCAAGAAATTAATAGTCCATCATCACATAAAACTGTTTTATTTCATAAAATTCTAAAAAAAAAAATAGAAATAAAAATAAAAATAAAAGATTTCAACATTCAGTTTCTGCATGGGGTAGAAAAGGACCAAATAAGAACTAATTAAAATTAATCAGTTTAATTGTTTTCCAAAGCTCATTTTTCTTCCTCGAAATTTAGTGAAAAGGTCATCATTTTAATCGCATTGATAACCACATGCAGTCGTGTTAGCTGGTTAATAACTAGGCATAGGAGACTATAATCATATCATACACAGTCACCACCCTCCTCACTTTCAAGCCGTGACGTGACCTCATCAGCATCGTCGCGTCCCTGTGGTTCGACAGTCCGACGAAATTGACGTCGGGGTCAGCAAGGAAGTGGCGGAGGATGGCTGGGCAGTGGTTGGCGTGGCGGAGCTGGAATATGAGACAGTTGCGACCCATGCAGAGTTGTAGGGTGGCGGCGGCGGCGTGGCCGGGGACCCACTGGACTCCCAGTCCCACCACAAGACGGCCCCGGTGGAGGGAGTGGCGGCGGTGGTACGTACTTGGTGGTGTAGATCCATCTGCGCACGGAGACCGCCGTGGCGGCGACGGTGGTGCGGACGTAGTGAGAACCGCAGCGGAAAGTGTAGTTCTCCATCATTTCCCAAAACTTAGACCTCTAGAGAACGAAACTGTCAGTGGGTTTGAATTGCAAATGCAGGCGGTGTGGTGTGGTGTGTGCGTTTTGCCGTTTTGGTAATTTATTCTTTTTGACAGTCGAAAATTAATTGCGTGTCGCAGAACAGATCATCTCAGCAGGTGGTTGTTTTTACCTTTACACGTGGCAGCATCCGGACGGGTGGCTTATTTCGGTTTTTCATTTTGAACAATAAGGCCCTGTTTGATTGGGTAATATCAGTTCCCCTTCGTCCCTCTTCTAAGTTCGATTTGCATTGACAAATTATTTAAATATGATTATTATTACATAAATCTTACATGCAAAGCAAAGCCATGCGATATCTAATTTCCACTTATTAAAGCGATAATTATTGTTAAATTTACCCTTTTGTATGATCTTATTTGTTACAAGGATACAAATTTCATAAAATCACGGAGATGGGAAAAAAAAAAGTGATGGTCCGAATATCTATGGTCTATAGTAGTTCAATTTATAACACCTCAATTATAAATGTATGAATTTTTTGGGCAATCAAAAGAATGTTATGAATATTGTTGGTTTCGAAAAAAAAAATTTGTTGTTCTTATATAATAACGATAATAATAATAATACTCCCTCCGTCACTAGATAAGTGGCCACATTTACTTATTGGATTGTTCCGGAATAAGTGGTCACTTTCTTTTAAGGAAATACACTTCTCTCACAAAAAGTAGTGGGTTCCACCACTTTCTACCTTTTTATCCTTTAAACACCCTCTTCCTTAATATCCGTGTCGAAAAAAATGTGGCCACTTATGGCGGGACGGAGGGAGTAATAAGTGTGTGTGTGTCTATATATATATATATAATTCTTTAATTGTTTTTTTTTAAACAATAATTCTTTAATTGTAATGACAACAAATATAAATCAAATTTGCGCATATAACATTCTTTCAATGAATTTGGCAAATATATGAATAGTTAGCTCGTTCACAGTGATGAGCTAATGACCAGTTTCAAAATAATTTGGAAACATAACACCAGATAAACACGTCCATATATATAATCCGATCTCAATGTTTTCAAGTTTTTTCTAATTGATTTCATCAAATCCGATCCTTAGCAACTGGTAATCACCAAGAAAGAAAAAAAAAAGCAGTAATTAATGTTTTTATACCTACACATAATTATCACGATTAGAATACATATATATATATATATATATATATATATATATATATATATATATATACCTTCTTTAAAACTGTAAAACAGAGAACATTTAATTTACTCCACCACAATTGCAAAAAAACTGCAGAATATAGAACATTTTACTTATCCACAACTGCAAAAAACTGCAAAATGTAAAACATTTTACTCCACATATACATTTCCTTCAACAATGAATTCTGGTTCAGAGAATTTCGCCAAAATCTGAGATCTTACTTCCCAAAAAAAAAGAGGCCAACTCCAAATTAACCAAGATTATCAACACATTAAAACAAGAACACGAAATCCGACGATCAATCCAAGAAGCAATTAATCATCAATCATCGTCTCCCCAATTCCAAACCCTAAGTTCCTTCCCCATCAAGAAAGAAAGAAAAACATCATGGCACGCATACTCTACCTGCTCCATGCTCAGCTGTTCGTCATCCCAGTCGCTCATCCCCACCCTCTCATCCTTCTCCATCCCATGCATTCCCAAAATTTCCTCCGCCAGCTCTTCCATCGACGCTCTCCGGTTGCACCCCCTGAAATCGCTCGCCACCTCACCTACATTTACTAGCCTCCTCACTTTCAAGCCGTGACTCGACCTCATCAGCATCTCCGCGTCCCTGTAGTTCGACAGTCCGACGAGAATGACGTCGGGGTCAGCGAGGAAGCGGTGGAGAATGGCGGGGCAGTGGTTGGCGTGGCTGATCTGGAATATGAGACATCTGTGACCCACGCAGAGTTGGAGGGTGGCGGCGGCGGCGTGGCCGGGAACCCACTGGACTCCCAGTCCCACCACGAGACGGCCGCGGCGGAGGTAGTGGGCGAGACGGTACTTGGTGTAGCCGACCCATTTGCGTACGGCGGCCGCCGTGGAGGCGACGGTGGTGTGGACGTAGTGAGAACCGCAGGGGACCGTGTAGTACACCACCATTTCCCTAAACTTAGTCCTCCAGAGAAACTGTCAGTGGGTTTGAATTGCAGGCGGGTGTGGTTTTTGTGATGCCGTTTTGGTAATTTATCCTTTTTGACAGTCGAAATTTAATTGCGTGTCGCAGAAGAGATCATCTCAGCAGGTGGTTGTTTTACCTTTACACGTGGCAGCATCCGGACGGGTGGCTTATTTCGGTTTTTCATTTTGAACAATAAGGCCCTGTTTGATTGAGTAATATTAGTTTGGTCCCTATTCCAGGTTCGGTTTGGATTTATTTGTACATGCTATGCGTGGTATATAAAATATAATTCCAAATTAGAATATACAGTTCCTTCAAAAAAAAAAAAAAAGAATATCCAGTAACATTAATTATCTGATGCATTGACAAATTACATAATAGTAGACCTGCCCATTTTTTATAAATCGGCAGTTCGAATCGGGACCGAACCGCTGGTCAACGGTTTTTTAATCGGAACAGTGGTCAACAGTTCCGAACCGTAATCGGAACCGGTGGTAAAAGGGCCAGTTACGGCTCAAGCGAAGTGGTAATCGGAATTGGCGGTTAACCAGTGGGTCTAACCGCCGGTTAATTGGCGATTTATAAAATTAAAAAAATTAATAAATATTATATATATTGCAAACATAAATATATACATGTAATAAACCGGCGGTTTTCAACCTTAAACCGACGATTTTTCGGCCTTAGCCTTCTATCTATAAACATAACCCTTTAGAATTCATCTCCTTCAAACCATTTCTCTACACCTTATCTTTTGTCTTTATTGTCTTTTCGTCATCTGTATTAATAATTAATGTTCGTTTCATGCTTCATTTACATACTGTCTTTATCGTAATCAAAATAATACATTTATACTACTATAACTGTATAAAAAATAGTAAAAAAAATTGAAAACCAGTCGGCCGAACCGGAACCGGCGATTTTTAACCGGAACTGCCGATTCTCAGCCCGAAACTGAAATCGAAAATAGTATTGGTGTGCCAGTTACGGTTCACCCTCCGGATGAACCATAACCGGCGGGCCTCGAACCGTGGGCATGTCTACATAATAGTAGTAAGTTAGTATTTGAATACGAGTCGCTCTATCCACAGTGTATCACATTGGGTTGGACACGAGTTTTAATAAATGATTGGTAGATTGCTTTTGAGTGGAAAAAAAAAACCACCATAATGAATTGTTGTGAGGTAAAATAAGAAATGTGTGAGTATTATCCCAAAAAAAAAAGTGATACACTTTTTGTGAACGTACTAAAAAATTGTAATACTATTATCGTGTATGAAGAGAGTATTGCATAAATCTTACATGCAAAGCCATGCGATATCTAATTTCCATTTATTAGTGTGTTATGAATAAATCTCCTTGGTTTCCAAAAAAAATAAAAAAAATGTTGTTCTATTATAACAACACAATAATTATAAATATATATATATGTGGGATTTGGTTCATAAATAAAAAACATGATTTATATAAACATAATTGTTTATACGAAAAAACATGAATCGAAAAAAACACTATTAAGCATCACTATATAAATTAAAAAACATGACTATATATAGATAAAAGCATGGTTTTTAGTTTTTATATATAAGCATGGTTTTTAGTTTTTACGGGATAACTAGTTTTTATACTAACCCATCATATATATATATATATATATATATATATATATATATATATATATATATATATATATAATTCTTTAATAGGAAGTGTACTTTGGGTGATAGGATAGATATATATATAAAAATAGTATAGGTTAATCTACCGTTTACTTTGATGGATTGATTACTTTTGAGCTTGTTTGATCATCCAATCTTTCATATAGTCAATCCTATGTTTTATTAATTCATCCTATCACGCAAAGTAAATGCCCCCTAAATGTAACGGCAACAAACTGTATAAATCAAATTTATTATTGTTATATGTAATGATAGGCTGGTTACCACATCTTGTAACAATTTTTTAATTGAACTAGTACCACACTCGTGCGATGCCCGGGGTAAGTTTAATTTTATCTTTTCTTTGTATAGAAGTAAGAAAATATAAGTAACAAAAATGGTGAGCATTCAAAGAAATAAATCATAAATCTCAAATTTAAACATTATAGGTTAATCAATATTAAGAGCATTCAAAGTGGTGAGCCCAATGTGGGCTCTATAAATAGATTATGCACTTAAATATAATCCCTCCACAACAATAGGCTCTATAGTTATAGCTCTATAGAATATTGCACTATTTTTATTGTTGGGAAAATTATAAAGTTTTGATTTAATACCAAAATCCAACTGTTCTCCAACCGAGTAGATGATCGCATCAACCTAAGTAGTGTTTTCCAGCTCGCCTGTTTGAGCTCTAGATTTTCTAAGTTTACAGGTTCAGGAAGCGGAAGACAGCAGAAGCTCAAGACAGAAGAATATCCAGCTGTGTTTACAGCAGGAGTCAACTATCAAATGAGTTTTCCAGCTGAGCTGAGTTCAAAACAGAGTAGGATCAAGCTGAAGATAAATCGAGCTGAGTTCAAGACACAGCTGGTCCAGCTGTACAGAACAAGGGAACTAACTCTGAAGACGTCACTTCAAGTCAGTTTACCCAATCCAGCTCTAAATTTAAAAACCAGCTCCAAAGGCAGAGATCCCGGTGTCAGAGGAAGTCAATATACCTCGACCAATGAGGGATTGCCAAATCAGCATCCTAGACTTCAGAACCTAGGATGTGACACTAATGAAGACAGGTGCAGAAACGCACAACGGCAGATTTCGAATTTAAGAAGAGTAGGTAAGATTCAAACGGCTCCTCCAATGGCTAGTCTTGAATCTCTACCTATATAAACCCGTCTTCAACCTCAAGTTCAGATACGAAAAACTTTCTACAAGCTTTCAATTTCTGAATTCATCAAGCCTTCAAAAGCTTACAAGCAGTTCTAAATAGTTCAAAGAACACTTTATCTTAAAGTGTTTCTAGTCCAGAAACTGCCCAGTTTTTCGTCTGATTCCTAGGCAGAAATCATTGTATATCTTAAGCCTAGATTTCGAACGAGTTCATCTAACTCTAAGTTCTTCATTGTAAGAACTCGTTCATAGTTGGAACCCCAAACCAAACCCCTCTTTACCCAGAAAGGTTAGGTCAAGGTTACGCTTGCTTGAAGCGCGAAATTCAAGTGGTTGTAAGGTTTTTTCAGTACCCGTAAACTGAAAGGCTAGGCTTGACAGTGCCCATAAACTGTTGGAACGCAACTCAGGTTAGAGTTGTGAAGTTGCTTGGTACTTGGAAACCAAGTAGTAGTGAATCTGGTCGTGGACGTAGGAGGTGTTACTCCGAATCACGTAAAATCTCGTGTTATTTACTTTCTTGTTATTTTCAGATATTGTACTAATTCCATTTGCATATTGCATCTTTATCAAATCTGCATACTCAGCTGCTCCCCAAAGACAGCTGTGTTTTGTTTTATAAACTTGCATAACTTGATAAGTCGAAAACGTAAAGAATATTTTCAAGCTGAGTTTTTCTTAGCAATCGAGCTAAGTTTTCAAACCATCACTTTCCGCACCGCCAACTGAGTTACTAGCCCAGCTGACCTTCCTCAGCTGGATTCATAACTGAGCTCACAAACTCTGTTTTAAACTTTAAAAAGTTTTTAAAAATCTATCTTTGGTGTATTCACCCCCCCTCTACACCAAAGACCTAGCTCAGGGACCATCAATTGGTATCAGAGCAGTGGTTCAAAAGACCGATGTTTCTGAATCAAGAGATTTGTCTTGACAATCTGTTAGTGGTCAACTGAACAGATCCTCTTCTGGAAAAACTCATATTATTTCATACTGTGCATATCTCCATGGATTCTTATCTTAACAGGAACTTTCCCACCTTCTCGGTCGACGATTATGCAATCTGGAAGTTCATATTAAAAAGCTTTCTTTGTGCGCATCATGACATGATGTGGGACGTCATCACAGACGGACCCATCATCATTTACAAACAAGGAAATGAGCTTGTTCCAGCTCAAGATGGTGGACAGCCAACGTATCAGCTCATTGCCTCATTCCCAAGCAAAAGAATGAACATACCTCAGAAGAAAGGAAGCAAGCTGGATTAGACAGCTTCGCGAGGAACACCATCTCATCAATAGTCTCCAACGTCTACCTCAGCAAGATCATCAACTGCAACACCGCAAAGGAGATGTGGGAAACCCTAGCCAAGCTATGCGAAGGGTCGGAGGAGATAAAAGAAAATAATTCACAATCGTCTGCCAGAAGTTTGATAACTTCAAGCAGCTTGTCAACGAGTCCATCGAAGAAATGTAACTCAGATTCTCAAATATCGTGGTAGAAATTGAAACCATCAGAACTGGGAAATACACCCAGCGTGAAAAGAACCTAAAAGTCATTTCAGCGCTCACAGCTGAATGGAACACATACAAGGTGGTACACCAAAGTCGAAGTGACTTGGGTGATCTTTCAACTGAAAGATTATTCTCCCTGCTCAAAGCCAACGAATACAACTTGAAGATTACCATGAAAGAATCTTCAAGCAATCAGAATGATGAAGAGCTGACACCTGCGTCAAAGGAGATTGCGTTCAGAGCTAACTATGAAAAATCCACATACATGCAGTCAGCTGAGTCATCAAAGAAGGACAAGAAGGACATGAGCAAGGAAGAGCTACTTGAAGAGATAGCCATGCTGGTCAAAAACTACAACAGACTCAACACCAGCAAGGGCAAGTACAAGAAGTTCGCAAGAACTTACAGAGACAAGTACGCAGCAGCTGATGAGAAGTCAGCTGACAAACGAACAGACGAAGGATGCTTCAACTGCAAGGAACCGGGACAGTACAGGCTAGACTGTCCTAAGCTATCCAAGAAAGATAAAGACCAACTGAAAGCTAAGGCAGCTGACAGAAGGAGAGCCTACATCGCCGACGAGGAGTCGGAGCGCAACAAAATGGAGGATAACATGTCATTTTCAGACTCAGAAGAAGAAGCACTGATGGCTCATGATGAACCTGAATGGGATACATGCTTCATGGGACAGACAGACGGAATTGATGAAGATGAGGTAATGTCAAGAACTCAAAATCTATCTAACATCTCACCATCACACGAACACTCTACACAGGTTTCAGAATCAGGGCTACCTGATTGGAGTTTAGTAGAGAAGGTTATGAATGATTCCAAGGAACTTCAAGAGATCCTTGACATCATAATGTGTGAGTATACCGAGCTGAAGGTGGAACTGGAAAAGAAAACGTATCGAAGAACTGATACAACACAAATTTCCAAGAGGAAGTTATTTCACTAAAAGACAAAATAGTGAAACAAGATCAGCTGATGAAAGACTTCTACTACGAAAAGAAACAGCTGATGGAAGAATTGGAAAAGGCCACAGCTGAATCAGAAAAGAAGTCAGCTGAGATTATAGAGCTGAAAAGTTCCGAAGAGGTACTATCTAAGAAAATGGTAGCTCTCATCAAAGCTACAACAACAATGGACGAAATCATAAGTGCAAAACGTTCAGCAGCACTCAAAGCAGGACTGGGTTACAATGAATCGAAGGATACCACAAACATTGCTTCCACTAGTGGAACAAAGGTAATGTTTGTAAGAGCAAAAGAAAACCCAATTCCAGCAACTCAGCAATGACCGTTGAGGACACAGCAGACATCAAAAAGACCAGCTGTGAGACAACCTCAAGCACAGATCAGACAGCAACGTGCTCAAACTCAACAAAGACAACAAAATGGGATTTCGTATACCAAAGAACATCAACAACACGTCGAAAGATATCAACCGAGATATCAAAGGAGATACCCAACTGGATATCACTCATATGATCACCAGCTGAAGCACCAATTCCAGCCGAGGTATCACAAGAGACAACAGAGACAAAGGAACGTCTCAGCTGGATACCGAAAAAGACCAGGACATCAACAAAGATATCAAGCTGGAAAGATACTGAGATCAAGACCCCACCAGCAAGAACCGAAGAACACAAAGAATGTGTATATCGACTCGGCTGGAAGGATCATCAGATCAAATGACCCAATTCGAGTCATCAAGCAGATCTGGGTCGTAAAAGGATCTCTGTCTAACCCACAAGGACCCAATTAAAACTGGGTACCTAAATTTTGATCTTTTTTATAGGTTGCAAGGGAACGACGCATCATTGAGGAGTCGATGAGAACGCTATGGTACTTGGACAGTGGATGTTCCAAGCACATGACGTACTTAAAGCATCTACTCCAGAAGTATATTGAGCGTCCAGGCCCACAAGTAACATTTGGTGACAACTCCAAAGTTCTAACCAAAGGTTATGGTACATTTAAAACTAAAAATGTTATAATTCCCAATGTTTCTTATGTACAAGGACTGCAACATAACTTGCTTTCCATTAGCCAATTCTGCGACAACGGTTTTTCTGTCAAGTTTGATGCACAGGGAAACCAAGCAGATACTACTAAGAGGGAAAAGAGAAGGAAATATGTATTTCGCTGACTGGAACAACAGCCCTCCCGAGACTTGTCTTGTATCGAAAAGCAGCAATGAAGTCACTCGGTCGTGGTACGTACGGCTGAATCATCTCAACTTCAAGACAATCAACAAACTGGCTAGAAACCAGCTCGCTAATGGAATTCCAGATCAAGTTTATGACAAGAGTCATATTTGCAGCGTTTGTCAATAAGGAAAACAGACAAAGATTTCATTTTCTCTCAAGCTGACGCCCTCAACTGATCGAGTTCTTCAACTCCTACATATGGATCTTTTTGGTCCAGTTACTCCAGCAAGCTTAAATGGCAGAAAATATACTCTGGTCGTAGTGGATGACTTCTCAAGATTCACATGGGTGTCATTCCTGTACCAGAAGAGCGAAACAAGGACTAAGCTGTCAATCCTGCTGGAAAGATTGTCAACTCAGAAAGAGTGCAAGATAATGTCAATCAGATCAGATCGAGGAACGGAGTTTCTGAATGAAACTATTTATGAATACTGCGAGAAGAACGGAGTTCAACATGAAATATCAGCAGCACGCACACCTCAGCAGAATGGTGTAAAGCAGGAGAGAAGAAACAACACTCAAAGACAAGCTAGCCTACCTCAATGCTAGCCAGCTCTGCCATTCCAAAGAAGTTCTGGGCCGAGGCAATCAACACAGCATGCTTCACTCATAATCGCTCTCTACTCACAACAAGGCAAGGAAAGACGTCATATGAGCTATGGAATAACAGAATACCATACATTGGATATTTCAAGGTCTTCGGATCCAAATGTCATATCCTAAACAATGGAAAAAACACAGCTCAAGACGTTCGACGTGAAGACTGACCGAGGAGTATTCCTTGGTTACTCTGCTGTGAGTAAAGCATATAGAATCTTCAACAGAAGAACTCAAACAGTCGAAGTAACTCCTCATGTTACCTTTGACGAATCATCATTCGAATATAGAGATTCTATCAAACGAAGGAATGAAGGAGAATCTTCAAGGCAGATTCAGACAAGAGCTCAAGAGAATCGAATCAGAAATCTGGCCGAACCTTTAATATGGGATGATGAGCTAGAAGAAGAACCTCAAATCAATCGGGAAGCTCCACCGGCTGGAAATCAAGAAGAACCTCCAACGCCAAATCAAGGGGGAATGCCATCAGCTAGAAATTCAGACACAGCTGAATCCCCAGCACTATCTCCAGCAAAGCTTCTACAGAAGTCACCTCAAAACTCAATCCAAGGAGAGTCTCTTTCTCAAGACTTAACTCCAGAGCAACTTCAAGCCAGACGAAATCTAGCCACTTCTAGCATCAATCACCTGGAAGAAGAAATTCGTAAAAGAAGAAGATGGATTGAAGATCATCCATCATCAGCAATCATTGGAGAACCATATGACCAAGTCAAAACCAGAAGCTCAGCTGCTCAAGCTACATCGGATCATCAAGAAGCAGCTGACACAACTCAACTCTCAATAGAGCTAGAACTGACTGTCTATGATGAAGACACAGCTCTAATGGTGTGTTATGTAGCTCAAGTTCCAGAGCCTCAAACAATTCTAGAAGCCTTAAAAAGTGTACCCTGGACAAACGCCATGCAGGAAGAGCTAAATGAATTCCTCAGAAATTGTGTCTGGGAATTGGTCGACAAACCTGAAGGAGTCAAAGTCATAGGATTCAAATGGATCTTCAAGAACAAACTGGATACCCTTGGAGTCATCATCAGAAACAAAGCTCGACTAGTTACCAAGGGCTACACACATCAAGAAGGAATTGACTTCGAAGAATCATTTGTTCCAGTAGCACGATTGAAAGCAATCAGACTTTTTCTCGCTTATGCAGCACATCACAAATTCAACGTTTATCAAATGGATGTAAAGTGTGCATTTTTAAATGGAGAAATCAAAGAAGATGTCTATGTTGAACAACCTCCAGGATTTGAAGTAGAAAGAAATAAAGTCTACAAGCTAAAGAAATCGCTTTATGGATTGAAACAAGCACCTCGAGCTTGGTATGATACTCTATCAAATTTCCTTATATCTAAAGGATTCAAGAAGGGCTCAGTAGACAGAACACTCTTCACCATCAAGTTGGGAGAAGACATCCTGGTTGTTCAAATCTATGTAGACGACATCATCTTCGGATCAAGATCAACATTCTTATGCCAAAGATTTGGAGAGATAATGTCAAAACAGTTCCAAATGTCTATGATGGGAGAAATGGGCTTCTTCCTAGGACTTCAAGTCAAGCAACAGCAGAAGGGATTTTTATAAATCAATCCAAGTACGTGAAAGACTTGATCGCCAAGTATGGAGTTCAATCCAGCAGAACAGTAAAGATTCTGATGAACACCAACTGGAAGATTGAACCTGGAACTGAAGGAAAGTCAGTTGATTCCAGCAAATACAGAGGGATAATAGGTTCCCTGCTGTATCTAAAGCTAGTCGTCCAGACATATCTTTCGCAGTCGGAGTATGTGCCAGATTTCAAGTTGATTCAAAGGAAGCACACATGCAAGCAGCCAAGAACATTCTCAAATATCTCAAAGGAACTCAGAATGTTGGGCTGTGGTATCCAGCTGAAGACAATCTACAGCTGACTGGGTATTCAGACTCAGACTTCGCTGGAGATCGGTTGGACAGAAAATCAACCTCAGGAACATGTCAGTTCCTAGGAAGCTAGTTGATCTCTTGGTTTTCAAAGAAGCAAACGTGCGTCGCAACCTCCACAACAAAAGCAGAATATATGAAATTGTATTAGACAAAAGGAAGAAAAACACAAATTGTATTAGACAAAAGGAAGAAAGCTGGAAAGAACAACAAATTAAATTGAAAATCATGAGACACCATCATTCAATCTTTCTTCATCTTCAGGACAGTTTTTATCTTCTTTCAAATTGATTGTAGAAGAAAATTGGTCTTCCAATTTTCTCTTAATTTGTGATCATGCTTCTCATTCGACGCTCGTGTGATCGGTGATGTCTCATTTGAAGTCCTTCGTCAGCAAAGTCTAAACTTGCAAGAATCGAGAGCAAATTTTGTTTCCGTTCGATTGTTGATAATAGAAAACTTAACAAAAATGCAGCAGAAAAGTGTGAATGATGATGGTTGCGGATTTCTAAAATATATATGCAATTTTCTTTATGAATTTAGGAAATAAATCAATTGATTGTCATGAATTATGCATTATATTAATTTGTAACGTCTAATATTGAATAAATTAATTGTTTAGCATAATTATTGCTTTTGTAACTTATTACTTAATTGATTGATTGAAAATTATTAATATACAATTATGATATACTATTCAAAAAAAATATTTCTAAAAATAGAATATTGAAAAAAAATTGAAAAATAAAAGTTACTATAAATGGAAGTCCGACCTTGCTATTATAGTAGTAAAGATTAGCATAATAGGCAATTCATTGGAAAAATCATTGATGTGATTATGAAATGTCAAGATTTGGATATTGTACATAGCCATTTTTTTTAAATTTCAATGGCAGATTTAAAGCATAGATTTTGGCTAAAAATTATTAATGTAAAATTATATTATTCCATTTTTATATATTATTTCTTGAAATAGTATAAAAATGGAAAATTTAATATTATTAATTAAAATTTTACCAATAATGCTTTTGTAACGTCCGACATTAATTAGCTAATTGGTAAATATTAATGAAAAATTAAGATAATAACAATTAAATATATTATTTCTAAAAGTGGAATAAAAAATAACTGAAAGTAAAAATTACTAAAAGTGGCAAGCCGAGCTTGCTTTTATATATTATAAAGATAAAAGTTACTATAAATGAAAGTCCGACCTTGCTATTATAGTAGTAAAGATTAGCATAATAAGTGATTAATTCAAAAAATCATGGATGTGATTATAAAATGTCAAGATTTGGATATTGTACATAGCCATTTTTTTTAATTTCAATGGCAGATATAAATCATAGATTTTGGCTAAAAATTATTAATGTAAAATTATATTATTCCATTTTTATATATTATTTCTTGAAATAGTATAAAAATGGAAAATTTAATATTATTAATTAAAATTTTACCAATAATTATGCTTTTGTAACGTCCGACATTAATTAGCTAATTGGTAAATATTAATGAAGAATTAAGATAATAACAATTAAATATATTATTTCTAAAAGTGGAATAAAAAATAACTGAAAATGAAAGTTATTAAAAGTGGCAAGCCGGACTTGCTTTTATATATTATTATAAAGATTTTCAAATAGGTTGTTGTTAGTCACAATTTGAATTGAAACTTAACGACCAATTGGACGAAATCCAACGATTTTGCATTTTATTGGTTTGTGTTTTGAAATGTGATGTTGACAATAATGTTGCAAGTATGCATAAAATATTTACAACATAAACCTCGATGTATCATATTTCCTTTGGGACGGTCTATGGTGGATTATTACTGTTGTATTGAATAATCTTGAGGCATGTAAATTCAAATTTGTGTATAAATGCACAAATCCACACCGCATTTGTCTTCAGGAATTCAATATCAATAAGTTGAACTTATTTTTAAATTTTACTAAAAGTTTTTTATTACATCTTATTTTGACAAATACTATATTTTAAGAGCTTATAAGCTCATAAACATTTTATAAACTCGGTCAAATACCATCTAAATATTCATTAAAATCGGTGAAGATTAATTCAAAACGAAAATAGTAGATATGAATCCAAATGAATATAAGCAAACACCGGATAAATTACTGCTACTAAAACTTTTTAATTTCAAAATTTTATAACATATCCCTAAATCTTTGAATATAAATGCAATTATAATCCTCCCAATGTTTTACTAAAGGGTAATTCTAAACATAGCCCCCATTTTACTCTTCGTAACCCATATTTAAATAAATAATTAAAATTATATTAATTGTACAATTTTACCCTTATAATCCCAAAAATTATAATTAATTAAAAAATATAATTATGAATGTCCAGTCCTTCTCAATCGATGTTTTTGCTTCTTCTGTTGTGTGAAATAACAATGGATAATTCTAATTCTAAATCTATAATATCTTTAAACAAATTCTAAAATCATACTAGGAATTTTGGAACTGTAAGACAATCATTCAAATTCTAAATCCATCTCTTCCCTTCTTCTCCGTTGATAATTTGTCGACGTCCTCTCATGTTGTTCCAATTCCATTCCTCTCATGTTGTTCCAATTCCATTCTCATATTCTCTAACCCTCATTTTCTCAATCCCAGTTCAATAAATAAGGTGCGGAACAAGACATAAAACACTAAAATTCAAATTGAAGAAAATTGAATTGAAGTGTGGATAACGCGAAGAGATTTAAGAACTTTGTTGATGTTGATTTTGGGTTTTGATCGACGAGGGCAGTTAGGAGTTGGCCTTTTTCTGGTTAGGAGTCACCCCGTTTTGGCATGGGATTAAGACGTCGTCGACAGTCGAACAACGATGAGGAAAAATTAAAAGGTTTTTAAATGTCTTCTACTGATAGTTTCAAACCCTCCATTTCTTCTATGAAATCTTCAAAATAAAATACAAAACTTTAAAATCATAATTAACAATAACATTACATAACAAAAAAACATCAACTTGAACCAACTGATTTCTTATAACGTTGAACATACACAAACAAAAATATGGTACGTTATAACATCTCAATGATTTATCTTCTGTAGCCTCCGATCGAGAGATTCTTTTGCCTACTTTTATGTTCAGTTGGGGGCTATAGTATATGGATGAAGAATATTATTTTAGAGTTTAAACTGTAGTTATTAATTAAGTACAATTATTTAGGATTATAGGGTAAAGTAGTACAATTATATTAATTTAAATTATTTATTTAAATAAAGAAGCATGTATAATAAAATGGGAATATTATGTTTAGAATTACCCTTTACTAAAAATGCAAAGAAATATTCTATCTCAAGAAGCAGGCTCTAAAAATAATTTTGCTTCGATTGCGGCACATGGGCCGGTTTTGGGCCAAAATTCGCAGCCAATATATGGGCTTTAACTGTTACCTATAAATTCAGCTCAATCACCTCATCAGTTAGGTTTAGGGTTTCTGCATTGCCGAGCAAACTCGTCGCCATGGGGAGAAGTAAGCCTCTTCAATTCTCGACTCTATCTCGCATAATTTGTGCATTTTCGTTTATATGAAATTATACGGATGTGGATACACGAAAACTTAGATTTATATCTTATTAGTTTGCTTTTGATCTTCATTTGCCGAGTTCAGTTTTGTTTTCGGCTTAATATCACAATGTTGGATCTAACTGATGATTATATGTTTCTGCTCCATTGATTTTTTTTTTTTGGCTATTACTTTTCATATGATACATTGTAAAATGTTAATTGTTCTGATCTGAGGAAATCATTTCTATCCCGGAGAAAATTGGTTTTGCTACCATTAAAATTCTGGGTTTGTTTATTTCACACCAGTGACTGCTTATTAGACCTCAGCTTGGATGGCAAATGTCTATTTTTCCTAATGAAATTTTAGGTTATCGAATTTTCAATTAGTAAAGTTTGAGAGATCGATGTGCTTGATTTGAAGGACGTCTACAAAAAAGCTGTTTCTGTTATTGGTTTCATTAATAATATGTATGCTTACAATTTAGCTAGCTATCTTGCAATGAGTCAGACTTGAAAGTTTATCGCAATTCTTATTAAATAAAATCATGACTGCAATTTTGTAAAGGCTCAACTTCAACAAAGTGACTTTTAAAAGAAAAGAAAGACTGAAATGCTTCATTGCGTTTCCAAGACACTGCTCCAGTTTGCCTGCACTTTTTTGTAGGTTGTAATTTTGTTATAGGTATTTACTGATGTATATGCATTGCTTTATGATGTGCTTTAATCTGGTTTTTGTGCTGCTTTCTTGCAGGGCCTGCAAGGTGTTATCGCCAAATCAAGAATAAACCCTACCCAAAGTCACGATTCTGTCGTGGTGTGCCTGATCCTAAGATCAGGATTTATGATGTGGGAATGAAGAGAAAGGGTGTTGATGAATTTCCTTTCTGTGTACATTTGGTTAGTTGGGAGAAGGAAAACGTTTCTAGTGAGGCATTGGAAGCTGCTCGCATCGCATGTAATAAGTACATGACGAAGTTTGCAGGAAAGGATGCTTTCCATTTGAGAGTGAGGGTTCACCCATTCCATGTTTTACGTATCAACAAGATGTTGTCATGTGCTGGGGCTGATAGGCTCCAAACTGGAATGAGGGGTGCTTTTGGCAAGCCCCAGGGTGTTTGTGCTCGTGTAGCCATTGGACAGGTCCTATTGTCTGTTCGCTGCAAGGATGCCAACAGCCCTCATGCTCAGGAGGCTCTTCGTCGTGCAAAATTCAAGTTTCCTGGTCGTCAGAAGATCATTATCAGCAGGAAATGGTATTGATTTAAGCATCCTGCACATGTTTTTCTTGCTCTTGCATAATGCCCAAATATAGTTTTAAGCTTCTCTTATCATTCTGGTCTATTATTCGTCTTCTTTTCAATTAATGATTTGTTTTTAGTAATTATGTTTAATTCTGCTGCCACTTTAGAATTCTTCCCATCTTTTGCTTTGTTTTGCACTCCCTGGACTCTTACTGGCAATCATCTCCTTTCATGTTTTGTCTTTCCATTTCTTCTAAACTTGTTTTGATCATCTTATTATTTATCTCTATATATTTGATAAGTGTTGTCATTTGAAAAACTAATGTTCTTGTTACTGTGTGTCACAAGCAAAATGTTGTGTCAACCAATAGACTTAGTGCAATGACTCTGACGACTCATTGCTTCCTTGTTTTTTTTGCCTTTCTCCCAGGGGATTCACAAAATACAATCGCAATGACTATCTGCGATGGAAGTCTGAGAATAGGATTATGCCTGATGGTGTGAATGCCAAGGTTTGTATTGTATTAACTTTTCCCCTATTGTTATTTTTATCCTTCAATAGTACTTGCTGAAATTTGAAAGGTCCATGAATGGTACTTACTAGTTTTAATTATATAACTTTTGTTCTGTATTGCTTACTAATTTTGCATTGTTATTTAAATGTCGCAGCTTCTTGGATGTCATGGACCTTTGGCGCTAAGGCAACCTGGACGAGCGTTTGTGGATGCAGCTACTCTGTGATGAGTTTGATGCAGATTTTGAATTTTGTTGCTTCCCGAGTACCTGGAGATTTTGTTTATGTTATTTTGGATCAACTTCTTTGTTTCAGACTTGTTAGTTTACATAATGCTTGAATTTTTCCTGGATATTTTGCCTTTACTTGCTACTTTTAACTACTGTCGGGGCATATACCTTTATGCATAATATTTCTTTATTGACTCTAGTCCCTTTAATTATTATCTTTTCTTCTTTAATTACCCCTTATTTACAACCAAGCCCCGTCCTATCCGTAGGATTGGTTGAGGCTGTAAATTTTTGTCATTTATATTAGTCTTAAAAGAGGCATCAAAAAGGGTACTTTGTCGGCTTTTGAGGTTGTAAGTAAGACATAACATGAATTATGAAGAATTTGAACTATACTTTTGAAGCACCCCTAGTTGAAATGTTCTTTTAAATTCATATTATGTTTTGTCACGGTCACCAACATTTTTCTTGTTCTGCCTTTTATTGTACATAGAATGAAATTCGCTATTCTATATAGAACAATGTTTACCATAACATAATAGAATTTTTTTTACTTATTATTCAAGAAAAGAATTGAAGAAAGTATTTATCGTCAGTATTTAGTGGCCAGTCTTGGATTTTTTGTATCAAGTATTTCAACCGCAATTTCCAATTCTGCTGTCAACTGACAATTTCAATCGGAGACTTGCTGAAAAAAGAAAATGTTAATAATCTACAAGGAAAAGTTGGAATATGGAAGAAATGATAGTTGCCGCCGTCGGCCGTTGTGGTAGCTAATTAATATTCCATCCGTATCCAATTAAATGTCCACCGCCGTCAAAATGCGTATATCAAAATAGTGGGTAAAATGACTTATTTTAGGGTAAAATGACTTATTTTATTCCTAATTATTGCATGAAAAAATGAAAAGGTAAACTTTTTGAAATAAGATAAGGGGTAAATATGACAATTTGACATAACTTTTGCATAGAAATATGAAATATGACACTTATTCGGGGACAAAAATTTTGATGGCTACGGACACTTATTGGGACAGAGGGAGTATAGATATAGGTAATCTAACTAATCTAAACTCTTGTCAGCCAATCAAATACTACACAATCCTCGGTAGTAACGTTTAAATTCCACAATCCTCACTCGTAGCCGTTAAAACCCTTTCTTCCGCCTCCTTCATTACTTACCCAACTGCCACTCATTCACACACGCACACACGCACACACAATGGCACCCTACACACGCATCTTCTCTGCTTCACTCAGCCGCCGTTTATTCAGGCAATCCCATTTTCGCCACCGCCGCGGCCTTCACTCGGCGGTAGAGTATCCCCTCACGCACCCGATTTACACAATTTGGGCTTCCAACACTTCCCTCGGGAAAACCCTCGTCTCCGCCGGTCTCTCCATGTCCTTCCTCTCCCCCTCCTCTGCAGCAGCTGCATTTCCCAAGAAAAGATTTGTTTATCTCAAGCCAATTCAGACTGGGTTTCCTGATGACTCTGATTCAAGCTTTGTTTATACAAAATTCTGCCAGTTTTTCGCTTCCAAATCACTGCCGTTTTCGGTTTTTGCTTCGAATTCCATTCTGAAAGCTTCTATGCCTGCTGCGTGTGATGTTCTAGGGAACGACAGTATGAGGAACGAAGCTCTCCTGGCTGAAGGTGGTGAGTTCGGTTGTGGATTAAAGAATGTGCATTGGTATGAGGAGAGGAAATTGCAGGGGAGTGAGATTAACGAAGCAGAGCTGTTTCCAGTGTCGGAGGCTGTTTGTAAGACGCTGTGTGCGTGGAAAGAGGCTGTTTCGCCTCATTTAGCCGCGGAGAGGGAAGGAGCATTGATCAGTGATTCGGAGGTGTTGGATATGTTGAGGAGATGCTTAGGAAATGATACTGTGGGAAATTCAGGTAGAGGTAGTACAGAAGAACTTGAAGTTATGAGTGTGATTGAAACTGCTGGTGGTGTCGCCAGTCCTGGGCCGTCTGGATCTCTTCAGTGCGACCTATATCGGTGCGTTTATTTTATTTTATTTGCTTACTGTTAGCATGCGTTATGATCACGCCGTTCTAGTGGAAGTAGATGCTATGATGGAAGACATTGTAATGGTTTTTGAAATCAACTTGAATTGTTCATATGCGTTAGGAATGAATATCGTATGTTGTTATATCTCTAAATGTGGAAATTCTTCATCCAAGTTGTACTTGTACATGGATAGGCAAGTTACGTGCTATAGTATGTCGAAGAATCTTAGCTATCAATATCTCTTCGTTGAAGATATTAGTAGAAGGTGTGAAGGCAAACTAGTATGGAGGTGGAAAGCTCTTTAGAACTGGAAGAATGATGGTCTATATAGCAGACAATTCCTGTTTTAGCTGCTTCTTTTGGATAAATTTGAGGGAAGTATAAATTACACCATCTTACTCTGTTTTGCACTTTGATGTTTCTTGTTTGTTGAAGCAGTCCTTTCCGCCTCCCGGCTGTTCTAGTTGGGGATGGACGATTAGGTGGTATTTCAGGAACTATATCCGCTTATGAAAGCCTTAAGCTTCGGGGATACGACGTTGCTGCTGTTGTTTTTGAAGATCATGGCCTCATGAATGAGGTTCCATTATTATCATATTTCCGAAACCGGTAATGAACTTCTGTTCATTTGCTGTTCTTTTAAAATTTTCTTTGAATTGTCTGGTAGCTGAACTGTATATAATTTTTGTTAATGTTTTTCATCGATCATCTAATTTATTTGCAAGTGATAATTTTTTGTGGTCCATGTTTAAATTATGTCTTGATTGACACTCTCAAATCCATAAAAAGTATTATTGGCCTTTCTTAGGGTGCCTGTGCTTGTGCTTCCATCTATTCCAAAAGACATGTCAGATGACCTGATCTCCTGGTTCGACGAATCTCAGACAGTTTTCACTTCTCTCAAGGAGATAATGCTCTCAAATTTTTGGGAGAGGACCAAGAGATTGCATGAGATGCCAAAGAAATCATGTGATGTCTTTTGGTGGCCATTTACCCAGCACAAGCTTGTACCTGAAGAGAAGGTTACTGTCATAGATTCACGCTGTGGAGAGAACTTTTCTGTTCTCAAGGTTGGCATTTTTACTTAGTATAGTTTTTTTTGCTCACTTTTAGGAGAAGTAATGTTATATAGTAATTTTACAATGGATATCTACAAAGTCTCATGTGCATCACAGTAAAGACATTCTTGTCTGCCAGTTGTAAGTCGTATCCTTAAATGTAGTTCATTCTCATGTTGAATATTTCAATTGCTGGCTAGGCTTACTATGCATACATGACTTTGTTTCAGAGTTCTGATATGATTTCTCAACAATTTGATGCTTGTGCAAGTTGGTGGACACAGGGTCCTGATGCTAATTTGCAGGTCAGTTTTCTATTTCTTGTATCTTACCCCGAACGAATGTCATGTACTATAAGCATCTTAGATGCCTCTGGACATGAACATTGGAAAATCTTTTAGTTGTGCCTTGCTCCTGACATCTCAACTCTAGAATTCATGCTACAAACTTTGGTGCTCATGCTGACTCTTATTTTTACATTCCCCAAACCCAGGGAATGACATTTTTTACCAGATAATTTAAAAAATAACCAAAAACATGGATCCTGACTCTTTCTTTAGTGGAATAGGGTCTTTCCTTGTTAAGAGTTTTCCTTACTCTTGATAAAAGGGTTAGCCGGTGTCTAGTTCTACTTGTAATTTGTCTATTGGTAAAAAAAAATACTCTTGTTCTGAAAAAAAAAAATACAATATGGTATCACACAATTAATTGTACTCCATGTAGCTTATCACGCTGTTCTGAAAACATAGAGAAGTACCATGCCAGTTCTACTTGCTGATTGTGGTCTTGCAACTCCCATGTCATGGAAAGCATAAATCCTCTTCTGAAGCTTTTGAGAATAAACTTATTTTATTTATTTCTGAAGTAGTCTGAATGTATATCATCTTGGCTCTTCAGTTACATTACCCCTTGTTTTTAGGCGCTTACAGATTGAACTTGCTAGAGATATGGGCTACACTGCTGCAAGGTATGGGCATGTAATGTTTCCGGAGAATGTATATGAGCCAGCCCTCACATTAGCTGAACTTTTGCTTGAAGGTGTAGGAAAAGGCAAGTTCACATTTGTCCCTTTTCTTGTATATTGCAATACCATTGACAAACATGATTCAATACTACAAGTGATGCTTCAGTCTTGTTCATAATGTCTGAATTTTCTTTGTGGCATTTGTGATGATTCTGTGCTCTGACTATGGTTCTGCTGAAGTAATTGCATGTTCATCTCTGCTAACTTATAGTCATGTTTCCAGGATGGGCATCTCGAGTGTACTTCTCCGATAATGGATCTACAGCAGTAGAAATTGCTCTCAAAATGGCATTCCGCAAGTTCTTGTCCGATCATGAAGTACTTTTGGACCTTGTAAGCTCTGATGGAAATGGAAGATGTATGGATCTGAAGGTGAGTCCGATCGTTATGGATAAGCAATATATATATATATATATATAGCTGAAATTGATGTAGTTGTTCTCTCTATCTCTCTCTCGGATGGAACCAAGTATATATTTATATGTGTGCGCGTGTGTATATTTGTGTTTATTTCCCTTTTTCCCTTTGGTGTTGAGTGAGTTCAGTCTTCAAACCTGTTGTTGTGAGAGTCAATGTTTGGCATTTCCTTGAGATGCTTTGTGGTTGGCTTCTGTGCTTAATGAAATAGAACAAATATTGATGTTATGTTTTCATTTTTAATGCTTTCTAATGAGCTGTACTTGGAAGTATAATCAGGAGTTTATGTTTTCTATGAATTAGGTTTTAGCTCTTAGGGGATCTTATCATGGCGATACATTAGGAGCTATGGAAGCCCAGGCACCGTCGCCTTATACTGGTTTTCTCCAGCAACCCTGGTATGGTGTTTCTAATTAAATCATGAACGTGTTGGTCTTATTTTGAGCAAATTGTTTCTTCCTCATGTGCTATGACATGGGGACAAATAGGATCTTGTTTCTGTACACTTTAAATTTTTATTTTTTTTATGTCATGTCTGTTTGATGCAATGGTTTTTCACTTTTTTTTCTTGTGCTAATCTCCAGTAAAAGTGCATATTTGCATTTATAATCATAAAAATGATCTATTATAAATTACAGGGTGTCTTCACATTTTAGCGATATTTATTTTATTATGGTTTTGAATGTTGTCACTTGATACTTGACCCTCCATTTTATAGACTATAGTTATATGTGGGGCTGTTGTGGCTTATTTCACTTTTATGCAATCCCCGATAGCATATTATGTATGAAAGGAAGGCATTTGTTCATATTACATATTGTGTGGGATTATTTTTGGTAATAATGGATCACACAATTCGACAGGTACAAGGGAAGGGGTTTCTTTCTAGATCCACCAGCAGTTGCTCTGTTTGATGGCATATGGGAAGTTTCCTCCCTCAGAATATGCAATCTGAAATTTCAGGTCATGAAAGCCTGTGTAAGTGAAGTATTTCAACGCTGTATTCCCAAAGTACTCATTTTCAATGAGTTTTATCTATTTTCTTTTTCTTTTTCTTTTTTTTTTCTTTTTCCTTCTTCTAGGTAATATTTGGACTCTTTTGTAGCTTTCGATTCACGTGATGAAATTTTCAAGAGAAGCCGAGATGGTTCAGGTCTCGCAAGCCTTTACACTTCCTTTATATTACAAGAGTTGGAAGTGCTCTCAGATTGTAATGCGCTTTCCCACATTGGAGCGTTGATAGTTGAACCAGGCAAGATACCAGTTTTGTACTCTATTTAATTTTTAGACCTTTACAAGATGTTGCTTGTTTCCATTTTAACACTTAGCTGATGCTGACTGAGTAGTCGTCACCCTTTCGATTTCTGAGCCAACTGAGAAATGTTCAACCTAATGTGGAAAAATAGAATGCCTTTTGACCTGAAGTCTGTTTTTAATCTGGCCTCTGAGATTTCGCAGTCCGCCTCGTTCATCTTATGAGAAGATTCATAAGCTTTTAATCACAATAACTTGCAGTGGTACAGGGTGCCGGAGGGATGCAAATGATTGATCCATTGTATCAGCGTATACTTGTTAGGGAATGCAAAAGTCGAAAAATTCCTGTGATATTTGACGAGGTCTTCACAGGATTCTGGCGCCTTGGAAGAGAGGTTAGTTGGCGAACATATTCTATATGTTCCTACTTTAGTTTGCATCTAAGTAAGCGGGTTGAAAATATTCTTGCAGACTGCAGCTGAAATGCTCTATTGCGAGCCGGACATTGCCTGTTTCGCAAAGCTGATGACCGGTGGCATCATACCCTTGGCTGTTACATTAGCTTCAGAGGCTACCTTTCAAACATTTACTGGTGATTCTAAGGTAATTATACATCTAATTAAAAAACATAGATTGGCGAATTCTATTAAGAGCTTTTCATTCCATATTTGCAACTAGATATTTTATTGGTCACATTTTGAATTTCTATTACTTTCTTGAAATTTTAGCTCAAGGCTCTTCTGCACGGGCATTCATATTCAGCACATGCCATGGGGTGTGCGGCTGCTGTTAAATCGATCAGATGGTTCAAGGACTGTAACACAAACACGAATCTGATACCCGAATCAAGATTGCTTCATGACGTAAATAGGCAGTTTCCATGGATTACACCTAAATTCCGCATAATTGTTTTTCTTCACAGCATATAAATATCTATTCAGCAGGAGATATTTTCTTTTCCGTTTTCTAGGCTAATCTGTTCCAATATTTGCAGTTGTGGGACGCGGAGCTAGTGGCGCACATCTCATTGCTTCCGGCAGTCCATAGAGTGATATCACTGGGGACTCTCTGCGCCATTGAAATTCAAGCTGAAGGCTTTAATGCCGGGTATTGCTCTCTTCTCTTGCATCATCTCATTGCAGAATTCAGTCTTTTCTCTCAATACTTCTCAAGTTATTGCTGCTTTCACCAAATGAGTTGAAAATGGTTGATATGTTGTCGTTCTTGTGGCATGTTACCTTCTTCAAGCAGTTGATACTCTCTGTTATAGAAAAGTTATAAACAGGAAGTTTGTTACATGCATTGGATTCAGGTATGCTTCGACATATGCAAGTTCTCTCCTGCAGACGCTCCGTGAAGATGGCATCTACATGCGGCCACTGGGTAATGTCATCTATCTGATGTGCGGCCCTTGCACGTCTCGGGAGGCATGCCGTGGCCTTCTAAACATGGTTTACACCAGAATTCAGGAGTTCGGCCAGCAGAAAGAGAATCATGCAGCCTTTGCAGCGAGAGTATGTCAAGACTGTTGAATTTGATGGCTGTGATGAAGTCTTATGAACTATGGCAAGCTCTAGTTTAATGTTTACCTACTACTGTATATGACTTCAGAGTGAATGTTTGAGACCTATTTCTGTGGGGTTAAATTTATGTCATGAAAATTCTTAAAATATACTCTCTATGTCCCGAATAAGCATTTTATTTTGAAATAAATTTTTTACCCCCGAATAAGCATTTTATTTTGAAATAAATTTTTTAACCGAATAATTGTTATATTTCGAAAATGTTATCCTCAATGCAAATTCTCTAGTTTGGTATTCGATGCTAGGGGTGGCAATTGGATCGGGTTCGGGTCGACCTGATTTCGACTTGATCTGTTAAGGTATAACCCGAACCCGACCTGTTAAGGATATGTTCAACCCGAACCCGAACCCAACCCGAAATGACTAAACCCGAACACGACACGAACCCGAAATTGACATGATAATATTTGGGTTGACCCGACACGATAATGACACGAACCCAAATTTAAATAATTTAATAAGAGAAAAAAATATTTTAAAATAAGATTTAATAAAAGAAAAAATATTTTAAAATAAAATTTAATAAGAGAAAAATAAATAAATATTAAAAAATTTAATATCTTTTGATGACTTGGAAGGAAAAATAAATATGCCATCAATTTAAAAGCTTGATTTGAATTAAATAAATATAATATTAAAAAATATAATTCCTTATCGGGTAACCCGAACCCGACCCGAAATTTTCAGGTCCTTATCGAGTTAACCCGATAAGGACCCGAACCCAATAAGGCTTGACCCAAACCCATTAATTTCACGCCTGTCATTCTGGCTTTTATTATCGTTGTCGCTATGAAAATTGTCAGTCCTACGATGCAATAATTAGGGCTAAGTACAACTAACAACAAAAAATTTAATCACTTTTTTGATATATGAATTTTGACGGTACTAGTGGATATTTATTTGGAGACGGAAGGAGGAAGAGGGACTATGTGATTACGTAGCATTTTTTAAAAAAGAAAATTAGCAATGGAATTTAAAGACCGCGTTACGGTGGATTCGAACCCAAGATCTTTGGTATTGAACATTTTAATTACTCTACTGCTAGGCCAACACACGTATACTACGTAGCATTTTTTTTTTTAACAAACATTATAAGAAATTTTTTAAAGCTTGCGTGATGGTGGACTTGAACCCGTGACATTTGGCCCGAACATTAACCACTCTACCACTAGGCTAACACACGCACACATACGTAGCATTTTTTTTGTAATAACAAGTCGTCTCTTCAATTTTCAATCGCCTCTTGATTTTTTGATCGCCTACAATTTTTCTGTAGACTCGCGAATTCTCTACCGGGATTTTTATTATTTTTCTGCCAACTTTGAAGCTTTCCATTGGCTCTCTGATAGAAATGTGGTGGATCGGATATGGTGGAATAGTATTATTATATAAAATGCCGAATGAATCTTGCAATTTTAGTTTCCAATGTATTGAGTCGTTTTATAATTAAAACTGAAAATTTTTTATACGACATGATAATTCGATAAGAAAACACATTAAATTAATGAGTTACTAATAAGCCTTATCAGGTTTGGGTCGTTATCGTGTAATTCGATATGGACACGGAATTATCAGGTCGGGTTCGTAAAATCCAATAAAATATATTTATTATTTATTATTTTTTATATTACTTATTAATTGTTATTTTTTTCTAGGATTTTAAGTTTAATTTTTAATGTCTACATAGCTTATCTATGTAAATTGAGATTTTAATCGTATTGTGTCAACACGATAGTAATCGTGTTGTGTTCGAGTCGTGTTCAGATTTGAACAATTCGTGTTGTGTTCGTGTCTGGCCGCGATTTTTAACAGGACGAATCGATATCAAATTGACAAGATAACGATCCTACATATTTTATTCAAAGTGAGTGTAAAATTTTCCCACCCTCCTAAAAAATACAAAAACAAATAAACACTACACATTTATTTGAAATAAGCCAAAAGCAAAAAGTTCTTTTTTTTTTGGAAAGAGGGGTGGAAAGAGAAAAAAGTTTTTATTTAAAAAGAGTTTTAGATAAATCAAAATATCCCAGGGGTCGAAAGTGGGGTACAGCTGGCAATTAACGATATTGCGAATGATACAAACCTAAGTCAAAGCCTGCGGCGGTTGAGACTTGAGAGTCCAACGTAGGTCTTGACACTCCGAACCTTAAAATGACGCTATTCTATCCAGTTTACAACATCAGCCGTCACAGTCTCCACATCAAAAGCTTCACGTCTACTTTTTATTCAACATTTTGCATAAAACAAAAACGGGATTATGGAATATTTATTTATTTATTATTAAAGCTTCTTTTGTTTCGTCCCCACTCCTTTTCAAACTAGGCCACGGAATGTGGTAGAGTATACTGTATATATAAACTAAATACTCCATCTTTTAGATATTAAATTGATTTTTCTAATTTATTTTTTGGATTGAAGTTATATATTTTGATCGGTAGTTGAGAGTGTGTTAGCTTGATAACTTCAAATGCATGTTAAAATTTTATGCTTTGCGACAAACAAGTTTCGAGTCCTCTATCAAATTTTAAGACATGATCTGACATTAATAATTTAGATCAGACATCGTCAAAGGCGGCTTTTTAAATTTAACGTAACGATTACAAAAAATAAAATAAAATAAAATTTAAATTGTAATTTTCATTTCTAATAAAAATAGAGTTACTATTTTTGACATAAATAAACAACCCAAACAAGTTTCTCACAATTTGACATCTATAATCAAAGTTCGTCCTTCAAATTCTAATACAAACACTAATTTTTATTAATATTCTATGCTTGTTTCAAAAATCTTTTATTTATTTTTTATAATTCCAAAGCTCTCAATTCTCCAAGATTATTGTCAAACAAACAAGCACTTTTTTGTATTTTTCCATTGAATTCCTACAATTTTATTTATATCATAACCTAGTATTTTTATGCAACATAGTCAAATTAAATCTCTATTTATAGGATATTGATTACAAAAACAAAAATCACAAGATTCAATTGTAATATTGGAATCATAATGACTTAAGTTTTTATCAAGATCACGAAAATCTAACTAATTTAAGAAACATAATTTATTTTGAAAAGAATTTAAGAAAACATAAATAGTAAACACTATTTTGAAACAAAAATGAATAAATAAAAAATAAAAGAGCAGAAGGAACAACAGCTGCTGTTAATTACTCCCTTTACCTTAGCTTAAAGAAAGCAAGAATAATCAAAATCACTATCAAAATCCAAAAAGATTTCCTACTCTTTCTTCTTCCTTTATACCAATCGTATTTCTGCGTCTTTCATAGCTTCTACATTCACCAATCATCCGTAGTCATTGATAACGCGCGCTAACGCGAGCTAACTCGCGCGCGCACACACAACTCATTGATAATAACATTGCGTAGTGCGTACTAATCTATCAGGTGAGTTTTTTCTTCATTAGTATGTGTGTTTGTTGAAGATGGGTTTTTTTCGTTGACTGATTTGGTTGGGGGATCTGGGGTTATGAGGTGAAATTTATGGGTTTTTGATATTTGGGCGAATTAAGATCTGTTTTGACCTAATTTTACAAGTTATGGACTTAGGGTTGTTTCTGTTTTTGGGAAATTTTTAATTAATTTGTTATATTCCCTTTTTGGGCATGTTCAAGTGTAAATGCAGACTAGGTATATGGAGAGAACAAACTCGATGAAAGGAAGAGGAAAAAGGAGTTTGGATGGTGGTGGAGATGAAGAGCAGGAGCCCGAGAGAAAAAGGCCTGCGTTAGCAAGGTACCAATATGTTACCCTCTCTTTTTTTCCTTAATGCGTTTGTTTGATTTCTGCTATGCAATTCTTGTGTCGTTTTTGGATAAGTATACGGAAATATGAGGCGTAAGGGATTGCATCACGTCCTAGTTTTGCCGGTTAAGTGTTCTGTTACATTTCTTGTGATTCTCTTGAAAACTTTCTTTGGTTGGAGCAATTTATGTTAAAGTCCCTTTACCATCAGTTTATTAACCCACTGACTTGGCATGGTATGATTGGCACACACATACAAGTAATCTGTAATTAGATCATCTTTAAATGTTTTACACTCCTCTAAGTATAGTGTTATGGATTATAATTTCAGAACAAATTTGTTAGGTTTTATTATGTAATAGCTTGAGGTGTCAATCAGTCTGGGTGATGCAGGTGCAGGATTCTTCAGCTGGAAAAAGTTTATTCATATTTCTGTGCTGGCTAAAGCATGCTGCTCTCTTTCTTTCAATTTATTCACTGGTTTATTGTCTTAGATATCTTTTCTACTTTCTCTTTATATTTAAATAGATGCTAACTAAACAATGACAGTGATTGTATAATAGATTAGTCTGTTTTATGCAGTGTAATTGTTGAAGCTCTAAAGGTGGATAGTCTCCAGAAGCTATGTTCATCCTTAGAACCAATTCTTCGGAAAGTGGTAAAGTGAATGCCTTATTAATTCAGATGCGACATTTTTCCTATAAAAATTTCTACAGAAAATTAGGCTTCTTCCTGAAGTTGTGTGAAAAAAGAATTCTATGTTTCACTTTATATGATTAGTATTTGGCAGTTCAAGTATATACACTATTTGAAGCACATCTTTTTCACCTTTTAATATAGGTGCCAAATTTTGCTTATTACATAATTGTGATGCCTGTACTATAACTTATCATGAACAGGTTAGTGAAGAAGTTGAACGGGCTTTGGCCAAGCTGGGTCCTGCTATGCTGAATGGGAGGTTGGTTGCTTTCTTTGAACTTATGAAATAATTTCTGTATATGTTGGTAGAATATACTACATTTTTGTTGAAATATTAGGTCAGCTGTTTTAGCATGGTGTCGTCACAATTTTCTCTCTTGCATACTAATTTCGTATTGATGAGTTTTTTTTTTCTTTGTGTTTTCACTGTGCATCGTATTTGCTTACCAGTATTTTTCCTTATCACATGCCTCATCCAGAAACTGTTGTTTTTTAAAGATAAATGTTTTAAGAATAAATAAAATAAAATGAAAATTTCATAAATGAATCTCTTCCAGTCTGGTCCATTGTTAAACTATCTTCATCATTAGCTTCCTCTACTATATTATTATTGAAACTGCCTTCATTCCTGGAAGTTCTTCCTAAGACTTTGAGAGTTCAGGTCATCTCCTAAACGGATTGAAGGACCAGATGGGAGAAATTTGCAGCTTCACTTTAAGTCCAGGCTTTCTCTTCCGCTGTTTACTGGGGCGAAAGTAGAGGGTGAGCAGGGCGCTGCTATTCATGTTGTACTAATTGATGCCAACACAGGCCATGTTGTAACATCTGGACTTGAATCTGCTGTGAAGCTGGACATTGTTGTGCTAGAAGGCGACTTTAATAATGAAAACGATGAAGGCTGGACTCGAGAAGAGTTTGAGAGCCATGTTGTGAAAAGAACGTGAGGGAAAGAGACCTCTTTTAACTGGGGATTTGCAAGTCACACTCAAAGAAGGTGTTGGAACTCTGGGAGATCTTACATTTACAGATAATTCAAGTTGGATAAGGAGCAGAAAATTCCGACTTGGTCTGAAAGTTGCATCAGGACATTGTGAGGGAATACGCATTCGGGAAGCAAAGACAGAAGCTTTTACTGTCAAAGATCATCGAGGGGAATGTATGCATATATATATATATATATATATATATCTCTAACTCTGTTCTATGACACATTGATATAACAGCTCTAGTGCTATAGGGATGCAGATTGTGTATTTTTTAGAAAGAAAGGGTGTTTCTTGTAGGGGGAGAGGAGTTGGGAAGAGGTGGGGGAGAATAATTCTAGGTCAATCTGAATACACCTTTTATCTGTTTCTCTTATGTTAATTGTAGGTTTTTTAATGATACAGGAATCAAGATAGAGAGTAAGAGGCAAACAGCAAACACACATTTTAAGCTTTAGTTCCAATTCAATATTGAAATCATGTTAGACATGTTGGTTGTTAAATGTTATATATAGTATATTTGAAGCTCCATTAATTGTACATAATTCCATACTGCATCTGGATACCATGTCTAGACTATGTTGAAGTTCTTTATTTTTTCTTCATTTTCTGTATTCCTCGTACTTCATTAATGTCTTTATGATGTATTTGTTCATGTCCATGCTAATTTGTACTGAGCATGTCATGGATTTTTCGTGCATGATAAGTTTGTCATTATTATAAAATATTTACTGTTCTGTCTTTTTTTCATGTGGATGGATGTACTGAAATGTTCTTTCTTCTTAACAGTGTACAAGAAACACTATCCACCTGCTTTGACTGATGAGGTGTGGAGATTGGAGAAGATTGGGAAGGATGGGTCATTCCACAGAAGGCTTAATAATGCGGGGATATTTACTGTGGAGGACTTCCTTCGGCTTGTGGTCCGGGAATCTCAAAAGTTGAGGAATGTAAGTACTTGTAGTTTTCCTTATTACTTTTTATCTTATTTATTTATTTTGGTAGAATTTTGCTTATTTAATAACTTGATTTTTCATTTTTCATATATCCTGGTTGAGCAGATACTTGGCAGTGGTATGTCGAATAAGATGTGGGATGCCCTGATAGAACATGCCAAGACTTGTATTTTGAGTGGGAAGCTTTTATATATACTATCCCGATGAGACCAGAAATGTAGGAGTTGTTTTTAATAATATCTACGAGCTGAGTGGCCTTATAACCAATGATCAATATTATCCTGCCGATTCACTTTCTGACAGCCAGAAGGTATGTTAATTTTCTTCTGAAATGAGTATTCGTCGGAGGGGGCAGTGCCATGTTTTCATCTGATTAGCCTCTAATTACTATTGGATGCTGTGAAATGTTCTCTAAATCTTATTTGCCTGCAGGTATTTGTGGATACTTGGGTGAAAAAAGCATATGATAACTGGAGTCAAGTTGTGGAGTATGATGGAAAATCACTGTTGAATTTCGAGCAAATGAAGAAGTCGAGCATATTGACAAATGATCTTCCTTTGAGTCCAGTGAATTTTCCTAATGCCCTGGACAATCAGCTCCCACAGCAGAGATTACCAGTTTCAGTTCCCTCTGAGCCATTAGTGGATCAGAGTGTGTTATCTGGAGGTGAGCATTGTCTTACTGAATGCAGTATTTCTGTTGTTCGACAGTCGATATCTATTAACTCCCAGGAGCCAGATATTGTTTCTCTGTTCGTTATATGGTGGTTGCTCTTTGCTTTGACCAACATGAATGCAAGCCAAAATCCGGTCATTTCACTCCAACAATTTTACTTCTTCTCCTTCATATATTGCACCATATGTGATAAAGATTCTTTATTGCACAATTATTTCTAAGGGCTTCTGCATAATTGCCCATCTTTGGTGATTAGTAATATTGCATAGTCTTCTGAGATAAATGTTCAGATGCATTTAGGCTGCCCTTTTTCCTCATGTGTGTGTTTCTTTTTTCGTTATATCTGATAATCTCGAATGCGTGCTGAAACTTAGCCATACAGACATTACAATGGTCGGTATGATAATCTGCTATTGATTAAGGTTTTATGCAACCCAGGGTCAGGTTATAATGATGATATGACTGCAAGATATCAAAACCCACCTCAGCTTTTAAGTCCCAGTTCGAGCTCCCAGTTTGATGCTACATCATTCACACATAACAACCATCAGGTCAGCCATTCCCACCAGCTCGGAAATGATGCATACGGCCTTGCCCTCTCTTGGTCCTCCTCAATCAACTTCCTTGGCTGCTCCAAGGAGGGAATTCTTCTTCTCTCGAGCAAGCTAATCCTTTTGAGGATTGGCCCATCACGCGGGAGAAGGGGTGCAGATTTCTTGTCAGAGGAGGAAATTCGTATGCGGAGTCATGAAATACTTGAGAACGAAGACATGCAGCACTTGCTCCGGCTTTTCAGCATGGGTGGCCATACCCCTGTTAATGGCCCTGAAGACGGGTATGGCTTCCCTTCTTACATACCATCATCTTCTCCCGGATTCACCTACAACGAGGATCGAACCCGTTCTGGGAAGGCTGTTGTGGGTTGGCTCAAGATCAAAGCTGCAATGAGATGGGGCATATTCATCAGGAAGAAAGCAGCTGAAAGGAGAGCGCAGCTTGTGGAGTTAGAAGATTAGGATTTGTTCTTCAAGTAAATATCTTTTTAACTTGATCATATTAGATGCCTCTGTCCTCTGTACAGTGAAGAAGTGATTTGCTTGTATCACTTAGTAAACTTACTTGTTTTCCAACTCTTCATACATTAATTAATGGTGGATATATGACTCATTCAAATTAAATGGCTGCTTATTCTTTTTGTCATGCTGTCTGTTTAATTTATAGCGAGTAAATATATTCATAAGGTGGAAATTAAATTACACAAAACAAATAAAAGAATCTCTAGTATTGTACCTAACTAAATCAATAAAGAAGATGAAAGAATTTGTGATTTTTTCAGCTGTCTCAACTCCTGTGTGGCTTATGCTGATCCGTTGATGGTGCATTCTGGAGGGAATCCCTGAGGAAACCTCTTAGCATCAGCACAGTAATTGTAGATCATGTAATTCTTCTGCACCCATCTCAGCCTCTCATGGCTACTGGCATCCAACTCCTGGTTGAGCCACGTGGAAGAAGAAGACGAGGACGTGGAGCTGCAAGAAGATGAACCAGACGACCAAACACAGGCATCGGCATTGAAGCTCCTGTAGGATGCAGTGAAGGGTGCCTGCGACCAATCCGTCTTGACTAGGCCGCCTCTGGTTGCCCAGTCATCAGCATTCCAAAGGCTGGAGTAAATCCTCATTGCTTGGCTCTTGGGGTAAGCCACTCCTACTGACTCTGAATTCTTCAACTCCCCTTATAGGTGTTCCATCTACAGAGAATCTGCAGTTGAAGCACAACGCGTTAGATGAGGTCCTCGCTCATTCCAAATCGACACTACAACAGTCAAAATTAGTCCCGCCCGGAATTATGTGCTTACAGCTATTTTCCGAGCCGGGCCCAGCCATATATTTTGCAACCCGGCTAGAAAATTTGTGGGAATGAATGAATACTACTACTACTCACATTATGCGTTGTGGATTCCAAAGTATGGAGTAGGTGTGGAAATCGGCAGTGGGGTCGAACCAGAGATGGAACTGCTGCTCACGATTGCCTTTTCCTTGGCTAAACACATTTGTGTGAAGAATGTAGGGATCGCCGCTGAGATTTCCGAGAAACTCCAAGTCTATTTCGTCGTGATTTGGTCCTTGCGACGACAGCTGCACCATCGGAAACAGACATTCGTGTAAGATTTTCGATCACCTTAATTAATTAGAATAAACTAGACCAAGTTAATTTGTTTGTATAGTAGGAAATATGAATGCATATAAGCTGATGCTTACATAGTAGGCAGTGACGGTGCCGGCGGAGTTCCCGGCGACGAGTTTGAGTTGTATGTCGATCTTGCCGAAGAGATACTCGTTCTTGGACTGGAATCCCGAGCCAGAAGCTTTGTCTAGAGAGAGAGTGAGAAGCTGGCCGTGGTCGAGTATCTGAGCTCGGCCGTCGCCCCATGTTACGTCGAATTCTTGATGGAAATTGGCAAATGCAGCCATGGATGAGCTGATCAAAAGGGCCATCACTAGTATTGGTGAGATTGAGGAAGAAGACATTTTGATAATTACTGTAATTACTAAGATTTTTTTAATGGTGTGTGAAACTTGCTTGTTAGCTAGGTGTTTATATAGGGGTGTAAGTGTAAGCGTGTAAGACTTGGAAAGGCGTAGGAAATTTCCGCGCCAAAATATTGAGGTGGACACAGATGGGTGGTGACAGTTAAGTTACTGCGTATAAATTAAAGTGAGCTAGCGACAACCCCTATCTCCATTTACCAAAACACGGTTTTAACTTTTAAGCGTTTTGTTAGAGTTAAAATAAATAAAGCTAATGTAATAAATACATAAGCATGATCGATATATATTTCAAAATTTCTCAAAAAACAGAAAGAAAGGGCTATTAGGGACAACAAAATAACAAATACTCCCTTTGGTTTCAAATATATGACGTTTTGGCATTTTGCATTAGGATTAAGAAACATTAATTAACACAAAGTTTAACAACTCATTACTCTCTAAACTTTAATGCCATAAATTTATTTCGTGAAATGCAATAGGGTAATATCAAAGTTAATGAAAGGAACTCAACAAACTAATTGAAAAGCGAGTACATTATTAATAATGAGTTGGAAAGTAATGGAAGGAAGAGAGAGAATAATCTTGATAAATGAAAATAGCTTATAAAAAAACATATAAAAAAGGCCAAAACGTCTTATATTTAAACCGGAGGGAGTAAAAATGAAATTTTAATATGATGGGGATGGATAGGCAAAATTTTTGGTGCGGTCCAGTTAAGTGGACCTCACAATAAGGTCTAGTCATTAGTGGAGGATTTGGGGTAATTAGAGGTAATTACCTTAATTAATTAAAATTTATTAATTTTTATTATAATTTATTAATCTAAATTAGAATTTATTGGTTAATTAGAGTTATTCATGATTATAATTAATTGAAAATTGAAACCAAATTAAAAAAAAAAAAACACTTGGGATGGTGCACATGGTAGGTGCGACCGCACCCAAGTGTGCCCCGTGTGAATTAGTTGTACGAATTAAAATCCAGATCAAAATCCATATCAAATATTGTTTGACTGTTTTGTTTCAAATCTTAAACTGTTTTATAAATTTTGACTCTTAAAATAGTCTCCCACGAGTTGGCGGCTTGGCCATATATATGTATTATTTTTTTTTCCTTGTCCTTCATTTTATAAGATTATTATTCACTTATGTATTATGTATGTTGTGAGTTGCAACCTAATAAGTTCATTGTGGAGAGAATGGAATACTTCTTTATTTACAAGTTGAATCGACCTTTATGACTTAAAATTTTCACTAGTTTAACTTAATACTCCCCAGTTTTTAAATAATTGTTTCCCACTGTCAAAAAACGTATATCATAAAAGTTGATAAAAAACTCTTTTTATTCATAATTATTGCATAGAAAATATAAAAACTAAATAATTTGCATTGATTCAAAAAGGTGAAATGGAAAAGCTTTCACACCATTTTACTTAGTAATTGGCTTAAACGGTAATTTATTAAGCACAATAAAGAATTCAAAATAAGCATACATATTTAAAAATGGAGGGAGTATTACTCTGGAAAGAAATAAATGTGATTACATGAACGCACCATCAGCCCTTATTATAGTAGGGGCCTGCTCCGGTTTTTGGTTGCACATAATTCATAATTATAACTCTGTTTTTCTTGTGAGTTTTTTTTTTGTTTTTTAATTAATTGCACGAAATCAATATGATTCTGAGTTCTGCACTAAATATTCAAATGCACTTACTTATTAATTAATACTCACATAATATCTTATCTTATGTACGATATACTAATAAAATAGAATTGAACGGAAGCAGCGCTGCTGCTCAAGAAAAATGTAATAAATAACCTTAATCATTGACGTTATATATGTGTAATTTTGAATTGAACAATATATAGTTCATGTTGCATAATGTAATTTCCACAAAAATAAAAATTGAGGCTGCAAAAAGTAAAAATGAGCATAGTTCGGATGACAAAATTAATACTCCTCCTTTTCCCTTTTTGAAATAGGTCAAACTTGAAGAGTAGTTTTACGAAGAAAATTAGGTTTAAAATAATACTCCATTAGAAAAGTTGTTCTTAAGAAAAAATAATTAAAAAAAGGTGCGTCGGCAGGAGGAAGTAAGGTGAATTTTTCTTGAAAGGGACAACAGTCCCCATATTAATTTTTGTACAAGGACAAATGCATGCAGTGGTTTGTCACATTTACAAATTAAGAAGAGTCGTCTTCCAACGAAACTTATTCATGAAATCCATAAAATCATGACAGTCAAAATAACCGAGTTATATATGTCTAAGTGGAATATCAATGTAATATTATAAGTTACAGTTAAATTTTGAACTTAATTGAAAGCCTACTTTTTTAGATAGGTAATATAAATATATATATATATATATATATATATATATATATATATATATGTGATTGGATCATATAAAACTACCAAGCGCTTTTAACTGTGAACTAATTCAACCGTTGATCTTTGTATGATCTATGGTTGTTATTATTCAAAACATAAATATATATAGATTTAAGCATGATTTTATATAAGCATTATTATTTATGCAAAAAAGCATGAATCTTATTAAGCATAACTATATATTGACGAAGCATTATATATAGATTTAAGACGTTCTCAAGTTCTCATGGGAGGAATTGTTTTTATACTAACCCATCCCTATATAGATATATATATATATAACCACTAATCTACTATATATACCACTTCTGCCAGACAAAATTAGTGTGGTTTGATTTTATTTATTCAATCGCCCTGAGGATCTTATAAGATTAGAGTTGGAACTAAAATTTTAAATGGAACTATAAAATGAATATAAAATCAATTTAAACCAAAGTACATATGATTTTAGTATTGATTTTATACAATTCAATATCCAATTTAATACAAGTGACATAGCGCAAGTGATGCCCCTCTCTTGAAAACTCCCAACTTCCTTAATTAATTTTTCTTAAGTACATTACCAATAAGACCAAAAAAAAAACATTTTCCCCAAGCTATAAAAAACAAATAATTCAAACAAATCTCATTTCATGCATGTACGTAGTTCAAGTCGAACTGCGCAAGTAGGTAGCTTAGTTAGTAAACACATCCAAATTAAAGTACAATTTCTTAATAATACTATGAACCTTATCTTACTCGTAAGAAGTACTCCTCCGGCTCCGGTAATAAATTTTCATCATAAAAGAACAAAGGAAAAGAAAAGTAGGTAGGTGATATATGTATGTAAGCTAAAAAATCCAAGAGACATGGATAAATCATGGGCTATGATGTAGAAAAGGAATGGTTGTAAATTTTTCTTGCAACAAGTGGAAGCAAAAAAGCAAGACATGTACTCGAAAGAGACCCATCTTAATGAGGATCATTTTGAAGGTGAGTGTACAAAACAAGCCATATACATCAGACTATATTTTCACTCACTCCAAAACACAATGCTTAATTGCTTATGCACTTACTTCTTCATTTCTCTCTTCTACTCATCATCATGTCTTTCAAGAGAGCCACCACTCTCATGCTCCCCAGAAATTTCCACCCTTCTCGCTCCCACAAACTCCTTCCATACTTGGCATTTGTACTCTTTTTGCATCTTCGTATTCAAGGTACGTAAATCACATGGATATATATGTGTGCGTTTTAATGTTAGATTTGTATGTGTATATATTAATATTTATTTCTATGGACTTATGTGAATGCTGCTGAGTGTATGTGTGTTTTATTACACAGGTAGACATCATCATATCTCAAACAGCCTCTGCGTCTCGACGAAAACCTAGATAGCACAACAAGGTATTTCATCAAATTTGTAATGTTATATATACACACACAGTGAGAAATTAAGATATTATAATCAATTATGAATTATGTGACATGAATCAACCATATTGAGTTGCAAGATTTTATTTTCTGAATTATACTTTAACTTTTGCTTCTGGATCTAACTCTTTATACATTTATTAATTTGGAGATTATTTCAGTTTTTATGTAATTACGTCTCTTTCTAGTGTGCTAAATTTTGATTTTAATGTGTCATGTATGTATCATGTAATAATATTTAAAGACAGGATTGTCTGAAAAATGGAAGAAATGTAATTGGGGCTACCGATGTTGCACTGCACACGCGGCATGTATTAATTGGTTTATTTTTGAAATAGGAAACAACACACCATTCGAGATACACACAAAATTAAACTCTACTAAAAATATTAGAGCACTAAAAGAGTTAAAGGAGGGAAGTGAACTGTAGAGAAAACAACAAGAATTAGGGATATAAATGGGATCGAGTGAATAAAGGACGAAATAATAACAGATAGGATAAGTGATACAGATTCTTCTTATCTAGTTTGCATCCATGAAAGCCACAACTGTACTAGTGCTCCAACCTCTCAAATGGGCAAAAAAAAAAAAAAATAAAATAATAATAATGCATGGACCACCTTAATAAATCTCGAGTGCAAAGCCATAACCATATGAAAATAACATCAATGCACATGTAATAACAATTAATATTTCATTTTGTGTGACAGCACAACTTTGGTGATCGGAAATGGCACATTTCACCGGCACTTCCTTGTGTCATGGGGGGAAGGCCGTGCCCGGATGCTTGAGGAAGGCGAGAAGCTGACGCTAACGCTCGACAAAACATCCGGCTCCGGCTTCGAGTCCAAGAAGGAATTCTTGTTTGCTAGGGTTGATATGCAGATCAAGCTGGTTCCAGGGAATTCAGCCGGAACTGTCACAACTTATTATGTAAGTTTTCTTGCATTACATATCTTATTTGCCTTGATTCTTATATAATGGGTCAAAATTTATGAGGCAGATTAAGATTCAATCCAATCACTACTATCAAGAACTTAAACGTTGCGATGGATACAATCTAATGAAAATTTTGTGATAATTTTTTGCTATAAAAGTTGTTGATTCAGTTTTTGCATTTGGTGAAAGATTACTAAATAATAATCACTTTCAAGTGCAAGCTGTTATTAAATTACATTAAAGATTGCAATTGAATATATGAATGACGTTTAGTGTTGCTCTAAGGAAAGTATTTAGTGAAATTTGTCATATGTACTTAATGTACAAGCATAAATGCAACTGTCTGCAGGCTTTTGGTATATTTATTATTCCCTCACGTGATTCAATTATTGTCTTTTAATTGTGTACATATATAGCTATACAATTTTACTTTCAATTTTTGGAAGTAAGTTCTTACAGTAATTTACTTTTAATATGTTTTTCTCAGAAGGACTTTAATATGTTTTTTAAAGAATACATTCACTAATTTTATTAATTTATACCGTGAAAATAAATAAAGTCAAACCCAAGCTTTAGTCAGACGGAAAATTATGTTAAATAAAACTAATGTTCATATTATTGATAAAATGAAATAAATATAACTGGAAATAAAAAGATATAAGTGAAGGGTATTTTAGAGAATAGGATAGCATAATTGTTAATAAAAAAAACATATTCCCTCCGTTCTTTTTTACATCTCATTTAACTCACTCTTCTTTTTGTTTTTCAAATAAGTGTCATATTTCAAAATTTGAGAGTAAAATAATAACATTCTTCCTAGTTTATCCTTATTTACTACTTATCGTAATTTGTTAATTAGTTATATGTATACATTAATGATGGTAATTAATAAGGTTACATAGGTAAATTTCTTTATTTCTAATAGAGATGCCAGAATTGATTGCTTATTACATTTATAAGTTAATTCGGGAAAGTGTTTAACTGTAATAATAGAAAAGTCCAAGTCCGTTGCAACGGAAGAACTCCTAAATTTAACTATTTGCAAGTTTGATTGGAGAGCCCTAATTGACCAAATCCAAATTCAAGGAATCAGAGAATTGCAACTATAATTCCTCCAGTAACTTTTTATATATATATATATATATATATATATATATATATATATCTTCATTCTCACTATCAATACTTCCAAACCTAATCCCTAAAAAAACTTACTTACACCTATTAATTTTTTTTGGTAATTATAACATTAAATTTAAATTTTTATACGCATGTAACGCAATTAGTCTCAGACAGTTATCGTCAGACGGAGATCACCACGACGAGATAGATTTCGAGTTTCTGGGAAATTCTAGCGGCGATCCTTACACCCTCCACACTAACGTTTTCAGCCAAGGCAAAGGCGAAAGAGAACAAGTAATTTTTCCTTTGGTTCGATCCAACTCAAGAGTTCCACACCTACTCCATTCTTTGGAATCCCAAATGCATCATGTAACTACTCCCTCAAATCTTTTACCCCTTACATTTTCATATTACACTATCACATTAAGATATTATAGTGCATGGAGCAAAATACGAGAGGAAGTGTAGAGCTGTCAAAATAGTTTGACCTGCCCAATTTCTAGTGGTTAGGCCACAATATTTCAATTCGGCTCGATCACTTCGACAGCTCTCAGGGACTAGATATATATATATGTTACAGAAAAATGGAACTGATTAATATTTCCTGCAGATTCTGCTGCTGTGGATGGGATTCCTATAAGAGAATACAAGAATGCAGAACATTTGGGTGTTCCATACCCTAATGATTGCAAGCGACAGAATATATTCGAGTCTGTGGAACGCCGACGAGTGGGCGACGCAGGGCGGCCGGGTGAAGACCGACTCGACGGCGGCGCCGTCTACGGCTTCTTACCGGAATTATTCTGTGGATGGATGCATTTGGAGTTACAGAAAGAGGAGTTCTTCTTGCAATGCCGAGGATTTTTGCGACGAAAGAGGTGCTGAAAATGGAGTTGGATGAGGGGAGCGGTGGAGAGGATGAAGAGGATACAGAGGGAATATACGGTTTATAATTATTGCAGGGATGATCGCAGGTTCCCTAATGGCCTCGCTCCTGAATGCTCCATTAATAATTAGATTAAATTATTATTTTGATTTCTTGGTAAGTTATATATTTATTATAATGATCGTTATATTCATATATTTTGTGTAGAATTTGTAAAAATAAGTGCAGGACTAGAAGAAAACTGAGTGACTAAGGAGAATGATATGTTAGTACAATTGCAGGGTTGAAAACAGAGAAATGCTCGGTGGAATTGGAAGTTTTTTCTTTCTTTTTCTTTTTTTTCTTTTTCGGTTGTTGTTGTTGTTGAGGAATAAGGAGAGAATGTTTTTTTTGTTGGTTGACAACATTATTGTTGGTCCACGAATTTTGGCAGAACTAATAGAAGTTGCTAGATTGTCCCACAAAAACAGCCGCGTATGCGACTGTCCCATTAACAAATTAAATAAAGCATATGGTGTGAGTGAAGTAGAAAAAGTAGTGTGTTTTCTTGTCTCCCACGCAAATTCACCTAATAAAACCGTGTGAAATGTGGCATTTTCACAATATATGCATCTTTCTCATCGTGATATTTTTTTTAGGAATATCATGATACCATGTTATAATTGGATATTATCATATTGGATCCAATTCCTTTTATAAAACTGGCTTATAAGAAGAGAGGAAGAGAAACTACTTCATCAATATAAAGTGATTTATGCCATCTTCTCCAACCAATATGATATATTTTAATAGAGTCGAACTTAAGCAAAGACATACAAGTTGGTGCTGTTTTAGAGCCCATTTTTTTTAATACTATGCAAAAAAAGGCCCAAATTAAATAATCTATACTACAACACCCACAATCAATGGCCATAGATTTGAAAAAGAAAAAAAGAAAAAAGAAAAGGGACATAACGGTGTTGTTGAAATATTATCGTCTTGATATTTTGTTGGAGTTGTTGAAAATATTATTATCTTGACTGCATATTAATTTTTGAATAATAAATTATTATACATAATTTATTACGTATGACTTAATATGCTTGTTATTGCGTGCCTGATATATTATAAAAAATTATAAGAACTCATTTTTTAATCTCACTTAAATCCGTGTGAGAACAAAAAATTATAAGAACCCATTTTTTAGCTTGGGGGCTTCAGCCCATCTGTCTCCATCACCGACTTATATAGGTGTAACCGTGTAAAATTTTGAGATCGTCGATCGTAAACATTAAAGTCCAACTGTACTTTTTTGCATACATGGGATCCTCTATCGCTAATTCCATTGCAGTAATATCCTCTATCATACGCCGGATGAATTCATACGCCGCAATCCCTAAATTTAACATTGGTAACTAGGGTTTATTCCACCCAACCAGTGTATATAATTATCTCCAAATCGACATATATCATTAATCTAATTACGTGCATAGAAGACGCTTATACCATTAGGCAATAGAAGATCCGATCTGACTTTTTTGACGTCAAAATCAATAACGAACTAAAAGTATCACTAAATTATATTCCTATTACTATTAGACTTGAATAATTAATTACTGAAATTCGGACAAAAACTGTCAGACATTAAGTCGTATTATTAATCTATATTTTCCATTAGAGAAACTACACACCTAATTTCCTACACAAACGAATGAAATTGCAAATGCTGCGTGGGCCTTACATACCGATTCTGAGCC